>OX439483.1:447338226-448538226 GCA_949320155.1 Melangyna quadrimaculata
GGTATAATATTTGGGGTCAGAGATAACAACCACACTATTTTTAAATACATCAGTTTGCAAATCCATATATGCAGGGGCTATAGGGTCCTTAACCACCAACAATAAAATAGACTATTGGGGTCAGAGCATACTTATACACAATTTTGGAATGCATTTGACTATATTTTTTCAAGGAAGAGAGTGGGGTTCACGACACCACTTCCATCCCCCAGAGCCAAGACAAATGTTTATATATATATAAAAAGACAATCTTTATGTAGTCCGTATGTAGTTATACGTTTATCGGAATGCTTGCATAAATTCTACAGCTTCATATTCATACGAATGGGTCTTACTCTAAATCGCAAGCTAAGAACCTAAGTAGTACCTAAAAAAATTGGTGAATTTGTCCGAAAAAAACACATCATCTCGAAATTTGAAGGCAAGCGACAGTCTCCAAGCTAAGAGGTAACATTCCTTTTTTTAATTTTATGATACCCAATGAAAACATTTAATTTTCTTCTTGGTGTTCAAGATATATAACATGCAGAGTTGTTTTATAGTTAATAGTTATGTACCTTCTTATTTTCATTCTGTTTTCTAACCTTCAATGACGGCTAACAAAAACCCATGTACCATTTTTTAGCAATGCAGAAGTTTTATCATCAAATTGCCTATAGCATAAATAATTACGCACTTAAATATAAAAAAAAAACTTTTCGTGCAATTTTTAACTTTCTTTTAGCTTCACTACATTTTCTCTTGGAATCCTTGTAAGTAAATTTATATTTTTGTTTACTATGCGCAAACTTTCGCTTTACTTTGAGATAAAAGAAACATTGTGGGTAATCGCATTCTTTGCCCTTTCAGAATTTTATACATATATATAGTTATAGTTGTTGCGGAAGCAGCAAACAGGATGTGCCAGTTTTGTTGGACTTCCATATTGCTTTGAATTATATATCTCTATTTCTATTTTATTTTTAAGTAACTTTTTTTTTAGATAATGAAAGTTACTCTTCTCAATGCAAAATTTTGATTCCGTTCACGTTTATGAAGTCTATTTTTGATAAGGATAAATAGATAATACCTAATTGCGCGTGCTGTGTACATCACTTTAAGGGTAGTCACAACCCTTTAGAGCGCACTAAATATATAAAAAATGGGCACGACTGGATCGCACAAACTTGCTCTCGTAGCTAGCAACTTAATCTTAGTTTGAAGTTAACAATGTGCATATGTATTGGTGCCATTACATTATATCATTAAAAAAAAAAATTTAAATCAAATCTTACATACAAATTACTATAAATTTGTTATTTAAATATATAAAATAGATAGAGCTAAGGAAAAAGTATGCCTGATTTGTTTGCTAAATATGAATTTATGAAAAAAAAAAATTCCAAAATCGTTAAAACGGTTTTCTTAAAATTAAAAATTTATTTTTTATATATAAAAATTCTTGAACATTTTTAAAAATAAAATTGGGTACACCATTTTTACATAAATTTAAAAAAATATTCATTGACCGGTTTTCAAGATATTAAATTTAAAAAAAAAAATCAATATTTTTTTTAACAATCCAAAAATAATTTTTTCAAAAAATTGTATAAGCAAAATTGTTAAAATTGTAAAGGACCTCTTACATAACAAATTTGGTTGCAATTGGTGTAGCTGTTAACTAGAAATTTGAAAAACGAAAAATCGGTTAGATGACAGGTCCCGCTATTTACCGTTATAATTTTTTTTTCTACCAAAATATTAATTGTAGTAATTAAAATAGCTCGTAATTTTTTTTTCAAAATCGTTAAAGCCGTTTTTGAAATAAATCAATTTTTGTATATTGGTTGTACAATTACCGTTTTTTAGCTTAAAAAAAAATTAAATTTCCCATAAGAACCATAAGTACAAAGTTTGAAAATCGCTTCAGCCGTTTAGGCTGCAGGTCGAAGTACAAACAGACAGACGGACAGACGTACAGACAAACAGAATTTGCGAGACACACCTTTTTCGCGTTCCCTATCATCGTAATGTTAGGGAATCTGGAGTTTTTTTTTTTTTGTTCACGAATCCTAAACTTGCCCTATACTGTACGTATATCGCAATTTCAAAAAGAAGGGGGGCTATCAGTAGAAATTCACCCATTGTTATTTTCAAATTACGTGTGTGTCCATTAAAACTAATTTTTTTGAGTAAAAATACTGTCATCATTTATGTTGTCCTAGAGTTGGTAAGTCTCTGGTGTTTTATTATTTATTCAATTTGTATTGAAAAGTTCAAATTTAATTACAAAAATATGGATGTATTTGGCATAACTTTCAGCTACAATATAATGATTTGCTGTGAGAATAAACACATATTAGATCTGTTCCCAAACTTGACCAAAACTGCCAATTGTCAATAAGTGTCAAGAATTTTTGCCCAAATCCTGCTCCACACTTCAAAAATTTGTTAGTTTTGTTCAGAAGAGAGCGCTCAGCGTCTGTCAAATGTCAAGTTGAGGTATACGTTAAATACAAAATGTACTGTTGTTAGAGAAGTCCGTTTGGTTTTTTTCGCGTTAGAATGAGAAAAGTTAAATAAATTTAAAGAATATTTGTGTGAAATTGTGTGGCAGAAATTTTTGCCAAGAAACCGTTCCATACTATCTCGGCAGTTTTTCTCAATGTGAGAAAATATCATCCCCACTCTTCAAAATTTTGACAGTTTCTGCCCAAAAATTTTGCGAAATAAACGTTTTGAATCGCTTTTCCAAAAATTAATTATTTTTGTATTCATATTGGGTGCGTAAGCACAACAAAGTTAAGAAACTGTCGATAAAATAGCTAACCGATAAACGGGCTACATCTAAAAAAAAACTATATAAATCGAAACGAACAGTTTTTGTATAATTTTGTTCAATAATGATTTATTGGTAGTTCCGATTTTTTCTTAAAACAGTCCCTGGTACAATGTACATATTTTTAAAAACAACTCGCGTTTTATTTTCCCTCCCGACAAAAAGTAATAAAATCTTTAAAGGTATAGGTAACATACCAAATTTTCCCAATATAAAAAGAAACCCTGGTCTTGAAAGCAAATTAATCCAAAAAATCTTAAAAGAACCATCATTTCGTTGAATAAAGAAAATCCGGTAAGAAAAATAAAAGTGAACGACTAGGTCGTAAGTACTTGCTTGTGTATTTGATAGTTAGGTTCTCACGGATGAATCAAATATGCTGGGATCTTAAAACCATGATTTGCTCACGAATTTATCACGCGGAAACCATTGAAGAACCAACTCAAGTGACTTTCTTCCGCCCTTTCAAACCAAAAATACTAATTTATCAAAATAAAACACTTCTCAAGTGAAATGGATGGGTCCCTCATAAAGAATAATTTATTGTCCGGATCTTTTTGGATCCTTCTCTTGAACAATATTCTAAGCGGATTTTTTTTTTCGGTTCGCTCACGAGCGAATTGATTGTTGTTTTCCTTCATCGAAATCTCAATTCTTCGACTTCATAATAATTTGTTGGTGTATCTGTAAATTGCCCTTACGCAGTATCTATACTATATGGCGAAAAATAAAAAAGAAGAACAATTATAACATCACATCCACGTGTCATTAGCGTTGCGATATCCATAATCCGTTGAAAGCTGCAGAAAAACTTCCACTTCGGTGTTCGGTCCAGTGATATTTGGCTTACGAAAAGAAGAGAAGGGATCAGAGTAAAAAAAATAAATAGGTAAGAACACACTCTCCTGCTTCTACATATCCTTCAAACTTTTATCCATCCGGATGTGAACATAATATACACACTCTTTCATCTCGTCAATTCTCCTCTGTTCTTGGTTTTGGTTCACAGTTTGAAGTGGACCAAAATACCAGTCGAGACTTGGGAGCTATTATTTTTGTATTCGTAGGTACTCAACTCATATGAGCTAGCGAACTCAAAGGACGACGACAGCGACGGTGAGGGGGTGATTGCGGAAAATCTTCTCTGATGGGCTTTAGATACTGAGGGGAGGTTGTCGCAGGATGCCTCACTGTTCGCTCTGCGGGTTGTCATCGTCGTCGTAAACATTGTGTTATTTGATTACGGTATTAGGAACGTGCAAATGGGTGCGAAACGAATTCCAGGGTTGTATAGTATTTGTTAAGCAAGAATGAGAATAGCACTCTCGCTTATGACACTCATCCGCCACCGTTGATTTCACGAGTGTCACTCGAGTTAATCTGTTCATATAATCCGATGATGTACACAGTGGCTCGTCTTTCCGTTTTTCTTTTACTTTCCATACCTAGTGTTTTCGCATCTTACGACCACCTAAAAGCTCAAACCCGGATCAAAATCACATTCACCTATATGAGAAAGGAACCACACTGAATTGTGTAAGTTTATTCTTTCACCATATACCTAGTACACAAAACATTTTCATCATCAGAGAAGATTTAAAAGGCTTAAGAACCGTCATACTGTTCGAGTTAATAGACTTTAATGTGAAACAGAAAAAAGGATACCTAGCTAATTAATTACACAACGAAAATGACTTACTTATAAGTTGGAAGATTAAAGAATTGACTTTTCTCTTCATAGTTCATAAGTTTTAGTTACTAAGCAATTTGTTCAGAGGACTCCATTTGTTAATCTGTATATCTATAATTTCATTGGCTTAAATGAATATTATTGTACCTTTTTGGGTTCGATTTTTTGGGTTAAGCATCGAAAGTTTCTGAAAAAAACTTGATGCCTTTTAGAGATATATAGTTATATAGTTGGTTGCTTGGGGATTAAAGAAAATGCTCTGAAAGAAACGGAAAAATTTAGTGGTGATGTTTGTGCAGTGTGAATTTCGGTGTAGATTTTGCGCTCGACCGACGCCATCTGGGCGAACACTACCAAGTTTTAGCAGTTCGTCTAGAAGAATATAGGACAATACCAGATGTAGCTTGGTGGAAGATGATAGATGTTGACTTTACTCATCACTTAAAAGTAACCTTTAAGTTACCACGTCCGAACAGTTTCTTTTCTAATTGATCTCATGCCCAATCTTCGAAAATTGACCTACAGAAATAGAATTTTATCACTTTTAACTATAGATCCCCAATCCCCTAAATTCCGATAACACTTTTTCCTTCCCTGGTTTTTTAACCGCTTGTTCGGACTTCTTTGTCACATCAGATCTCGAAATAAATAAATAAATAAATTGGGTGGTACAACGGCTCGTGCAGAACCAGGGCCTAGTGACTAACAACTCGCAACCATTCCTGTGTGCGTGTGTTGACCGAAATGAAAGGGACCTACAATTTTATGCCGAATCCGAACGACTAGGGGAGAACCACTTATTCATGACAAGTGATACTCTTGGAGGATTTTTCAATTCCTCTCAAGAGTCAGTAGCCCTGAAAAAAAAAACTTTTTAGGTTTTAGGTGGACGAGGCTGGGATTAGATCTCCAAGCAGGCTGTATAAAATGTTAATTGCGTATACTTGCTTTTACGCGTACTAAGCTATAAATCTTTTCGATTCGCCAAAACGGAGTACCGTGGGTGCTAGTACCCCAAAAAAAAAACAATTACCCCTCGCGGGTGTTAATTCTTGTTTAAAGTGGTTATAAGGCCCACCACAAACAAAGAACTTGCTTTTTGCAACTGGCATTAAGCCCACACTTCAGGTATATGATTCTTAATTGCTTTTAAGCAGACCGACTGACAACATACAAGGTGCCTGCCAGACGACTCAGCATACCCAAAGCGGAGCGACCGAGTCGTGTGAGTGCGGGACAGAGGTTCCATCAAAAAAAAAGTTAAAATGCTTGAACACAACAACACACAAAGCGGACAACCCAAAGTAGGTACAATTTGTTTTTGTTCCTTTTTTCCTTGGAGGGCTTTCCTATTTTGTATTAAATATGTGTTGAAAATACATAGGTATAAATAAAAATACATAATGACAAACGAAGTTGACTTTATTTTTTGTTTTAATTTAGCTGAGGGTTTTATTTCCATCTTAAATTGGAATTAAAACCCACTAGAAGAAGGAGTTAAAGCCCGCGGGTGTTAGTTTCCAATTTAAAAAGGTATGGGTCTGGGAGGTCCGTCAAGCTGCGTCGTCCACAACGGAAATTCCAAATTCTAATGATGCAGGAATTAAGAGCTTTGTTGGAGCTAATTTAGTACCCTAATCCGGGCGGAACACTTAAATGCCTTCCCACTGAAACCCGTGGACCACCCAGCTTGACGGACCTCCCAGACTAACAGTTCATACAAATTTGATATGGGAACGAAATAAAAAACGTTGTTGCACGTAAAAATTGAAAATGTGTGTGGAAATGTTAAAATACAGTTTTTTAAGAGCACATTTTATCTTAGTTGCTTCACAATGACCTAGCGCTGAGTTTCTGCTTGATTATATTTTTAATTATCGTTTTGGTGGGCCCAGTATGGAAAGAGTGACGTCATCAAAAAAAGGTTTTTACCCTGTTAAAACCAAACCATTGGGAGTAGACAGACAAAACTTGATATATTTTCAAATGACCTAATTCTACGTCTTTCAAGATTTTTTCTGACCGAGACGATACGAGACGAGACTGGCTTTTAAGCAACCGAGACGATACCGAGACGAGATTGTAGAGTGTAGAGAGTCTAATAAATTAAAAAATCCAATTTCAGTTAAATATTTATTTTCTTCTGCACATATTAAAACGATAATCGATAATATTTCGTTCCAATAATCAACAGTTTGTCCAGAAATCGTATTTTTCGGAGACGAGACCGAGACTTAATTATACGAGACCGAGACGAGACTGAAAATTTTCGATTTTAATGAGACCGAGACGAGCAGGGCCGGACCAACCACATGTGCAAGATGTGCAAATGCACAGTGCGCAAAATTCTGGGGGGCGCATTACCACCAACAAGAAAATGTAATCTGATCTTGCGCAAACAAATATGTACTGCCATTTGCATTTTAACGACAAACATTCTTCAAATAATCCCAAAATAACATCCATCACAATCGTGCTAAGTTATTTCTCGCACACTAACTAACATCTGTTTCATTGTTGCATTCAAGGAAAATTTAACTCACCCATGCAAGTTCAATCCTACCTACCTAATTTCCAAATATTTCACCCTGTTTGAACAAAAGAAAAAAAAATAAGAAAAAGTCTCAACACAAAAAAGTTCCATGTCACCTTATATGTGCAAGATTTATTGGTGACGTGAAATAAGGCTCAACGAAATAAAGCCAAATGTCAAAAATTTGGCCTCATTTCGCTGGAAATAACGCCAAATTTTAGTTTTGGCTTTATTTCGCTTTAGAAAACGAAATTAGTCCAATTTGGCTCTATTTCGTTTTCATGTTTTTTTTTTTTTCAGAAAACTGCAAAACAAATCGCCGTTATGTTATTTTCATTCGGTGCAGTGCAAAAACGCCCACGTAACTAGCCCCACGGTTGTTATTTCCCATAAAAGAACCCCCTTAGGCTAATTCCACCACAAAAAAGATCTAAGACCCGCAGGTGCTTTTGAGAATTGGTGAAGCGGGCCACCCAAAGTACTGTTTAGTACAAAAAACTATTTAGTACAAAAACTTTGAAAGCAGACCGACTGATAACATAGGTGCCTGCCAGATGGGGTTTGATTCCCTTTTTTTGGGGGAACTAATACCCCAACTGACAGGCGCCTATGCTTCAAAGTTTTTAAACTAACCAGTACTTTGGATGGCCCGCTTTGCGGGTTCAAGGATATTAACTCCCTTTTCGGGTCCTCTGTCCCGCTCACGCGACTCCGTCGCTCCGCTTAGGGTATACTCAGTCGTCTGGCAGGCACCTATGTTGTCAGTTGATCTGTAATCAAAGTTTTTGGGTCCTCTGTCCCACTCACGCGACTCCGTCGCTCCGCTTAGGGTATGCTCAGTCGCCTGGCAGATGCCTATGTTGTCAGATTTTCTGCTTTCAAAGCTTCTGTTATCACTGAATGTTTTCGTAAAAACAAATTTGGTCTTATTTCCAAATGAAATTTGGCCTTATTTCGTTTTGGAAATAGAAATAAAGCCAAGTTGGCCTTATTTCCATTTTCAAAGCGAAATTAGGCCAAATTTCCGATTTGGTCTTATTTCGTTGGGCCTTATTTCACGTCGCCGATTTATTTCATGCACACTGAGTCCCAAAATTAACATAGAGAATATGACTACGAAAAATATTTATTCATACTGAATCATGTGGTGTGGGCTAGAACGTGCAGGTTTTGTATTGTGCACCATACCTCTGTATAAGACTTCTCATCTACGGAAAAAAAAACAACAAAAAGAGGTCTCCGAAGAAGAGAACAGGTAGAGGTTGCTGTGCTACCTAATACTACAAAAGTCAATGGATGAGAGAGTTTTTTTTTACACACTGTATCGAAACGAAACTAACATGGGAAAATATTTAAAATAAAACTTATTTATACAGAATCATATGGGTCAGAGCGTGCAGATTTTCTTATTGCACCTTGTAACTGCGTAAGGGTTAAGTGTCTGCTTACACAGGAGATGGAAATTTTTATATAATGGAAAAGGTTAAGTTGGTTAAGATTAAATAAATAGCTATCAGTTTTTAATAGAAGTGACGTATTTTGTGAAAGTGTTTATGATAAAAAAAGCCTTCGGGCAGAATTTAGAAAAAGGCAAAGGCTTGTTGAGGCCGAAAACAAATAACAGAGCAAAAATTTCGCAAAATTTTTAAAACGCAGATGGGGAAAATGTAAGTAATAAAATAAATATTTACGCTCATCCCTGACTCACTGAGTGTATAACGCTGCAATGCGATTTTACAAAAAAAAACTTTTTTTAACTTTTTTACAAAAAAACTTACTTTTTTACAAGAAAAAAAAAAACTTTCTAAAAAAAAAATTCCTTTTTTACAAACAAAAATTAACTTTTTTACAAAAAAAAAATTAACTTTTTAATTCTTTTTCCTAAATAAAATTAACTGAAGTTCCTATTTATTTTTTATATGTATATATGTATATATATTTTTATATTATTTTGTTTTTAAATTAATTAATAAATTTATTTATTTTTTTTTAAATGAAGTATATAAATATATTTTTTTGTTTTGTATATGTATATATATATGTAAGTATATATATTTTTTTTATTTTGTAGAAAAGACTTATGCATGTGTATTAGTGTATTTGTGAAAATATAAAAAAGGGGCGCATTATACAAATCTTGCACAGGGCGCAAGTTTGGCTGGGGAGCCCTGGAGACGATACTTACAATAGTCTCGCAGAGTCTCGTCTCGTGGCCAGCCCTAGTAACCAGTTTTCGGCAGTGTTGCCGCAAGCTGGAATGAAAAGTCGCTAGACTAACCTCCAAAAGTCGCTAGATTGGCTAAATTTCGGGGGACAAAAAGTGTTAAAAAAATTTTCTTTGAATAACTTTTTATTTTTGTTCAAAAATTTAAAGTAAATTAACGAAAAACTTAGCTCTATAATAAATTTGAAACAGATGAATTGCTTAAATCAGACTACTGCGCTCATTCGCACTTACATTTTTCAAATGTTCTTATGTGTGCCTATGTGTGTGTGAATTTCAGTATCCAATTATTGGAAATAGAAAATGTCAAATTAAAAATGACAAAGTCGCTAGAAGGGCAACCCTGGTTTTCAGTTGTGATTAGCGGAAATAATTTTAATCGCCACCAAGCTGTTTATGAAAACACTAATATTTCTGGAACTGAAAGAGACTAGCTAGGGACAGACCTCTGCAGCTATACGATAACATAGCCCTAGGTATCATCGTATCAATTACCATAAGTAAGTCAACCACCTGGCAGATCAGATTTTCTCAGCAAAAAAAAAAACACATAAAATAAAGGTGAACTATGCGAATTAACTGTCCCCAACTGGTTTTGATTGAATTATTGTTTTAATAATTAGTGCATTTTTCTGTTGAAACCTTGTCTGATGCCTTGACAAATCGGAATTTACACTTTCAGACTTAATTTGTATAATTCTAAACTTTTTTGTCATATATGATTAACTCCAAATTGTTGTTTCAAAGAATACCAATGGCAAAAGCAATATTACCGTACAAAAGGACAAATAAGCATTTAGCTGAAACAATGCTTTTACATAAAATTTTTAATAGATACAGAATAATCAAGAGAGAAATATTTTCCTCAAGAACTTGACCAAAGAAAACAGCTATTGGGTGTTTTTAAGACATGCTTCTAAATTCAAATTTAAAATGTCATCAAAAAGGACATTCAAAGGAAAGGAAATACAAGAAATACATATATTTTTCAAGAAATTGTAACATTTAGACTTTCATTTCGAATTCCTTTTAAACTGACACCATAACAAAATTCAAAAGAAAATTTAAACATTTGAATGACAACATCCAACAGAGCGCTCTACACGATGATGATTTCCATGGTTCTACCAAACATTCAGGCAGGACAGGACGAAAAGAGCAATGCAATCAAAATGATCCGAAAGCAGAAGCAGGCAGGAGCTTTATGGCATGAGGAGTGTGCAATAAGTTGTCTTTGATATGTCACAACTCACACAAGCCAAGTTTTCAACCAAAAAGGACATCGGACAGTTAGGTGTCAAGTATTTTGTTTATTTGAAATCATCCCAGGATCTGTCTGTTTGTCTGATGCCTGCGTTTGCGTTTGGTTGATGTACACTGTAATACGTCGTCGTATATATGGACATACTATTACGTTCTATTACGTTTGTCCTCGTTCTCGATTGAAGATGATGGAGTGTGAAAAGTAGAAGAGCGATTACAAAAGGATTTGTCATTTTGTGATAACAACGATAAATAACTGTGACACCTGATACGGAAGCCTTTGTATAGTGTGATGGATGGTTGATGGTGCCAGTTATATGTATCTATAAAATATTTGATCCAGGAAAGCGCTACTTCACAATCACAGGACTACCTACCTAAGGGATGAAGAAAGTGAGAGAGATATTCAGTTTGTGTCAAGTATTATTTTAAGTTGAGTCTGCAAAGAGGAAGTGGTTGCCTTTCTGTAACATGAATAGATTTGTGTTTGTGGGTTGATATTACATGTAATTCTATCCTTATCAATTTCAATGGATGATGATATTCCCAACAGAAAAGTAGGTATACAATTTACTGCGATGGTGATTTTAATTTACAAGTTGACTGATTGGAACGGGAATTTTAAATAAATATTGGAATACTTGTTGAAATAAAATTGGTTGTTGATTCAAAATAGCTTTTAACGGCATTTAGTCCTTAGAAAATGGCGTTTCTTCCTGGCGTTCTCACTTGGACTCTTCAGTTGACAGTGAGGGCCTTGTCAACAATTCTTGATTAGAAATTCTAATTGGTTGGATATAGTTCACAATTGATTTTCGCGGTAAAATTGATGTAAGCTGGACTGAACTTAATAAAAGTTACGTCTTGACAAGGCCCTCACTGTCAACTGAAGAGTCCAAGTGAGAACGCCGGGACGAAACACCAATTTTTAAGGACTTAAGGCCGTTAAAGGCTATTTTGAATCAATAATTCAACAAGTCTAATTAAATAATGCTAAGTCTTCTACTTGGTTGATGTATTTCAGTAGTATATACAATTTGTATTATAAAAAACATTCATATTATGTAAAATTGGTTGTTTTAAAATATTTCCTATGTAATTTAACTGCTCTAGCCAGAATAAGAGCAACTTTATTCGGAAAAGCATTTTTTGATCAGCTTTTGCTTTACGAGCTTCGTAAGCACTTGTCTCGTTTTTCAGAGCAAAGAAATGGCTCTAGGACTAACCTCGAAACTTTTGTATTGTGCTTTGCGTTATAATTGTTACAGCAGGTGGGTAGACGATGAGTAGAAGGAATCATTTCCTCATCCTCACTGCACATGTCCTGCCCAATCCCAAAGAATTCTTCTGCAATTATCTCAGTGATGTAGCAAACACTGACATTTTAGTAGTCTCGTGCGATTTATAAGAAGCATCAACTGGTTCTAACGAGTAGGGCAAAAATCTTCATATTCATGTGGCATGACAATGTATCAACATAACAGTCACTTCAACTTAATATAGCCATTCCGTTAGGTTTCTAGGATGACGCGCCAGCGGACCGGGAGTTTTGAAGCGAGTTCTTCGTAGACAAGAAGCGAATGATCAAAAGATTGGGTAAGCTTTCACTCATATACCAGCCTTGAAACTGCCAAGCATGACACAGTAGTTCAGGTGAGGATTACGATCAAGTCCAGTAAATACCCCAGGATCCTAGATCACCTTAACATAAGTTCTATACAAGCTGGCACAATCCTAACCACAACCAACCTATGCCCGTTAAATTTCTTTGGAGGCAAATGTGCAGCTCATTGTTAGGATGGTGATACACTGCTTGTCACCTCACGTCAAGATAGTGCTGACGAAGCCCACGTGAAGACATTGTACGTAATTGGATGAACCCTCTGAGAGATCGTATTCTTCAAGTCTCAGTACAGTCATCGAACTGCCTATATAGCTTATGGCAAATGGTTGTTGAGCTCAGGGCGTAATTGTTAATCTAAAAATGATTTATTGACCAATTTGGAATTAATAATTGTGATTGGAAGTGATTAAAAATAATCTTTCCGTCGGCTTTTTTTGGTCACTGTAGTTTTTGCAATGAAACAATTAAGTTACATTAGCTTTCCCGACGTTTCGGCAGGGGTTGCTGCCTTCTTCAGGGGAACTTTATTTGGACAACAAGAAAAAATATATTGCTTACATTATAATAACAATAATTGAAACAATACAAAATACACTCACTTTAATAAAACTGTGTTTAAATTTAAACTGACATTTAAAATTATTGTATCTAATAATTGTAATATTATTTACAAAAGTAAAGAAATAACCACTTCAAACGAAGTTTAGTCTATGGAATTTAAACAAGGAGTAAAGAAACTGAAAGAATACTGTGTTATGATGAGACAAGAGAACAATAGATGGCAGAGATGTTTTGGGTGTCTTGTTTTCTGTTCATGTTGTTGTTGTTGTTGATGATGTGTAATGTTTCTAGGGTGTATCGTTTCGAAACATGTTTCTCTGTCTGTAGGACTTTGACACCTTCAAAATCTGGAGAGTGGCCGTTATCGATACTGTGGCTCGCCAGCGTTTGGAGTATGACGATAAGATGATTGAATTGTTGTCAGATCGCAATACCTACAGACGGGTAAGGAATAACCCAACAACAACTTTACAAACTCGCAACAACGATCTAGTCAAATGGCTAAACAACAACAATTGCATTGATGATAGGGAAAAGGCGAAGATGACAACGTATACATCGCAGCTTCCATCCATATACGGACTGCCAAAAATTCATAAAGCAAACATGCCCCTGCGTCCCATTACGTCATCAATGAAACTACCATGTTATGAGCTTTCGAGGTTTATTGGCAGAATTTTACAGTGCGCGACGGCAAAATCAAGCTACTCGGTTATTAATTCATTTGAATTTGTTGAGAAGGCTAAAAAAATAAAATTAAAAGACAATGATGTTTTAGTTTCGTATGATGCAGTGTCACTTTTTACAAACATTCCCATACAACTAGCCATCACCATTATAAAAAAGAAATGGGAAATAATTAGTGAAAACACTAGAATTAATCTGAACAAATTTCTTGAAATCCTTGATTTCTGCCTCAAGGAAAATAACTATCTACAATTTAAAGATGACATTTTCAAACAAATTTTTGGCATGCCTATGGGCAACCCTTTGTCACCCACGATTGCAGATTTAGTACTTGATCACGTACTAGATGAATGTTTTAGTGGAATGGAAGAAAGGCCTACTTTTGTTGCTAAGTATGTAGATGACATTTTTGCCGTGATGGACAAACGCAACATTGAAAAAGTGCAGCTGATCCTTAACGGATTCCACCCGAAAATCCAGTTCACTATGGAAATGGAACATAACAGGTCAATAGCATTTTTGGACGTAAAAATCCATCGTGAAAACAACCGTCTATTGTTTGACTGGTACCAAAAACATACTGCATCGGGAAGATTAGTCAACTTTCGGTCTAACCAAGCAAGGCACATAGTTATGAACACTGCATCCAATCTCGTCAGTAAAGTTTTCGCACTCAGCGACGAACAATTTCACTCTGCCAATGAGAAAAAAATCAAAAAAATCCTGAGTGACAATGGTTTTCCAAATTCTATAATTCGTGGTCTACTTCAGAAACACAATTGCAAAATTCCAAGCGAAGACACTAAAGACCCGAATAATGGTTACTACAAAAGTATGGTTTACATCCCAAGACTGACTGAGAATTTTAAAGAAGTGATAAACCAAAAACTAACAGATGTTCGCCTGGCCTTCAAATCAAATAAAACTCTGAGTCACCTTTTCACTAAACTTAAAACGAAAGCGGATAAGGATAAAGTTACTGATGTCATTTACAAAATAAATTGTAAGGGTAAACCTAATGAACCATGCAACCAGTGTTACATCGGAACTACAAAACAATTTCTTAAACAGCGAATTTCTAATCATAAATCGGATATCAAATCAAACAATCCTGGAAAGACAGCCCTGGCGAGCCACAGTATCGATAACGGCCACTCTCCAGATTTTGAAGGTGTCAAAGTCCTACAGACAGAGAAACATGTTTCGAAACGATACACCCTAGAAACATTACACATCATCAACAACAACAACAACATGAACAGAAAACAAGACACCCAAAACATCTCTGCCATCTATTGTTCTCTTGTCTCATCATAACACAGTATTCTTTCAGTTTCTTTACTCCTTGTTTAAATTCCATAGACTAAACTTCGTTTGAAGTGGTTATTTCTTTACTTTTGTAAATAATATTACAATTATTAGATACAATAATTTTAAATGTCAGTTTAAATTTAAACACAGTTTTATTAAAGTGAGTGTATTTTGTATTGTTCCAATTATTGTTAATATAATGTAAACAATGATGTTCAAAAGGGTAGTTATGTGCATTCAAGAGGACACAAGCGTCCACAGGTTTTTCTCAAAATCCACCTCTGTCTACCAACTCCTACTCTCACCTCCACGTGGTGAACATCGGGTGTCTAGTACCTCAGCTGGAGACGGGGTTTAAATCCCCGTGGAAAGCTGTTGGGGACAGCCAACGAGAGAGGGGGGGGAGGAGTGTTCCCACTAAGGCACTTCTCCTTTCATCGAGGCGGCAGCGGACGAATTCTCTAGATGGAATCAACGGTGGCGTCTACAGTTCCAGTTAGGTTGAACTACTTAGTGAACACCTTATATGGGCTACTACGACATATTTGTAGCTCAGGCCTATAAGGAGCGGTTTATCCGGCTCCCTACCCTTGGAGTTATACGAAGGGTCTGGTCCTCCGGGTCGGGGGTTGTGCGTCGGGGTAACTTCCCTACCACGTAAAAAAAAGTTGTTCCGAAACAACAACAAGCCTCGGATATGGATGATTTTAAAGTTGACGACCCCAGCAAACGAAACAAGGACAATGAATTTCGGATCTGCACGTGGAACGTCCTGTCCTTATACAGAACACGTGCAGCCGAACAATTAGTGGAGAACCTGGACAGGCTAAAGGCTGACGTAACAGCCATCCAGGAAGTGCGATGGGATGGAGAGGGCGTACGGAGACTGAAAACGTGTGACATCTACTACGGCGGGTGCTTGAAGGAACAGGGTCAGCGGCTCTTGGGTTGTGGTTTTGTGATAAGGGGAAGACTTAGGCAAGAAGTCTTGGGCTTCCGAAGTGTAAGCGAGCGCCTGGTCACAATCCGCATCAAAGGCAAATTTAAGAACATTTCGCTGATTTGTGTTCACGCCCCCCATGAAAGGAGAGAAGACTCAACCAAAGAAGCATTCTACGATCTCTTGGAGACAACGTATGATATGTGCCCGAAGTACGACGTGAAGATCATTCTTGGTGACTTCAACGCAAGATTCGGAAAGGAGGGCATCTTTGGTTCGATAGTCGGAGGACACAGCCTACACGACGAAACTTCCGGCAACGGACACAGGCTGGCAGACTTTGCGGCGGGGCGAAATGTCATCATCTCAAGCACCTACTTCCCACACCTCAATATACACAAGGGGACTTGGCGGTCGCGTGATCAAGTAACCGTCAACCAAATCGACCACGTTGCGATAGACGCGAGACATGCTTCCAGTATCTTGGACGTCCGAACGTTCCGAGGGGCCAACATTGACTCGGATCACTACCTGGTGGTAGCTAGACTACGTATGCGGATATCCATGACGCGACAACGCAGAGCAGATGCTGTGAAAAGATTCGATGTCGAGAAGCTTAAATCGCTAGAGACTGCCAGAACTTTTGCAGACCACGTAACTCTTAATCTCTCAGGAGGTCCGCTACCAGCATCAAGTGCAGAGGACCAGTGGGAACACTGTCAACAAGCCATTAGAAGTGCCGCCTCTGATGTGCTGGGTTTCACTAGGCGAATACAACGAAACCCCTGGTTCGATGAGGAGTGCCGGCTAGCGCATGCAGCTAAGGACGAGGCTTACCAGGCAATGCTGCAGACTCGAACAAGAGCTGCTGAGAGAGTGGCCCGGGAGCTCTACGGGCTGAAACGAAAAGAGGAACGCCGACTTCTCAGGAGGAAAAAGAGAGAGCACGAGAAGCGGGCGGTAGAGTCTATTGAGGGTTGTAGCGGTAGGGGAGATGTTCGAAAATTTTATCAGAGGGTGAAGCGATCCACCCAAGGATTCAAGGCTAGAACGGAAGCCTGCCGAGATGAGAGTGGGAATATGGTAGTAGACACACAGTCAGTGCTGAGGATCTGGAAAGAACACTTCTCTAGACTGCTTAATGGCGAAGACAGCCAAGATGCCGCTAATAGGCAGAACGCTCCATTCAACTTGGACGATGATGGCCAAGAGTTCCGTCCACCCGACCTAACCGAAGTTCGGCTGGCGATATCCAAACTTAAGTCGTACAAGGCTGCAGGTGCGGATGGCTTACAAGCCGAACTATTTAAATCAGCGGGAGATGAATTGGCTAGGAGCATACACCAGCTCATCTGCAAAATTTGGTCGGAGGAAAGTATGCCCGATGAATGGAACCTCGGTATAGTGTGCCCCATCCATAAAAAGGGAGATGTTCTGAAATGTACCAACTACAGAGGAATTAGTCTCCTAAACGTCGCTTATAAAATCTTGTCGGCCATCCTGTGTGACCGCTTAAAACCTTTTGTCAACGATCTGATCGGCCCTTATCAGTGCGGTTTTAGGCCAGGCAAGTCAACCGTCGATCAAATGTTCACACTCCGACAGATTTTAGAAAAATCCCGGGAATTCCAGATCGATACACACCACCTTTTTATCGATTTTAAAGTCGCGTATGATAGCGTGAAAAGGGACGAATTATACAGAGCCATGTCGAGTCTCGGCATCCCTGCCAAACTCGTCCGCTTGTGCAGGATGACGATGGAGAAATCTCGCTGCTCCGTCAAAATTGGTAAGAACACCACCGATTCCTTTGATGTTGAGAAAGGATTGAGGCAAGGCGACGCGTTATCATGCAACCTATTCAACATCGTTCTTGAAGCCATTGTACGCAACGCACATGTCAACACCAGCGGTACAATCTATCAAAAGTCCGTTCAATTGCTTGCATATGCGGATGACATAGACATTGTCGGCAGAACGAAGCGAGCTGTGGCAGGGGCATTTGCGAGCATTGAATCGGAGGCGGCTAGAATGGGATTGGCGGTTAATGAGGACAAGACGAAGTATATGCTGTCATCGAGAGAGGAATCTCAACATCGTCGACTCGGGCAAAATATCACGATGGACAGATATAACTTCGAAGTTGTCAAGGACTTTGTCTACCTGGGCTCCACTATTACATCGCAGAATGACATCAGTGCAGAGATCAAGCGAAGAATTACTCTTGCCAACCGCTGTTTCTTCGGTCTAAGAAGGCATTTAAGTAGTAAGGCCCTCTCTCAGAGAACCAAGGAGACTTTATACAAAACCCTAATCATCCCGGTCCTGCTTTATGGGTCAGAAGCATGGACACTGAAAGATTCGGATAAAAATCTGCTAGGGTGCTTTGAGAGGAAGATTCTTCGTGTGATTTTCGGTCCGGTGTGTATCGAAGGAGTATGGAGGAGAAGATTCAACGACGAGCTATACGGGCTATACAGCGACGTTGACCTGGTCAAAAAGCTGAAAATACAGCGGCTTAGATGGCTGGGGCACGTGGAGCGTATGGACAGCAACGCACCTGCCCGACGAGTCTTCGAATTCAACCCCGATGGGGTACGCAGCAGAGGAAGAACCCGTAACAGGTGGCGCAATCAAGTGAATGACGACATCAAAGCACTCGGTGTGCGCAACTGGAAGCGGCTAGCTAGGGACAGAGCTGGCTGGAGGGGCTTGTTAGTTGAGGCCGAAGCCCATCCTGGGCTGTGAGCGCCATCAAAAGTAAAGTAAAGTAAGTAATGTAAACAATATATTTTTTCTTGTTGTCCAAATAAAGTTCCCCTGAAGAAGGCAGCAACCCCTGCCGAAACGTCGGGAAAGCTAATGTAACTTAATTGTTTCATTGCAAAAACTACAGTGACCAAAAAAAGCCGACGGAAAGATTATTTTTAATCACTTCCAATCACAATTAGTAATTGTTAATCTATTCGAGGGTAATCACCAAATTAGTCATTATTATCAAGATTATTTGTATGCCCAGGTCAAATGCTGCACATTTCAGCCTGTTAACCCAGATAAGCAGGTCTTGACCACCATTCCATTATAATGCTATGTAGTACAGCTCTAAACTTAGACCGGGTATAGTAACTGAAATGCAACCAGGTACTCTTTCACACGGGTATACTGTGGGTAGTCGATTATACGGTAACCTAGTAACCTTATGTTATTGGGTACCTGGCTAAGGACTTAAAAAGAATCCAGCACCCATCGAACCATCGTATTCGTAGAATATACCGAAAACAGAGGGCCCTGGGTTTTCGGGTAAAGGGCTTTACTCCCTAGCTACCTAATGAGCACATGCAACCCAGTCGTGAATTAAATCAAACAAATTTGTATTTAAACATATTTTGAACATTTTCTCTTACGTTACGTCACTATTTAAACATTGGTGTCCAATGTTCTGGCGACAACGCAAAGTACGTAAAAGCATCTGCATTACTTTTTGATCCTCGCAGGGAAAAGTGTTCTCATAAAATTAGTCTTTTGAGAGTTCCCTCTACAGCTTTTTTGGACGCCACAAAACCTCTCTTTAAGGACCCTTGAGCTCTATTAGAGGCCTCTACAGCAGTTTTGGAGGCCTGTCCACCTCTTTGTGAGGCCCTACAGCACAATAGATGTATTTGTATGTTTTTGTATTTATATATTTCAAAATCGCTTACAAAGTAGGACATGCGTCTTATAAATTATTGAAAGCCTTTTATGTAATTATTTTAGTAATTGAATTGAATAAACTTTAAATTCTATTTATATTTGTATATAAAAATGAATATAAGAGATATTATAAGAAATTGGAATAAAATTAACTATGCATTCTATTTACATTATCCATTATTACAAAAAAAAAAAAAAACAGATACAATTAATTAAAAAAAGAATAAAAAAGAAAAGAATTAAGAAAAAGAAGAAGAAGAAGAAAGCTACAGTCATATGTATATGTATGTATAAATAAATCAAAGATTTGCCAGATAATTGAAAAGTAAACAAAAATTTAAATCTTCTTGTGCCTCTTGTACTTCTCATAGCAATGGACAGGGAGTTCCAAAGGCGAACAACATGAACAAAAAATTGACGTTTTGTAGTTAGAAAATTGTATCGAATGAAGGAAATTCAGTTTACCGTGTAAATAATCAGGCTGTGGAGTTTGAATGACATGTAGATTTGTAAGTGAGCGGAAATTCAATAAATTGTCTAGACTACAACCGGAAATACGAACAGCAAAAGAGGATAAATGGTCATAACGTTGACATAGCGGGCAATGTTGTTATATACTTAATTCAATTTGCGGTTAGTGGCAGAGTCTAAGTTGCAAGAAATTTCACATCCATATAAAAAATAGGTAGTAAAAGGGTTTTGCAAAGAAGTTATTTAGTTTTTGTAGGAACGAAATTTCGAGTGACTTGAAGAGTACGAAGACTACCATAGCCTTTTCCAATGGCACTATTGAGGTGGTCATTCCATGTGACGGTACGATTGCAAATAATTTCTAGGTTCTAGCAGCACTAACATAAAAGATAGTTTCGTCTTCAAGCTTTAAAGAGCTTAGAACCGATAAATCAAAAGGCTTGCGATAGATGGGAACAGCTATCGATTTCCCTGGATTCAGCCAAAGATCAAAGGACACGGTAGTGCCCAGCCAAGTTCTGGCACTAGACCCTTTTTACAGGATCAAACTCAGGCGATTTTCGACCCCAATCTAACTTCAGTACCAATAAAGTCAGAAACTTCTCACCAGGTTTAGACAACTCACTAAATTTCATTTCCTTAGTATCAGTGGTTCCCGAGATATAAGACTGCAAAAATAGCAAAAACCGTAACTGACTCACTGACTGACTGACAGATCATCAAAATTATGGAGCACTTCCCGACATCGTAGAACCTTGTAATTTCGCACAACGGTAGGCCTTGTGGTGTATACAAAGTAAAAAATCGAAAATTTAAGATTTTCCATTCAGGGGCGTGGTACCCGCCCATTTTCTTAGAATTTATATAAATTACTTAGAGCACTTCTGATTGCCGTAGATTGATGAAATTTAGTACAGCGGTAGGGCTTAAAGTGCAGGCAAAGGAAGGTAGGTAGGTAGAGATGGCGGTCACAATTATCCTCGCTCGATGACCCAATTAACGCTGTAATGCGCCCTTTTGATACCATAACTCGTTTGACCTGTGGATTAAGAACATTTTTTAAGAAAATGAGGGTATTTGGTGATAGATCTCCCAACGGATCATTGCCTACGCCCGAGTTCTGCTTTAGTATGCTATGCTAAGCAATTTGCTGATTTGCCCAGGACGTATACGATCTGATACCTTAGGGTGATCATCTTGTCGCACACTCGGATATGGTAATCTCTGTACACTTCCGTCTGTTTGCACAACATGACTTGTGGTTACAAGAGAAAGTACCACCCGCCTGTATGACCAGACGCTTTTATTGGATTTAGACATGAGATGAAACTTATTAAGGATTTGGACATAGGAAAAACACCCGTAGGACCAAAGTTCGCAAGTTCTAGGTCCATTGAAACTTTCTTGGACTTGAACATATAGAAGGAGAGCTGGCTACAAAAAAAGGGAGTCATCGGTACACGATTTATTTTTACTGGAGAGAATGATTTAGTGTAGCTGAGCACAAATATGCACGTCTGCCAGCGCTATTCAGAGGCTTAATGGGGTGGGCGGGGGTTCAAAGTTGTCAAATTTTGGTGAAAAAAAATATAAGGTACATGGATTCTGATAACGCAAATGTGTTGTGTCCATCTCCAATAAACGTGAAACAAAGTGGCAGACGGTTTGGGAGAGGCTAAGTTGCCGGCAGACGTCGTTAAAGTTGTCAAATTTTGGTAAAAAAAAAATTATAAGGTACATGGATACCGATTTGTTTATTTTAATACTTATGTATATAGAGAGCAAAATACAAAATGGCAGACAGAAAAGTAGAGGCTAACACCGCGGCAGACGTGTTTAAAAAATGCACTGTTAAACCAGGAAAATTGCATTATTTCTGCCCCAAAAAATACAAACGAATATTTTGAAATGCAATTATCTTTATTTTAGCATAAACAATATAGTCGCAAAAGTTCATTGCCAAATCGCACAACCGCCAATAGTTATTCAAGGTTGAATGTCAAAAATATCAGTTTTTCACCTATAACTCCGAAACGGTAAGTGCTATCGAAAATCATTTCATGCAAAACTTGTAAACCATGCTGTCCGCCAAAAAAAAACTTATGACCATTTTTTTCCTACGACTTACCGTTGAGAAGATATTGACATTTAAAAAAATGTAAAATGTCGAAAAAGCTATTTTTTCACGTATAAACCCTAAACGGTTCATATTTCCGAAGACATATGAATACAAAGTTTGTACATTGACTGACCCCCTACTAGACAATATTATTTTTTTCTTAAAAACAAAAACTTTAAAGATATAATTAATTTAAAAAATTCAAAAAGGTCTAAATTTCTGTTTTTTTCCCTTTTTACTCTGAAATGTCAAAGATTTACAAAAAATTTACGCTCAATTTATACATCGTAATATTCAGTACAAAAATATTATGACGGTTTTTTCCATAAGAATCATCAGTCGCAGTATATTACTGTTTTAATAGCGTTAAATGTCGAAAATAAAGGTTTTTTCGCATATACGTACAAAATTTAATTATTAATAGATTTATTATTCACAAAAGTGTTGTTATTTATTTATCGAATTTTGCAATCCACGGAAGTGATAATTTAGATCAAGTAATTGCAGAAGTCGAAACAACTATTTCAACTTGTAATCCTGATGTCCGGAATGCAATCCGAGTTGATGTTAAAAAATCTATTGAGGCTTTCATATCATCTAAAAATGAAGAAAATGATAGATTATATAAACAAAAAAACCTAGTATTGACATCTATTCGTAGAAAGATTTCTGAAAACAACATTATCATTTTATAAGAGAAATAAAGTTGTCATTCTAGATAAATCTTACTTTGTTGAGAAGGTTTTCAACATATTCAATAACGGAAGCTACGTCATCGTCAATAAACCACAAACAAAGCTAAACGGTTGGCAAGCAAAAACAAAATTAACGCTAAAATCATGCACTAACGTAACAACCGAAAATCTAAGAAAAAAGTTAATTACATCTAACTTTAGTATTCCAAAACTCTATGCTTTACCTAAAATCCACAAAATAGGAGACCTAAAAATGAGACCAATTTGCAGTGGAGTTGGATCACCAGTGCATGACACAGCAAAATGGCTTTGCAAAGAATTTTCAAGATTTCAACAACCAGCCGGATATTATGTAAAATAGTCGTTTGATTTTATCAGTGAAGCAGGTAAAATTAACATTCCAAAGGACTTCATTCAAGCATCTATCGACAACATGTACAACAGTATTCCAGTAGCAAATGCTGAAGAATCCATTTAAAATTGGTTGACAACCATAAATACATTAGATGATTCAAAGGTAAGTGAATACATGCGTCTTGTCAATTTATGTTTTTCAAAGAATTATGTCCAATTTGATAATAAAGTCTATGAACAAATTGATGGTTTAGCAATGGGTAACCGCTTAGCTGCCTTTGCGGCAAATTGTTTCATGGCTTAATTCGAAACCAAATCTAAGCAGAACTGCCCTGACTTTCCATTATAATGGGTTAGATATGTTGACACTTATATCATTATTCATAAAGACAGACTCAATATTTGTCTCGATTTCTTAAATAGTGTTATGTTAGGAATAATAAGGTTTACTTTTGAAACAGAAGTAAATTTTTGTTTGCCATTTTTAGACCTTATGATTAAAAGATTTGAGAATCATATTGAGTTTGATATTTATCTGAAACCAACAAACACTGAAAGATGCATTCCATCAAACTCTTATCACCCAAAGCAAACTAAATTTGCAGCATTTAATTCATATTGTTACCGTGCTATTAATGTTCCTCTCAGTAAAATCAATTTCATCAAAGAAGTGGCAACTATTCATAGAATAGCCACAATAAATGGTTATAGTACACAAATTGTTGATTCTTTGTTAAAAAAAACATTCAAGAAAGAAGGAAATAAAAGATTTAACAGCTTTAGTTCCATCTTAAGAAAAAGTTATCTCTTTCATGGGTGGTACCTTTGTTCAAGGATTGACATATTCTTTGATGAGAGTGTTGAATAATTATTCAATCAAATTGTCACCGAATAACACTGGGAATAAAGTCAAAACGCTAATTGGAACAATAAAAGATAAGACTGACCCTCTCGATAAATCTGGAATTTATTCCGTTATTTGTCAAGATTGTGATGAAGTTTATATTGGCCAAACGAGAAGAACGGCAAAAATAAGATGGTCAGAACACTATTAATCAATCCATTCTAAGACAGTATATCATATGATTGATAATAATCACAACCTGGCAGGTTTTAGATTATTAAAACAAATAAATAACCCAAAATTATTAAATGCATATGAAGAATTGTACATACATCGCACAAATAATATGAACAAAACAAATTGTTTGAATGATCTTCATTGCATGCATTTTTAGAACCATTAACAGAAAAAGACATATTTGAGACAAAATTCTAAACGCAAGTAAGTGAATAATTACTTTCATCAAATTTTATTATAACCAGTTCGAACCATTAGCTTTCATAATTATTAGATAAAATTACTTTAACTCTTTAAATTGAAAATTATTTGTATATGTATATGTATATTTTTAAAACACATCAATTTTTGATTTATGTATATGTACAAAAATTTTCAATTTGCTGAAGATGAGAAGATATTCTCGAAAACGTTAGTTTTAAATAAAGCTATATTTGTATGAGAATAAGAAGTTATTCAGTTTCTATTATTTATCTAATCTATATAGTAGTTAAATTAGGCTTTTAGTCTTTTATAAAATAATAAAACTTTTCTGAACCTTTTTCTATTTTTATTTATTTATCAAAGCTCTTCACTTCACTCTTCACTCGGTCACCCTAAGAACGCATATCAAAGACTTACATAGTTGACAGTTTTTGAAGAAAAATAAAACCTTCACTTTATTCAGTCATCCAGAAATATTTTTATTTTTGTCTCTTTTTTTGTTTTATTTTTATGAAGGTAAATTTTTAAACAAATAAGATAACGATGATATATCCTTCCACTTAAACTTACATCAGAATAATTTAAAGTTTCCTCTGTCAAAGTGGCCTTTTATTTTAACAAGCATGCAGTTAAATTATTCATGGCATTGTCTTATGCTCATCAATCATTCACTTTTGTTCATTTGAGATAGAAAATAAAAATGAAAGGTACCTATCCTAATAATATAAGTTTGTCGTTATATGTCATCACATCACAGTTTATACGTCACATCACCAAATGGGGAAAATTCAAGTTCCGCTCGGATAATGACAATATCCTGTGTGCATGTTTTGTTGTCTATTTGTACAACGGCTCATAAAACATTGATGATAAAGGACTTCAAACGTTTTGATTCTTCCTTATTAAATGTTTTTTTTTTTTGAAATGCATTTGGAGAGTCCCCACATAATACACGAAGGATAACAGAGGAGGAAGATGAACAAAGAATATGGTCGTCATTTACCTAAAACTTTCTTATTTTTTCAAAAAGGGTCGAATTTCTAGCGAGTATAGTTAATGTGAGATGGATGTTTGTAATATGTAATGTGTACATTAGAGTGGTTCTTTAAAAAGAAATTTGCGAAATTGAATATGCCTCACATCAATTTAGCAGTTATTATTGTTCCAGAAATCAGAAGGCAATTTTTGTTGACACTTAACTTTATAGTAGTAAGTACCTAACCTTTACAATACATATAGTAAAGGAAAATTAGTACAAAATCAATCGTTTTGTGGAACGAAATATAGGACGGCTAAATTTTGTAAACCTGAAAGAGGGCTATTAGAAAAGCTTATTTTGAGTTTTTCGGTACGCCACCCCCCTGGGGAAATCCGCCATTTTGGAAAATGCGAATTGATCTATATCTCCGAGAGTATTGATTTTAGATGAAAAGTTGTCATAAGCTAATTTGTTGGTAATAAAATAATGTAATAACGGGTAACAAAATTTCCAACAATTCTTGATTAGAAATTCTAATTGGGTTGGATATAGTTCACAATTGATTTTCGCAGTAAAATTGATGTAAGCTGGACTGAACTTAATAAAAATTGCGTCTTGACAAGGCCCTCACTGTCATCTGAAGAGTCCAAGTGAGAACGCCGGGACGAAACGCCAATTTTTATGGACTAAAGGCCGTTAAAAGCTATATTGAAAAATAATGTTTTATTTGACATCAAAACTTTTTTCTATGTGAACAAAATTTTTGCGGTTATGTCGTTTTATTTTTTTTTTTTACTTTTTCGCATTTTTCTCATTTCTTTAGTAACTAATGTGAATTTTTCTTATGATTAAGTAGAAGAGCACAAAGTTTAACAAATTTTAATATATTTTTTGGAAGATGATACGATATCGCAGTCCAAAGTTATAGCTTTTGGAAAATTGGATGCAAAATTACTTCAACCGATATTACTCAATCCAACTCTACAACTACAAAACAACATAATTGGTAAATAGCTTTCAAGTGAAAAAAAGCATATTTATATTCGACGCTATTGTGGTTTAACTTCAGTGTAGGTTCCTATATATGTAGGTTTCCAAATTTAAAAATTTGCATCCTTACCTTTTGAGTCCTTTTGCATTAAAAATTGTAATATAAACAAATTGGTAAGTTGGTTTCAACTGAAATGGGTCAAATTTTGAATAGAATTGCATTTTACCTTTCCATTATGTCAATTTTTGAAAGTTTTCACATTGGCATAGCTACCCTTCGAATAAGAGGAATTTTCTTGCCAAACAAACAAACATACAATTAAAATTCTATTCCAGAATTTCCAGCTATACATCAGCACTTCATTAGTGGAAGTAATTTACTTTTTTTTTGTGGTGTTTTAACACAATATTACTTTGCATGCTTATAGGAACAAGATTATACTTAAAATTGGACTGCTTTATCTGCAAAGACCCACTTTCTGAAGGCGAAGTGTGGACGGTCAAAAAAAAGGTGTGGGCAACCCTTCTTAAGGCAAGTAAAAGTAGAGGCGACGTGGTCAACCAGCATATACTAGAAAACTTGGAGCAAGTAACTACTCACGAAGCATGCTATAAGATCTATGGAGACAATAGGACCACAGCAGTACAAGCAAAACGAATAAGCAAGGAAGCGAATCCGTTCAACAGTTTAGGCTCTAGCTCGATGTACATTAGGACGCAAAGACAAACAGACCGACGCCGGCAGACGTCTTGACGAAAATCTCTTTTTTGGACTTCTCCATCATCGTATTGTTAAAGTTTTGATTAAAACCTCAAAATTTGTTTTTGACACGGAATCAATAACCGCGTTTTATTATCCACCGAGATCCATATGGATCGTCCTGTGATAATAAAACGATCCAGATCCCACAAACATTTTGCATTAAGATTGTGGTATTCCTGAGTATTTTGACGTTTTCAAATTGACATGTAAACAAAAAATAAAAATGGAAGAGTAGTTGAAGTAAGTGTTTTATTATCTTTCATTCTTAAAATTTCGAGTATACTTGGTTACATTCCAGAAAAAAAAAATTATTTTAAAAACATAAGAAAATATCTATTCCTCTTTTATTTTAATTCTTTGACTGGATTTAGTAGTTCATACATTTTTAAGTCAAAATTACCTAGGCACCTTAAACTTTCCAAAAATATATCGGTTGAAATAATTTTGCATCCAATTTTCCAAAAGCTATAACTTTGGACTGCGATATCGTATCATCTTCAAAAATATATCAAAATTTGTTAAACTTTGTGCTCTACAACTTAATCATAAGAACAATTCAAATTAGTGACTAAAGAAATGAGAAAAATGCGAAAAGGTAAAAAAAAAAAAATAAAACGACCTAACCTCAAAAAATTTGTTCACACAGAAAAAAGTTTTGATGTCAAATAAAACATTATTTTATTACCATTAAATTTGCATACGACAACTTTTCATCTAAAATCAATACTCTCGGAGATATAGATCAATTTGCGTTTTCCAAAATGGCGGATTTCACAAGGGGGTGGCGTCCCGAAAAACTCAACATAAGCTTTTCTAATAGCCCTCTTTCAGGTATAAAAAATTCAGCCGTCCTATATTTCGTTCAACAAAAAAGTCTAACTTTCCTTTGCTTATGTATATAAACCAGTATACCCGTGCGAAAATTTCGCACATTCAATAAGGCTTTACATTTTCAAATAGAATGTTTGAACAAAATAAATAAATTCTTTTGATTATTGATATGAACATATTAGAAGAATTTAATTTAAATATTATAGATATGCATTTAAGTGATCATAATATTTTTTCTAATAAAATTTGATGCAATACAAACATTTCTTTGATTATTTTCATTCTAAATGGGTTTCGATTTTTGTGTCCCCCTTTCGATTGACATACCAACAATATTTTTAACATTGATCGTTCCTAAACGAAATGTTACACAGTGTAACACTTTAAACAATGACATTTAAAATTGTTTTTGACACAACAACAATAGATGACATTTAATAGAAAAAAAACGCACCACTGTCATTTTGCCGAGCTGGAGCAAAGTGTTTAGAGATTTCAAAACGTTAAAAAAGTGAAAACACTAAATAAAATAGTGAAATAAAAGTTAACATAGTGAATATTTGCAATACTTTATTTAAAAAAAATTTGCGTAAAATCGTGTAAAAACACCTATAATATGGAGTTAACAATTTTTGGATCTCACGGGCTGATTGTGTCTCATATTCCACATGATGTGTTTACAGGATTTAACGCAGAACCGCATATGTTATATATTTTTTTTTCAATGAAGTATTGCATGTATTCACTATATTTACATTTAGTTCACTTTTTTATTTTGTTTAATAAGTTTTTTTTACTATTAAACTTAAATCTCATAAATACATCTCTCAAAAACACAGCTAAAAATTCTTTTGGGGGCCCCAGCATTTAGCTACCTATTTCACTGCATTCCGACCCTGTGTAAATGCATTTGTGTTTGTGACACTCACACTATTTTGAAAAAAGCCTCACTTTTTCCTCGATATGCCCTTTCCTTTATTTCTTCTTCTAAGATTTTAAATTAATGATTTAATAAATATGTTTCTTTCAATTATGCAATCTAGTGATACCTAATAAATGCATTCGGCTTTTTATAATGAGAAAAAAGATTACAAACAACAGAAGTAGGTAACAAATATGTTTCTCCACCACTCACTCAATGTGCAAGCAAAAAGAGAGGATTATTATACATTACAAAAGAAATAAATATGTTTCTTTCATTCATGTATGGTGTAACTAAAGAATGTTTCTGCCCCACTCACTCAAGGTGCAGCGAAAAAAAAAAGAATTTTAAATTACAGAAGTAATACATTTTTCTCTTTCACTCATTCAATGGATTCAAAGTGAGGTATTCTTTATGCCAAATTTTTCATTTATTGAATTATTTGAAATTTCGGAAATTTATAGAAAATAGTGTGGTATAACAAAAAGTTTTTGTGCAATGTCATGAGTATTTGTAAATTCCTATTCAGTGATACCTATTTTAGTGGATTTGACTATTTTACAAATGAGGAAAAAGGAGTTTGACAACAGAAATAATATATAAATGATTGAGTTAATGTGCAGTTAAATTCATGACATGTAAAGTTTAAAATACCACACCGGTGTACAGGGTATATGATTATTTTTTAAAATAAGTTTACAAATTAAAACGGTATATGACACTATCTTCAGGAAGAAGTTTAATTGAATTTGAAAAGTAGGTAATGCAACTTTAAGTGCTAAGAAAAATTGACAAGTTCTATTGTGAAGAGTTTTTTATGCAACCGTGGATCTGCTACAACCCTTGCAACCTGACCGGCAGTCTCCGCTTAATTCATGTTCATTTCCTTACTTCTTAATATTTCAGTTTTTGATTTCATTTTGACCAAATGTTCAAGTAACCAAGCCGTCGAGATGGAGGGTAAAGGGAGGAATACATGTAAATCTGGATCGAATTTAAACATGATTTCTCGATCTGATTCGACTTTGCGAGCTGAATCGAATCGAAAAATGTAAGATGACCTGGGACCTTTTTCACCAAACACTTTTTGCTTTTCACTTTGCAACTTTTCACTTTTACTTTGCAAATTTCGTTTCACCAAACGCAAATATGCAAAGAGGAAATTATTGAAATGAAAAATTCAAAAGTTTTCTTCTTTGCAAATTATGTCTTAGGTACCAAACGTACATTTGCTAAGTGAAAAGTTCTTTGCTGAAAAGTGAAAAGTTTTGTTAGTTTGCAAAGTATTTATTTTTTTGGTTCACCAAACAAATAAACTTTGCAAATTATATTTAGAATTTTGAAAATCTTTTCAGTAATATGCAAAGAGCAAACATCATCAATTTTTTGAAATTGAGAAAGTTTATAATAGGGACGGAAGAGCAGTGAAGTTAAGAACTAACTTTGATATGGGAAATAATTTTTCGACAAAAGAGAGTTTTCGATTAAAGAAAACAACCATAATTTATTTTGTCCAAAATTGGAAATAAAATTTTGCAACAACTTTTATGTACAGCCACATTGGGTTGGGAATGGAGCCCAATATCACGGTATTGCACCTATGCACAAAATAAGCAAAGCAACCGTCTGCAAAGTAGTTCATGGACTGTCGAACGTAATCATTGATGAATTTCTCCCAAACACCATTGATGGGCCAAACAATTCTTCAGAAACAGCCATACCCTATCCTTTAAGTGAATGATGGTTAATTACAGATCCAGTGGAACAAAGATTTAACAGAGCTCATAAAAGAATTAAGTGAAAACTATTTTGGTATGAGATGTAGGAAGGTATATATAAGGGGTGGGCAAAATTTAAGTTTCTTTTTAAAAATGCAATAAAATTAAAAAAATTCAATTTTGTCCATTATGGCTTTTTTAGCAAGAGCAAACATTTCCCACTGATTATGAAACACAACGTCGTTTAAGTGGCTGCCTCGGCTGGCTTCGTAGTAGCACATCCTGTCACTCCAATCTCATCAATCAATCAAGCGCGGTTTTTATGGTTCCCAGTTGCGGCAGTTTTGTGGGTGGGTGCTTCATTTCAACCAAAACTTCTTTTCAAAGAACGGACTATTTTGACTACACAGCACTCACTTTGGAAATTATTTTTTAATATTTCCCAATGTTGTTCAAGCGTTGAGCGACTCATTTCATTCCACAGAGGTAATATACTGTTTTTCTGTCAAAATTTCGAGCGGCAATCAGCTATCAGTGTCAAAATAACCTATGATTTAAAAAGAAACGACTATATGGCCCACCCTTAACTTGTTGTTTGCAATGTTAACGTAAGATTCTTTAGGAATATTGAAGGAAAAGGTGCTTTGCTTGATACATCTTCGCATGCAGCGAAGTAAAATCGTATAAAAGTTCTTTATTTTAACAATCATGTAAAATCAAAATTCTTTCAACAATTAAACCAGAATCGTCTTTTCCGTCCTCTGATTGATCTAATTCATATGTAAATTCTTGAAGTTTACCTCGATTCTATTTGAATTCGATCCAGTGAGGTCGTATATCAAGATCTAAATTTCAATCCGATCCGATTCAATCATCGAATCCTTTCATGTAAACGGACTATTTGTTATTCAGCTCGAAACAAGAATAAACATTTTAGTCCTTTCATTCATAACTCTTCACCTTCCTTGACTACAAACTTTCATTTCCCCAGTTTAGTCAGGCTCAAAATTGATCCGGCGTGTGATGGCCCAATAGGATTACTGGAATGGTAAGCAGTTAGCAGTTGCGGCGGAATTGAGCAGTCAGTAAGGTTCAACTTTCGCAAGGACTTCTAAGAAGCTGTTAAAATAGGTGCAGTGTATTAACGCCCACGGAACTATCCCCCGCGGGCGTTATTTCCCAAAAAAAAAATGGAATGGAAAAGGCTGGTTTACCAGCTAATCAATAGAAACTATTGTAATAAATCTTATTTAACTTGTACTACATCACCTGCAAAGCTTTGTGGGATATAGTGAAGGCTTCCCCAAGCCGAAACAATTGCTGGCAGATAGATACATACATATATGTTTATATTTAAATGAACGTCTGGATTTAATGCATTTCATGTAGATCAGTTTTTTGTAGTGTATATTCACTACACTATTATAGCGTGTGCACCACACTGATGAACTTTCGGGAATAAAGATCAAAGAGTTGATCTCTTTTCTTAACACGACTTAAAGTCTCTAGGACGAACTTTGGTTACTTCTTTACCACACCTTCCTTAAGATTCCTATGATCGCAAGCTAGTAGACTGAGTCCTGTTAGCTTTGCCAAAAATACCTCGTCATACCACAACCATATACAATCTACTCAATCTACTTTAAATTCAAACAAAACTGAACGATACCCGTAGGATCCACAATCCCCCCGTATCAATTACATACACAAGTTATAATAAGTTATGGTATCAAGAATGCAGAAATACTAATGGAGAAACCCGACAAGCCCTGCCATTAAGAAAAATCAAGGACTCTTAAACATTTTGCTTTCAAAGAATTACTGTTACGTTCCAGGGTAATAATTCAGACTCCCTTCCTCCATAGTAGTCTAGAAGTCCAGGGCCGCCAGACATACGTACTAATCGTGCCATTTACGTTGTAGTTCGAAAGCTAATATTTATATGTACTATGGGACAACTATTTAAAAATAATTCCCCATCAGCGATACATCTACAGTGGGGCGTATTCATCAGCCAGACATTTAAAAACAGCTAAAAAATGACGTTTTAGTAACAAAGAATTATTATTTTGACAGCTGTATGTGTCTCTCTGATTAAAAAATATTGTAGAATATTTTCACAAAGAAGATATAAAATGAGTTGATTCTGTTATGTACTTGGCACCATTAGTTTGACAGATTTTAAGTGTCTGGCTCACGTTAGCCCCCTTGTAATCTGTCTAGAAAGTCTCAAATGAAGTAAATGACACCATCCCCTAAGACACATCGAACATTCAGCTTTGATAAAATATCGCAATGTTGCAACATCTGTATGCAACTATAAGACTACCTCTTAATTGCACCCCGATTGAAGATTCTAAGTACCCATTTGTTCTATTAGTATAGTATCTGTTCGCAGAAAAAATCTTAGCTTTGATAAAATAACGTATAGCTGCCAGCCCTGGGCTATTACTCTATAGTGCCAGTAAAAGCAAACATTTTTCAACTACTTGGATATATCGTTTCTTTGTGGTATTGCCCAGAACTCGAAATAATGTCCCTACCGGAAGAACAACAGATTCGTAATATTCATGTTTTTCTTTCATTAAATATTATAGAAATTTCAATTTTACTTAAACGTACGTAAATCAATAAATAAAATTCAATTTAAATTCTAATCCTACTTTTATTATACAATCATTATACTCTCAAGAGAAACCAATTCCAAATTTTCCAAAATAGACAATACACACATCGGATCACAAACAGTTCACAATTGCAAAGTTTACCATCACTTGATATTTATGTATGTTGGTAGTTTAACTTTATCCAATAAGGAAGAAATCCATATAGTGCGCTTCTTATATATTTGCTTGTCTAAAAACCTTCTATTAACATGAATAGCCTATCAACTCTGTCAACCTCAGGAACATGCAATAAATATAAAGAGATTATCCCTTGTGCATCTAAGCCAATCGATGCCCCGCAAAATCACCTTTGTTATCCCCTGGCGCATTACCAACAACGCACGTCATCATCATCATCATAAGCATCAACATCACAACCAACAACATCATCATCATAATCATCATATAGCATAGCACCAACCATCAAAAGCATTATTCCAGGCTCCAATATCTCAACCGATTATTCCTTGTTAATTTGCATCTACCCAAAAATGACACATAACAGAGATTTCCACCTGCAATTGACCCCCAAATCCGGAACAGAATAGAAGAAAGGAACTACCAATAGGTAGGGCTAGGGATACTGTCAGAGCTGTTCAGCATTTAATGTATGCAGCGTGTGTAGCCCCTAAAGTTAAAACCTTACTTTGAATTGAATATGAACAGGGAAGAACTCTATGTTAACCCAAAAGGGATAAATGAAACTACCACAGGGAATTGGCATACAAACACAAAAGGAGGATATTTTTATTATGCATATATGCCTTTATGTGTGTGTGTACATATATGGTGGAGCGAAGAGCAACCCTTTTGGCCAACAAAACATATCTTAGCAATAGTTGACTTGTGGTCAACCACTTACCAAACATAGTAACAAGTCATTTTATGCACCATTAACAAGCGCAAAATTTACAGAAACCCCAAAAACCCATTACCATCACCACTTTAAAGCCAGTACAGCCTCTGCCTCTCACCCTTTTTGTGCCATGATGGTGTATACTAGTTCTAGTGTAGTGTACCTTTCCTCTTCCCCGTTGGGATGGGACTTATACTGACCAAACTAAGCTGGAACCTCTTACCCTAGCTGCTCGAATCCTTTGGGTCGGCTTAATCTCTTGATTTTCATTCAGGATATTATGTGCAGTAAAGTCATCAGGGCTACACCGTAAAGTGCCTCTTTGTACACACAATGGCAATGGGTGATTGTGGCAATGTTGAGTATGGGAAAATAAATATATTTACCTATATACAGATGTGTGTAGCTACATACAGATTATATTATAGAAAGAGAAATGCAAGAAACCTTCCACTTGATTTCTGGATTTTGTTTGGAGGCAACACATACAGTCTGACTAAAGATTATGATTTAAACAAAATGTAAATAACAGCAAAATTCTCTATACACACCGACAACTAGTGTTGCTATAAGTGCAGATTTCTTAAAATATTTTATGACACCATTGAGTAGGTACAGTCACAAACATTTGTAACAGCCTACTTTGCAAATAACTATTCCTCGAAAGTCTAAAGGATACGCACACAATTTAGAGCAACGTTTTTCAAACTGTAGGTCGTGACCCCCTATGGGGTCACCATCGCCTTGGATAACTCGGGGGTCGCAGTCGAAATTTGGTATGATTAAAAAAACGAAGGTTGTAAGTCCAATAAATACTATACAAATTATAACACAACATTTTTTGTAAGGGTGGACGTGTTTATATTGTAACAATTATTTAAATCTTGGTTGTGTCTTTGAGACGTTAACAATTAAATCATTTTCCAATGGAAACCTAATTATCTTCTTAGTTTTTTTATTTCTAAATCGCGATTAATAAACGGAGAGCTAGCTACAAAAAAAAATTGTCATCGGTACACGATTGATTTGTATTGGAGAGAATCATTCAGAGTAGCTGAACACAAATTTGCACGTCTACCAGCGCGATTTAGCGGTTTAAAGTGGGTCCGGTGGCATTGAGGAATGGCAGCTGCACCGTCCATTTTTCAGCTGATTCCTGTGTAGTCTAGTGCAATTATAAAATTTTAGCAGCAGTTTGTACATTTTTCTATTAAAAAAAAATGTTTTATACCAGAACTCATTTTTTTAAATCTGAGATCTTGGCTGAAAATCTTGATTTGGGCTCGCTATAGTTAGATATTCGCTTTGCCAAAACCGTTTTTAAAATTTAAGTTTTAGTTTGTCGCTTTTCTTATACAAAACGGCTTTTCTAATTGGACCCATCAATTAATTTTTCCCTATTAACAAATTATTGAAAATTTATTTAAGGCTCCATACGCAAATTAATTTCTCAGGTATATCTGTTATATTTTACAGCACAATTTAAAAAAAGTTCAAGGCACGATTCAGTGAAGTTTTCTCACCTGATCAACTTTCTCTGGCGACTCATTTCTTGTTGACTCATCGCATATGAAGCACAAGTGTTCATAGTCGAATCCAGAATTATAATCGAATGGCTCATCCAATTCCAACGATGGAGATGGTTCTGGTGACAATGGGCGTCTGTCAGTCGCACTTTGCGACAGTACCGAAACTCGACGTAAGTCACTATATTTTTTTCAGCATACCACATGGATTTCTGTGGTACTTACATTTCGTAGGATTTCCTTATACTATTTCAGCCCTTGCCTAATGTTGGCTGATATAAGAGTTTATAGCTTTTTTTAACATTAGTACCTACTCTTGTCAAATTCTAACGGTTCAAAGCAAATGAAACATGTATTCATTTTTGTCACTGTTCACTTATCGGGCTTTGAACTTTTTTTAATTGAGCAGTAAAATATAACAGAGTCCAAAACAAAATGATATACCTATACGGGTTTGGCAAAGCGTATAGGAGCGTATGGAGCCTTAAATAAATTTCCAATATTCGGTAATAGGGACAAATTAATTGATGGGTCCAATTAGAAAAGCCGTTTTGTATAAGAAAAGCGACAAACTAAAATTTAAATCTTAAAAACGGTTTTGGCAAAGCGAAAATCTAACGGTAAATGATGCGAATGCGAAAACTGAGATGGGTCCGATTATAAATGCACTGGACTATTGTTAAAATATACATGGGCATGTCCTAGGCGGGAAACACGTGCTGAATATCCGATGAAAATTCACCAGCGAAATCACTACTTGGAAGTTGTTTATTCACCGACCCACATAGTGGTTGCATAATCTGTGAAAAAAATTGATAGGGCAATAACTTAAAGTATATTTAATAAAATAGCCGTCTGTTTTTGAAAGTATATAGGATAGCAGCTCAGCAAATTTTTTTTCGGAAAACACGAACAAAATTCTTTATAATAATAATTTGTTTTGTTACTGTTCCTCAGTTGATATACACTCCCTGAAAAAACACGGCACAATTTTAAACAGATTACAAAAAAAAAACTAATTATTGAGCTGTTTATCAAATTAAATTTTTTATTTTAAACGCAATAAAAGATTTTTTTTGAAAATTTGTATGCGAAGTTATTTTGTGTACAAAATTTGGTCGAAATTTGGTCCGTGAAGCCGTTGCGTTGATGAGAAATTCGAAAATCAAAAATATTGATCATACCATAACAATAATTATAAATTGTTTTTCTAACTCTTTAGAGCCGTTTTTGAAGATAAATAATTGTTTGTATTTTGGTTTTATATGGCAGTTAGCGTTAGTTTTGGAGCTAAAAAAAACATTTTTAATTTTCTCTAGAAACCTTGGCTTTAGAAACCTTTAGTGCCAGCGTTTTGGGCTACATGTCATGGTGTGCACACCATAAACAGGTGCCTATGTTGTCAGTTAATGTGCACAACAACTGACAACATAGGCGCCTGCCTGGCGGCTGAGCATACCCTAAGTGGAGCGACGGAGTCTCGTGAGCGGGATAGAGGACCCAAAAAGGGAGTTAAAATCCTTGAACCCTCAAAGGGGGCCACCCAAAAATACTGTTTATTACAAATAAACTAAAAGCACACCAACAACAAAGGCACCTGTCTGCCGACTGACCATACTCTCAGAAGTTTTCAGAATTTTTGTTGGCCATATTTCGTTGCATTTGGGCGTAACTCCGTTGTTTTGTAATTATTTTTGGTAATATTTCCATTTTTTGGGCCTTATTTCCAATTTGTCTATTTCAACTTAAGATTTTGAGCGTTGCTTCATCTAGATATATATTACAACAACAATTTCTTCAGAAATTTTTTGGGCAATAATTCCAAATCAATTTGGGCGCTTTTGCTTTGGTCGTTATTGTCTAACAAAAAGTTTTAAAGCAACCTTTAGTCCAATGCGTTTCGGTCCTGATAACAACTACAGTGGACCTCATCAGTTAAAGCTTTAATAAATTGTTACCTTTCTAGGACGCAACATTTTAGTCGATGGCTACCGAAGCGACGTTTATAAAATTTAGAGCATTAACACACTGCAAATTATATTTTTCTAGGGGAACATGGTTACATTCAGACACCTAGATATAGATATAGATATAAATATTATGCCCGTGGTCTGGCGAAGGTAATAAAGAAAACCAAAACGTAAAAAATAGAATTTATATTGATTTTGTTTTTATTTTAGTGGACTGTAAATTTTATAAACGTCGGTCGGTAGCCATCGACTAAAATGTTGTGTCTTAGAAAGGTAACAATTACAGCCCTTGCTGATGAGGTCCACTGTAGTTGTTATCAGGACCGAAACGCACTGGACTTTGAATTCCATTCAATACAGTCCACTAAAATAAAAACAAAAACAATATAACTTCTATTGTTTAGGTTTTGTCTTTCTTTGTTATTGTCTAACGCCATGAATGAATGGATAATATAAGGAGTTTAAGTACACTGCGACCTTAAGATCTATTGTGCCCGTCTAGAGCTAGATGAGATCGCTCATTATTATAGCTCTTGCTCCAAGTTTGTTTCTATGAGAAACTTAAGTATTTGGAGAACTTTCAGAGACTATAGTTCGCTCACTTCTATCTCTCGTCTCGTCAGGCGAGACCGAGACCGAGAGCGAGACTTTTCTCGTCTCGTGGCCAGCCCTAATGACTTTGTTGCACGAGTGCATCGCATTTACCTGATATGTGGTCATGAGTGTTGCCAAATCTGCATGTGGCACTGCTCACTAGGCCAAGAACACTGAGGTGCATTTTCAGTTTGCAGTGAACAGTGACGAAACCGGTTATTATTCAAGAATAAGTTTCGCTTGCCTCATGTAGGGGAGTTCTGTCCATAATTTGGATCTTTTAGCTTCCTCTTCTGTTTTGATTTCATTTTTAATCACATTTTCTCCTATACCAAAATAGGGCTCAGGACCCGTCAAGGGTGTCGTTGCTCCTATTTTTGCCAAAGAGTCTGCCTCTTCATTTCCTTGGATACCTACGTTCCCAGGTACCCAATAAAGTCTAATATTATTACTTTTGCCAAGGTCGTTCAACCTATCGACACACTCTCATACCAGTTTAGAACTAATTGCGTGGCTTGGCTGTCCGACAAATTAGCAATGTTTTGGTTAGTGTAGTTTCTTTCTAGATTTCGTTCCTTCGCTTTGAAAACGCTAGCGGACCACCCCATCTACAGAGAAATTTTGGTTCTGGTCCCAAAAATTCCTGCACCCGTCCCTTGAGACTTTCACGATCCATGAGTGTACCACTTGATGGCATGTTGTGATGATTTTCTGATTTCCTGCGTGTGCTTCCGTCGTTATTGTGCCTAGCATCTGGTTATAGGAATAGGTACACAGTTCCTTACGAGTGATTTCTTGATAACCTCATGCGAGGTGTTGTCAAAGGCACCCTCAATATCTAAGAGCGCATATAAGTTCGTTTCTTTGTCTTACGTATTGTTAAGGAATACTTCTATCTATGGAGCTTACGAATCCAAAACTTTCCTCATAGTACATAATATCGCAAGTTAAAATTAAATAAATTCCTTACGTTAAGCACGCAAAACAACAACAACGGAAATTCAGAAATGTTGGGGCGTAATTTAATTTTTTCGTTGGGACATAATTTATTATGACATTAATGCACAGGAAAACAAGACCCCAACATTTTCACTAAAAATAATAACTTTCTGGATAAATAATGAATTTTCGAAATAAGTGTGCCCTGTAAGAATTACTTGAAATTGGAAAATCTGGAAACAAAATGTCTATTTGTTCTTTAACTTAAAACTACTCCGAGTATAGTTTGAGTAAGAGCAATTAAATTTATTAAATTTATTAAGTTTAGCAGGTAAATTCTTTTGAAAACTTTATTTGAAAATAAATCATCGGAATGTTTTCGGGATACTGAATTTAAAAAAAAAAAAAAACAATAATTTTGTTTAATATATTGAAAACCCAAGAAAGATTTCTAGATTTTATTTTAATAAAGAAGGTCCTATTTAAGAAAATTTATCAAAATCGTTGGAGCTGTTAATAAGAATATTGAAAATAAAAAAAAAAGTTGCAACTACCGTCAATAACAATTTCTGTTCAAAAATTGTTTAATCAACAAATGTCCCCTTCAAAAAAAAAAAAATACTCAAGGTTCGCTCTACCCTCGTTAGTGGTAGGCCTGATTAAAATCTTGAGTTCTTCTTTTTAATTAAAAAGTTATTTTACGTTATTTATTATTTATTTATTAATTACGAAAAATTTTAAACATTTAAATCATGGCCTGTGCATGAGTGTGCAATCTCCAAACGAGTCACTCTGTCCGTCTTCAACAAGTCTCTTCATCTAGAAGTCGATCACGTACTACATATTCATATCTGTTCACAGGCATTTAAAAATCATGCATGTGACAAAATTGATGAAAATTTTCCACAATTTACATTACATCAATGGACTGTGGCGTATAATTTTTTTTTTTTTTTTTTCAAGAGCTTGTCCATTGTAAATAATTTGACTACCCTCGGTCAATACTTTGCTTGACAGACTGTTTATTTGGTGTTCACGAGGCTACTTTCGATGCTTTTTCATAAATAGCACTGAGGTTAAAAGCATTTTCACGCTAAGTGGAAAACAATTTACAACCCATGCACTGTACCAATATTCATCTCGATATAAATATATCTACTACGTACTGTTTGTACGTTCTTTAACTTTGGATGTATCCGCACCCTTTATTGAGGACCAATGTGTGTGCGGTGTGATATTTGTCGCACCGCAGAGCAGAATTGAAGGTGTGAGGGGGGTCAAACGCAATTTCATATATAAACCCCATTATTGGTGCTAACGCTTTATTCAGAGATGGTACGAAGAGTTCATAAAGTATAAATTCAGAAAACCGAATCGATTGAAAATTTGGTCAGGCTTGAGTGTTTTTGGTTTATAATGGCCAATTTCATTCAGCCATTAGGTTAATTCACCTTCGAATTAAGGTGGCATTGCTGCGTGTCTATCACAGAACCGCACTCTCTTTACTTCGCGCTATATAACTATGCACGTAGTATATATGGTAACCTCTCTGTGAACTCGGCATATGCTTTAAGTTCGCCATTGGATTCTATTTCATTGAAATGCGGCTGCTATGCGTTAATAGTTTAATGCAACCCATTTATATTCTCACAGCATGATGCTAGTTGAAAGGCTATGGAATTCACTTTGGCTTTGTGGAATTGCAGGCAAAACTATTAAATGCATTCTATGTAAGTGGACGAGTAAATTTTATACACAAATGTATGCGCAAGGCAAAGCTTTTGAAATTGCATTGTGAAGGTTATTGTGCCCTGTGAATATTTTAGGGGTTCCGTATATGTAACCGACATTTAAAAAAAAAAAAACTAAATGTACGACTGGATCATAGAATATTGCTCTCGTAGTTAATAATTTTAACGTAGCTAAAAATTGACGATTATGTGTTTATATTTTGGTAACCCGAAAACTAAGCCATATTTGAGAATTTGGGTAAAAAGGCTTTTGTTGGAGATAAATTTTTTTTAAAGAAAACGTTTTTTACAAATTTTATAAAAAACCTGAAAAAAAACGGAAATGAAATAACTGCACGACTAGATCGCACAAACTTGATCTCGTAGCTAACATCTTTGACGCAGCTAGAAATTGGCAATGTATATTTTCTTGGTTGAATAATATAATGATGTCGTAGAAAATAAAATGTTAAGTCGTCTTCTTCTTCTTCATTAAACCGGCGATTGTCATGATCTCGAGGGGGGCCACAACTCTCCCACTCAACTGCTTCACCAAAGGTTTCACTTGTGTGATTCGCCGGGTTGAGCTCAGAAAACGTCGACAGACCTCCAGGTTTTGGATTGTTCCTTGTCTGAGGTCAACTAAATGGAGGTGTCGTTGCATTTGTTTTATCCAGGAGTTTTTGTGACTGCCTTTCTTCCGCGATAGTCTTGGAACGTCTTGTGCTATTGCCTTTTGGACTGGGTTCTCCTGATGGCATCTTCTTTGTACATGACAGTGCCAGCTAAGTTGGTCATGCTGTATTTTGTCCAAGATGGAATTTTTGACGTGTAGGCTTCCTCGGATTGTCTTGCTTCTTATTCGATCACGCTTTGTCACTCCTGCTGTCATGCGAAGTATTTTCATTTCAGCTGCCGTCAATTTACTCTCATACTTCTTGTTCATTGTCCAGCACTGTGAACCGTATGTTAACCCTGGACGAACAACTGCCATATAGAGCTTTCCTTTCAGCTTAGGGGACATTTTTTTATCACAGAAGCAAAGTTTTCCCGCCACTTCATCCACCCTACGCTTACGCGATGTTTGATGTGGTCATCACAAGATCCTTCGCTATTGATCATTGATCCAAAATATTTAAACTTTTCGCACTTGGGAAGCACTGTTCCATTCAAATAAATGTCCGGAATAGGCATGTGTGGATCAGAAAATGAACAGCATAGGTACTCGGTCTTTTTCGCGATAAGACCCACCCATACATCAAGTGCTCTTTGCAAGAACACAGGGTCTTCACTTATGATGGCTCGATCCATCGTCAGCAAGGAATAACTGATTCACTTTGGGGTCCTTATCCTCAAGCAGAAAGTCAAGGAAAGTAATAAAGAGCAAAGGACTCAAGACGCTTCCCTGGTGCACACCTATTCTAATTGGGAACTCTTCGGTGATTCCTGCGGGGCATCTTGCCTTTGTTTTAACTTGCTCGTACATGTCCATGACCATCCGCACGTAGACTTCCGGAACTCCTCGTTGCCTAAGTGCAATCTATATCAGATCTCGTGGTTGTCTGTCGAATGCTTTTTCAAAATCAACCAATACAATATCATCAGCATCAGTGGTTGATTTACTCGAAACAAACCCGCACTGGTCGTCAGATAGCCGTATTATTTTTCGTTGGCCGCCATCCAATATCCGCTCAACGATCTTCATGGTGTGTGACATCAGCTTGATCGAACGGTAGCTTTCGCAATTTCGTGTATCACCCTTCCCCTTGTATATAACTTTCCCTGCATTGGTTAGGTATTCGGTCGCCACAGATAAGTTTGGAGATGAGTCCCGATGTCTCCCATCTTTTTCCAGAACTCAGAGGGTATCTCATCTGGCCCAATCACTTTTCCCTTTTAGGAGTTTTTCACCGCATTGCTAACTTCTTCGACTGTAATGTCGGCGACTTCTTCATTGTTTGGTGCAGCTATTGGAAAGTATACTCGGAAGCTATTCATTTAAAAGTCTTTCACAATACTATTGCCATCTGTGAAGAACTTTGTCGTCATCCACAAGGAGTTGGGCTTGAGCGTTGTTAATGAATTTTGGTTAACGAATCTCCTGAGCATTTTTCCTTCTCTGTGTGACGATTTTGAAAAAGTTGCGCCCTTGTTCATGTTTGCATTTCGCAGTTCCTGAATAGCTTTGTTTGCATCAGTAGCCGGTGCAGATATTTCCTCCAGCTCTCGATAAATGCTGTTGCAATTTTCTTCGCGTCGCGATGGGGGTGGGTTTTTGTAATTATTTTATTTTATTTAACTTTTCATAGGAACAATTGATTTAATAATGCGGATTTATTTAATTATTTCAAGAATAAAATATATGCACCCGATGTGCAACGAAACTTTTATAAATACTTGTATTAACTCGAACCAAAGAACCACGAATGAGAGAATGAAATAAACGGAAGAAAAATGCAAACTGTAGCACGATAAAAAGCTACCACCACGACTGCTCAGCTGGGCTGGGTTTTAATGTGGAAGAATTTTGGTATAGAAAAAAATTGATTGGTTTTAATGAAATTGATAAAACTATCAAGGTGTTTTATTACAAGTTCAGTGGGATACTTGTAATAATAGTCTAAGAGCCCACAGCTGATTTGGCGTACGAAAATGAACCAAAAAAAATTACATGAGTCGAAAGGTGTATTAAGGCTGATAAAAGAAATGCAAGTCTGGCAGTCCCTGGTGGTGGCTGTAAGGTGGGAGGGGCAAATTTTGAAAATTTATACAAATTTTCATCAATGTACCATTCTTTTCAAGGTATTTTTTGATAGTTTACCAGTTTTACTGAAAAACAGTCATCTCTGTATAAAATGGACCATAACTTTTTTTTAGGATTATTGTATCGCCTTAATTTTGATGCCATTGGATTCAGAATTGAAAAATACCCTAAAATCATGTATCATTCCTCCAAATTGTATCAACATAATTTTTTAATTTCCATAAGTCAAACCTCCCCCTTTTCCCCTCTAAAAAGCACCCGCGGGATACAGATATTTTTATGGACCCTTTTGATTCTTTATGCAGTAGCCCGTAGCGTAATGTCTAGTGCGTTCGACTGTCACGCTGGAGGTCTGGGATCGCTTCCCAGCCTCGTCCACCTAAAAACTAAAAAGTTTTTTTTCAGGGCTACTGCCTCTTGCGAGGAATTGACAAATCCTCCAAGAGTATCACTTGTCACGAATAAGTGCTTCTCGTCTAGCCGTTTGGATTCGGCATAAAATTGTAGGTCCCTTCCATTCCTGTCGAAAGGCGCACACAGGAATGGGTGCGAGTTGTTAGTCACTAGGACCTGGTTCTTCATGAGCCGTTGTGCCACCCGATTTTTTTTATTTTTTTTTTTTGATTCTTTATTCTTTTGGTTAATCCGACATTCCCACTAAGTTTCAAAAATGTAAGAATTTTTTCCGCATGTTTGTCCTATTTTAACTGGTTGCTGAAATGATAATTTACCCGGATTTGTCTTATTTTTATGAAAAAGCTGGTTCATTTACTTTTTAATATCTTAAAAAGTAAAAGTCCTAGAACCATACGGTTTTCAGTTTTCGACTGCAAATTGATAAGGGCATTGAATTTTTTGTACGCCACATCTGCTGTGGGCTCTTGGTCTATAAAAGGTGGGCGCCGCGAGTTTTAATAAGGCTAAATTAGCAAAATTCCAAATCTAATTTTATTTTGTAATTGAATAAGAAATTGATCGAAATGGAACACAAAGTTTGTTTTATGCCCAGAAGGGGTCTTTAAATTATCTTTTATTTGGGAAACCTTGGACGAACCAGGATAAAACCCCAAAAATTTTTTCGATTAGTTATAAAGGAAGTTACAATTAAAGAAATTTTAAATGGCTTACGGTAAGCCGTCAAATAAAAAAAATAAAAAAAAGCAAACAAAGAAAATAAGTAATTTCAAATGGGCCGTTAACGTGCGGTAAAAAAAATATTCTCGTATGTAATTAAATAGGATTAGAAAGCAATTTTCACGAACTCGAATCAAAAAAAAGAAAAATCACAATTTTAAACTATACAACGAAAAAATGTCCGCTCTATTAACTTTTTTTTCCTCACCTTCCTCCTCTTCCTCCTCGAACTTTTCTTACTGTTTTCCCTCGCTCCTAGAATCACTTCTAAAATCCTTTTCAAAATGTTTCCGATCTTTTTCCTTTTTTCTACAAAACTTTTCCTCGACTTTTTTTTCTTATTTAATTCTTCTCGAAACTTCTATAAAAACAACTTCTCGCTTGGTTAGCTCTCTCAAGAGACGCTTTTCCTGCTAAAAACAAACCTATTCTTCCCTCGACCATTCCAGTCACCCACACATTCACGCATTTAGCCATTCGTTTTCGTGTTCATCGGTCACGGGACACCGGCTTCTTGGAAACCTTTTTCGCTCCGCAGGAAGCCATCGTTGTTGAATCTCAACGAAACTTTACTCTTACGCTTACAGACAAGGATCCAGCAAGTTGTTGGATGTCTTTTCGAAACTTGCCGAATTTTAATGGCCGAGTTCAGACCTATCACAAAACTAAATTTTTCAAGAAAAACCAAAAAGAAATAAAATCGAGAAAAAGCCTCCTCTGAGCATTTTCTCAGTTACCAACAAAACTATTCGCGTGTGATTCGAAGCGAGATTGAAACCACTATACATTTTATTCGAACTAAGTTAGAGGAAGGCATATTTTCAAAATGAGAACCCTACTCTATAAAGCCAATTCCGATAGTTCTCTTTAACAAATTTACTAATTAAAAATTAGAATGGAAAATTTAAGACGTTAAGAATTAAGTGTTAATGACCCGTATTAAAATACATTATTAAGTTAAGTTAAATTTAGTTAAGTTTAGCTTAGTTACTTTTAGTTAAGTTAAGTTAAGATAAGTACATTTTAGTTAAATAAAGATGGATGTAGGATGTTGTGTTGTTGGTTTAAGAGTAGGTAAGAGTCCGTCTGACTCGTTACCTCTTCAGCTCATCCGCCGGAATTTTCCTTGTTGGATGAGACCACTTGTTTACATAAAAACTCTTGCATTTGGGAACCGCCTGTTCCAAATGTTTATTCAATAATCTCGAACACCTATTTTTGTTAATTTTGCAAAACACTAGTTAAGTACACCAATATGGTTGATGAAACCATGGTTGCCCTCAACCTTGCCAGTATTTTGCAGCCGCAATGGAAAGTAAAGAACGGAAAAGATGAATCGAAGGATGACTTTTGTTGCGGTAAATTTTACCGTAACAATGCTCTTCGTACTCCCTGCTTGAAGTTGGGCACACTTTTTCTTTGCATCTTTCTTGCAACGTTTGTAAACCACTCCAAGGCGTACTTTTTCATCTATTTTATGAGAGGAGCAAGTTGACCAAGCTTTGAAAGCCGTTTTTTTCTTAGCCATTACTGCTTTGGCGTCATCATTCCACCACCATGTTTTTGTCGTGTTGGTAGTGTCCTCTGATATTTCCTAGCAGTGATTTCGCTTCCCGCAGGCAGGTTTCTTGTAGAGAGTCCCAAATTTGTTGTACTATACATCCTCCATTGGCATTGTTTGTCCATGCTTTTATACAGATAAGCTTTCATAAAAGAGACAAACGCTTCGCCTTTTACTTTATCCAGAATGTACCACTTGATTACTCTAGAACCCTCTGTTTGTTTGTTCGTCTTCCTCGTCACCATACAAAATTCTGTCAGCAGGAAACGGTGTTATGGGGCGATCGGTTCACCCAAAATCATTTTGCAATCTTTGACTTGCGGCTTCGTAATCGATCCGAGTTTCATTTCCACCACTGCTGTAAGTGATAAGGTGCTTTTGTTGTTTGATCAACATGGTTTTTAACACGATAAGACCATATGATCTGCACATGCTTAGGATATCTTTACCAGGATGGTTTCTAGTTCCGTACCCCAAGCCACCATGACAGTCCTCGTTAGATTTCCAAACATGTCCATTCAAATCTCCACCCACAAACAGAAGCTCATCTTTCGGGATGTTTTTAAGGTGATTGTGAAGGTCTAGCCAATACGCATCTTCTTCCGGTTGTTCACATCCAATTTGGTGAGCATAAGCGCCGACAATATTCCACATATTTTCTTGCATCACCAGTTCAAGAGACATCAAACGGTCACTGGACTTCGAAAGAGCCAAGACGTTACCAAGCAATTCCTCCGCAAGGATGATACCAATTCCATTTATGTTCTTTTCTTCTCCGTAGTAGAACACCTTGTACGCCTTTGTCTTAACGTCCAAGAAATGAGCCCTGTTTCCAGTGTTTTGCCATTTTGTTTCTTGGACGCACAAGATGTCTATTCGCCTTCTTTTCATCATCTCTTTCAACTCACAGCTTATACCGGTCATAGTCCCAACGTTCATCGGAATCCGTTTAGTTCTGACCCGACCATTTTAAAAACTGCGAAATATGATCGGAAGTTTTCAACACTGGCATGCTCCTGTTTTTAGTGGTATGATCTTCTTTTACAATACCGGTGATCTCCAAACGCATTAACCCAAGGACTTGCATACACGCTTTATGGTAAGCCCTAAGGTGTTATTGTGTGTCGCTAGGTTCACTTTGGTGTAATTTTCCTAGATGTGATTTATCCCTTAGTTACGACAAGCGGGATTCACTACTGAAATATTCTTAATCCGTCCCGCCACGGATCAAAATAAAATGCTAAGTGGTTAATCGATAAAAAATTTAAATATATGCCTGTTAATTATATGCTCGGCACTAGTTAGAAGAAAAGGAAAGAATTTTTGTTGGCACAGTGGATTGAGAATTAGATGTTAATTATCTCATGAAAAAAAATTGTAGTAGCCCGTAGCGTAATGGTTAGTGCGTTCGACTGTCACGCTGGAGGTCTGGGATCGCTTCCCAGCCTCGTCCACCTAAAAAACTAAAAAGTTTTTTTTCAGGACTACTGCCTCTTGCGAGGAATTGACAAATCCTCCAAGAGTATCACTTGTCACGAATAAGTGCTTCTCGCCTAGCCGTTCGGATTCGGCATAAAATTGTAGGTCCCTTCCATTCCTGTCGAAAGGCGCACACAGGAATGGTTGCGAGTTGTTAGTCACTAGGCCCTGGTTCTTCATGAGCCGTTGTGCCACCCGATTTATTTTTTATTTATTTATCTCATGAAATTCTACGGGTGGCATCCAGTTGAAACTGGGGAATATAGAAAAGAATGCTATCACATTTAAGCATGCCAGTATATTGAAAGCTTTGGAAAACCAAAAAATTAATCGGACTTTCATTAACACACTTAAAAATATCTATAGAAACAACAACGCAAAAATAAGAACCGACACATTAGGAAGAGAGTTCCATATCAACAAGGGAGTACGACAAGGAGATCAGTTGTCACCACCTCTTTTCTCAGCCATTTCCGGAAACTTGAAAGGAAACGTAGTGGAATAAACATTTATGGACAGAACCTTAACAACCTACGATTCGCAGATGATATTGTTCTAATATCGAACTCCTCAGACAACATTCAGACAATGATAAATCAACTTGCATTTGCAGGAAAGGAATATGCACTTAAAATAAACTTAACGGAAACAAAAGCTAAATTAAGTATAGTTTTAGAAAACAACAAAATAGATTATATCGATAAGCACATCTACCTTGGCCAACTGAAATCATTCGAGAATCAATAGCACAGGAAAGATACATTTTTTTGTGGAACGAAATATAGGACGGCTGAATTTTGTATGGCTGAAAGAGGGCTATTAGAAAAGCCTATCTCCAGTTCTTCGGGACGCCATCCCCCTGGGGAAATCCGCCATTTTGGAAAACGTGAAGTGATCTATATCTCCGAAAATATTGATCTTAGATGAAAATTTGTAAGGCCAAGCTTGTAGGTAACTAAATTATCTTTCGTTTACCAATACATTTTGTTTCGAAGAGGGTGATATTTTGAAGGTTATGTCGTCTTATTATTTGTATTTTTTCTTTTTTCACATTTACATATTTTTGTCATTCTCGAATAAGCTTACGTGAATTACTTTCCAAATAAGAATTTTAGAACACTAAATTTTCAAAATTTTTCTATATTTTTAAAGATGATGCGATACCACAGTCAAAAGTAAAAGCCATTTTGGTTGCGCGAAATGAAAACTCCGGAGTAAATAAAATAATACTTATTTGTTATTAAAATTAAAACAAATACCAACATTTCTGTAACTTTTGACTGCGATATCGCATCATCTTCAAAAATATATCAAAATGATGGAAATTTAGTGTTCTAAAATTCTAATTTGGAAAGTAATTCACTTAAGTTTCCTCGGGAACGTAAACAATTTAGCAGACAATTTTCCAAAAGCTCTAATTTAGGAGTGGGATATCGCACCATCTTCAAAAATATATGAAAATTTGTTAAAATTTGTGGTCTACAATTTGTATCACGAGAACAATTTACGTAAGTTTCTAACGAAATGAGAAAAATGTGAAAAAGTAAAAGAAGTAAAAATATTAAAAAAAAAATAAAACGACATAACCTCAAAAATATTGTCCACGCAAAAAAAAGGTTTTGATGACAAATAAAATATAATTTTATTTCCAACAAATTTAATTATGACAATTTTTTAATTCAAATCGATAGTTTCGGAGATATAGATTTATTCGCGTTTTCCAAAATGCCGGATTTCCTAATGGGGATGGCGTTAAAAAAGACGATAAAAGACCTGTTGGCGGACCAAGTAAAAGATGAGACGATGGTCTATGATTTCGATGTGGTTTTCGTGCGGTAAAAGTCCCATTCTGCTTGGTACCGAACATTACCGATTGTCTTTTGAGACAAAAAAAAAAACATTCGTTTAGAGATGCTTAAGAAATAATAAGTGTACTTCTACTTATTGTACGTCGCGCAATAGGCTGAGCTCAAGACTAAATTAACTAACAAAAAAAAGTTTTTTTTTCATTTAAAGAAATTAAATAAAAAATGAAGAACACAAGCCGCATCCACACATGATCTGTGCTTTATGTTTTCTTTCACGCCATCACATCGCCAATCTACCCTTGTGGGCAATTCAAAATCCCATTCACGTGATGCAACGCCAGCAGCAGCGGTTTGTTTTCAACTAAAATCCTATTTCCGAGCTAAATTAAAAAAAAAAAAAGAAACAGAAACAGAAAAAAAAAACTTCCACATTCATTCGCATTAGAATGGGTGACAGTTTTGTGTTCAAAAACTTTTCATTTTCCCCAAATGTGAAGTGATGAGGTTTAAGACCCAAATCCCATCCCTATCCGTCCAATAGACATCTGACCAAACTAAAAATTCCATTAACACAAGCATAACACCAACCCTCTACCCACCCGCACGTTGACGTATGTGTCGTGTATGGTGGTGACCTAAAATGTTTTTGCCAATTTTATTTCCAATTTTAGCAATTTTATTTTACATTCTAAATGGGCAGTTGAATACACCACTAACACTGTAGTTCTCTATATCTCTGTTTTGTCTTTATCCCTTTTTCTATTATTTTTCTATTTTTTTTTCTAGAGAATAGGACACCTAAATGTCATCAGATTCCTAAAGCTTTAGGATACTGTGTTCCAGCAATGCGAATACAGTGTCGCACACAATACACCACAATCGATTTCTAGATACTTTATTGCAGTTCAATTGCGGACTATATGCATTAAAATAATTCTATTTATTTTATTTGAAAAGGACACAAAAAATTGAATCACCATAGAAAAACACATTTTTGGTAGTGTTTTTAGTGGTATGTATTTCAGATGCATAGACAAACTGAATGCAAAAAAAAATACAAACATAAACGACACAACCAAAGCATTGATGCAACTATAAAATGTAAATTTGCATCCCCAACCCCTTTGGCGGGAGGGAATATAGAGATGATGCAGCGAACATAAGAGTGTATAAATGTTGTTACAATTGGAATTCAATTAATATATTCTATCTATTTTTTTGTTGCGCTATTTTTATGTGTGTTTTTGTGTACGTAATCCAACTCCAGTCATTCGTGTCGTTTGACGTATTGTGTGTGGGCGTGGTGGTTGGGTATTTTCTAGTTGTTAGTTATTTTTTTTTTTACATAGTGGACATTATTCTTCTTTTTTTGACAACGATACCGACAAAAAAAAATAACAAACTGTTATTGAAATGAGCACTTGGATTTTGGTAGTTGGTTTTTGATATGAATGCTTCTCATATGTACATATTCAAACGTGGCGTTATTTTTCTCGTTTTTTAAGTTCAGGATCGGATTTAACAATTGTAGCAATAGGCATTGTTAAATTTTAAATGTAGGATAATTGTTTTAATTAGTAAATGGTTTAGTAGTCTGTTGATATTTTGAATGCAAATCTTATATAAATCCAGCTAAAAAATAACAATGTAGGTTTTGAAAAAGCTCTTAATTGTATCCAAAACTTAGAAATTTAAGGGTGTTTGGTACCTACGTATTTTTTACAATGAAAAGTTAGCTGACAAAAAAGTTTGGAACTAGCTAAAGATCATGAATTTTATTGCCACTTCTTAAATAAGAAACAATGAACTGGCAAGACTTGTTACAAATCCATAATAAATCCCAATGAAAATGTTCAAGAATCGCAACAAAACTAAAAAGGTTAATTACTTTATACGAAAAATAAAATAAATCGGGTGGCACAACGGCTCATGAAGAACCAGGGCCTAGTGACTAACAACTCGCAACCATTCCTGTGTGCACCTTTCGACAGGAATGGAAGTAACCTACAATTATATGCCGAATCCGAACGGCTAGACGAGAAGCACTTATTCGTGACAAGTGATACTCTTGGAGGGCAATAGCCCTGAAAAAAAACTTTTTTAGTTTTTAGGTGGACGAGGCTGGGAAGCGATCCCAGCCTCGAAGCTACTCATAAAAAGTTAATTGAAATAAAACCAAATCATTTTTAGTTACTTAACATTGAATAAAATTATGCAGTTTATTTTAGTGAACTATTCACAATAAATATCTACGTCTTTGCCAAGAACCGATAAATTTTAAAAGTGATAAATTCAGTTATCTTTAGTTCTTGCATTCAGCAGGCGATATTATATTAAATGTTTTACTCCGTAATTATAATTTTCCAACGAAATTGTTAAAAAATTCCGAAATGTTATTTCTTAAATTCATTGCCTTCATTCACTTTTGGAGGATTTTAAATCCCGTTTTGCGTCCTCTGTCCCACTCCAAACAGTGAGGCCGAGGTGAAAAAATAGATTTTCTAAAGTGCTGATTTCGATTAGCTGATTCATTTTTTACACAATATATTGTTCAGACAATCTGGTTACACCAACAATTTGGTCCAAAACTAATCTTTATCCATTGGTAATTGGACTTAACTTTCGTCAATAGTGTTTTAGGGCATGATTCTTGGGTGTATTCTAAGAAAAAAATTGTTCTGCAGTAAGGGCCTATCTCCAATTTTGATATCATTTATCGGGGATTTAAGAAAAGTCTTATTTTGGTGTAACCTGACCCATGTTAACGGTAATTGCGCCGTTAGTAATAATGATCGAAACTTTGTTTAGGCCTTTGTAGCTGCGTTTAAATAAATTTTATATCTTTCCTGAGTCTTAAGATATTCAGTTTTTAGCCTGTTCAATTTTTCTTGCCCATACTAATTTCCTGTCTTTGGAGTCAATTTTCTCCAAAAAATGCGTAATCAACATAGTGTTTTAATATTTTTTTTTGAATGTATGTAACAATACTAAAAATTAAAGTCGGTATCAAGTTTGTCGCAAAACCCATACATTTTATGATAATTTGGAAAAACAGCGGTAGGTAAAATTAAAAAAAAAAATGTTTTTTTAGCTTTAAGCTCGAAAAGCTATGAATAAAATTTATTTGTGTGTTTTAGATAATTTTTTAAGTATGTTTTTTACTAAAACTGTTTTAACGGGTGCACTCTGACATTCTTTGGTTTGAATACAGGCTTATTTTAGTAGCCACTTAAGTTGAATTCTACAAACTATCTGCAGTTGTTGCAAAATGAGTTATCAGAACTACTGGAGGTCATTTCATAGGTTTAACTAGCTTCATCTTATTTCTAACTTGATGGTGATTCAGTCCACTTTGCTCGAGAGGTTAAAAATTGACAAGATGAAGAGTAAGCGGTAATCTTTGGATAGCACAAAGTTAGAGCATTTCAATGGCCTGCAAGACCACCTGACCCTACAATACTGGATGTTTTTGAAGGGGGAAGAGTGAAATAAATCATTTATTCAACGAAAAAAGCAACATAAAGTGAATTAGAAGAGCGCATGCTCAAAGCGTCCTCAGAAGTGAGGCAGTAGCTAGGATCATTAATATCAATATCAGTGAAATACGAAAACGGGCTCTAGCATGCATACAAGATCAAAGAGGACTCATTTGAACACCTGTTATAACTGTTTTAGTTCGCACATAAAATACAAATTATAGATAACCACACATATTATTTTGTATTCATAGCTTTTCGAGCTTAAAGCTAAGAAAACATTTTTTTTTACATTTTACCTACCGCTGTTTTTCCAAATTGCCATAAAATCAATGGGATTTTCGACAAACTTGTTACCGACTTTTACTTTTAGTATTGTTACATATGTACATTCAAAAAAAAAATTAATAAAACATCATGTTGATATCGGATTTTTGGAGAAAATTGACTCCAAAAACAAGAAATAAGCATGGGCAGAAAAAATTGAACAGGTTAAAAACTAAATATCTTAAGACTGAGAAAAGATATAAAATTTATTTAAACGCAGTTACAAATGCTAGTATTTCTTCTAACAATAAAGGCCATCTATCATTATTACTAACGGCGCAATTACTGTTAACATTGGTCAGGGTATACCAAAATAAGACTTTTCTTAAATCCCCGATAAATGATATCAAAATTGGAGTTAGGCCCTTACTGTAGAACAATTTTTTTCTTAGAATATACCCAAGAATCATGCCCTAAAATACTATTGACGAATTAAGGGACACCCTTTATAATATTGCTGAGTGAATTAAGGCAGCGTAATGATAGAAAAAGTCCACAGTAATAGAAAGCGGTAGCTCTAAAAAAAAAACCCTTTCATTTAGTATAAAGAAGGTTTCCCTAGTATACATGTTAAAGTTGACATAGATAAGACAATATTCATTTGCGTAGGTATACTTGTTGCGTATGGCCACAGTGGCACCAAGTGGCCTCTGTTGCTTTTCAGTTTTTTATGTTGAAATCGAGGATTTACGAATGTCTGAGAATGCGTTTTTGAATAACTCTTTTCAACAAAATAATTACCTATTCTTACAAAAAAAAATAGGCACGCCTGGATCGCACAAAACTTGCTCTCCTAGCTAACAACTTTAACGTAGCTTGAAATTGACAAAGTACATATTTATTGGTTCCATAACATTATGATATATCATTAAAAAGAAAGTTTTAAATATAAATTATTACTATGAATTATTATAAATTTTAATAGCTACAAAAGATAGAGCTCAAACAAAAGTATGACATCTGATTTGTTTAATAAATATGAATTTATGAAAAAAAAAATTCAAAAATTTTAAGAACGTTTTTTTTTAATTAATTTTTTTATACATATATAAAAATTCTTGAACATTTTTTTAAATCAAACTTGGTACGCCAGCTTTTAGTTTTTAATAAAATACAGTTTTTCACAAAATAAAAAAAAAAAATTATAAGCCCATTTTCAAGATATTGAATTTTCAAAAAAAAAATTTTGAATATTTTTTTAAATATCCAAAAATTATTTTTTCAAAAATTTGTATATGCAAATTGTTAAAATTGTAAGGGAACTTTTGTATGAAATTTTTTGTTGAAATCGGTGTAGCAATCAACGAGAAATTTGTAAGCTAAAAAATCGGTTGTATGACAGGTACCGTTAATAGCCGTTATAAAATATTTTTTTTACCAAAATATTTGCTTTAGTAATTTTAGTAGCTCGTAATTTTTTTTTTTTTTTGAAAATCGTAAGACCCGTTTTTGAAATAAATCAATTTTTGTATATTGGTTGTATGACAGGTACCGTTATTTTTTGAGTTGAAAAAAATTTCAATTTCCCCTCTAGGGAATCACATAAGAATCTTAAGTCCAAAGTTTGAAGAAAATCTCTTAAGACGATTAGGCTGCAGGTCGAGGTACAGACAGACAGGCAGACGGACAGACAGACGGACAGACAGAATTGCGAGACCCACTTTTTCGCATTCTTTATACGAATCCAAAACTTGCCCTATACTACGTATATCGCAAGTAAAAAACATTAGTTTCAATAGGGAGACGGACACAATCCCGAAATTCTGAATCCCGAAGACCCAAAATCCCGAAAATCCAGAATCCCGAAAAGCCAAAATCCCGAAAACCCACAATCCCAAAAACCCAAAATCCCGAAAATCCACAATCCCGAAAACCTAAAATCCAGAAAGGCCAAAATCCCGAAAATAAAATAGAAAAATTATAAAAACTCTTCAAAATTGTCTGCTCAGTGAAGCTTTTATTTAACAAATAGCCCAGTCAACGAAGACTCAAATTGATAAAATAAATGCAAAACATAGCGCTCTCTGGATTATTTTCTTATATGGTAGGGGATACCCCCAGGTATAATATACTCAAAGTCTCCAGCACAGGGCCGCGAGCTGAACTCAGGAGGGGGGGTTAGAGGTACCCCTTTTTAGATTAGATATTCGTGAATATTGGCACAACCTAGCATGTTAGCGGAAAAGTCTGTACTACAAAATTAGAGACAAATAAATTGTCTATAAAAAAGGTTATGTTCATATTTTTGCTAGGGTTAATAATAAGGGAGATGCGGGTGTAGAAAAGTCAACAAATCTGAAAAACCTGTTATTGTCTTAGATATTGAATGTTTTCATAACAATTTACTTGGAAAAAAAACAAAAAAGGTAAATACATATTCATTCACTGTTATTTCATCATGTCATGGGGCTGAGAGTGGAGTTATAATTTCCTCTTTTTATGTATACGAAACTTTACGAAAAATTTGATGTACACTAAACTACGCAAAATTTAATAAGCAAGAGTTGTTTTATACGGCGGCGCACAGTGGTGCGCTTTGTTTTGGAGAGCGGAAAAAAATCTATAAAATCTGAACGGAGAGCAATGAAATTTTGCACACATGTTTGGATTGCGGGGACACACATTTCTACAAAATTTGGCCAGGTCCGTAGCCAAGGGGGGGAGGGTTTAAAGGGGGTATGATCCCCCCTGAAACAATGTATTTCATGGTTTTACTTTTTACTTAAAAAAGTGTAGACATATCTTATATTATTGATTGTCATCAAGTTCGATGACATTAAATTATTTTACACAAATTCTTTAAACAAAGGTACGCAGATACTGCCTTAGGTTCGGCAAACTAAATTATTGTTTGAACTATGAAACGGAGAGCAATGAAATTTTGCACATATGTTACCACACATTTCGACAAAATCTGATAATAAAAAAATTCAAAAGAAAAAAAAGTTATTGATATTTTTCAGAACTGTAGGGCTTATTGTCTTTTATGAAAAAAAAATATTTTTTTAACTTTTTTTTAAGCTGAATAATTAAATACATTCATAACAATACTAGCATATATCAAATGTAGGAAATAAATAAATAAATAAATAAGTACAAATACATAATAAATTACATAATTATTTCAAGAGCTTATTCACTTAAATGAATATCTTTTTTCTTTGGCTCAGGTCTTAAGTGAATTGTAAATAGAACGGATGATATCATGATCTGATCATGTTCAGGTTATGAGTCATTAAAAGCAATACATCTAACAACAACAACTTAAATATTGTTTGTTTTAATTTGGAAAAAAACCCGAAACAGGTTTTAGAAAAAAAAAACTTGTGTACAGGTAAAAAGTGTCCTCTTTTGTTATTACCTGTTCGCCTGATAAAAACAGTTAGATTAAAACATTTAGGTACGCAATTTTGTAGGTACTAAAATATTTTTTTAAATAACACCATAAAAGAATATACTATTTCGACATATTTCTAAGAAAATTACGTAAGAAATTGGAAAAATATTGAGGCAAGAAAAAGAGATTGAGCTAAAAATTAAATATCTCACAGCTCCGTCCAGGCATTCATTTTATTTTATATTTAAAAGAAATGTTTATATTTCTACTAAAAACTAAATCCTGGTTGGTCTTGGTCCAATTATTATTACGCAAGAAATTATAACTTTTGTAAAATTACCAATTTCAAAACCATGTTTTTTTAAATCTGATTCAGTGAAACAAATTTGTACATTACGTTCAAGATCGGATCAGGACAGATACAATTCTTTCAAAAATAGTTAGCTGTAAACTGTAGCTTTCTATAAATGGTAACCACAAGGCGAAGCTTAACGGAGCTAAAACTGTAGCTCAAGGGAAAGAACATTAAAATATTAATTCCAGTGCACTCGGGCTTTACCCAAGAAAAAATAATTTATTTATTTTTTTTTACTTTGGAAGCTAATTGTCATATTATTTATTCAAGAAACTAATTTTATCCAAACGGTTAAAAAACCCCGACTTTTCATGCCAAACATTTATTGCAAGAAAATGCATGAATTTAAAAACTAAAAGAAAGGGTAACTTTAGAGCGCTCTATCTCGCATATTCCTTGACAAAAATTTCCCAAATTTTGGGAAAACATAGAACAGTTATATATCTATACAAATATAAACGAAAAAACTCCATATTACAAATTTAATTTTTGGTATTTTTTTCCGCAAACGCCCCACTGTACGGCGGCGCCAAAAACTGATAACGTTATTTTAAAAGGAACACAATACAAAATTTGTTTGCCATAAATGGGGGTTCTTTCTCCGCCATCAATACACATTTTCTCCCGTCCTTTATTCGGTATTTCCATGGACACATTCATTATAGCTATATGAAACATAAAATAAAACACCGTTAAAATAATAATTTTAACATACACATAATTATAAATTAAAACTCACAACTTTAATGATTTTAGTTCAATGACTTTTTTTGCACATTAATGCAATTACAACACACCACTACTGAAAGCACAATAACAACTTTAGATAATGTTTAAAGAGATATTAACGAAACTGTTTGTTGTTTACACCTTAACTTCTTAACTTTACACTTACTAACTTAGGATTATTTTTCCGATATCGGAATCCCGAAAAATTATTTAAAATGAAAAATTCGCGCAAATTTTTCATTTTATATAATTTTTCGGGATTCCGATTTCGGGATTTTGGGTTTTCGGGATTTTGGATTTTCGGGATTCTGGGATTTCGGGATTTTGGGTTTTCGGGATTCTGAGTTTTCGGGATTCTGGATTTTCGGGATTCTGGGTTTTCGGGATTCTGAATTTTCGGGATTTTGGGTTTTCGGGATTTTGGATTTTCGGGATTTTGGGTTTTCGGGATTTCGGTTTTCTGGATTCTGACCCCAACCCGTTTCAATATAATAAGCTCCATACGGAAATATATGAAATAAAGTTTTAGGACCCGCAGAGCGATCCTCTTAAACACGGAAATGAATTGTAAAAAGAGCCACAACCATATTAACGAATACATAGTTATATCTTTGGTGGTTAGGAGTGAAACCTAAGGGCATAGCACCACTTGCATTAAGTGCGCTGATTTCTTATCAAAACTATTATCATTCCTGAAAATTTTATCCAAATTGTTTTAGTGGTGCAGTTTTTTTATGGAATTTTGTCCGCTCTTTCATACAAACGACACCACTGTGCTTCGTTGCTCCGCGTCGGATTTTGTTCAGCTACCAAGCAAGCGCCAATGCTAACAGTTTTCTTGGACAACAGTGCCTTGGGTATCCAATTACCAAATGTGAAGCAAATTATGTAACTCTATAACATGCGGAAATTTCTTTTATTTTTTTGTTTCAATGACCAAATTTTGCCACAAATGGAAAGAACACGTTGTGTAGTATGTCTGTTTTTACTGGGTTCATTTCGTGGTTTTTGAGAAATTGAAAACAAAAATGTAGAAAACGCTCTTTTGCTATATTTGAGCTGTATAATCAATTAATTTTTTCAAAAAAAAAAATCTTAATACTCGAAAGTAAACTAATTTTCCTTTTCAAAACTCAATTTAAAACATTTTTCTGGCTACGGCCTTGGTAGGTGGTATTTAAACATAGAAAGCTCAGACTATATTTGAGCTGTATAATCAATTAATTTTTTCAAAAAAAAAAATCTTAATACTCGAAAGTAAACTAATTTTCCTTTTCAAAACTCAATTTAAAACATTTTTCTGGCTACGGCCTTGGTAGGTGGTATTTAAACATAGAAAGCTCAGACATACGTGTTGTTATATATACATCAACACTACTAAATATATTTAGATATTCAATAAAAAATATAGCAGCTTGCCAAAAAATTACTTTTTTTGACCTTGGGTTTATTTTGCGATTTTTCTTTTTGTTGTACTTAAATAAAATCGATGTAAAAATTCTAATATCCCCCTAAAGTTTGCTTTTGTAGTGTTGATAGGAGAAATACCGTATTAAATTTATATCTATATTGCTTCCAAGTTTTCGTTTGGAACAACAAAATTGACAGCCATAATGCAGGTTTCATGTCACCATGAAAATGCAGGGACAAGTCAACCATAACAACATCCTCTAACTGATGAACCCCTTTTTGCATTTTAATTGAAGGCGATTCAACGTTCTACGGGCACCGCTAGGATTTTACAAAGGTGTACATACATAATTACCATTATTTTTTGACAAAACAAAACCTATATCCGCCGAGGGTATTTTGCACCCCCAGCGCGCAAGTTTGGGAAAGTGACCAATAATATGTTTCTATGGATTCAAGCATTCTGAATCCAATCAGACATTTCACGTCACGTCCGATGTCTGGTTCTCGATTTTTTTTTTTATAATGAACTCACACTCAAGGGATTTGTGGTACCCTTATAATGATTTATCATAGTGCGAGCAGTTGGGAAAGTTATAAAGTTATAGAGGATTAAGGAGGCGAAACCGATGAACATTGATCTTGGATGTTTTGAGGTTATAATGAATGGGAAATATCGAGTTTTTTAAAGTACTCAACATACGTGTCGTGCGGCTAAAGAACCGTATGTCCGAAGTTGGACTTAAGGGTAAACTGGTGAGCATTCCTGGCTTGACGGGTGTTGCGTGAAAATTGTTTCAGGGGAGGAATGCAACTGACTACTTCACGAGAACAATTGTTGTAAAAAAGCGATAGAAAAGGGAAAGGCACGATACTTTTCGACAATGCTCAAGGGTGTCTATGGCTCCGTTGATATTGTTATTCCCTATTACTCTTAACGCTTTGTTTTGGATCCGATCAAGGAGATGTAAAGAAGTTTGCGAAGCACCTACTCAAATGTTGGAGTTATACTCTAGCTTTGGTCGGATGAATGATTTGTGGCAGGGTCAGAAGTCGTAGAAAACCCAAACATTTTGCAGCATTTTTGACAGTTTCATGTATGTGATCATTCCATAGTAATTGATCAGAGAAACACATACCGAGAACAGAAAGCTTTTAAGTTTCCTCAATGCAAGTGCCGTTCATAGATAGAGGCAATGGGGATAGGTTTTTCTTAAGCAAGAGCATGTAGTATGGCGATTTGGAGGCATTAAATTCCACGCGGTCAATGATACCCCACTGAAGATTTGACGCTGCAGCTCTAAATCTGAAGAACGGGGATTGAGTCTAGAAATGAGTATGAGAAACTCAAGGTGCTGTCACCAGCAAAACAAAGAAGATTTATAGGAATTTATGAGGAATTTCGTTGTTATAACCTTGTAAGGAGACAAACCTTATATCTTCGGTCTGCCCGTGTTGCCACCGTGGCAACACTTCTTAAAAGTTAATTTAGGATGTGGACTATTAGTGTACCAAAGCTCATCCCGTCAGTATAAAGTGCAAGGTTTGATCTTAAATATGGCCTTAACGCCATATTTTTTCCTATTGAAGCAAAGAAAATTCCGGAAACAGGAAAATTTTCTGATATTATTTGACCTGGCAAATAATTTGGGGTAAATGATGGATACAAAAACTCATGCAAAGAAGATTCTTATTAGCCAAAAGTTTGTAGTAAAAATAAATATATATTTATATGTTCAACAAAACAGTACAAAGTCCTACCCAACCTGTTATAATTTAATGTGATGGACCTATTAGTACATTCAAACTATAGAAATAACTCCCGTTTCGTTTGGCTTTGGCTACTATCTAGTCCAACTTTTGTAATGAAAATGTATTTTACGTACATAAATTAGTTGTATCTTAGGCCTTAAACTGCTAAAATACGGTGCTGTCAATTAGCCAAACTATATCTGCAATAAGTTAGCTTTCGGCTATGACCTATTGTAATGGGCTTACATTGTTTGCACAAGTTTTTTTGGGATGAGCATAGACCAATATAAAATATTTAGAGATTTTACACAAAAAAACATTATTAATTCGAATTTTTGTGATAAGGACCATTTTCCGGATGAGAGAATGAAAAATTAATTTTGCGGCAACCTAGTCATATATGCATACAGGTATGCAGCTTTGAAATGTAACATATTGTATGTGTAAGGGATTTTTGTGTTTGGAGATTATTGTTTAAATGAATAAAATTTCAATTTATTTGCGGTGTGATTTTGCACTTTAAATAGATTTTTTTGTTCGTTAACGCAGGCAGGTGGTGGTGTTTAATGAATGGGAAGGTAATATATTACAAAAATACACATAATTATGCAGGCACCCACTTTGAATTGAACAAAAATTCAAATTCATGCGTGAGCTGGGAAGCTTTAGAAGGTTAGACATCAAAGCAGGTGGTCGATACATGTTATTATAGTATTTTTGAAACCAAACAATTATTTTAAGTGCTAGAAACTTAGGGCTAATTCATCTGTCGACGTGTGGTTTGGCGTTTGAAGGTAATTAATGGTTTTCGGGTATAATTCTCCCGCGGGAATTAAGGGCTTTAAGTGTCGAGTTAAAACCATGGCCATTTTGATTATATTTTAAGGATGTTATATGACTTTTTCGAGTGGGACTAAAAATTAAATTAAAACAAAAATAAAAAAATAGATGATCCTGAACTTTGCCGACAATGCGTCCGCTGAAGTTTGAACACCCACCAAAGTCGTAATACTTGTTCGATTTAAAAAAAAAACGGCAATCGCTTCGTCTCGGTAAGATCTAGTACCCATATTTTTAGTTTTTTTTTATTTTCTTAAAAAAAAATTAGGGTCAAAAGATTCAAAAACCGCCAACAAATTAACTAAAAAAACTTTGACCTTCAGTCACCACTGTAATTTTCGCTGCATTTTCATACAAATTACTGCAATCGCTTCGTCACTGTAATTTTCGCCGCATTTTCATACAAATTACGGCAATCGCTTCGTCTCGGCAAAATCTAGTGCCGATATTTTTTAGTTTTTTTTTATATTTGCCTTAAAAAAAAAGTTATGGTCAAAAGATACAAAAAACACCAACAAATTAATTAAAAAAAACTTTGGACTTCTGTCACCACTGTAATATTGGACGGATAACTTTTTTTTAAGCCAAATAAAAAAAATTAAAAATATCGGCACTAGTTTTTGCCGAGACGAAGCGATTATCGTAATTTTTATGAAAATGCGGCGAAAATTACAGTGGTGACTGCAGGCCAAAGTTTTTATAGTTAATTTGTTGGTGGTTTTTGAATCTTTTGACCATAACTTTTTTTAAGACAAATAAAAAAAAAAAAAAAAAAATACCGGCACTAGATTTTGCCGGGACGAAGCGATTGTTGTAATTTTTATGAAAATGCGGTGAAAATTACAGTGGTGACAGAAGGCCAAAGTTTATTTTAGTTAATTTGTTGGTGGTTTTTGAACCTTTTGGTCCTAACTTTGTTTTAAGAAAATAAAAAAAAAAAGAAAACAAATAAAAAAAATATCTGCACTAGATCTTACCGAGGCGAAGCGATTGCCCTTTAGATGTTTTTAAAATCGAACAAGTATTACGACTTTGGTGGGTGTTCAAACTTCAGCGGACGCATTGTCTGCAAAGTTCAGGATCATAAAAATAGTGAGTTTTTTTTTACAATGGCCTAATCCTAGATTGTTCAATCAATTACATAATTGGGAATGTAGTTTCCGGGTTACTTTTAATACGAATATTCCTAGAACCAAACAAAAAGAAAACAAGTAAATAAGAAAAGTTGTCAGAAAATTTCTTAAGAATAGTATTTTATTCAAAGTCATATTATTCAGATAAATTGTCAAGTTAAATATTTTCCTTATCATTGCAAGAACAATTGGTATATATTATGCATGGTTAGTTCTGTTCTTATAATATTGATTAAATCTTTTTATAGGTATAGATTATTAAGGCCTGTCAAAAACACATTATTATAATAACTCCCATACGACGAAAACTTTATTATTCATGCAGTTATTGAAGCATATTATTAGACAGTAGGTAGATAAATCAGTTAAAACAGAGTTGTACTGAACTATTAGATAATATTGTTTGCTATTAAATGGATAGGTAACAAAAATGGAACAGGATTTGGCAATAAAAATAAAACAAAACAACGTTTAAGATAAGAACAGAGTTTATTCGATTTATTTATTATTTTCTCTATAATTTGACTTTTTTTTTGTCGAAGGTCTTACATGATATTAGAAATAACGTAACTACTTACCCCCTTATTTATAAAGAAAAAATAGTTATTTCAGCTCCCGTGTTTAGGAAAACTACACCATGGAATAAGAATTTTGTAGACTCAAATTAAAATCAATTGCTTAATGCTCCATTTGAGTCCGGAACATTCTTATTCTATGGTGTATTTTTCCTAAGCACGGAAGCTAAAATAACTTTTTATTCTTTATTTAGTTAGTGTATATGTTTTAAAATCTTTCACTATCAAAATCAATATTTTCTTCGTGCAAAAGAGGGATCTATCCGTTCCTAAAGCAAACAGTTTCGAATACTAGAAACTCAATTGAAGAGTTGTTTGTGACATTTAGTCCATAATAATAATAGATAATTAAACATTTTAAATTCAATGGTTCTTACTTTTTAAAAATGGAAAAGTATCATATTGCCAAGACTCCTTCTTAGAAAAATCTGGTTCTGTGTATTTTTGTAGACTAGTATCGCCGGTGGCCGAATATTCGGCCAGCGAAACAAACGCCAAATTGATGGATACGTTATAGATTATCTTTCAACTTCCTTATATAGGATATCCATGACAATTTTAAAAATTTTAGAAAAGCAAAACTAATTTAAATAAAAAAAAAAAACAAATTCACGGATACGTTCGTTTCTTTAGCATTCGTTAAAGTCTTGTCTTGAACTTAAAAACAAAAAAAAATAATTTAACTATAACTATAAAAATAGTTAACTTTAACTATTAACATAAACCAATTTGTTTTTAAGCTTAAATTATGAAAATATAAATTTCTAAATTGAAATTCGAAATAACGTACACCCTGGCGTATACGTACTTTTTTTAATTTGTAAATTAAATAAGTGCCCAAATGTATAGCTTTGAAAAAAAAAAAAAATATTAAAATATGCTCGCGCTTAGTAAGTTCAAAATGGACGGATATAATTCACATAATTTGTTGTACCTTAACAATATTAATCTCAAGCAAACATTACCTTTAATTTAAGTTACCAATCTTTGTCCTAAATATGAATTTTTTCGGCGAATACCCACATACCAAAAATTCAAACAACAATATTGGTCTTTTTAATGATTAAAATGAGTTGTGTGAGCGAGACATCAGAGTACACATAAAAGAAGTTAAATTCCTCGGAACCCGTGAAGCGGTTCACCCAAGGTACTGATGCCCAAAAAAAAATGGGTAAAACGGAAAATGCTTATTTAATTGTTGATTTCACAACAGCAAAGATGGTAAAGTTGAATTTATTGATACAAAAAAGACTAAATATTTATATTTGTATGTGATTTCTGCTTCCATTTTTGTTTTGAAAAATGTTGGAATGGAATATTGCTTGTACAAGGTGGCACCAAATGAATCACCCTATCGGAAAATGTTAATTTTTGCAAATGGCGTCGTACGTCAATCATATTTGACATTTGTAAACTAAACAGCTGCAGTATACAAACAGACAAGCAATGGAACGCTATACTCCGCAAGAGCAAGATTTCCATCACTCAAAAATAATTAGTTTTTATTTAATAAAAAGGTAATTCAGAAAACAAAATTGGATGATAAATTTTGCGCCACCTTGTAGCTACTCTTTGGATTATACGTGTTTGGATGAGATATTGGCGAATACCCGAAAAATAAAAGTCAATTCTATGGAAAAAAAACGTAGTAGCCCTATTTTCGGTTAGTACATTGTTTGGCAGTAATATCAAAATTTAGTTTTCTTAAAATTCCTTAAACATTACAGGAAAGAAGTTTAATCAAAATCTTTAGAGCTATTTTGGACAAAATCATAAAAATAAAATGCGATTGGATTGTACGAACTTGCTCTTGTATAGTTCATAACTAAAATGTAGGCGGTAGAAAGACATTGACGGTGTATAGGAATAATTCAATAATAAACATTTTGTGATATAATACAAGAAAATCTAAATAAAATGTTTACAAAAAAAAAAAAATTTCTTTGAATTTATTTGTTCTTAAAAAAAGTTTTTCGTACAAATTTTAAACACCATATTTTTTGACTAATTTAGAGAAGTACAGAAATGCAAAATAATGCCAAAATCAGCCAAGTGTTTGACAAAATACTAGGGAATGGGTGCCGGCCGTTTGAACGAAAATTGTTTCGCAATTCTTACTTCGCAATTATCAAAATACATTTTAATCGATTCGCAAAAGTTGTTTTGCAAATTTTCTTTTGGCCTTTGAGTTAACCCGCAAACCGATCATTTCATAAAAGTTCTTTCGCGGATTTTTATATCGCAAATGATTAGGTGGCAATTTCTTATTTTGCAAGATTTCATTCAGATTATTGTTATTTTGCATTTTTTATCTCGCGTTTTGTTATTTGGCTGTTTTGTTGCTTCGCCATTTCGTTGTCTCGCCATTTCGTTGTCTCGCACTTTTGAATGTATGCATGGTTTCTTATTATTATTATTATTATTATTATTATTTTTTTTCAAATGAATAATGAGTTCAAGTATGGGTTCCTTAAATAAATTTATTAAAAAAAATAGTGTTGTTTTTTTTTTTTTTTTTTTTCATTTCATCTTAGTCGGAAAAGTGAATTAATATTGTTTATACTCAATATGATCAATTTCCCCTTTTTATATTTAGCATTTTATTATTTCGCATAGTATTATTTAGCTTTTAAATTGTTTTGAGTTTCGATATTTTAGGTACGCGAAATTCATAAACATGTACCTAAAATATGTAGAGGCAAAACAATTTAAAAGCTTAATAATACTATGCGAAATAATAAAATGCTAAATAATAAAATGCGAAATAATAATTTGCGAGGTAATAAAATGCGTTGCAATAAAATGCGAAATATACAAATGCTAAATAGGCAAATGGGAAATAATAAAATGCGAGTTAAAACTTGCTATGTGAAATGATTATTTTGCGAAGCAAAAACATACCAAAATAAAAACATGCTAAACAGAAATTGCCAAACAATTTATTGCGAAATGATTAAATTGCAAAACAAGAAATTGCGAAATGAACAACAGCCAAACAAAATCCGCGAGATAACCCCTATACACTACGGAATATCCCAAAAAAAAGGCAAATGGCTCCAAAAACCTAACAAAGGAGAATGGGCCAAGTCGTCTACCTTAATGTGTCATACGTCGTTGAAAAGGTAATGACGTGTACATCAATTAATTATACGGACGTAAAGCTCTAAACTATGGGGTTCGAAAGATATTGCCCTTCAAATCACGGAAAAAGACAGTAAAGCAACTCTTCATTTGCAGCTTGTCTTGCCACCCACAGTAAAGTATCATACATCGTTGAAAAGATAATTACGTGTATTTCATTTTGTTTAAAAGCCGTTAATATTTTGATAATGGCATTTAAAAGATATTAAGCCATCAAAAACAGCTAAAATAAATAATGCAATTCTTCATGCAACTGGTCTACCAACTCAACAGCAGTCTTTCATTCATCGTTGCAAAGGTTATTACGTGTGCTTCATTCCATTAAATGGCCATTAACTCTAAACCATGGGGTTTGTGGGGTATTTGGCTTCAAAGCATCCAAAAACAATAATAATGCAATTCCTCATCGGTAGATGGTCTACCAACTCAACAGTGTTGTATGATATGTCATTGAAAAGGTTATTGCGTTTGCGTGTACTTAATTTTTGTATACTCTTTTGTGTACTCTTCTAACTACTACACGGAAAAAATTGAAAAATCACCAATTGCAAAATTTTAGGTTGTAATTTACGAAACCCTTTTTTTTTGTAAATCAAGGCGCTTTTATTAAAAAATAACTGAAAGTTTTGTAATTTACTACTCAAATCATCGTAAAAAGCTACATTTTATAATTCGATATTTATTATCAAAAGTTATAATTCGAGCTTGTTGACTTGAAAGTAAATTACAAGTTTTTGAATCGCAATCTACTACTTCAGGGGCATAATTTAATTTTACAACTTATTGATCTTGTTTTGCCAACTTTAAATGGTGATTTTCATTTTCTCAATGCTCAAACCAGCAAAATGTAAGTAGCTACGATATAAATTTGACCCCACACGATCGTAATTTACGAAAATAGGTATTTGCAAAACTATACAGTAAATTACAATTTTTTTAGGCGTAATCTAACACTTCAGGGGAATAATTTAAATATTTATATAGTGATTTGAACCAACCAACAAGTAAATAAGTTTTTGAAGTGATTAAGTTTCAACATGGTCCCTTTATATCGTGCGATGTCCTAGGTGGTAGCGTGTTGGATTGATATGCGGAAGGTACCAGGATCGAATCCCAAGTAAGTAACATAAAATTCTTTTTCAAATATGTAAAATTGTATACACATTTCAGAATAAAAAGGAAGCGTCTGCAAACACAACACCCGAGTGTGGACAAAAATAACAAAATAAAAATACTCGCAAATCAACATTTCGACCACAATTCGCAGATTTGTAAATTTTCATTTTTTTTTTATTTTCACTACGAAATAATAATAATAATTCAATTTGTATGCCCGTAATAAAAATAAATAAAAATAAAAAATGCTACCTAGAGTAGGGATCGAACCCACGACTCCAGGTTAGCCATCAAACACTATATCCAAATTGATACAAATTGATATCAAATTGCGATTCGCTAATGGCAATATTTTTTTTCCTGGATCGAATTATTGATACTCAAAAGTGTTGAAATATAATTTTTGAGTGTATTAATTTAGTAATTTCCAATCCAAGGTCCAAAACTGGATTCATTTTTCCTGATTTGTAGCTTATTTTTCTTGATCTGATCTAAGAATTCTTTCCGTGTACTCTTCTTCTAGGTTATTGGATTCTCTTTATTTTATTATAGTATAGTCATTAAGCTGTAAACCATGGAAAAAATGCAGAATAGCGCAATAACACCTTTCCGTGATTTTTCTTTCAAATATCTTTTGAACCCTGTGGTTAACAGCTTAATGACTATAATAAAATAAAGAGAATGCATCATAAACCTTTTAAAAATGTATAGCTTATTGCTGTTGAGTAGTTAGGAGGGTATACATTGAGGAAATGTATTATGCATAATGCATTTCCTCAATTTATACTCTTCTAAATGGAAGTTGTTGGTTTTTTGAAGCCGAATATATTTTAAACCCCATGGCTTAGAGCTTATTGGCCATATAATGAAATGATGCAATTGTAATTACCTTTTCAAAAACGTATGACACATTACTGTTGAGTCGGTAGACCATTTCCAATGAAGATTTGCACTGTTATTCTATTTGCCGATTCTTAGGCCCAAATACCACATTTAAAGTAATTCTTATGTATTGGAACTTTTGAAAAAATCAATCATCTTCATTTACTTCATTGGTTATGGACATAGATCAAAAACAAAGAGACGTCACGTACAGACGGTCAAAATGTACCAAGTAGTCAGACGCTCTTGTCGAAAATTACATTTTTCAGCGAATTTATAAGACTTGGCGTAATAGTATCTGAAGATACTTCGTCATGACAAAATTGAAAATAAAATACAACATGTGGTTTTTTATTAACATTTTATTGTAAAACGTCAAGTGTGGTAAAATGAACAAAAAAAATGTATAAGAAATAACGGATTTTTTCTCGGAAATCCACATTCTCCTTGCATTCCACAATTTAGCCCTTCAAGTCCATGAAGTGGAATCTAGAAATTCCTGCTACCGCCTGAGCATTATCTACTTTAAGTTTTGTCCCTCGTAAAAACATTTCCGTATTTTCATTGAATGCAGCAATATAGTTTTTCGAAAAACATTTTAGAAATTACATGTAAGAAGTTTAATCAAAATCGTTAGAGCCTTTTTGGAGAAAAGTAATAAGAGTCTGAGACCATTGCATGGCCCTCTTATGCACTTCAACGAGGTTACAATATTGCTAACAAAATTTAAAGAGGGCTTTATACATATAAGTAAGTGAGTAGTTCATGATAACAATGAATATGACTTCTTTATTGTGGTTTTCATCTTCAAAACTCAAACTTCACCTTCAAAAAAACTAAACAAAAGGTTTCATTTAAACAGACATGAAGTCTAATAAAAAATTTAAAACAACAAAACCAAGCATTAAATGTATATAAGTATGCATGATGAGAAATACCAGCTTATTGTAACAATAACCCGCACCACACCACTACCAAGTGAAAGGACACTTTTCAAGTCGTCAAACCTTCCGTCACACTGTCACAGCACCCTTAATTTAAAGAACGCCTCTCCGCATTTAAAATGTCGACCTTTGTCACAGTCTCAAGTGCGTTGTAACTTTTCATTTCAAAACCGAGGACATGATTCGCATTCGCATCATTGCTTCCGCTAAATAAAAAGAAACTCACACCCTCGTCGCATCGCGCCACGTCCATCCGCCCGCCAACCCATTTCTCTCCATTCCCAACAGCAATGCTAATGAAAGCAACAGCGATGGAACGCTTCACTTATTTCAATTATGTATTTCGTTTTGTTGACGGGTATCCTTTAAAAATTTATCAATCAAGAATTTGTTAACTTTCGCCTTACGTCCCCGCCACCGCGCGCCAGCCGCCATGCCACCGATGGATAACTATGGAAAAATGGGTTGAATTGTAAGTGAAAATTCTTTGAATGATAGAAGACTCCTGCCCAGGGTTGTCAGATTGTGCGATTAGATATTTCGTTTGGCGACACGAAAATCGGTTTGGCGATGTACCCCCAAAAAAGGCGATATATTTAGTTTTTGGCGATTTATTTTTTTTTAATCGAAATTCTAATATTCTTTTCTCAAATGTTAACTTTAACCTTACATATTTTTCATCGCTATTTGCGCTGAACGCACCCCAAAACTGAAATTCGATTTCACTTCTATCCCTAAAATAAATGACGTATGTGTGTCAAAATAAACAACTTTGATAGTTAACCAAATCAAAGAAAGATGGATAAGCAAATTGCAAAATTTGTAACTGCGATATACGTTCGTTCAAAACTGATTTGGAAGGCCGGCATGCTGTAATTTCATGCCATGTTGCAAAGGCTATAAAAAGGATCCCACTGATAAAATACTATGGATACATGTGTTTGTACATCGAATACATTGAAGAGGACTAAGTACAAAAGAGTATTTGTTTTTTAATTTTAAGTTTCTATGTAGAATTTTGTTTTGATATTAAAACTACAATTTTTTTTTTTCATTGTTAAATTTAGTGATTTTTTGTGTTGAAAATGTTAAAATTTGGCGATTTTTTGGCGATTTAAATTTTAATTTTGACGATTTCGCTTTTTAAAACATGACAACCCTGCTCCTGTCACGCATACCTACACTGCCAGAAGCAACAATTTCTAGAGGTTGCATACTTGAAGCCTAAAAAAAAACAGACAAAACGCTCAGGTACCTATAGACATCCTGTTGGGTTCGTGGAAGATGAAGTATTGGTTTAAATATTTCACAGAAAGCAAACCAGGAAACACCCATAAATATATTTATACGAGAGGAAAGCATAAACAACATATATTCTAAGTACTTCCTTTTTGATCGAAATACCCCAAGGGAAATTGAAAAAGGATTTCATAAGAACTTTCACATGAATATTTACGGAGTTCCCTGCTGTTGCTAATTTATTTAGAGTATATACACAAACCGACATTATGCCACACCAACTCTATCCACTACCCACACAACAGGTATAACCTTAACTTACCTTCAAATAGAGAAGGGTAAAAAGTAGCAACATCCAAAATATAATACAAAAAAAACAAAACATCCCAGTCAAGTTAGTTGCTATTCACTTGACTTTGGCATTCGCTAAGCTGCTGAGTTCCAAGAATTACATCATAATCACTACCATGTAAGTTTCTGTACACTTTATTCCAGTTTTGTAACCAAATCTCCCATCTTATGAGAGGATGGGCTTTGGGGCTGAGGAGAATGCTTTGTTAAGGGGGTTTGTCTCTTATGGAGGTTTGCTGGCTTATGCTCATATCTACTTAAAGTGCGTTTGGCTAAAGGTGAAGGTATTTCTGAGCTGTGAGAAATGTTGTGAAGAATTTTTAAAAGAAAGGATTAGCTCAGTGTGGGTAAATGATTTTTAATGGAATTCATTAACTTTTCATTCTAAAATGTACACGCACTTTTATATTATTTTTTGTTTTGTATAAAAGTGGAAAAAAGTCAGTTCCTTGTTAGATAAATAATCTGTATTAAGACTACTTGACTGTGAGTGAGTGTTATATTTGAAATTTTAAAATTCTGTTTCTAATAACGGTATAGAAAGGATTTGGTAGGCTCCTACCAACAAGGGCGTATTATCATAAGAGGAAAATTGAAATTACAAAAATTGAATTCGATATTACTTAGACTTGATAACGGAGACTTCATCATTGTCGTTTATGTAATATGCATTTAGACAGGACGAGTTGCATAGGGATTTTAATTTTTTTTACTAAAATATCTAAAATATAACTTTTGTCTTTAATACTATGGATCAAAAAAGATAATTTGTTATGTTATTTGATAAAAAGTTATGTTTTAGTTATTAATAAAAATATTAAAAATCAATGATCTTTCGACTTTTTTTAGGTCGGTTTTTATTATTTTTCCTGCTTAAATTTTTGTATAAATTTTCTTTAACCATTTAATTTAGTAGAAAATTTAATTTCCAAAAAAAATTCATTTAAGTTAAATTTTCAAATTCGGCTTATTTTCCGAGTTAAACCAATAATACGGAAAAATGACCAGTGTGACCATTGTCACCGAAATGCATGTCTAAATTTGGGCAAATTATGGGTGTCAAGCAAGCTTAAGTTCAGGACAAACATATTCAGGACAAACATATTTAAAAATGCCCCTTGAACAATGAAAACTCATAGTATTTTCTTGCTGTCATTTTTAGAAGAGTCGGAAAACAATTAAAAAAAATGGGCACGGCTGGATCGCACAAACTTGCTCTCGCAGCTAACAACTTGAACGTAGTATAAAATTGACAATGTGCAAATGTGCGGGTTCTATAACATTATGGTATCATTAAAAAAGTTTTAAAAACAATTTAAAATATAAATTATTACTAAAAATTATTATAAATTTGTTTCTAATATCTTAAACAGATAGAGCTCAAAAAAAGTATGGCATATCTGATTTGTTTGATTTATGAAAAAAAAAACTCAGAAAACGTTAGAGCCGTTTTTTTTTTTTTAAATAATATTTTACGTATAAAAATTCGCGAAAAATTTAAAAAAAATAAATTTGGTAATCCAACTTTTGGTATTTAATTAAATACAATTTTTCACACAACTTAATAAAAAAATCATTAATCCGTTTTCAAGATATTGAATTTTCAAAAAAAAATTTCCTGTCTAAATGCATATTACATTTTGTTGAAATCGATGTAGCCGTTAACGTGAAATTTAAAAACCAAAAATTCGGTTCTATGACATGCACTGTTAATAACCGTTATAAAATTTGTTTTTTTCTACCAAAATATAAAACGTAGTAGTAATAGTAAAATCGTTATAGCCATTTTTGAAATAAATCAATTTTTGTATATTTGTTGTATGGCAGGTATCGTTATTTTTTGAGATAAAAAAAATTTCAATTTACCCTCTAGGGAATCCCATAAGAACCTTAAGTCCAAAGTTTGAAGAAAATCGCTTTAGCCGTTTAGGCTGCAGGTCGCGGTACAGACGGACAGACAGACAGACAGACTTGAATTTCGAGACCCACTTTTTTCGCTTTCACTATCATCGTAATGTTAAGGAAAATTATTATCTCGAATTTTTTTTTGCACGAATCCTAAACTTTCCCTATACATACGGGACCATACGTCCTCTTTTCTGAAAGGACAGTCCTGTTTTTAGCACTTGTGTCCTCTCTGATTTTTTTGCTTAAAGAGGACAGAACTTTGTCATCTTTTTACTAAAATGTCCTCTAAATGTCCTCTTTTTCAACTAAATTTTTTTCGATGCTAAACATTAAGACCAAGAGCCTTTAGCAGATTTAGCGTACGAAAGTGAATCAAAAAAAAATTATATGAGTCGAAATGTGTATTAAGGCTGATAAAAAAAAATGCAAGTCTTGCAGTCGCTTGTGGCGGAAATTTTCTAAAAAATTGACTTAAGACAGAAAAATAATTATTTAAAAACAACGGTAACATGTACAATGCCTTGTTATGTTTTCGTGAAAGGCCAGAAGTCCCTGCTTTCATTTCCTTTTTAAATAAAGTTCTTTTAATGAATAGTTTTTGAATTATTGTTTGAACTCAAAATTTTGAAAAAAAAAAAAAAAATAAAAAAATGGTAAAAAATATTTTTTTCGCAAAATTTCACGTAATTAAGTACTATTTTTGTTTCCAAAATTTAATGCCCTTATCAATTTCTAGTCAAAAACTGAAAACCGGATGGTTCTAGGACTTTTACTTTTTAAGATATTAAACAGTGAATGAACCAGCTTTTTCATAAAAATAAGACAAATCCGGGTAAATTATCATTTCAGCAACCAGTTAAAATAGGACAAACAAGCGGAAAAAAATTCTTACAGTTTTGAAACTTGATGGGAATGTCGGATAAGCCATAAGAATAAAGAATCAAAAGAGTCCATAAAAATATCTGTATCCCACGGGTGTTTTTAGAGGGGGAAAGGGGGAGGTATGACTTATCGAAATTAAAAAATTATATTGATACAATTTGGATTTGATTTTAGGGTATTTTTCAATTCTGAATCTAATGACATCAAAATTAAGGCGATAAAATAATCCTAAAAAAAAGTTATGGTCCATTTTATCCAGAGATGACTGTTTTTCGGTAAAACTGGTAAACTATTAAAAAATACCTTGAAAAGAATGGTACATTGATGAAAGTTTGTATAAATATTTTATTTGACATGAGAATAAAGGATCAAAAGAGTACATACAAATATCTATGACGAAAGTGCGTTTTTCTGAAGGAAAACAGAAGGTATGAAATTTTGATCATAACACCTGTCCCAAGAATGGGAAGAAATTTATTAAAAATGTTTCATTTGTCAAATTTTTGTTGGTTCACTTTCGTACGCCAAATCTGCTGTGGGCTCTTAGACTAATTATCAAGTAATTTCTTCATAAATTAAATAACAAGTAGACAGCACTGGTCATAATTACATAATACTGTGACTTATTCAAGTTCTGTCATCTACTTATTGCAAATGATTGTGAATAATTTGGAAGTTGTGATTTGTCAAAATTTGTTCTTTGTTTGCATTGATTCATTTGGCTTGTAAAGATTCTCATACTCGTTTGGAAGAGAAAACTGCGGTGAGTATTTATAAGAAATAATTACAATTATGTCTTTTACAATGCATTAATGTACTGTACATTGTACATATATAATTTAAGATGCCACCAAAATGGAAATGCGTTTTCAATAACGAATTGGAAACAGAGTAGCCATTCATTCAAAAAACTTTTAGCAAAAGTGATGTGAGGTGCTCAAAATGTTTTGCAAATTTTTCGATAGCAAATAGTGGAAGAGCGAATATAAAGCACCATCTCGACAGTAACAAACATAAAAAGGCGGTTCTTGATACTTGTAATAATTCGCAGATAATGAATTTTGTTCGAAGTAAGCAATTTGACAACAAGGAAAAAGAATTAGCTGTTGCCGAAGGAACTTGGACTTATCATTCGGTACAGCATAATTTCTAATTTCGATCAATCGATTGCATATCTAAGTTGATCAAATCATGCTTCGAAGATAAATTCTCATGCGCCAGAACTAAATGCGAAGCAATTATCAAAAACGTTTTATCACATCTTTCCCTGGATTTGATAAGAGCTGACTTGTCTCGGGCCACTTGCATTACAATGTTTTTAGACTGTTCCAATCACGGATCCCTTAAGCTTTGTCCAATGCTGGTGCGTTTACTTTTTACCCAACAAAGGAATTCAGGTAAAAATATGGGATGTTAAGGAACTTCCAGGTGAAAACTCAGACATTATTTCCGAAAGCCTTCAAGACACAATAAATCAATATCAAATCACTAGTAAGATGGTAGCATTTTGTGCTGACAACACCAATTGTAATTTTGTTGGAGCAGCTAGAAAAGGAAAAAAAAAAACATTTTTCATAAAATGCAAGATTTTATTGCAAAAATTAATTGATTTTGGTGTGAACTGTGTTACACATATTTTGAACAACTGTGTCCAAACTGCTGCTGACCTACTACCAGTGGATGTTGAAGTTTTGATTGTAAAAATGTATTCCTTTTTTTACATTTATACAGTGAGGGTAGAAAAGCTGAAGAAAATATGTGATAATGCTGATGTTGAGTACAAAAAACTATTGGGGCACAGCAAAACGCGTTGGTTGACTCTATTTCTAGCTTTGGAGCGGATATTAAAACTATTTAAACCTTACTTCCTTATCCAAGAAGTGTCCCACAGTAATATTTAATTTTTTCAATTATCCGTGCGCCGAATTGTGGTTTCTTTTTATCCAAAGTCAAGCATCCATTTTTCATAAATGTATTCTTCGTTTGGAATCGCAAAAAATGTCAATGCCTGAAGCATCTCTTATTTTAAAAGATTTTAAATTAAAATGAATGGCACGAAAGGCAGAATATTTTTTACTATTGTCGGTTGAAAACATTCTTTCAAATCTGGAATCTGTAGGTAATATTGATATTTTCTTTATTAAAGAAAAAGTCGCATTTATTACTTACTTAAGTCAATGGGATAAAACATTTAAAGACATGGACCATTTTGATTGGGTACTTTTGCAAAAAGTTCCATCTTGGCAGTCTATTGAAAAATGTTTTTCCAATCTACTGGAATTTAGAAAAAATATACAGATTGATTATGAGGAACTATTTGACGAATTAGCTTGTGTCAAAATGTATGCGAATCAAGAACAAATTGGTAAATGGAAACAAGATGATGTGTCAACAGAAAAGAAATGGGTTGAAATATTTGATCATTTTGAAGAACAACATATTAAATATAATAATATATTAAAGCTTGTAGAGCTTTCGCTCTCACTACCAGCACCAAATGCACCAACTGAGAGGGTGTTTTCTATTTCAAACAACATTTGGACATCTGAAAAATCTCAATTAAAAATCGATGCTTTAAAGTCCATATTAATAACGAAGTGCAATTTGGATATGGATTGCGCAGAGTTCAAAATATTATTGAGCAATAGCGATTTCGTTTAAAAAAAATACATTCTGCAGAAAAAAATGCAAAGTAAACCGAATAATAACTTTTTGTTAAACTAATTCCTAAAGCTATGTTGTTACGGTAAGATTTCCCGCAGCAAAAACCATTCCTTATCAGTTCTTAAAACATTCGTCGGACTATGTTGTTTGGTCATAGTCAAACTCTCGACATCTAATTTCCCCTCCATCCCAACCCTTCCCATTTTTCGACCCATACTTTTGAGTCCGTTGTCCTCAGAGATTGAGGGAGTGGCTCTCAGAGGATGACAGTTTAGGTACCCGACTCTTTCCGATGGATTATTTCGTGCTGAGCCAGCGGATGGGCTGGAGACTCACACGTCATCTAACCTTGCGTGTTGAGCCAGCGAAAGGGCTGGAGACTCGCACGCCATCTTTACTGAGCAGCGAACCCCAACCTACATTGATTGATCTTTTATACGGAACCTACACTCACATATACTTTCACATGGAGATTATAAACAACATACATCCTAAATTTAACTTCCAAGGCTATAAACCCATCCTAAATCATATAACTTTAAATTTAACGTTAATAACATTGACCGACACCAAAGAATGGAAAGCTAAACGCTTATCCCCAGTTCCCCAAATCTGCACAAAGGTCCACCGAATAGTAGATTGCGCGTTAGGTAGTTTAATTTCAGTATTTGCCTTCCTTCTTCGTTTCCTCAAAAATATTTATAAAGTAGTTCAGAAATTGTATAGTTCTTTTTCGAAACATTTTTAAAAAGTTAGAATTAATAATGTAGAGTAGCTGAGAGAATGCTCAGAATTGTATTTTCAACTTTTTATCGTTTCTTTATTTTTCTCAAAAGTTATTGTGAATATGTCTGGATACGGCCTTGGATTCGTCAAGTTTTGGGGCAACGCCAACAACTTGGGGAATTCAGTTAATGTGTGGGTAAAAGAGAGTTTCGATGGAACTCAACTTCGGAGTGATACCGCAACCGAGTTCCACGATAGCTATTGCATGAGAGGGTGAATGTGTGAGTGAAAGAGGGCGGCCAATAGAGAACAAAGGCTAATCAAGATCAACGACTTCTTGGTTGACTGTCATAGCCGTGAGTTTAAATTTTGATTTGAGAAAGAAAAAGAAATAGTTTAAAAGTTGAACTAAAGGAAGTTTTAGAATTTAATTTGTAAAATTGAAATAGTTTTGAAAGTGTTTTAAAAAAGGAGTTTGTTCATAAAAGGAAAGAACGAACTCGCTTTAAGGAAAGGAGTGATTGATCGCCAGAAAGGGCGAACTTGATAACAGAAGCAGGAAGGAAAAAGGAGCTACAAAAAAAGAGGATTTATTTAGAAACATAAGTATAGTGTTTTATTATAGTTTTCGTTTTGAAAAGTTGAATAAAAGTAAATTCGGTTGACCTTTGTTTCGATAATTTTCATTCCTAAAATTGTGGGACTCGTGACCCATTTGGTCTCTCATTTTATAATTAACTTTGTAACGAAAAGATTCTGGGTTTTAATCCAGGCGCAAACCAAGGTTTCCCAGGCATTATTTATCAATAAAAATATTTTTAACCTTCCATTGGGAATAATACTTTGCGTTTCCTTCATAAATTGAAGACGACATTTTCAGCACCCGGTCAAGGCAAACGACCCTATAAAAGTTTCCTGGCGCCCACCCTACAACGTAAGTACGTCCTGTACTTACAACATAATTAATTGACCAATTCTTCCGTATCGTATATACCTACATACATACTGACTTTTCTTTTTATAACACCCAATTCTTTTTTTAATTCGAGTTGTTTACTTTTTTTGTGTATCTCTAATTTGGCGAACCCACCCCAGCTGACTAGCCGGTTGGCTGCATCGTTGTTGCAGTGTTGTTGCAATATTTCGTTCTCTCGTTCTCTCTATTTCTTTTAATCGTGTTTCGTCAATCTGTTTGGCATTCCGATTTTAACTTCCGCGTGTGCCGGGCACAAATTTAATAATTTAATTCGTTTGTGTTTTGATTATTATCTTAATTGGATTCGTACAATCATAAGTCGCGGTTTTTAAGTATTAAAATTCGTCTTCCTAACCTTTATAAAAATAATCTTCCTGAATTCGGTCGGGAAATATTGCAACAATGTTCATATTAATATGTAGTGTTATTTTTTTATTTATTTTTTAAATTGATACAACTTGTCTGTAAAAATAATTTGATATGAAGTACAAACCTTAAAAATAATTATATATTAACTTATAACAGTATTTTGTATGTCCTCTTTTTGGTGTTTGACAAAATGGTCATCGTACCTATACACCATACTACGTATATCGCAAGTAAAAAAAAAACAATAACCTACACCCTTTTAAAGAACCGTGGACGTACAATATTCCACGAGAGACACCACTTGATGAAGCACGGTACCGTGGTGATTGCTAATCTGCAGTTACATTCCAAATTTTATTTAGCTTGTCTTCCTTCAACTAAAGCTACTGCAGATCAGCATTCATATCAAGTACAAGCTTGGCTGGGAAAGGCTTTCAAACCAACCGATTGGGGGTGGAAATCTGTCAAAAGCGGATTAATTCCTGTTACAACATATCCGCCACCAACTCCAGAACATCTACTTAAATTAATATCTTGTAACTGTTGGACACAATGTACAACAAGATGCGAATGTAGGCGATCAGGAATGTTATGTTCAGTGATGTGCGGAACCTGCCAGTGCCGTTCGTTATTCAATTTCGATAATAAATATTGTAAGAAAAATTAACATTTTCTTTTTTTCAACGTTCAAAGGCAATTTTTCCAACTTTACGGTTCTTTATGAAAAAAAAGTATTACATTTTCTTAAACTGAGTTAAATTGGTCATCGGTTGAGATATTTTGAATCTTTGTGAAATGTACCGTTGTATTTAATTTATTTTTGTTTTAGTAAGAACTCAAATATTTTGTACCACGTTTCTTGATGGATTAAATTAAAACGTTTCCAAATAGTGCGTTTTACAAACTTTTGTAATACCACAAATGACAGTAAATACAATAGTAAACAAAAGTAATACTGTATTTAGTTTATTTGGGTTCCGTAAAATACTCAATTTTAACAAAAAACACTTTGAAAAAAATTGAAAAAAAAAATTATTTTCTTTAATTTGTATAATGAAAAGTTTTTTAGCGACCAATGCGTTTCGGTCCTGATAACATCTACAGTGGACCTCATCAGTTAGAGCTGTAATTGTTCCCTTTCTAAGACACAACATTTTAGTCGATGGCTACCGACGTTTAAAAAATTTACAGCATTAACACACTGCAAATTATATTTTTCTAGGGGAACATGGTTATAGAGTTAGAGCCCAGGGCCGCCAGACACGTTATTTTATCAAAGCTAATATTTTTTCTGCGAACAGGTACTATGGTGGCTAAGAACAAATGGATATTAAGAATCTTCAATCTGGGTGCAATTAAGAGGTAGAATACTCTCTCTCTCTCTCACAATACATGCACATAATGGCTCCGTGGTGGTTCTAATTTCCATACTAAATTGATCCGATTTGGAATCGTTTTGAATCCTGTTTTGGGTCCGTTTATGAACTGGTTTCGGATCCAAAACGGACTAGCTTGCTTGAAGGGCTGGCTCACGTAAGGTCCCACTGTAGATGTCTGGAAAGTTTCAAATAAATTAAATGAATACATCCCCTAACACATATCAAAAATTCAGCTTTGATAAAATAACGCAATGTTGCAACATTTGTATGCAACTTTAACACTCGCTACCTCTTAATTGCACCCGGATTGAAGATTCTTAGTATCCATTTATTCTTAGCTACCATAGTATCTGTTCGAAGGAAAAATATTAGCTTTGATAAAATGACGTATGTCTGGCAGCCCTCGGCTCTTAGTCTATTGCATTCAGACACCTAGATAAAGAAAAAGATATTATGCCCGTGGTCTGGCGAAGGTAATAAAGAAAGAAAAACATAAACAATAGAAGTTATACTGTTTTCGTTTTTTTATTTTAGTGGACTGTATTGAATGAAATTCAATGAAAAGTTTTTAAGCGACCTTTAGTCTAGGCACGTCGGACCACTGTATCATATCAGCCAACTTCTCATCCCCCACAAACCCAGTTAAGGAAAAAATTCCTAAGAGAACTGTGTGGCAGTATGAAAAAGCCAACTGGGATGGTCTCAACAACTTCTTTCGAAGCTTTAACTGGTTACTACTATGCTTTCTCGATAGTGACGTTGATGCCAGTGCTGATATGGTAACAGGAATTATTCTCAATGATGCCAGTGCTGATATGGTAACAGGAATTATTCTCAATGGAATGAAAACTTTTATCCCTAACAGGACTAAAGGTATAAGTTCCAAAGAAAATTCATGGTTCAACTCTGGCTGCAAAGAGGTTATCAGGTTGAGAGAGCTAAGCTTCCGATACTACAAGATAAATCCAACTGAGGAAAATCGGAAAAAATACAGGACAGCCCGGAATACCTGCAACGCACATATTCAAAGAACCAAGTACCTACATGACCAAAATATACGCCAAAAAATACTACAATGTCCCAAGAGTAGTAGAAACTTTCGGTCATTTGTAAAAAATATATGAAACTCTTCTTCATCATCGGTTCCAACACTCGTTCATAATAACACTCCGGTTGTCAGCTCGCAGGATAAAGCAAATCTACTTGCGGCCCAGTTCGCTGCCAACTCGACCTTGCAGCATAGTGTCATGACTCCGCCTGTAGTAGAGAGCGTAAATGAATCTATGGGACAAATATTCTTTCGTATTCGTACAGTTTCGAGAGTCCTAAAACATCTTGAAATACACAAATCCGCTGGTCCAGATGGTATATATGTTTAGTTTTGAAGAATTGTTCTTCTCCGTTGGCAAAACGATTTCGTAAACTTTTTTACTTATCCTACTCTTCTGTAATTTTTCCAAGTGGATGGAAAACGGCACTTGTCCAGCCAGTTCCGAAAAAAGGCGAATCTTCCTCCCCATCCAATTACCGACCAATTGCACTGACGTTCCTTCTTTCTAAGGTCATGGAAACGCTGATAAATCATCAGCTTAAGAAATATCTTGAACAACGAAAGCTTTTTAATGACCGGCAGTACGGTTTTCGTAGCAATAGGTCCACTGCTAATTTGATGGCATATCTCACCGAAAAGTGGAATCAAACCTTGCATCATTTTGGTGAAACTAAGGTTATTGATCTTGATATTTCATTAGCATTTGATAGAGTTTGGCACGAAGCCCTCTTGTCAAAAATGCGTGCATTTGGTATCGATGAGACCCTTCTTCGTTGGATTAGAAATTACCTCTCTGACCGTTCAATACGAGTTGTCTTTGACGGTTTCAAGTCAGATGTTCACAAAATAAATGCTGGCGTTCCCCAAGGCTCCGTATTGTCTTCGATACTGTTTCTCATCTTCATAAATGATCTTTTGTCTGTAACATCTAATCCAATTCATTGTTTCGCTGATGACAGCACCATCAGCTTCTCATATTCATTTTCGGATTCACAACCCTGTTCTTCGGCTGTGGAAATGCACCGGCAGCATATGATTAGCTCATTAAATTCCGATCTTAACAGCATTATACAGTGGGGTGTTAACAACCGCGTAGAGTTTAATGCTTCGAAAACACAAAGCTGTCTTGTGTCAGCAAAGAGAAACATAACATCCATGCCATTATCCATGAATGGCACTTGCATCGGTGATCGCATATTCGTTGTAGCCAAAAACGCAGCGAAATGCTTAGGTTTTCTTAGAAGATGCAAGAAATTTTTCTCCCCATCTGATCTGGCTACCAACTTGAGTATAACTCTCATACTTGGGCGGGTGCTCCGATAACACATCTGAACTTATTGGATAGGATCCTGAAAAGAGCGCTTAAACTTATAGGAGACACATCCATTACTGAAACTTTTGTTTCCCTTGAACACCGTCGTAATGTTTCCTGTCTTACATTGTTCTATCGCTTTTTTTATCATCAATGCTCTAACGAAATTGCCGCCGTAATACTCGTTTAGCTATGAATGCCCATCAGTTTACCCTTGAGCCTAACTTCGGACGTACTGTCAAATAAAGGGGTTCTTTCTTTAGTTGCACAACCCGAATGTGGAATGTTTTACCTCACTCGATCTTTCCCCTAATTGTGATGTGCAAAAGTTCAAGACCAATATGCATTGATATCTCCTATTAAATCCTCTCCACTTCTCCTAACCGCTCGCACTGTGTTACATCGTATCATTATAAGGGTAGTCATAATCCCTTGAGTGCGCGCAAATTATAAAAAAAAAAAAAAAAAAACAAAAGCGTTTCGGTCCTGATAACAACTACAGTGGACCTCATCAGTTAGAGCTGTAATTGTAACCTTTCTAAGACGCAACATTTTAGTCGATGGCTACCGACGTTTATAAAATTTTAAAATTTACAGCATTAACACACTGCAAATTATATTTTTCTAGGGGAACATGGTTACTTTCAGACACCTAGATATAGATATAGATATAGATATAGATATAGATATAGATAGAGATATAAAGATATTACTAAAAATTATTTATTGACCAATTTGGAATTAATAATTGTGATTGGAAGTGATTAAAAATAATCTTTCCGTCGGCTTTTTTTGGTCATGCTAATGTAACTTAATTGTTTCATTGCAAAAACTACAGTGACCAAAAAAAAAAAAAGCCGACGGAAAGATTATTTTTAATCACTTCCAATCACAATTATAAAGATATTATACCACGGGCATTGTTGTGGAGTGCGTAGTGCACACGACTGCTAAGACTGAGCAAATCTGATATGTGTGGGTTCGAATCCTATGGTGTGCATAAAAAGATTTTTAAATAAAATTGGATTAAAAGCTCAGCACCACAAAAAGGATACTGATGAGTGCAAAAGTGGCAAAGCACGAAATAGCTATATCTCCAGCCCGAAAATTGGTGATAGCGCCTTAAAGTTGTTGTTGTTCAAAAATTCAATCAAAATAAATAACTTTTTTTTATAAAAATCCGTTGACTGTTAAATTGGAATGATAAGAACTGTAGAAAAAATTGCAAAATTGGTACTTCATCAAAGTTTAATAAAATTTTTAACAAGTTTATGACATTTCTCAAGTTTTTTGGATGAGCCGTTATTTTTTTTTTTTTTTTGTAAAAACTGCAAAAATTCAATGAACATTTTCACTTTTTCAACGCTTAGTCACACTACTCGAATGTGGAATGCTCTACACAGCTCAATTTTCCCCTCCCATTGCGATCTACAGACGTTCAAAACCAATGTGCATCGGTATCTCCTTATAAATCCCCTCCAATCTACCTATTCGCTCGTGCTGTGTATATCATCTTAAGGGTAGTCATAACCCCTTTGCACGCGCTAAATATATATATAAAAAAAAAAAAAAAACGCTTACTAAAAAATTTTAAAATTTAATGTTATAATATATATATAAAAAAAATGTACACAGTGTTAAGCTTTAGTAAATTCTGCATCATTTGAATTTTTTTTCAGCTTTCTTAAATGTACCGTTATATATTTTTTTATATCATTTGAAACTTTTAAATATTTGTTCATGGTTCCTTATGAATTTAATTGAAATTATTGAAGATATATCTGCAGGAAAAATTTCGAAAATATCTCAAACGATGAAGAATTTAACAGTGAAAAATGGTTTTTGATTTTGTTATATGTATTTTGTTTACAATTCTGTTTTAACAGTAAATACTGTAAAAATTGTTTAAAATGTTCACTTTTTGTAGTTTTTAAACAAAATTGATAGACTACATACATAATAAAATATAATGTTTACTATCTTGTTCTAAATTTAATTCTGCATTGTTTGAGGCATTTTATAATTTTCTTAAATGTACCGTTATATTGTTTTTAATTCATACCTTAATTTTTTTTTGTGTGATTTGTCGTTAAATAAAATATTTTTTTTTTTAACAGAAGGCTATTCAACACAAGCTTGTAAGATATATCAAACGACGCAAAATGTTCCGTTATATTTTTTTTTTGCTGGTTTTTTGTCATCACCGATTTTTTTTTTCAAAAGCTGATTACGCGGATTGCTCTACAGCTAGAGGCGGGGATAATTCTTCAAATACTCCTATTAAATAGCTCTACAACCCATCAAAATCCCAAACCTATTACCAAAATATAGAACTTTTGCACAAAGTTCCTGGGCTATCAATACTATTTTCATTTATGCACGTATATTTTTAGAAATTTTTCGATTTTTTTTTATCAACTGAACCGTGTTTCCAAGGTACGAATAATAAGAAAAAAAAATGAAAAGAAGAACTTCCTTAAAGTAACTATAAGAGAATTAACTAGTACCCCCGTGCTTGCGTTGTTTCGGTCAATGTGAAAAGTCTAATTGTTTAAATTATAGCTAGCTTTATAACAAGGCATTAGTATAACCATTTATCTCCTCTTGTATTTCTGTGCATTTTTGGTGGTCCATTTTGAATAAAATACTTCCTATATACCTAACGCCCGCTTACATATAAGAAATAAATTAAAAAAATCTCTTATCAATATACCCAATAGATTTTGTGGTATACGCGGAAAACTCGTAAAACGATTGTAGATAAAGGAGAGACGTAAAGATAAAACAACACAAAATCAGAATTTTAATTTTACATACCTTTGGTGCTTGAACCTCGATTCTTATACAAAGTACCTTAACAAGAAGAAACTTAAACTATATGAAATTTGGTTTATTGGCTCAGCTTTCTTGATATATTAAAAATATAGCAGGTATTATAAAGTAATTATAACTTTAAACTCATACAATATGCACATAAATTAAACGACTCACACTTACCACCATTATAAATACCGCTTACCAAAAAACCTAACTTTATTCTGTTCTGAAGAAATCTTAGCGCGTTTGATGTTTGGAATTTTTCACTTAAAAATTAATTAAAAAACTTGCACTTTATACCAACCTACCCAATAAAAAAAAAATTCCAAAAACAAAAATGGCATTTAATCGCCTTACCGCTAGAAGACCACACTTCTTCACTATAATGAATGAATATGAGCGTAATTTTCATCTTCACGGTCCGCATAAATGGAAACTTAATGCTAATGCTAAATGAAAAGTTTTTTCACTGATGCCATAGCCATCGCCGCCACGCCGCCAAACATAAAACGACTTTAAAACTTTCAGCTTTCGAAATGGCGAACAATGATGGTATTTTATCTGACCCGAATTCTGGAATATAAAAATGCAAAAATACAACACACACAACCTCGCATAATATATGCGAACACAAAACGATTAACGCCTTTTTAGCATGAAACCTTTTTCTTTGTAATTTAAAAAGTCCTTTCCTTCCGACGACGACGACTCGACGCGACTCCAAGCGACGACGACGACACCAAAAAACGGACGGTCTTGGTTAAAGTCTTACAACAAAGACCGCATATAATTAAGAAAGATTTTTTCGTGTACTCTTTTTTTAAGTCTATCTTCATGTGAATTCTCATTAGGGGATTTGAAAAGACCAAAAATTACCTTATAGCTTTTTATATCTTTTGACGTGAAGAGGAACACAAAATGGCCGTCTGTCGCTGCAGGTGTATAATGATTTGCCCTTTGCCATTGAACAAAACAACCACCGGCTAAATACGTCTCTAAATTTTTGGTTTATCCATTTAAACCACTTCTTTACAGCATTTCAGCACAGCCGGCGAGCAGCGGGATGCCTTCAAATTTAACGAAGTGCAGTTCGAGTGGTTTCCTTCACTGGTTTTCCGGGTTTAACCCCAAAGCTAGAATACCCAATATCAACAGCCCACGGCCGCATTTATAATAAAATGTCGCTAGGAACCTGAAATGAAGAAATATCAAAAGGTCAACACTATAAATTATTTCGTGTACATATACAATTAAAGAAATTATTTCCTGAAGCCTAGTACGCTGCTGATGCGAAACGAAAAATCCCATACAAAAATGACATGACGTAATCATAAACGAAAAATTTCGTTTTCCTTTTCGTTATGTGGTACGCTGTTCGACCAGCGTAATTGATGATTATACCAGATTGTTTTGACAAGTCTCTACTATCTTTTCGCAATGAATTAATTGCCCGGACCATTAATTGTGTGCGGAAAAATGATATTTGGGTTTGTTCGTATTTTTATTTGTTGTTTCTTTCACTACATCACTGTTTTTGTTTGATTTTTTCGTTAAATTTCCATTTATTTATTTGCAATTCATTTAAACTCTCCATGAATATTTTTCCGCTGTGTTTTCGTAAGCATTTCGTTGTCTTTTTGGAGACCGCAGGAAAATTTCGTTTCGCATCAGCAGCGTACTAGGCTTGAGAATGAGAAGCAACTAGGGTGGCCACGAGGCGAGATTCGGCGAGACTGTTGTAAGGCTAGGCGCATATTGATACGCGTTCGACACAAGTGACGCGAAACAGTACAGCACGAGTTTTTGTAAACAATATAAATCAATAGAACAACGCATATTAATAGAGCGGCACGACATAACCTGACGCGTGTTTTCCGAAAATCGCGTGACACCGGGGCGTGTTTGTTTTTTTTTTTTTTCGTCAAAAAATTAAATAGTAAACTATCGCTGGTTTTGAAAATAAAAAATCGTTTCCTTTTTAAGAAATTAATTTTTGTTTGTTTAAAGAATATTTTAATCATCAATATGTCAGACGATTTTTGATTCAATTAATATATATTTTGACACGAGATATGCGAATCAATATTCGGAGAACAGCATGACACGTTTGTATAATCGTGTCGTGCGACACTCGTCAGGTCACGTCACACGCGTCTCAATATGCGCCTTGCCTAAGTCTCGTTTCTGTCTCGTTAAAAATGAAAATTTTCAGTCTCGTCCCGGTCTCAGCTCCGAAAAATATGATTTCTGGACAACCTGTTGATTATTGGAACGAAATATTTTCGATTATAGTTTGAATATGTGCAGAAGAAAATAAATATTTAACTAAAATTGGAGTTTTTTATTTTATTAGACTCTCTGTAAATTTCGGTCCAAATAAGCTTAAAATGCAGCCTCGTTTCGGCTCGTCTCGACCAAGACCAAGACTTTTCTCATTATCTTAAACACTTATTTTTTTATTGTGATTTTTTATTAAATTTCTAGGTGATGAATTATTTGAAAAAAATCATTATTTAGGTGCCGTCACACACTGTAAGGAAAGTACTTTCAGAAAACAAAAAGCTTTCTGAAAGCAAAAACTTTCATATTGCGACAACCTGAAAAGTAATTTCTTGAAAACGTTTTCTTAAAGAAGTAATTTGCTTTCTTGAAAACGCTTTCACAAAGAACACTTTCACTGTGTGACTTGTTCTTAAAAAAGTTTTTAAGAAAGCAGCAAATCAATTTCTTAAAACGCTTTCTGCTTTAAAAAACTGTGCATGATAGTTTTTCGCTTTATTGCGTTCGTATGTTTTTTACCCGAATTGATCTTCTGTCAGCTGCATGTTGTGGGTCATAAATCAATAAACAATTTGTGAACTTTAAACCCATTTCGGTGGGAAGATGGTTATAAGTCCAGACCTGCTTTGGGGGGAGGGTAAAATGGTTGCGTGGTGGTATATCCGCTAAGCCGACGCCAATTTCAACAGTGTTCTTGGGCAACCATAACTTGGGTGGTTCGCTAAGCGGATTTATTGAAATGTTCTTACAAAAGTTGGAATGGCAAAAAAGCTTGTAAGATCAATTTTGTTACATATACATACATAATAAGAAATACATATTTTTTTTTTTGTATTTATAACAACTCACAAAAAACACTTTCAGGAAACGCTTTGGGTTTCATTTTTCATATTGTGACGACACGAAATTTGTTTTCTTGAAAGTTAAAAGTCGCTCTATGAAAGCATTTTCAGAAAAAAATCAAAATCGGAATTTTCGAAACGATTTCTGAAAGCACTTTCCGTTCAATGTGTGTGTGACGGCTATTTTTTTTCTCGTTTTCTGTGTATCACACTTAATTTGTTTTATACACCTCTTTAAAACTGTTTGATACTACACAACATCTTTATCGAAATTCCACATTCGACCCTAGCGTTGGTGTTTTGAGTTCAATAGTTAACGTATTGAATATTCAAAGAAAAGCACATAAAATTTGTCACTCAAATTGATGACTTATGTGCTATATTTGGTGACTTTGGTCACTTTTTAATAATCACGTTCCTCTACAATGCTGTCGAACGTACTGCAAAAGCAATATTTGTATTGCTTAAGCTTGGTGCATACTGCACACTTTTTTGTCTTACTGCATTTTCCTTTTTGTATTGCCACTTGTATTGCTTTTTCGAATTCGTTGTTTATAAAAACAAATATCAAACAAAAAATGTAGAGATGGCATCACTTCACATATTTTCCATGAAATAACACCTCTAAGTTCCACATCTGCGCCTCTCTGAACTCAATTGATTTTTGCAATAAAGATTGCTTTTTAGACTGATAAGAAATCTACCTTGGGGCGCAAGCTAACATTTTAATTGGCTCTGGGGGCTTAACAGGTGAAGTTATAAGAAATATAAGAAAAAAGTGTAGAGATTACTACATCGAATTATGTACGCAAATTAGAAAAAGAATAAAGTTCCAAGATAAAGGTTTATAAGCCGTACAAATAATTGATCCACAAAATAAATCCCCAAACCTTACCCCTCTTATACCTACAATTGAAGCGCTTAGAAGATGAAGGACGTAAGCGACATTTTTAAACATTTGAGTTATAATCATTTAAAGTTTATTGCCTATAACTTTTCTTATGCAAATAATAAAAATACTGTATGGATAATTTAAAGTCAATAAAACTCAGGTGAATTTAATTTTAGGAATCTTTTTTATTTAACGCAAAAAGTTGTTGAGATATTTACACTTTTGTGCATTTAACACCTTTATCTAGGAACTTTTTTGTATATAATTTAATTTTGTTTTTATAAAGGTGTTAAGTGACTTTTTGATATGTTGTAATTAACTTATTTGTTGTTAGTTTTTTCTCTTTTACTTCTCCAGGATCTGCTGAAATTGCATTTAAATAAAACCATTGAAGAATATTCAAATTTGAAGTAGTGTGTGTTGGCTGGTGCCTCTTGCCTGCACATGTACTGATTTTTGTGGTGTTCACCTATAATGTCTTATCTTAAAGTGCCCACTTAACACCTTTATGGACGAAATGAAAGTTCAGATAAAATTATTTTTGTATAAAGGACTCAATATAAAGGACTTAAGCGCATTTAACACATTCATCCACAAAGTTTATTATTAAAGTGATTGCATATAACACCTTCATCTTTGGCTAAATATGAACCTAGAGGAGATAGAAGCGTACAGACGATTCAGAAATTTAAGTTTTCATATAACACTTCCATCTGTAGGTAAAAAGCCAAATTTTAACACCTTCATCTTCTAAGCGCTTCAATTGTTTGCAAATTTGATTCAAGAAGAACGTGTCAAAGACCTTGATGATGAATGGATGGCTCTTATACATCAAAATATGATAAGTATAAATTTGAAATTTGAATATTTTTGGAGCGCTACCTTTAATTTAAAAAACGCATTAAATGCTCCAATGTTTCCCCTTTTAAAAACATTTGTTGGGTCCATTTTATGCTTTCCGCATAGCAGTGCGAGTGCAGAGCGCATATTTTCGCAAGTAGCTTTGATAAAAGATCCACAGTCGATTCAATTTTAATGGCAAAGGAATTAATAAATGCATAGCACCCCTGGGTGGGCCCCATCAAAAGAAATTTTATGAAAATACAAATAATGTAAAAAAGCAATAAAATTTGTTTGCCTTCCAAAATTATTACTATTTACCTGAATTGAAAATATAATTTTATGTTGAGGCTTTATAAAAAAATATTCTTATGCTTAAATTACATATTAAAATGTATTTAAAAATTCATAAATATGAATTGAAATCAAATGCGATATTTGTATTATAACATTATTTATTTTTATTATAAAAAAGTTCCTATTTTATAAAAATGAAGTAAAATTTATAAAAAAATTTACTGTTAAAATAAGACTAAGCAATTAAACTAAAAGACTTATAGATAGATAAAGAAGATATGTAACTAAGTTTATTTTTTGTTATAAAGAAAGAATTAACAACAAAAAAAATAAAAATATGAATTGCAAAAAAAATTATATGCGTATTGCTTTTGTCCAAAAATTATGCAAAATTTTTTGGAAAGTACTGCTTCGGACTTTTCAGAAACGACAGCACTGTTCCTCTATCTATAAATATGTTCAGGCCTGGCCAACATTCATGGTTATAACCTTAAGTTTTCGAGCTCTTGCAGTAACGTTATCACGCTTTCTACAATTGGAAACGATATATGTAGAATTGAAGAATTTCAAGTTTCAACGAATTCATCGAAAAAGACGAAACTTAACCCTGAAAAGAAAAGTTTTAAGTTACAAAAAGATAGTTGTTGTTCCACAACAACATAAATATTATTAAACACATAAGATAAGCCTTAGGCGTTGAAAATGTCACTTTTTTGATACTATTTGTCTTTTCAAAAGCATTTCATATAGTTTTTCATTATAATCTTTACAAAAAAAATATCACGGCTGTACATGTACAACTTCTGAAATTCTGCTGTCCAACTGATGCATCCTAATTGACTGAAAGGAACTTAACTGAAATGGTAAATGAGATTGAAGAGGGGTCAATTCTCGGTCCTCTACTATTCTCGTTTTTGCAATTGCTTCTCAACTAAAAGTTTCAATATACGCAAAAGACATTCAATTGCACAAAAGTTGCCTTCTTGGATTAATTGAACATTATTTTTCGGTTCTTAATGAAGGATTTTGTTAATATATTAAATATTCCCCAGCACAATAGTCTCTTTTTATACTCAAGTAAGTCTTAATGTCTCATTATCTCCAAAAAAAACGGCAAAACTTTCATACTTTCACCGTTGCTGTAGTATGTTGTTTACCGTAAACTTTCCGGGGATACGTTAAACGCACAACGCACATTAATACAGTTTTGGGGTCCACAGTAAAAATTAAACTCCACTTAAATCCAGGCTAAAGATTGCTAATACTACGTTTCCAAACCCTCTAAACCGAGATTTTGCACAAAATGAGGATGATGATGACTAAAAATTCAAATGATGTTTCATTTTTTGATATGAAGTGGAAGTGAGATAGATAGTTTTTGTTAACATTTTCATCTGTCAATAAACGAAAATGGTTTTTGAATGGGTCGGTTCCACAATTATTCTCCGAAAAAATAGTTAGTTTGATTTGATTTGATTTGAGATTTATCTGAAATCTTCATTTGAGGGACTAATATTTGTATGATAAATCTTCGAGATCTCAAGGAGATTTGTGTAAATCTTGCTCAATCTCAGTTTAGGGCCTGTGGAAACGTAGTATAAAACACTGATTTATATAAATTTTGATTAAGGGTTTGTTACTCTGGGTATAAAAGCAGAAAAAGATTGAATCTAGCATACAATACTATTACATACCTACATTTATGGACTGACTACGTATGATAGAAAACCGTTCTACTCAAAAGCTATGCCTATAAAATTAACTTAATAACCTTATTCGATACATAACCTTAAATATCACTGTTTAGGATAATGCAAACATATCAGCCTCCTTACCTGTTTGCAAGATTGCAAATATACTATTATTTAGGTTGCAACTTGCAACAGCTTATACAAATTAGATTCACGTGTTTAACCTTCTGAAACATTTATTAGTTTGTAAGTCCTCTTTCACACAATGAAACCAGTTGCTGATGTTTTTTTATGATGTTTTCCTTTAATTGCCTTAATCCTTTCACACAAGGAAACAAAATTGCAGGAGACTTTTGTTTGTTTTCATATAAAGTCTATTGGCTGAATGCACATTACGGACAGTGTAAGAATGAATGTAATAAAAATCTCCTCAAACTTTGACAGAGGAGATTTTGTTCCTTCCCCTTACTTCTTACCCTTCTCGCCTAAAAACTCCCAGTTACCGGTCGCTCAGTTTCCTTGTGTAAAAGCAAGTCTGCTAATAAAAGTTGAACGCATAGCTCGTGAAGAGACAGGACCAAGTGACCTACAACTCTTAACCATTTCTGTCCGACTAGACAAGCAGCAGTAGTCGAGAAGACAAACACTTTAGTTTTTAAGGTCGACGAGTTTCATAAATCAACCGAGTGTGAGAGCTATACTTAATAGTGCAACTAACCAATTATTACTCTACTGGTTACAACATTGATGAAATTAAATGACAATTTCTTAGCAACGTCTCAAACATTATTCTCACTTTTAAAGTAAGACTTAGGTACAAGTTGAAACTCCAATGGTACTTGTTTTTTTGCGCCGTTTCAATAGGCACTATTAATGCCCTCCTGAACTTGACCTTTCCAATCACCAACTTTGCTACTTACCATCAAGCTCTTAAGGAAAGGTTTAAAAAAAAATCACTGTATCTGCGAGCTTAAAATAGAAAATAATTTGCTATAGGTCCATTCCATTGCACTGTTGTACGGTAAGGTACGTATACTACATTCATACTGCTATTTTGTTTCTGTCCATTCGGCCAGACACGAACCTGAATCTCAGCTACACCATTACGGGTACAGTTACCTTAGCTACACAAATGAGAAAATAATAGGGATGTCGCATTAGGGACGCAACATAAAATGGAACAATGGCATGTATTCTAATTAAAAATTCCCATAAAGAGGTGAAACGTGGAGGACACCAAAATACATTCTAAAAAAAAAAGTTTAAATAGAAAACCAAATGAGAAAAAATGTTTTCGAAAAAGGGGTTCGTTCAAAGCATCAGGGTGTGGATGTGGGTTACTCAAGGAACTCTATAATTAACATACATTAGCACTTGGAATGCAAATTTGCAGCTTTTGGCTGCTAAAGTTTTTCGGGCAAGGATTTCTATTCGTCAGGACCAACACCATTGCCAACCTGTGTGTTTTGTGTATATATAGCTAGTGTAGTTTTGGTGCTATTCTCCATAGAACTCTCTGGGGTTTGAGAAATGAAAAATGAGAATTTTTCTTTGGCATTGCAGAGTTGGGATTAGAACAGTGCTACTCCAGCTTGCGAATGCCGCATAATATCAACTCCCAATATACCATGCTGGAATGAGTTTTAATGGTATATTGTGGTATATACCTTACCAAAGGTGCCAGTAGTGGGAATTGCTGTTGTTTTTATTTAAATTTCTTTTAATGTTTTTTTTTTTTTTTTGTAAAACTCAAAGTGCATTCTGTAATTACAAGTTAAACAACAAAATTATAACTCATCTCTGAAATTGAGGAAGACCAAGAGAAAAGCTCTTTGCCAACAATACTAACTATGCTGAGCTCTGGGACTGTGGGATCATTATGCTAAACTCACAAGTTTTAATGTCTCAAAATGAGTTATGTTTATTCGCGAAAAGTAGAATTTAGAGCATTTTTAAGTTAAAAGGGTTACCTTCATGAGTTCTGCTGAGAGAAGAAAAAACTAACTAACATAACTAAACTAAACAGGGTCAGTAGGTCGCTTTAGCTAATGGTTTCATTTATACTAAGCATAGGATGTTTTAACTTATTTATTTAACTTTTTACACTTTATTAAAGATAAATAAACAATAATATCATCATCATGTTAACAACAAATCGTCTTCATTCTTCACGGTGTGTAGGAAGATATTTACCACCTCGAAGTCAGCTGGCGCACTTTCGATTTTCGGCCAGTCGATGTATCTCTGATTGAACATTTTATTTATCAAACAAATTTAATTGTACACCCCTCGTTTTTTTTTAATAAAAAAAAGTGAACTTTGTACGGAACATATGAGTGTGTTTTATAATACAAATTCTATATACCACTGAAATACTTCAGCCAAGTAGAAGACTCAGCATTATTTAATTGGACTTGTTGAATTATTGATTTAATATAGCTTTTAACGGCCTTTAGTCCATAAAAATTGGCGTTTCGTCCCGGCGTTCTCACTTGGACTCTTCAGTTGACAGTGAGGGCCTTGTCAAGACGCAATTTTTATTAAGTTCAGTCCAGCTTACATCAATTTTACAGCGAAAATGAATTGTGAACTATATCCAACCTAATTAGAATTTCTAATCAAGAATTGTTGGAAATTTTGTTACCCGTGGCCTGGCATTGTTTACATATGAGTGTGTTTTATAATACAAATTCTATATACGGCCACGGGTAACAAAATTTCCAACTATTCTTGATTAGAAATTCTAATTGGGTTGGATATAGTTCACAATTGTTTTTCGCAGTAAAATTGCTGTAAGCTGAACTGAACCTAATAAAAATTGAGTCTTAACAAGGCCCTCACTGTCAACTGAAGAGTCCAAGTGAGAACGCCGGGACGAAACGCCAATTTTTATGGACTAAAGGCCGTTAAAAGCTATATTGAATCAATTTGTACGGAACTTTCAAACGTCCATACACGATGACCATCCGTCCCGGGTTTCCCGGGACTGTCGCGTATTTCAATAACCTTCCGGGTTTTTATTTAAGAAACCCGGGACATTCAAGTGTCCCGTAGTTATTTGTAGGTATAAAAATGGCGTAATATTTGTACGCATTTTTCAGACAAATTGTCGAGTTCAGTTTATTTTTGCCAGGTTCTAATGCGTTTTTTCAATAATGAATAATATGTGGACGATCGAAAAATCCACAGTTAATTTTAAAACTCTAAAAGTCATGTTAATTGTTTAATGCAATAACAATTTAAGCTGTCATGAATATAAACATTATTTAAAAGAAAAAGAACAATTATTAAATATTTTTTCAGCACAAAAGCATTAGGTAAGTATGGTATGTATGTAGATATGTATCAAAATACAAATTAAGGAAGAGACTAATATTTTGGTTTTACGTTTTAAAATTTTGACTTTGTGTCCCGGGTTTTGCTCCCAGAAATATGGTCACCGTACCCATACCCCCAATACTATATACACTACTATTGAAATTGAAATGTACAGGGGCTTAAAACATTCTCCCCTTTGAAACCTAGTTTTTACAACCAACATTTTTTTTTGACCTCCCCCAATCAGTAAATCGATAGTGAAAATATGCAAGCGAAATGCTTTACTCTGAAAATCTTTATATTTTTTTGCGGTTTGGATTCGAGACCACAACTGTTGCAGTCAGAGGCGAGCAGGAGAGAGTACGATAACTTAGGCGCCAAGAATTGATAACGGTTTTGTGTAGAACACTACAATACAATAAAAAAAATGAATAAAAATATTAAAAAATAATGGTAATACTTACAATTAAGTATTATACTTTATTTTAAAGCCAACACTTTTTTCCATTAGCTAGTTTTTAAATCAAGTGAAATATATGCATAGTTTCGAAAAAAATCGGGTTTTAAACTAAAATTTTGGAAAAAAAGTTTTAAGTGTAATTTTTCAAAACAGTAAAATTATATTTTTTTTTTCTGAAATTAGTTGCTCTAATTAATTCTTCATTAAAAAATGAAAACTAGATGACTTTATATCTTCTACTTTTTATTTGATTTTTATTTTTGGATTATTTTTCTTTGAGGATTATTAAATTGGACGAGGAATTTATGTGATTGCTTGGACCCACCCCACATCCTATACTGGGCCAAGCAGGCGGGTTGCAGGGGACAACATGCCCCCCCTTACCTATCATACTGTTTAGGCACTAGTGCAACCAAAATACAAACAACTGGAAAAATAAATACAGCGCTGTTTAACAAAGTAAGACTAAGTAAATATACTCAAACTAAAAAAAAATATAAAAAAGTAGGTTTGGTAATTTTTAATTTGCCTAAAAACTAGAAGACATAGCATTCGGGTTTTTGTGTTAGATTCAAAATTGATATAAACATTGACCACAAAAATTTAATTGAGCACTTCGTTTCACAATTTTGAAAAAAAAAATTGTCTAAACTTTTTTTTTATCAAAATTTTGAGTTAACATGCGAATTTTTCAAAAATTATTGACTTTAATTTAAAATTTAGGATAAAGGAACAGAACTCTGGCTTTCAAAACCGGTATAGTACTTCATTTTCAGTGTTTCCGTTGTTTTTTACTATTTTTTGAAATGAAACTTTTTTGGGCGCGTTAAGAGTGAAATTTCAAGGTTGAATTTTTGTGAAACGAAAAAATGAAACGCCACATGTGCAACGCTGAGATCGTTGATAAGCTAAGTGGTGGGAGGTAGGGTAAAAGTAAAAATTTGTATTGATAGGCTAATATATTTAATAGAACAGCAAGTTTGGATTCTTTGATAATTTATATTATTGTAGCAGATAAAATGGAAAATGTCCTTCTATGTCTTTTTTCTAATTTATTTAATCAGAATGCTAGAGTTTTGAATTTTTTTTTGGTGAATAGATAATGTAATTCTAAGAATCTTGCATGTTTAAGATTTATATCTATCTCCTACTCGTAGGGAGATATAAATTATTTTAAACATTTTATCTCAAAATAGCCTAATTTTAAAAAATTGAATTAAATCAGGAGAGTATGCTAAAAAATTTGAATTATATATGATTGCAAAATAAATAAAACCAAATTATAGTTGTCATATACAAATTTTTGATTTTGCAGAGATTTTGAGTGTAGGAATTTTTGGAAATAGTCGGAAAACCTACTCAAATAAACTGATTTATATATTTTAAATTTTCACCTTTTTTGACCTAAAATTTTCACCATTATTATTTAATTTGTAAGTTTACAACCCCAACCAACCGATCATTTTGAGAACACATAGCTGAGTCTTACGCATATAAGCTTAATGTCCCTAATACATATCGAGCTTTTGGATCGCCAAAGAAGTTTTACTTCTGCCACGAGTACTGAGTTACACGCGCGCTTTTTTTGTTTGCATTTTAAGTAAGTTTTTCTAAAATTGTCCCTTCCGCCCAAACGCGTGCCATAGTAAAAAAAATGCCAACAGACTGCGGTTGATATTAAATTTAAATATTATGGGTTAGTTTCGTAATTTAATGATTTTCAGAGTAAAGCATTTCGCTTACAAGCTTTCGTTATCGATTAAATAATTGAGGGAGGTCTAAAAAAATGTTGGGTGTATAAATTAGGTTTCAAAAGGAGGAATGATGATATACGCAGGATGTTTATTTGGTCAACACACGATTGATCGCTGTGGAAGCCACTTGATACTTCATACCTCTTGAGTGTATAGACTCGAGCCTTTATCCCGAGAATAATGTTTGACACTAGTTAAAAAAAAAAAAAAAAAAACGGTATTACGATGCAGAATATTGCAATTCTTAAGTTCAACTTTCCTTGGCAGCCTAACAATCACTCCATCACAGTTTGTATCAACGCGGATGTAGAGGACAAGCGGGGGTTACGCATTCAGGTGCCAATTGAAAAGACTACATGGTTGTCAAAATATGAAGCTGTGGACGATCTTCAGGAATTATTTCAACTTGTCTAAACGAAACTCTACGAAATGAGATCCTCGGAAATTTGACATGATAGTTTTGAAAATTTATAACCACTTTCAATTTTGTATAACTTAACGGATTATCAATCAGGTTTACGAACTACTCTAGATACGGTCCAAGTTATTGATCTCTTCAATAATTTACACGATGACTTTAGAACATTCGAGCAGAACATGCTTTTTTTTGTTGTATGCTGATGACTCTCTTACGCATGCTACCTTGATGTCTTCTCTGGTAGCTTTACGTAAAGATGAGCACCACGTCAACAGACTCTACGCCTTCTACATGAAATGGGCCATCCAGATTAACACCTCCTTGTGAAACTTCCGGACGGATCTACAATAGTGAAGTACCTAGCCATCCACTTTAAAGATTTGTTAAGGTTCAATCCACACTCACGAAACGTGCTCAAAAAAGGCAACTGGGCCCTTCGCCGATTTCACCCATTGATGAGACGCAGAAACAGAGTGAGCCAGAAGACGAAGCTTCTTATGTATCTACAAGCAGCTCCTGCAACCTGTAATCAGATATTCCATCCCAGTCTGGTTCTCGAAGACGGCCATGAAGGACCTTCAAATGTTCGAAAGAAAGCTACTAAGGATTTGTACCGGACTACATTTCGACTGGCAGGGAATGAGACATCACAACAACGAGCGTCTTTACACAGAGTCGAACATATCCCCCTGGACAGGTACCTACTGCTTCAAGCAAAGAAGCTAGTAGTACACACCAACAGTCACCCAAACCAACTGATGAGAAGAATAGCCAACGACATCCCGAGCCGAGATATCTCAGTACGATGGACATCCTGGACGATAACATCATCACGGACAACGAGCAAACAGTTTCGTTCTACGCTGACACAGGGTCAGCATATCATCAAGGCTAAATTCCAACCCATCCCTCCACCAAAACCACATCTTCACAACCGGGATGGAATACCCCGACGACAATAAAGTCAGCCGCAGTTTAGATTTAATTTTTTGACATGTAATTTATATTTTACTAGCTGACCCAGCCCAAATTGTTAATGCAATAAAAATAATAATTCCGAGCCTCGCGCATGCTGCTTGATGTACTTAATTCCGTCAATTCAAATTCTGTATTCAAAATTCTATTAAATGCAAAGGAAATAACTGAAGTATAACAATGTCGACATGTTTCAATCAAACCGCAGTGATTGACGTGTGAAACCGCTTTTTTCCTAAAATGCTTTATGGTAATAAACGTTTTCTCATTCTATCCTCGACTGGGTACACGTACAAAGCGGGATGTTTACCGACACGTGTCACGCAACATACAATTGACCATATGAGATACATGGGAATTCAAGATTAATGCCACAAACACCCGGAATTTTCCTTGCGACTAAATAATTCTCATAGCGAAATCGAGACGCAGGGGAAACTGAAGACGCTTAAACACGAATGTCAGGTCACTCGAATGGCAAATTTCGTGATATAGTTTGTGGCTTTTTTTTCATCCATAAAGGAGTCGATGGATTTAAATGAATATAACCCTTCGGGGATTTGATTTTGACTGACGAAATTCAAATTATCGACATCCTAGTTTTTCGCAGCCAAAATTGATATGTCACTTTGACATCTGTCAATTTGACATCTGTCACTTTGATATCTGTCACTTTGAAATCTGTCACTTTGACATCTGTCACTTTGACATTTGTCACTTTAACATCTGTAATTTTGACAACTCGCCGGCCGAGTTATACTAATTCGAATATTCTCTTTGGTTTGGCGCTATCCCCGTTGCTTTATCTCAATTATTAAAGAAGTTACAGACAGCACATTTGCTCTATAAACCACAAATTTTTAGGTTATTTTGATGCTTATTTGCCGTATATCCAAATTTTTTGTAGGAAAGTTTGAAATACACACGCTTAATGCTTTATTGCCCCACAACCACGGGAGATTGGATATAGAGCATTTAAGTACTCAAAATATATTAAAAAAAAGTCAGATTTTTGGTGCTTATGTGCTCTATATCCATGGGCAAAAGTGCAGGCAGCTGGAAAAGTATAAATAAGAAGTAACATTTTCGCCGAGTAAATTAATAATGTAAAATCCTTAATTTAAACCCAAAAATACTGTCTTTGATTTAATTTAATATTTATTGATTATTACCAACGTTTCAATTCTGGTTTGGATCTTTTTCAGGGCTGAATAAGTAATATCGACTTTTTTTTTAAATATTGTGAAAACAATAATAAAAGAGGTAGAAATGAGGAAAAAAAATTATTTTAAATAAGGATATTTATATATCTGCAGGTTCACAAACTTAATAAGTGCGTTTAATGTATTCTAAATACAGTTTTTGTCGATAATAACTAAGCATTTTTTATTTTTTTTAATAAAATGGATAAAAACAAAGAAGGTAAAATAGAAATTTAATTTAAAAAAAAAGGTGACAAAAATACCAAAACTTACTCCTACGAATGTTGAAGTATTTTTAAACCCAACTCCGAATAAAATTGAATGTATTTTTCTAGAAAATTTTATGGACCAAAGTTCATTTTCAGTATTTTTCATAATTAAGTGTTAAAATGCTCTATCATTTTCGTCCGTTTCTTATCGACTTAAATATAATCCAATCTGGTATAGAGGAAGGCACAGCCACTTAATTAATATTACTTTTTGTTTTATGTTTTTATCGCTTAAAGTAAAATTATAAAAATTAATAATGCTAGAAATTTAGAATTTTTTTATTATTTTTGATTTCGTTGATTTCCGAATGTCCAGTGCATAAAAGTCCTATATCCATAGGAAATTTGAAGTTTGGTTTTCATAGATTTCGTATTCGTATGGAAGAGGGTTCTATATCCATTTTGGACTTTTTTCAAACTTTATTTTTTTTTTAAATAACCGTAACGCTTTTTGACATCAGGACTTCAAAATACAAAAAAGGATTTTTCAATAATTATATATAAAAATTCAAAAGTCGAAATTGTCAAGTAAAAAATAACGGAATTATTTTTCAAACCTTAAAATTCGTTTTCTGAGGAATAATTTTTTTGTATATGGGGCACTTAAGTATTCAGCCGGCGAACTGTCACTTTGACATCTGTCAGTTTGATATTTGTCACTTTGACATCTGTCACTTTGATAACTCTCACTTTGACACCTTTCATATTGACATCTGGAAGTTTCCGGAATATAGTGTCCTTCCTTGGGTCAATACAACAATACAAATCCATCAAACCGAAAATCGTGAAAACCGAACGATTCATTCTCGAGTAATCCTGCTGAAAAACGAAATGTGCGCATACAGCGCCACCTGTTAAGAATTGTTCGATTTTTTTTTTTTTTTTCTTAACCTTCGCGGAACAATTAAAAACAAACTCCCACAAGGATGTATCATATTTGGTCCAGCCGTTTGCAAGTGTTAAGCAGCTGCACAAACCAAGATTCATTTTTATATATATAGATAATCCTTTAAATTTAAGACAAAGTACAAGATTAGCCCCCTAAGTGCCAAAAAGTGTTGACAAGGAGACCGAATACAAAAGAATAGTGGTCAGACAGAAAAAATTTCCGAGGCCTGATCAACCTTGAAGACTTGACCTCTGGCTCTAAAAATATAACCGGAACCATGTCGACATTTTTCAAGACTATTTATTATCATTTTTTCAGTTTTTCACGCTCGAAAAGGAGAGTCAAACAGCTCTCATTAGATATTCTATGGTACTAAAATTTGATCAAAATTAGCAACATAAGCCTTTTAATAGATTGGAAAGTAAAACTCTGAGTTGTTTAAACAAGGTGGTGCAACTTCAATCTAAGTCATAAGCAGGCGCGAACGCAGGGGGGGCTTCTGGGGGTTCAACCCCCCTGAAATTTATGAATTTAACTTCCTCGCCTTACAATCCGCGCCGTGACATAACTGTCATAACCTGGTCATAACTGTTATGTCGGAAGTCCCAAATAAACTAATTCCCCAATAACTACACATCACGTTTGCCCCAACTTTTCCTAACTTGTCAGCACTTGATTTTTGTTTGTGGGGTTGTTGCAAACATGAACAGGAGGTCTACACAAACTAATAATTATTTTTCGTTAAATCCTATTAAATATTGTATTTTATTTGTAATGCAAATAATAACATTGAAAAATGCTAGCCTAATTCTCTTTCAGCATCCATGATGCAGCAGCAGTAGTATTCAATTTATTAAAGTTCAATCTCGACGTGACTACATCAATCCGAATGGAACCTGAGTGCGCAACAATAGAAATTCCTTATGCTGCGCTAATGCCAACAGCCGTTTCCTTTTGTAGCGCATCATCATCATAGGCAGCAGCCCATTCTTGTAGTCGTATCGTCATCGTCATTGCCATAGCAGTCGTCGTCGTTCTTCGACTTCGACATCGACATCGACAGCTGAATTGCAACTTCCTCTTGGGAATTCCTAAATTTCTTCATCGCCCATATGCTGCATTCGAGGCACGTGCTTCTGTTCGAGGTAATAATATGCCTTAAAATTGTATATTTTATCGTATTTTCTGCAATTGTGATATTTTTCTTTTGTACGCAAGGATGCGGACGGAGACGGAGATTGTGGCCACATTTTGGGGTTTTTCCATTTTCAAAGGACATAGTTCCATAGATAAATAAAATAAAACGTAAATATAAAAAGATTTCTTTGATTCGGTTTGTTCATACTCCCTTTTTTTTATTTTTATTCTTTTTAGAGACAAGAGACATTCCTTTTTGCAAATCACTTCCTTGAGTATAATACTCATTAGAATGGTATTCGGTGAGGTGAATTGACAAATAAAAAGGATTTTACTGGGGCAAAATTATTCCATAAAATAGAAAAAATGAATCCGTCCCAAATGCCTATAGATAGTAAATTGTAAAGAGATTTTCGACATACGCACGTCTGATATTATAGGAAAACGTGCTTTTGCTGATGGTTAGGTTACTAATTTGCATGTTTTATTGAATAATACTTCGTAGCGAATTGTGGATCCTGTAGCCATTGAATGGAATAATAATATAGATATCATTTTCTATGATGCTAATATTTCATTTTTCAAAACGGTTTCACGACTAAATGATGAATAGAGTTTTGGTCATTTATATTATGACGATTAAAATAGTCCAGTAATATTTTAATGGGATGTAAAAAGGTTAATTATTTTGCTTGCTGTGATGGTGCTTTTCTATCGAGGCTGGGGCAAACCGGTCCAGGGTCAGGACCGGTCCCAAAGAAATCAAAAACTATGGAGCTTAAAAACTCCAAGTTAGAAAATAGTTTAATTTTATTTAATTCATGTAATTATCTTGAAATGTATAGTGGTTTCAAACTAGTTTTCTTACATAAAATGTGGTGCCTAAGAAGAGTAAACTATGAATTGCCCAAGATGACGAACTCTGCCCCAAACTATATTTGAAAATAACAGTGCGTGAGCAAGCGGATAGTTCGTTTTCTCCTGCCTCCGAAATCAAAACTAGAAGAGCAAGCGGTGAGCTTCCCTCTAGAGTTTTAAGCTGTCTAACGCCCTAGGTACACTCTTAAAGCAGTAGACTTATTATACCATCTACTTCTGCCTAAGGTTGAACCAGCATTCACGAAACGTGCTTAAAAAAATCCAACAGGTCGTTCCACCGACCATAAGACGAAGATACTTATGTACAAGCAGTTCCTGAGGGCTGCCGTCAGCACGAAAATGCTTGCTCAATGTCCATGATGATGTTGTCGACCAGGATTTTCACCGTACTGAGGTATCTCGGCTCGGGTTATCGCTGCTCAACGGCCATCCTTCTCATCAGTTTATTCGGATGACTGCTGGTATGTCCTACTAACTTCTTTGCTGGAAACAGAAGATGACGCTCGGCTTGATGTAATGACGCTCGTTGCTGTGATGTCTCATTCGCTGCCGGTCGAAATGTAGTTCGGTGCAGATTCTTAGTGACTTTCTTTCAAACAGACTGGAAAGAAATAGCTAATGACAGGTCAAAGGAGCTGCTTGTACATAAGAAACTTCGTCTTTTGGCTAGTCCGTTTCTGCGTCTCATCAATGGGTGGAGTCAGTGGGAGGCCTACTTGGCTTTTTTGAGTACGTTTCGGGAGTGCGGGTTAAACCTTAACAACTCGTTAAAGCGGATGCATATAGGTACTTCACGTTCTTATTGTCTGCTATTGTAGATCCGTCCCGAAGTTTCAGAACCAAGCTTATGCAGTTGGCTGCGCTGAAACTAACTCTACTCTCTACTGAGTCTCCTGATTCACACAAGCTTCAATTTGAAGTAAAGTCTGTTGATGAGGTACTCAACTTTGCGTAAAGCTACCAGAGGAGTAATCGATGTGGCATATGTAAGGGAATCATCAGCATACAGGAGATGTTTGCATCCAGTAGGCACAAGCTGATGGTCAGATGTCATCAGGCTGTAGAGGAAGGGGCCTTGTTTCGAACCTTGGGCAACTCCGGATTTAATGTTATTCACTTGTGATTTGTAGTTGTCCAGTTGTTTGTTAAATTTTCTGGAAGAAACAAAAAGTAAAAGAAGTTTGGTTAGTGAGGGGGTAGTAATAATAAGTAATATGAAAAGCTTATGGATAAGGGCTTTCACGCTGTCGAATGCTTGCTCGACATCCAGAAAGCATCCAACGGTGACACGGTGGCCCTGTGAAGATGTCATGCTGGAACTCCAGGAGTGGATGCAAAGTCGAGTGCTTTTCCCTAAAGCCACACTGCATGTCCGGACAATGGCGTTTTCGTTGCAGAACCTCTTAAGTCTCCGAAGTAATACTTCTTCAAGTATTTTACTTAAGTAGTTCAAAAGTGAAATTTGTCTGTAACTTTAATAAGACACCAAAATGCAAGCGCCTTCATTCGGGGTGTGAACGATTTCTGCTGTTTTCCATGTTTGGGGGAAGTAGCAGTTGTTGATGCAGTTGTTAAATAAATAGAGAATAAAAAGGCTCGTAACAATTACAGAGAATACGTTGTTCCTTTAAATCGTTTACAGAGAATACGTTGTTCCTTTGAATCGTTTACCATCTTTTTCATTCAACAGAATCTTCATTAAGAAGTGGACGCTAATACGATATGGCACAGGTAGTGCCGTTTTAATCCTAATCAACATAGTGATACTGGCGAAATTTTCTTCAGGGTAATGAATGTTTAGCCTTGATATCACCTCTAGGGATCAAATAATAAATTGTCCATGTTTTGTAATGAAGCATTACAATTCTACCCCCTCGAACTACGGACCTGCCTAAAAATAATGGAAATCATAAAACCTATCACGGCATAAGGATTCGCCATAATGGAGAAAGTTCCCCACACGGCCTGGAAATCATGGAAAAATAAAGCTTGTATAGCCCTCTCTTATCATACTTCACGGAAAAACTAAGTGTGAGCTCTAGGTCAACAAATTATAGTTTTCTAGATAAATGTTTGTTGTACCCGACGACACCACTGCATAGTTTGTGTTGCATGGTATAACGGGGGCGACCGGCAAGGGGTGTGTTTCACTAATGTAAATGGAACTTCACCATCAAGCTTCGGATCGTAGGAATAGGGGTGGCCCGTAGAAGGAGGGTCTGGTTTCTTTCTTTATTAGAAACTCACCATCGAGGTTCTTGGGCTTTGTCCAGTTGCTGTCTTTAGTGGTGCTTTTCATTTTCTTTCATCTTTCTAGATCACTTTCATCATGACTTTTATATTCACAACAATCACAAGATCAGTAAGTCTACAACGATCAAAATCAGTAAGACAATCACCGAACAATTGCAAGTAGTGACATTATAACAAATGAGTTAAGTAGTCATGATTAGCCGAGATGATACCAGCTAAAAGGACCACCGTTCCCGCCATAGAATAAATTTGAAGACTTCCCCCCACCATTGGTAAGGGGTCTCAAATATTCGCCAGATTATCCTTTTGAATTGCCTGGCTCCGCCAGTTGATTATTGCCTGATACCTCAGTTGATTGAATCCGGATACGCTCGGTGAGTGAAACTTGATACGTTAGTTGATTGAAACCAGATACGTCCGTTGAGTGAAACCAGATACATCCGTTGAGTGAAACCTGATACGTCCGTTGAGTGAAACCTGATACGTGAGTTGATTGAACCTGGATACGTCCGTTGAGTGAAACCGGATACGTCCGTTGATTGTTGCCTGATACGTCAGTTGATTGAAACCGGATACGTCCGTTGAGTGAAACCGGATACGTCTGTTGAGTGAAACCGGATACTCCGTTGAGTGAAACCGCATACGTTCGTTGAGTGAAACCAGATATGTCCGTCGAGTAAAACCGGATACGTCCGTTGATTGTTGCCTGACACGTCAGTTGATTGAAACCGGATACGTCCGTTGATTGAACCCGGATACGTAGTTGGAGGCAGCCGTTGCTTGATACGTCAGTTGATTTCTACCGGATATGCCCGATTGAATTACCTGTATTTGACCAGATCCAGAAGAAGACGCCTGTGTATGCCAGCCGATTTCACCGATGGACCGAATGGAAGTTTAAAGCACATCGCGAGTCGCTCATCAAATATCCGATCCCAGGACACCAGATTCGAGCAAGTCATATAAAAAGTGATATACAAAAATTATATGTAAAATATACCTAAATAGACCTAAATCTTAAGTTTAGTACTTCTTAAGATAGAACTCCGGTACACCAACGAGCTAAACGACAGCCTTTGACAAAAATGTACATCACAGTTTACAGTTTAACAAAAACAATAGGATATTTTTGGTAAAACTATTATGTACAAATTAAATGAATTTATCAGCTGCTTTGTGAATTTTGAACATCATGGTTGAAGTGCTCCGAATATCCTTCCAATTATTTCCATACTACATAAATTCGCTCTCAATTTTAACAGTTATTTTTTTCGAATCTTCATAAATCACAGAAAAAAAAATAACTTCTGCTTGCATACACCTAACTTCATTGAGGAATTGATCCCCCCATTAAAGGTACTTAATTGTACATATATTACATGTTTTATTTGTGTTTTATTTAAATTTATTACAAAATTATATCTATTATTTACGAAGCTGTACTCTTGTTAAACCCATATACATATAATGGAAGCAACAGTGTTTTTAACATTCCTTTCTTCACAGCCGTCGAAAACAAGATGTAAATTCCATTAAAAAATCCTCATAAATAAATTAGAAGTTACTCTAATTGAGTTACTCAGGTTTGCTTAATTGAGAATATGCGCATTCCTTAATTTTTTTTTAGTAAAAAAAAAATGTCAAATCACCACTAATTCCCCTATACCTAACATTATAACAATGTAGCAGTAGGTATATAACAATTAATTTTCTCATCGCACATTACTTCCAAGCCATTTGACATCCAATGGATCTTAACCAAATATTTCTTAACATGTAAACACGCTTAACCGAATTCAATTAAGAGCAATTTCAAGATACCTTCTACAGAAAAAAAAAAGGAAGTTAAGAATAAGAATATGCCAGGACTCTCCTTTCTTGAGCACATTCCTGTGTAGTCCCATAGTCATCCTTCTATGCCAGCCCATTCACCTGTAACAAAGTTTTGGGATTCTAACATCTCCTTTTGTCATGTTTATCGCCCTCATTAGTGAGTGAACCCATCAAGCATTAAGACACAACAGGGATAATTTTAATTGTATCCAACACAGAAATTTACTTAATCTTCTCCCCAACGTGGTAATTTTTCTTTCACTCAACTGAATAAAGGACTATTGTGGCGTTACATGCAGAGTGATATTGTCGTTATTCGCTTTTAGTAGAGGGGACTGACTGAGGCTGTGTTGTTTAGTTGTGACCCTTCTCTGGGGGGCCCTTCATAATCCAGTCCGGTATACCTCCTGATTATATATGAGAAAAATACGCTACTTTCTCAACTTAACACAAAAATGTGTTATGTAGTGCAACAAAAAAAAATAACCACAAACAAATTCCATTGTTATAACGTCTACCTCGTGAATTTTCTCATTATGTCCTTCATATAGAAGCATAGTGGGCTATTGGGATAAGGAAAACATATTAAAGGCCTATTAGTTTCATTGTTTCACTGTGACTTCTTGACGTTAAGCAAGTCAACAAGAAGCAATGACGTGAAGCCTTTGAATAAAAGACTTATTTTAGAAAATAAGGTACAAAACATGAATGAAACAATGTAAATGGGTAACTTTTCTAAGCTATTGACTTAAAGTAACTTATATTTTCATTTAGAGTTGACTTAAATAGTTATAAGTTCCTCGAGGAATAGATTATTTAGTACGTACGACATCAGTTCAGTATCGTTAGTAATATATACATACATCGTGTTTTATTGGGAATCTATAAATATTACAGTACGAAACTTGCAACGTACGTAGCCTGGTTTTTATATATCGTAGCGTACGTAGCAACTCTCGTAGATAACAACTATTTGGATTGTAGTAAGACACTTACGATGTATAGATATAGTATAATGGGTTGCTAATAGTTTATGGCGCAGGGTCAAAAGTCCACAGGCCAAAAGTCCATAACGGACTTTTGTCCCACTTGTGTGGGTCAAACGTCCATAAATCAATTGTGAACTTTTGACCCACTCCCATGGGCCAAAACAAAAATAAAAAAAATAAATCGGGTGGCACAACGGCTCATGAAGAACCAGGGCCTAGTGACTAACAACTCGCAACCATTCCTGTGTGCGCCTATCGACAAAAATGAAAGGGACCTACAATTTTATGCCGAATCCGAACGGCTAGACGAGAAGCACTTATTCGTGACAAGTGATGCTCTTGGAGGATTTGTCAATTCCTCGCAAGAGGCAGTAGCCCTGAAAAAAAACTTTAGTTTTTAGGTGGACGAGGCTGGGAAGCGAACCCAGACCTCCAGCGTGACAGTTGAATGCACTAACCATTACGCTACTGGCTACTACTCCGATGGGCCAAAAGTCCATATAAAAATCTTGTGGACTTCTGGCCCATTGATTGTGGATTTCTGACCCACTTCAGTGGATCACTTTACAGATAGTTTTCTTTAACAAGACTAATTTTAACTCCCTTTTCGGGTCCTCTGTCCCGCTCACGCGACTCCGTCGCTCCGCTTAGCGTATGCTCAGTCGTCTGGCAGGCGCCTATGTTGTTAGTCGATCTGTTATTAAAGTTTTTTTTTGTACTAAACAGTAATTTGGCTGGCCCGCTTCGCGGGTTTAAGGATTTTAACTCCCTTTTCGGGTCCTCTGTCCCGCTCACGTGACTCCGTCGCTCCGCTTAGGGTATGCTCAGTCGGCCGGCAGGCGCCTATGTTTTCAGTTAGTGTGCTTGAAGTTTACGAGTAGTGAAGAGTATAAAAATTAATTCTTAACAAAATATATAAATAATTCTTAATTGTTCTGCGTTTTTCAATATTATAATATGAAATTATTGTGAACTTATGACCCACTTCCTTTCTAAAATTAGGGAAAATTGACCCTTTTTTTTGTGGACTTTTGACCCACTTGAATGGGTCAAATCTCCACAATACAATTGTGGACTTCTGACCCACCCAAGTGGGACAAAAGTCCATTATGGACTTTTGGTCCTGCCAAAAAGTTTATATCGTTAACGAAAAAATAAAAAAAAACATGATAAAAATCTTAACAAATTATATAAAAAATTCTTAATTGTTCTGCGTTTTTCCATATTATAATACGAAATTATTGTGGACTTATGACCCACTTCCTTTCTAAAATTAGGGAAAATTGACCCTTTTTTTTGTGGACTTTTGACCCACTTGAATGGGTCAAATCTCCACAATACAATTGTGGACTTCTGACCCACCCAAGTGGGACAAAGTCCATTATGGACTTTTGGCCTGTGGACTTTTGGCCCTGCCAAAAAGTTTTTATCGTTAACGAAAAAATAAAAAAAAACATGTTAAAATAGCAACTTTGAAAATTTAATGGTTTAATACAAATAGGAAAAAATTGGAAAAAAAAATAATGTTCCCCTCTAGGGAATCACCTAAGAACCTTAAGTCCAAAGTTCGAAGAAAATCGCTTCAGTGACTTAGGCTGCAATTGGAGGTACAGACAGGTAGACAGACAGAGTTGCTAAACCTAAACTTTGATGGCGATCTCTATCGTCGATTTTTTGCACGAATCCTAAACTTGCCCTATTCCTACTTCGTATCGCAAGTAAAAACGACCGAATTTCTTTCGACTTTTTATTTCTTCTTAAAATCCAAAAAATTATTTTTGGAACCTTTATATTATAACCTTGTCAAAGCGTATATTTAAGAGGCCTCAAAAAACCTACAGCCCGCTCAAATAAGGTTCAAATCAAAATCTCGATTTATCTTTTTTATTCTTCCCAAGTATCCTACCAATATTTGGTTCTGTAAGAATTATATTTGACACAAAAAACGAGAAAATATAGTTCTTGCATTGAGTTGGATGCTTATAACATAGTAGAAATTCCAATAAATCAGAATACAAAATATTCCACATACGCCATAGTGACTCACATTTATTTTATTTATTTTGGTAAGCAAAAACACATTTTCTCAACTTTCGACACGGTCTGCTAAGGAACGACGAGGCGGCATTGCAACACAAAAACTAAACCTTGGCATAAACCTTTAATATATTGAAAAATACTCCGTTCAATTCAAATGTGATTGCGGTGCGTTGTTTGTACAACAGCCCCTTTGGGTGTATCACTTCGGGTTTTTCAGATGGTCTTCTGTACCGCTCATAAGACTTCGTTAATGCTACGGTATGTAGTTTCTTGGACAAAAGTATCTTTAGGTGACTGGCTTCAGGTTTTGTCCTTTTTGAAGTGATCTTTATAAACGTATGTAGTGTTTGAAAATAACTCATCATAATTGTATCGATGGCTCAGTGGAGAGCTCTTTCCGAATTATCTGAAAATCCAACTTCTATATGAAAATAAAAGGCGGTTAGTTTAAAGTGGAAAATTAATTTAAAAACCACTAGTCTTTCCGATTTATTTTAAATCAAGCTTCTCGGTCGAAGTCTATCCAAGTTCTGTCTTTCCTCTTTACATTCTAATATAAATTTGGCTCTACTCTCTTATTTATCTTTTCTTCTATATAGAAAACATCGACTGCAGAGTTGCCAGACTCATGCAGTTCGATACAATAATAAATACTTCGAATTTTTTGTATAAATCACAATTTCATTTTAATTCTATCAAAACAATTACAAATAGTTTGTTAGGCCCCAGTTGCTGTTTATTTTGAGACCCTTGGAAAGCTTACTCATTGAATATTTTAATGCAGAAATAAAGCTATATTTTGTTTGGAGGAGAATTTTGAAGTCATAAGCTTAGGACATCAAAATTATTTCTTCTCCAAAAAAAATTCATTTTGACCCATATCTTCCCCATAACGTAGCTTTTGATTTTTTCAATGATCATTTGTAAGGTATGTAATTCATCATTGAAAAATTAAAAGTAATTTTATGAGAAAAGTTGTGCAAAATTGATTTTTTTTTTTACCTAGAAATAAAAATTAAGTTAATTAGCTTTACTTTGGCATCAAAATAATCATATATTTTTTCTTCAAAATCTCTCAAAATTGACAATTAATATTTTCAATGATGGTTTCCAATGATAGCTATAACTGGGCCCTTATTTAATTTTTTGTCATTCGAATTCAATCCCTTTGTTGTAAGACATCAAAATTTGTAAAATAATATGTAGTTTGAAAAGAAAGTTTTGTTTCGAGATTTTTCATTTTAAATATTGTGCTTCATAAGCTGTATACATACATATACAATATGAACATAAACTCCTTTTCAACAGAATAGGTACACTGTTTTTCAAATACAAAACACGATTTTTTACCAAGTATGGTGAGCGAATTCAAAATTTTTTAGTGGTAATCGTGTAATCAGAATGTTAACTTTGAGTTTGTTGCGGTAAATTTTACCACAACAAGTTTCACTGGCCTATTCATGATCATTAATTCATTTTAATCACTCCTTTTCCGTTGTGGCTCCAAAAGGCTCTTAGAGTTCAGTAGATACCTGGTTTCCATCAACCAGAGACCTGCTCCTAAAGTATTTTGGAAAAGCAACCCAAGCAGGTTGACACAAATCAAGGTGGAAAATGTGTGACGGGCGGTCCACAAAAGAATAAATAATTACCTTGTTGACAGATGGTCGACACAAACATAATACAACGTGACAGACAGGTGTCTACGTCCAAATCCAAAAGTTGCACGGGCGACACTTGGTCCCCGATGGCAGAGAATGGCTGAATGCCCAACGTAAATATTTTACTAAATTATTAATTGTATAAGATGGAATGTTAACGCTAGTCCCTTATCCCTTAATCTGCGCAAAAGTCCAACGATATAGAGTAATAGAGTAAAATCGCGAAGTAGGGAATTACTGCCAATTTCTTCTCTCCGACATTTTGAATATTGAAGTTAACTTCCCATCAATTTTCTCAACAGTAATTTTACTTTTATTCGAGGGGAAAAATGTATACGGTCTTGAACTTGAGTTTCTTTTTGTAGATTTCCAAACCTTTCTTTTAAAAATTGAGGGGTGTGAATAGGGTGGCTGAATGCATTCATTGAATTCCCGCCCACTGGAAGTCATACCAGAGGACGGCGAATTCAGTGGCGATGACAATGCAGGAAGCTGGGTGTAAAGTGCGAGTAGGATAGGCGGTGGGGTCTCAACTGCGTTCGCTCACTCCCGCAAATATGCGGGGTGTAGCTGAATGATGACGCGACCGAAACCCACGCTTTCTGATTGGCCGAAAGCACTTGGGCATTGGAAAAAGGAAGCGGTCGTCCAGGCAAGGTCAAAGCCTGGAAGGGAACTTCTTACCCGTCTATAGAGCGAACGAGAGGTTCTGAAAGAAGATTGAAAAAAAAAGGAAATTTTTGAAAAGCGAAAGAAAAAGAAATTTCAGTGTAGTTTTTTTAAATTTTTTTTGAAGTTTTCATTACAGAAAAAGGTTGTGAAAACATTGAGAAAGGTGTTGTGAAAATTGGTGGAGAAGGTTTGGGAAAAAGGCAGAAAGAAAAGAGGAGGAAAATTGATTGGAGATAGGAGCGAGAAGTTGGCAGGAGAAAAATTACAAGCTAAGTATATATTGATATCTTATATTAGAATTGTGCGTTTCTTTTATCTGAGAGATTTTCTTAAATTTAGTGAATCGTTTGGTTTTTGCTTTCGAGTATATTTCCGATAAAGCGGAACTCGCGACCCGTTAAAAACCGTTTTGTTCTTTCGGGAAAAAGCAGTAACAGTCCATCTTCTTTTGTTTAGCTCTTTTGTGTTAACAGTTTCTAAAAGATCTTGGGTTTTAATCCTACTTGAAAGGTTTCCCAAGCAAAATTTAAAGTAATTAAAATTCTTCTTTTAAGAAATTAAATTCATTCTTTTACTTCAAAATTCATCTTTGTTGTTTTCCGCTCCAAAAGGTTTGTGATTTCCTTTCATTAAAAAAAAATCACTGGCGCCCATTTTATTCCAGGTACACCCTGTAAACATTTTTTTATAATTTCAGTTTAATTCAATATTTAATTAATTTCATTAATCGCAAGTCGATTGATAAAATCCCACACGTCGCTGAACCCACCCCATCGCTGAGCTACCGTGGTGGCAGCACCTTTTGTGCTACCTGTTGTGTAAGTTTGCGAAACGCACCCATCGCCCATCTGACAGTTCTCAGAACTTTGATTTTTCTTTCGTCGCGACGCACGCCGGTTATTGTGCAAAAATTATTTTATTATTTCGTTTGTGATAATTTTTTGTGGATTCGATAAATCCATTTGTGTTTCGCGGATATAAAATCCGTCATCATATTTATTAAACTATCATCCTAAATTCGCGTTTGTAAATTTCACAACAAGTTCAGAAAAGGTTATTCAAAAAGCACTGAGATTTGACTACTAAATGAATTGCAAAGCATTCTTTAAAAAAATATTTTTAACGTAATACGTAGGTACACAGCTATTATTTTCATTAAGTGGGTACTCTGTGGTAAACACTTCCTGACCAATAGCTTTAAGTGTGTTCTTTCTAATTTACGCTGTTTTTCTGAAATTCCAAAAACAATGGGTCATGCAACATGGCTCGAAACAGTTGAAAAAGCAAAAATCGATGTTCTTGAGGATAATGGTCCAAAGAAACAAAAATTTGTAGAAGTGCGAATGTGGTTTGTTCTTACAGGAATAAATGTTCTTATGGAAGGAATATGAAAGGAGGCAAGAAAATAGAAAATATAGAAGCTGATTGAAGATCAATTTTAAGATGTGCCTCGAATTCCTCTCATACTGTGGCAAAAAATTAAGCAATGTAAGTGCAACAGTTTGAAGAGTAATACAAAGTTAAAAATCCTTTAAACGTTTCAAACTTTAAAAGAAACCACCATTAGAACACCAACGGAAGTGTATGCGCCTTGAATTTTCAAAACCTGATATGACTTTGAAGGAACAATGGCGTAACGTGGTGTTTTCCGATATAAAGAAATTTAATTTAGATGGTCCAGGTGGTATAATTATTTCTTTCATGATGTAAGAAAGGATGAGCGTTTTTAAGCAGGCAATCATAGCTGAGAAGGTAGTATTACGGTATGAGGAGCGATAAGCTACTATGGAACTGTTGATCTCTAGTTCCCATCATTAAGAATGACGGCAAGTACATACAAAGGAATATTGGAGAAAAATTTACCAATATTGTCGGCTCCATTAACTGGAATTTTCAACAAGAATTTTCAACGCTTTCATTCATACGGCACGCATAGCCAAGAATTAGATTGAGCAACAGAATGTGAACTTGCTTCAATGGACACCATTTCGCCAGACCTACATTTAATCAAAAATATTTGGGGCTAGTTAGTCCGCAAGGTTTACGAGTTCAATATGAAGACAAAAGAATCGTTAGGTAAGTGCAGCCATTAAACATCCTTGGTGGTAAATTTCGCTTGATTATTTAAAGCATCTTTATGATTCGATGCCCAACCGAAATGGGGAGATTCTCAAGAAATAGGGTTGTAGTCACCATTACTATAATTGATAAATAAAACATTTTTTTGTAAAAAAAAAACGATTGTTTAATTTCTTTTGGCCAGCACATTTTGTAATTAACTAACGTGTACCTAAAAAAAAGATACTCAGTTATTCCACAAACAACAAAATCCTATTCTAAACTCAAATAAAAATGGACGATATCCTGAGGAAGAGGAAATGCCCATAATCTCCCTCTTTAATTCCACCCACAGGTTCTAACGAGTTATGGTATCAAAACGGCGTACTTCAGCGCTAATTGGGCTATGGGCTAGGCTGCCCGTGGCCGCCATTTCTACCTACCTATCTACTTACCTAACGTGTACCTTTTCACTTGAACAAAAAAAAATACTTTTTTTCTATGTTAAACACTTTGGGAGCTAATTATAGTGGGAAAGACCAAAGGTTTTGTAATTATTTTTCTAAATCCACTAGCTCAAGTTGGAAGCAATCGATTACTATAAACAAAATTGTAGTTTCACTCACCAGTTTGGAAAAAAAAATAGTATTTTGCATTTGAAAAGCCGTGTACCTATTCTGTTGGAAAGGAGTGTATGTATGTATGTATGTACACATTTTAATTCCGCAAACAATTTGTTTGAAAATTGAAGCAAAAAACTGTTTTGTTTCATTTTTTAATTTAATTTTTTTTTTTTTGAAATTATACAGAGATTGTATTGACTGTAAGGCTAGGCGCATATTGAAGCGCGTTCGACGCGAGTGACGCGACACAGCACAGCACAAGTTTTTGTAAACAATATAAATCATTCTAAATAGGTTTTTAGAATTTATATAATATTAGACGAATATATTTATACACCGAATGAATTCGGACGCGCACAATCACTGAACCCCTTTTTTTATTGCAAGGTTTTTATTTTATTTCAGAATTCCTTTTTTTTGTTTTCTTTTTTAATTTAAATCACTATAAGTTTTAGGTATTTCTGTTGTTTTTGGAAGTAGATGTTTTTTTTTTTTTTGTGTAGATCAAGCTTGTAATTATTTTACATTAAGATTTAACGTAAATTTGAATTTAAATCATTTTAATAAAAAAAACTAAGACTAACTAACATATAATTTTAACCAAGAACTATAGAAAGATTTGAATTTCTTATATCGAAAGATAACTATTTTAAATTATTTTAAATTTTTGTTTTTCTTTTTGTATCGCAAAAACTAGGTAGGGGAAAGGTGCGCACAGTGAGACACTTTTCTTATAAATCGGTATATCCTGAATGTTTTCAAGCGCTCTAATTCAAATTTGGAGTATATTTTAAGGCATATTTTAACTTAATGTTCCAAAGAAAATTTAAGTGAAACGATCCATGAGAGCATAACAACAAACTGAAACTTAGAAAAAGTCAAATTGTCTCACTGTTTGCAAGCGGTGCGATCAGTGAGACAGTGTAAGGTGAACAGTGAGACGACCAAAAAAACACAGAAAAAAACAATAGAACCTTAAATAAATAGATAATAAGTATTTTATTAAATAAATTTAGTAACGTAAATATCTTTCTTAAAAAAAATGTAATAAAGAACAATAAATAAAAAAATAAAAAAAAAAAAACAAAGTATAATCATACTGAGATATGGTTTCAAATAAAAAAAATGAATTACTTTAGGCTGATTCCATAGACATATATTTAATTCGTTTTGTAGAAACAACAAAGCCAGTTAAGGAGAAAGAAAAACAAAAATCAGTCGCTATGTATTTAAAACGCTGTAAATTAAAATTACAATGAAAGTGCAATCATTGTTTGTTTTTTGGAAATGTCTCACTGTTCGATTATTGTAATTTCATAAAAAAAAAATAAAAAAAATATTACAAAAATGAAAAGAATTCTATGATTTTGTTGTTTAATAATAACAGAACATATATAAATGTTATATATAAAAAAATCTGTGCATTAACCTGATTATGATGTTAACGCGCAACTGAAATTTGTGTGCAACAGAATTAAAACAAGTGGACGGCGAAATAAACGGTTTTACCAATACTGGCATGTCTGTGCATGCTTTCACAAAGGAGAAAATGAGTGGTCTCACTGTTTGCACTATCTCACTGTTTGCACTATCTCACTGTTAGCACTTTTCCCCTACATACGTATTAGGGTGTCCGTTATTTTCCAAACTCATTTTTTTGGATAGCACACCCCGTCAATCAAAAGTTTATGCCGAAAGAAAAAAATATTGACCAACAAAATTTTTTTCCGAGGTCATTAACCCGTGCCTCTAAGGTCATACTTTTCCCATACAAATTTGTATGGGAATTTTACATTCTTCACATTTTATTTTTTTTTTCTCTGGAACTATAATAGTTCTTCTAAATTTTTTTGGGAATTCTGATTGATTTATCGATCTTTTAAAAAACTGCAATTCAAAATGTATTAAGAAAACTTAAATTATAATTTATTTCGAGTTTTTAAGTTAATAAATACTTTAATATTATATATTTTTCTCTTATTTTTCTCTCTCGATCTTCAGCAGTTTTTGTCGTTTTTTACACTGATTATCATTAAGTAGTAAGTTTTTTAAAAAACTGCATAATTTATTTCGATTTTTCAAAATATTTAATATTTTTATTTTTTTAAGTATTTAATTTTTTTTTTCTTATCAACAAATAAAGTTTTTTTAAATTATTTGTAATGACCAATATCTTGTTTGAAAACCACATTCAAAAAAAATTAAATACTTAAAAAAATTAAAATAGTTATTATTTTGAAAAATCGAAATAAATTATTTCTAGTTTGTTTTCATTATTTTTTTTTTAATGTAGTTTTTTAAAAAAAAACTTACTACTTAATGATAATCAGTAAAAAAAAAATAACAAAAACTGCTGAAGATCGAGAGAGAAAAAAAAAGAAAAATATATAGTATTAAAGTATTTATTAACTTAAAAATTCGAAATAAATTATAATTTAAATTTTTTGAATACATTTTTAATTGCAGTTTTTTAAAGGGCCGATAAATCAACCAGAATTCCTAAAAACATTTAGAATAACTATTATAGTTCCAGAGACAAAAAATAAATGTGAAGAATGTAAAATTCCCATACAAATTTCTTTCGGCATAAGCTTTCGATTGATGAGGTGTGCTATCCAAGAAAATGAGTTTGGGAAATAACGGACACTCTAATATGTATATATATGAGTAATTTAAGGTAGATTATAGCTAGGTAGGTTCTTCCTTAGTTTTTTTTTCTCTTGTCCTTTTTTGGGACTTAAAATGATCACTCGATTCTGGATCCTTTTGGGGTCAATCGCGCAGCTGAGTGCTTTTAGGGTAGGTGAAGGCAGTGATGGCGATTTCAGACTGGACATTTTGGTGGATCACGTTTCTAGCTAGTGGGATCACGGATCAAGTGTTTGGACGACTTAGATGCATAGAGATGCGATCACTTTTGTTGGAGAATTTGGTCACGAGGAGATTATGAGGTATGACGGAACTGGGCAGATGCTGGATGACTGGATCACTATTTTAGATGTAGTGTGATCTCTAGATGGATGGTTTAGGCAAGAATAGCCCACGCTTGATCACTTTTCTTGGCGTAATGTGATCTCGTGGCGGAACGCGTGGCTTACGAACTCTTGATGGTTGGCTTAGGCCAGAATGGACCACGCTTAATATTTTTTGTTGAGAATTTCCTCAAGATTTTTGGGTCGACAATTGAAGGATGATAGTTTTTAATATTTTATAGCGTTTCTCGAGGGGTGTAACACGGTCTTAAAATTTATAATCAATCTTAATTAACTCGTTATGGTTGCGCACGTTTTCTTAAAGAATTTGGACCGTGTCCCCACATCGAGGATTTATACGTGAACGTTTAGCTTTTATTTTTTTTATTTAAGTCTTCGTATTCAACTGCTGAGAGACAGTTTAATTTTTGTGGCGCAGTATATATAGGAGAAGTTCCTCACCACTTCCATCAAAGGATTCACATCCATGATGGTTCCAAAGTACTTCCGTTTGAGCTTTTGTGATCTAGATTTTTAATCACATCCTCAATTTGTAGATCTTATACTTCAATTAGGATTTTATAAAAAATATACGTGACGAAAAAAAAGGATTTTAATCTAAATCATACAAATAAGGGATTCCCGGAAGTCATCAATAATTTCCACATACAGAAATTTGTTAGAGTAGTTGACCCTTTTCACATTCTGTTTAAGGTCCATTTAGCCATTTCTTTTCCACCGTCACCTTCTATGGTTTTAAGGATTTTTCGTTAAGTTTATAGGGTTTGGAAATTTCAACTTGGATTGAGTTCGCATTCGCAGGTAAGAAAAAAAAAATTGGGGTATAGGCTGATTTCATACATGTTGTATTATACACACCCTACCAAGATTTGAAATATTTTTAATTCGTTTGGTTAAAGTTGGTACGTATGTGTTTGTACATTTATGTATGTGTCTACTTTAATAGCCATGTTAAAATAGGTTATTCTGTACCCAAGAAAATTTAACAAACATTTTAAAAGAATGCATTATCTCTAAATAGTACCTTTGTTAAAATTGGTATTGTAATTTTCTCTATGCACACTAATGGGTGACTAACTTCCTTTTAAATGGTTATTCTCTTCATGGAATTCATTCAATCATAGGTAGATGTAATAGGTAGATGTATAAGAGTGTGACAAATTTTTCACATCTGTTCAAACATTGCTCCCATGAATAAAATTGATGTTTGTGCGAAAATTCTCTTTTTTATTTTCACACCAACGCCAACCAGTTGAGAGAACACAACATTAGCGCACCATGATGGAGTGGCAAATAAAAATTTCAAAATACATAACAATTGTATGAACAATAGGGAGACACAGGCAGTTACATATGCACATACCTAGTGAAAAGTGAACATCGCTTTAGTAAAACGAACTATGCATCTCACGTTTTGTTGAACATTCCAGGTCAACAAAAAGGAAGGGTTTTCACTGAAATTTCTAAAATCTCCTATCGCTCTAGAGCCTTCTATCAACATCATTATCACCCATGAACTCGACAACACGGAACTCTGGTCAGCTATTTTTGAAAAGACCTCATAATACTATGATGAAGGCATCGTACAGCCATCAAACAAAACTATTCCATCCTGCAACTTTTTCTATGAAATGCAAACTACATGAAATTAGGAGCTGCCGTTACAATTTCACGCCTCAAGCACCTAAATTTCTCTGCACTATAGGTATATGCATGTAGAATACTACTGACAGCCAGCTTTTCTGAGTTACGATAAACGGATGAGTGACAACGGAATTCCGTTCTAGGAAAAAAAATAAGCAGAGTTTTCCTGTGTTTGATTTTTATATACCTATATACATATATGTATGTACTTATGTTTATCCTTGGTGTGGTTTAAACTTTTGTTTAATTTTATAAATTGACAAAGGAGAAAAAAATACTAATAAAAACTCTTGCCATTTTCAAAATATATCTTTATCGTTGACCGAAGCGAGATGTAACACTAAATGAACTTTTGAAGACTACTGTTCCAGAACTTCACTTCCGAAAATAATTAATTTAGTATAAAGCCAGGATTGCAATAACAAAAGAAAAACTATTCACCATATTGGGAGGAAGAAGAATAGTTTTTTTATAACAAGGTTAATATTTAATTAGTAATTAAACTATTTTTTTTAGCTTGTTTACATTTGTATAGGTATTTTGGTTGTCAGGAGGAATCACAAACCTTTTCATTATTTGTACCTCTATTATTCAAATTAAATGACTCAGCAGACCTTAAACAAAATTAGGCTAAATTTAATATTAGGCATGTTTTGGTGAGACTCTTTATAATCAATATCGCTACCAGGGTGATCGAATGTAGGACAAATAGTATGTCCCCAAAATTTTAAGCGATAATAAACAGTCACCAGCTTTTGGACGAGAAAATTTGAGAAATATTCGCAAAATCAAAGGAAATAACATTTGTTGTTGAAGTTTAAACTGTTTCCACCATTTAGAATAAAAATGCTCAATGCAATCGTTCCAATGGACATAAAACGTCTTCATACATGTATTCATTATAAAGTTCTAGACGAAACCCTGCGTGTGTTGCCTCGTTTTATTATAATTTAAATTAAATCAACAATAAGAATACTGATGTGTAAAACTAGCTGAGTGAGAATGAAGCTATGTTAATATTATTTAAATCCACATTAACTTAATTTTAAAATACATAAAATGTCATCCGCTTTGAATTAAATAAAAGCAAATAAAATGTGTTTTAATCAAAAAAAAAGTACGTATGCGCCCGAGTGTACAACGCTGTTATATCTGGTTATATCGATATTTAACGGCCTACTTTTGATTAACTTGACATGAAAGGAGTATGGGTAAGGTAAAACAGCACCAGATATGTTTGTAAAAGCGTAATTTTGTTTACTTATACTTGACGCTATAAAGGCCAGTTGTATAAAACGCAACAAGAGTGCAAACATGTTATTGGTTATTTACTCATATCAGATATCACAAACCTGTTTAAACTTTCATGTAAATCACATATTAATGACCTGTAAATTAATCGAAAAATAGAAATCAATATGAAGCTGAAGATCGCTCCAAAGATTTAAAAGCATTTTCTTATGTGAGGGAATCTGGAGGGATTTTGAAGAGATTTTCCAAAACTGTAAAATGGATTTTGTTGTGCTGGAAATTTTCTAGACGTGATATTTTGTAGTTTTTTTTATTGTGTTGTTTAATATTATTTTTTAATGAAAAGTCGTGAAACATCATTTTTATTTGTCGGGCAATCTAGGCCGCAATAATTGCTTTTTGAAGGAAATAAAATATGTCATGGGTAGAATGGGTTGAACTACAGACGTAATAATCCAAGAGCCCACAGCAAATTTAAGGGGGGGGGGGGGGGGGGGGTGAAAGTGAACCAAAAAAAAAGTATATGAGTCGAAAGGTGTGGTAATGCTTATGAAAGAAATGCAAGTCTTGCAGTCCCTGGAGGCGGCTTAAGAAGCGTTAAAGCAATTTGAAAACCTTAAAAAGTCAACTTCGAGGATGATTATATGAACCAAAAAAAATGTTTATCCATCGCTAGGTATTGATCCCCTGATTACAGATCCGTATGTCCAAGACCGATTGGAGGCGGCATTTACTCTGCCAGACCGTTTGAAAAACCGTAAAAATCAACTTTGAGGATGATTGTATGAACCAAAAATTTGTTTTTACTATTGCTAGGTGTTGAGCCCCTGATTACAGATTCCTATGGCCAAGACCGTTTGGAGGCGGCATTTGCCCTGCCAGACCGTTTATAGAACCAGAAAAATTTAAAAGAAATGGGTAAAAAATTATTAAAAAACTACGGTAAGAACTAAACTTACTTTACTTTTGATGGCGCTCACAGCCCAGGATGGGCTTCGGCCTCAACTAACAAGCCCCTCCAGCCAGCTCTGTCCCTAGCTAGCCGCTTCCAGTTGCGCACACCGAGTGCTTTGATGTCGTCATTCACTTGATTGCGCCACCTGTTACGGGTTCTTCCTCTGCTGCGTACCCCATCGGGGTTGGATTCGAAGACTCTTCGGGCAGGTGCGTTGCTGTCCATACGCTCCACGTGCCCCAGCCATCTAAGCCGCTGTATTTTCAGCTTTTTGACCAAGTCAACGTCGCTGTATAGCCCGTATAGCTCGTCGTTGAATCTTCTCCTCCATACTCCTTCGATACACACCGGACCGAAAATCACACGAAGAATCTTCTCTCAAAGCACCCTATCAGATTTTTATCCGAATCTTTCAGTGTCCATGCTTCTGACCCATAAAGCAGGACCGAAATGATTAGGGTCTTGTATAAAGTCTCCTTGGTTCTCTGAGAGAGGGCCTTACTACTTAAATGCCTTCTTAGACCGAAGAAACAGCGGTTGGCAAGAGTAATTCTTCGCTTGATCTCTGCACTGATGTCATTCTGCGATGTAATAGTGGAGCCCAGGTAGACAAAGTCCTTGACAACTTCGAAGTTATATCTGTCCATCGTGATATTTTGCCCGAGTCGACGATGTTGAGATTCCTCTCTCGATGACAGCATATACTTCGTCTTGTCCTCATTAACCGCGAATCCCATTTTAGCCGGGATTATTCTAAAATCTGTCGGAGTGTGAACATTTGATCGACGGTTGACTTGCCTGGCCTAAAACCGCACTGATAGGGGCCGATCAGATCGTTGACAAAAGGTTTTAAGCGGTCACACAGGATGGCCGACAAGATTTTATAAGCGAGGTTTTGGAGACTAATTCCTCTGTAGTTGGTACATTTCAGAACATCTCCCTTTTTATGGATGGGGCACACTATACCGAGATTCCATTCATCGGGCATACTTTCCTCCGACCAAATTTTTGCAGATGAGCTGGTGTATGCTCCTAGCCAATTCATCTCCAGCTGATTTAAATAGTTCGGGTTGTAAGCCATCCGCACCAGCAGCCTTGTACGACTTAAGTTTGGATATCGCCAGCCGCACTTCGGTTAGGTCGGGTGGACGGAACTCTTGGCCATCATCGTCCAAGTTGAATGGAGTGTTCTGCCTATTAGCGGCATCTTGGCTGTCTTCGCCATTAAGCAGTCTAGAGAAGTGTTCTTTCCAGATCCTCAGCACTGACTGTGTGTCTACTACCATATTCCCACTCTCATCTCGGCAGGCCTCCGTTCTAGCCTTGAATCCTTGGGTGGATCGCTTCACCCTCTGATAAAATTTTCGAACATCTCCCCTACCGCTACAACCCTCAATAGACTCTACCGCCCGCTTCTCGTGCTCTCTCTTTTTCCTCCTGAGAAGTCGGCGTTCCTCTCTTCGTTTCAGCCCATAGAGCTCCCGGGCCACTCTCTCAGCAGCTCTTGTTCGAGTCTGCCTGGTAAGCCTCGTCCTTAGCTGCATGCGCTAGCCGGCACTCTTCATCGAACCAGTGGTTTCGTTGTATTCGCCTAGTGAAACCCAGCACATCAGAGGCGGCACTTCTGAAGTCTTGTTCACAGTGTTCCCACTGGTCCTCTGCACTTGATGCTGGTGTCGGACCTCCTGAGAGATTAAGAGTTTCGTGGTCTGCAAAAGTTCTGGCGGTCTCTTGCTTCGGACGTCCAAGATACTGGAAGCATGTCTCGCATCTATCGCAACGTGGTCGATTTGGTTGAAGGTTAGTTGATCACGCGACCGCCAAGTCCCCTTGTGTATATTGAGGTGTGGGAAGTAGGTGCTTGAGATGATGACATTTCGCCCCGCCGCAAAGTCTGCCAGCCTGTGTCCGTTGCCGGAAGTTTCGTCGTGTAGGCTGTGTCCTCCGACTATCGAACCAAAGATGCCCTCCTTTCCGAATCTTGCGTTGAAGACACCAAGAATGATCTTCACGTCGTACTTCGGGCACATATCATACGTTGTCTCCAGGAGATCGTAGAATGTTTTGGTTGAGTCCTCTCTCCTTTCATGGGGGGCGTGAACACAGATCAGCGAAATGTTCTTAAATTTGCCTTTGATGCGGATTGTGACCAGGCGCTCGCTTACACTTCGGAAGCCCAAGACTTCTTGCCTAAGTCTTCTCCTTATCACAAAACCACAACCAAACCACAACCAAACCACAACCAAAAAAAAAAATAAAGTTCTTTTAGTGAACAGTTTTTGAAATATTAATTTTCAAACTCAAAATTTTGATAAAAAAAATAAAAATAAATGTTCAAAATACTTTTTTTCAAAATTTCACGTAATTAGGTACTACTTTTACTTTCAAAATTCCATGCTCTTATCAAATCATAGTCAAATACTGAAAACCGGATGGTTCTTGGACTTTTACTTTTATAATGTTTATTTTTTTCCTACCAATATTCTCATGCTTGTATTTTTTAAACATTACTCAATGTGTACCGTAGTTCATGGGCTATTATTAAAACCACTACTCAACCTCAACAGATTTTCCAAACAAAAGTTATGCATTTTATAAATTTATACAAATATCGTTCTTAATTAGGCGGCCACGACTATAACTCGGAGTTGAGAAATGATAGGATAAAAATAAAATAATGAAGATGAAGAAAAAGAAAAGTTGTCTTTGTGGTGGTATGTGTCAGATAAGCAGTCAATTAGTATTTAATCCTCAGATAAAGCAAACATCTATTTTTCAATGGGCAGATATGTAAAACTTATTTCTAGGAATAGGAACAGTAAATTTATATGCTCATTGAGAATTCACAAAAAGTTATTCATAGGAATAAATATTTTCAAATTCAAACATCACTGTTTGTCAACATTGCTTTGAAATAAACGTTAAATAAAATTTAAATTAGAAATGTTCGATATACAAAAGCAAAAATATCAAAAACATTAATGTACAAACATAAATGAAAGTGATATTCAAATAATAATATTCTAAAGATTATTTTTTCTCAATTGAAAAATTCGATTTTGCTATCCGATTGTTAAAGAGTCAAATAAATTTATTCTTCCAGTAAATGACTGACTCTTTACCTGACTATTGAAAAATCGGCTCTTATTGTTTTTATTTTTATCCTATCGTTCCTCAGCTCCGAGTTATATGGCAACAAAGTTTTGCTTATAACTTTTCATATAACGTTATTAAAAGTCTTAATGGGTAATAATATAAAAAAAATAGTCAGATCTGTAGTTCAATTCATTCTACCCATGACATATTTTATTTTGTACAAAAAGCAATTATTGCGGCCTAGATTATAAATTATATTTAACGATTTTTTATTAAAAACTTATATTAAATAACACAAAAATAAAAACTAAAAAATATCACGTATAGAAAATTTCCAGCACAACAATATTCATTTTATAATTTTGAAAAATCTCTCCAGATTCCCTCACAGGCAAATTCTTTTAAATCTTTGGATCTTCAGCTTAATAAATCCATAGCGTTTTTATAATTTATTTGTGTAATTTCCCGAGATTTTCATTTCATCCGCAAATTAGTCACAAAAATCATCTATACAGCTTCAACATTGAGACACTATCGAGTACGATTTAATCGCTTCAAAGTTTTTTTTAGCTTTATCAGATTCTAAAGTTTTCAAGTAGGTAAGTCAACATAGTTGGTACCAGAGCCCTGAGCTATAGAAATGTCTAACCATTCCTATAGATTTGTAGCCATAGAGTTGTAGCCATGGTAGGTATTGGTCCTCTTGATCACCCTCTCTAGATTTTGTTTCAATCAAACTTTTTTTAGTATAACAAAGCTTTTTCAATCAGAAAACGTATTTTCAAAAGCAAAATTCATTTTTCCGAATTCATTTTTTTATTTATCAAAACAGAAATTTTAGAGAAAAGAATCACAAAGATATGTTTTTCTTTCAATTAGTTTTAAAAAATTTATTTTTGAACGTGATAACTGACATTTAATCACCTGATTTTAGAATGGCCAAACTATTGTTTCTTTTTCCAAAAAAAAAAAAATGGGCACGACTGGATCGAACAAACTTGCTCTCGTAGCTAACAACTTGAATGTAGCTTAAAATTGAGAATGTGCATATAAAGTGGTTCTATAACATTATGATATCATCAAAAAAAGTTTTAAAAAAAATTTAAAATATAAATTATTACTATAAATTAATATAATTTTTTTTAATAACTAAAGCTCAAAAAAAGTATGCTATATGACTTGTTTGATAAATATGAATTTATGAAAAAAAAATTTCAAAAATTGATACAGCGATTTTTTTTTCATAATTTTGTATATACATATATAAATTATTGAAAATTTAAAAAAATTAATTTTGGTATGCCAACTTCTAGTATTTAATAAAATACAATTTTCCACAAAATTTGAAGAAAAATCATCAACCCATTTTCAAGATATTGAATTTTCAAAAAAAATTTCAATATTGTTGAAATTGTTAAAATTGTAAAGGACCTCGTACACAAAAAATTTGGTTTAAAACCGGTGTTCCCGTTAACGAGAAATTTGAAAACCAAAAAATCGGTTCTATGACAGGTACCGTCAAAAACCGTTATACATTTTTTTTTCTACCAAAATATTAACTGTCGTAATTAAAGTAGCTCGTAATTTATTTTTTCAAAATCGTTAGAGCCGTTTTTGAAATAAATCAATTTTTGTAAATTGGTTGTATGGTAGGTACCGTTATTTTTTGAGCTAAAAAAAAAAATTTAATTTCCACTCTAGGGAATCCCATAAGAACCTTAAGTTCAAAGTTTGAACAAAATCGCTTCAGCCCTATACTACGTATATCGCAAGTAAAACTGGGCACGACTGGATCGCACAAACTTGCTCTCGTAGCTAACAATTTAAATGTAGTTTAAAATTGACAATGTACATATATAGTGGTTCTATAAAATTATGATATTATTAAAAAAAGTTTTGAAATCAATTTAAAATATAAATTATTATAATTTATATTTTATATATTTAATATAATTTTTTTTTTAATAGCTAAAATAGATAGAGCTCAAAAAAAAGTATGCTATCTGATTTGTTTGATAAATATTAATTTTTTATATATAAAAATTCTTGAAAATTTTTAAAAATAAAATTTGGTATGCCAACTTTTAGAATTAAAAAAAAATATTCATTGACCCGTTTTCTAGATATTGAATTTTCAAAAACAAAATTTTCAATATTTGTTTGAAAACTTTTATATGCAAAATTATTAAAATTTTAAAGGACCTCTTACAAAAAAAATTTTGTTGATATGGGTGTAGCCGTTAATGAGAAATTTAAAAATCAAAATATCGGTTCTATGACAGGTACCGTTAATAACCGTTCCAAAGTATTAACTGTAGTGATTATATTAGCTCGTAACTTTTTTTTTTTCAAAAACGTTTTTGAAATAAATCAATTTTTGTATATTGGTTGTATGGGAGGTACCGTTATCTTTTGAGCTAAAAAAAAAATTCAATTTCCCCTCTAGGGAATCACCGCCGTTTAGGCTGCAGGTCGAGGTACAGACAGACGGACAGACAGAGAGACAAAATTGCGAGACCTACTTTTTTTCGCGTTCTCTATCATAGTAATGTAAGAGAAAATTATTATCTCGAATTTTTTTTTTTTGCAGGAATCCTTAACTTGCCCTATACTCCGTACATCGCAAGTAAAATTGATAATTATATGTATGTATATCAATAATAGAAACAGTCGTGAGTTTTTTTTTATTATTTTTAGAGCGTTTCAAGCTGATTTTTTTTTAAAGAATTATTACAAAATTATTTTAAAGAAGCTTTTTTAGAAAAGTTGAGTTTAGTAATTATCTTTTGTGACCATATTATATTATTTACTCTGCTTTAAGCCTTTCTTGGAAATTTTTGTTTGCATATTCCAAGACATTTCGAACGTGGAATTGAAACAACTTAGCATTTTTACTAGCTGCACCCACAAAAACCGTATACATTGTATGAGCATGATCAGGTAACCTCGGTGGGTCAACGTGTGTGCATAGGCCTCAGATCCTAAATGAACCAACATTCTTATACAACTAAGAAAGAATACGGTGGCTAAATGATCATTTTAGCAACTTTGGTTTCTTTATTTTTAAATGTTTTAAAAAGTAGAAGTAGAAGAAGACTTCAAAGGAGTTAAAAGACTGGAGTACTTTGATTGCCATCAAAAGACTTCAAGAATGCATTCAATGCAAAAGACTTAAAAAAGACTTCAAAGAATTCAATAAGTCTTTAGTATTGCATTCTTTTAACTTCAAGTCTTTTAACTACTTAAAATAATTGCAATACAAAAGACTTCAAAATTGACTGCGAATTAATCTTTGGAGTAAAAATACTTAGCAAAAGTATTTAACTGCATTCGCAGAGATAAGTAAAATTGCTGGGATTTCAAAGAATGCAATACCAAAGTATTGCATTCTTTCCCAACTCTGCTGTGCGTAGTGCGCTCACTGTACATCGAGACAAGAAGGACTAAATACGAAGAATTATACTATTTGGTACATAGCATTTTTAAGTTATGGAAAATTCGCATTTTTATCCCAGCTAATCTAGAACCGGTAGCTGCTGCACATCAATTTCGTATTTTTTTTTTCAAAATGTCTGAAAAAACAAGACCTCTCGTCGCTTCGGTTTGTTAGTCTGTGCGTCCTCGATTTAGATTGAGCTAGTCTAGTGAAATTCAAATTTTTGTTCTAGCTTTATCTAAACCGTTAGTTAGCTGTCATACCACGATTTCGCTTTTATCAAGAACGGCTCTATAAGGGTTCCGATTAAACTTCATAATTCGTAATTTTTAGAATATTTTCAATTAGTACAACAAGTCAGTTTTTGAATGAGGGCAATACATTTTTTTTTTATATATTTTTTGAGCAAATTGCATTTTTGACATATTCCTGAATATCTCACCAATAATGGTTGATATTTGCTAAATCTAGCGTCCCGGTTAGTCAAAAAATATTGCATTTAAAATGTGTATAGTTTTTGTTTACAAACAAAATAAAATCTAAGCTTAGGTAAGTCAAAGCGGTTGCCATAGCTCAGCTCTTAGGAAACCATTTGCCCCCCCCCCCTTGGTGCAAGCTCTCCATTGTAATCATCTGCATATTTAACACTTTTCGCACTTCCAGTCGTTTTCCCTAAGCTAACTGTTAGAAATCAAATACAAAAGTGTATTTGACTTATCATTCGATAGCAGAAATTAACAGAGAACCAAACCAACAATGACATAATTTATCTTCACTGAAATTAGGTAGAGTTGTACCTTGGACTACATTTTAAAGCTCTTTAGAACTAGCTCTTACTCATTCAAGGATAAATACAGAAAAATATTCAATGGTTTTAATAATATTCAAACCTCCATTTCGTGCGGCTGCATAATTTTCAATGACAAATGAAAAAAAAAAAAAAACAGGACACATTATAAGTTCCTTAATGAAGTATCGTCTGGTTCATATTTCGATCTCTCTCTCTCTATAGTACCATACCATTCCAATTCCAAGATAAAAACTTTCAATTTACGACTGCGACGTCATCTGAATGAATTATTATCTTAAAAATATTTAACGACTTATGGGATGCTCCCAAGCGATTGGCTCTTGGCGCAGTTCTGCTACTACTGCTCCTAGCACTAGGTACTGCTGGTTCTGCTTAAAAGTTAAATTAATTTTTAATTAAGTAAAAACCCCAGTTCCCAGGTATTTATATAACTTAAAAGGTAGATAAACCAGCATCATTCGGATGGGATGAGCTGAGCCGGAGGATTGAATATTATAAGATGAAATTTTAGTGCCGTTGTTGGTGCGGTGCTCTCTCACTAATATGTCGTCGCATTGATGTGATTTATATTCCCTTTGTACCCATTTATTGTGAGCGCGTTGTGCGCACGATAACTTTACTTGATGCCGACGACTAATTTAGATGGTGAATCCTTCTCCAGAATCATATAATATAATAGTCCTGCGGAAGAATCAACCACCCCTATAGGATTCCTACTACAACTCACCCCCATCCCAATCCTATCAGCCAGACTCAAAATGTTATATTCAATCCAGCAGCGCCAAAAGAATATTAATTATACAACGTAAGATGTTAATCTTGAAGTTCTGTCTTTTGCACGTTTCATTCGCATCACCGTTATCTTCAATTTCTCGTTCAAAAAGTCAGGAGAGGTGCTTCTTCTTGCTTAGTAGATGGTAGATCCCATTCCCATCCCGTTTCCGACACTCTGAGATAAACGAGCGATTAATTTCTATTCACCCACATGTATCCTGAGAATTTTCGCATATAAAAGGAATGGGGAGGGGGAAATGATTTAAACAAAAGATGGTAGTTTCTGGAAAGGGCATCAACTATAACAGCAGCCAGCAGTGGTGGCTTTGAAGTGCGGGCAAATGCCATAAACACTGTAGCCACATCGACCGTTACCGCATCACCAACATCCAACACATCTCATCTCCAGCCCTTGCTCGACCTCGACTTACGATGACGATATAATGCAAAACCTGCAAAACCCCAATCTCTCACAATTCATCCTGCTGCCATCTTGTCATCTTGAAGAGGAATAGATTTTTGTGTATGTGAATGTCCTATGCACTCTATATAACAACAACAACTAGTACACTTCTGATGTCCTGACGGTAGTGGCGGCAGCGGGCTGTAGCGATGGGTTGTTCTGGCCGAGGTGATGGGTAGTTCTGATTGTGTGGTAAGGGATATCTTTGAAATTTTGATATGGTTAAATGGAAACATTTTTACAGTACAGTTTGGTTTGGTCGGATGTTAGCTTGCTACGCCTTTTTTTCTTTTTGATCATCTTTTTATCCTTCCGCTTGGGATTAAAATGTGGCTTCCATCTGATTAAATATATTTAACTTGCTGCTGCACAGTGTTTTGCGTTCTTCAAACAGGCATCTCTCAATAACCGAATAATCAGGGCTGGAATTCAGTTCAGTCTCGTCGTAATTGATAGAAATAATTCCTTCATCAAAGGTATCGTAGCTCTGGGTACCTCTCCTAGGGTGATGGTTCTCAATAGTGGGTTCAGGTCTTTTAGCAGCATTTATCATGCATTTGTCCAGGGGTGTTTGTGTAGGTCGATGTGAAACCCTCCTAAATATGTAACTCAAACAAATTTTGTTTTAGCCCTGTACACCTACCTACGTAACTCCATACCCTCAAACAGGACTTGTATGGTCTAATGATTTCATCGATAAAAAAATAAAATAAATATAAATAAATCGGGTGGCACAACGGCTCATGAAGAACCAGGGCCTAGTGACTAACAACTCGCAACCATTCCTGTGTGCGCCTTTCGACAGGAATGGAAAGGACCTACAATTTTATGCCGAATCCGAACGGCTAGACGAGAAGCACTTATTCATGACAAGTGATACTCTTGGAGGATTTGTCAATTCCCCGCAAGAGGCATTAGCCCTGACGTTATATGGACGAGGCTGGGAAGTGATCTCAGACCTCCAGAGTGACAGTCCAACGCACTAACCATTACGCTACGGGCTACTATAGTACTACAAACTACGGGCTAAATGGTTTCATCGATTCATACCCGAAAATTCGAATTTTTATTCGAACATCTCCAGGTTCGTAGGCCAAAAACAGATTTCATTTCCGGGTATCGCTCTTTTTAACTTTGACTCTCGTCGACGATAGACCTGTAAAAATTTCCAAGACTCCAGTCATTCATCTACAAAAAAAAGATCATTTCTTGTGTGATTATTCGTTTAATTCCTTTTGTATAAAAAAATAGAACATTGTAAAACATAAATCCATTGGACCATCATCAGTATGTACAGTGCGCAAAATCGCGACGACTACTCTTGGACGTGCTCCAAACTTACTTTACTTTTACTTTTGATGGCGCTCACAGCCCAGGATGGGCTTCGGCCTCAACTAACAAGCCCCTCCAGCCAGCTCTGTCCCTAGCTAGCCGCTTCCAGTTGCGCACACCGAGTGCTTTGATGTCGTCATTCACTTGATTGCGCCACCTGTTACGGGTTCTTCCTCTGCTGCGTACCCCATCGGGGTTGGATTCGAAGACTCGTCGGGCAGGTGCGTTGCTGTCCATACGCTCCACGTGCCCCAGCCATCTAAGCCGCTGTATTTTCAGCTTTTTGACCAGGTCAACGTCTCTGTATAGCCCGTATAGCTCGTCGTTGAATCTTCTCCTCCATACTCCTTCGATACACACCGGACCGAAAATCACACGAAGAATCTTCCTCTCAAAGCACCCTAGCAGATTTTTATCCGAATCTTTCAGTGTCCATGCTTCTGACCCATAAAGCAGGACCGGGATGATTAGGGTTTTGTATAAAGTCTCCTTGGTTCTCTGAGATAGGGCCTTACTACTTAAATGCCTTCTTAGACCGAAGAAACAGCGGTTGGCAAGAGTAATTCTTCGCTTGATCTCTGCACTGATGTCATTCTGCGATGTAATAGTGGAGCCCAGGTAGACAAAGTCCTTGACAACTTCGAAGTTATATCTGTCCATCGTGATATTTTGCCCGAGTCGACGATGTTGAGATTCCTCTCTCGATGACAGCATATACTTCGTCTTGTCCTCATTTACCGCCAATCCCATTCTAGCCGCCTCCGATTCAATGCTCGCAAATGCCCCTGCCACAGCTCGCTTCGTTCTGCCGACAATGTCTATGTCATCCGCATATGCAAGCAATTGAACGGACTTTTGATAGATTGTACCGCTGGTGTTGACATGTGCGTTGCGTACAATGGCTTCAAGAACGATGTTGAATAGGTTGCATGATAACGCGTCGCCTTGCCTCAATCCTTTCTCAACATCAAAGGAATCGGTGGTGTTCTTACCAATTTTGACGGAGCAGCGAGATTTCTCCATCGTCATCCTGCACAAGCGGACGAGTTTGGCAGGGATGCCGAGACTCGACATGGCTCTGTATAATTCGTCCCTTTTCACGCTATCATACGCGACTTTAAAATCGATAAAAAGGTGGTGTGTATCGATCTGGAATTCCCGGGATTTTTCTAAAATCTGTCGGAGTGTGAACATTTGATCGACGGTTGACTTGCCTGGCCTAAAACCGCACTGATAAGGGCCGATCAGATCGTTGACAAAAGGTTTTAAGCGGTCACACAGGATGGCCGACAAGATTTTATAAGCGACGTTTAGGAGACTAATTCCTCTGTAGTTGGTACATTTCAGAACATCTCCCTTTTTATGGATGGGGCACACTATACCGAGGTTCCATTCATCGGGCATACTTTCCTCCGACCAAATTTTGCAGATGAGCTGGTGTATGCTCCTAGCCAATTCATCTCCCGCTGATTTAAATAGTTCGGCTTGTAAGCCATCCGCACCTGCAGCCTTGTACGACTTAAGTTTGGATATCGCCAGCCGAACTTCGGTTAGGTCGGGTGGACGGAACTCTTGGCCATCATCGTCCAAGTTGAATGGAGCGTTCTGCCTATTAGCGGCATCTTGGCTGTCTTCGCCATTAAGCAGTCTAGAGAAGTGTTCTTTCCAGATCCTCAGCACTGACTGTGTGTCTACTACCATATTCCCACTCTCATCTCGGCAGGCCTCCGTTCTAGCCTTGAATCCTTGGGTGGATCGCTTCACCCTCTTATAAAATTTTCGAACATCTCCCCTACCGCTACAACCCTCAATAGACTCTACCGCCCGCTTCTCGTGCTCTCTCTTTTTCCTCCTGAGAAGTCGGCGTTCCTCTTTTCGTTTCAGCCCGTAGAACTCCCGGGCCACTCTCTCAGCAGCTCTTGTTCGAGTCTGCAGCATTGCCTGGTAGGCCTCGTCCTTAGCTGCATGCGCTAGCCGGCACTCCTCATCGAACCAGGGGTTTCGTTGTATTCGCCTAGTGAAACCCAGCACATCAGAGGCGGCACTTCTAATGGCTTGTTGACAGTGTTCCCACTGGTCCTCTGCACTTGATGCTGGTAGCGGACCTCCTGAGAGATTAAGAGTTACGTGGTCTGCAAAAGTTCTGGCAGTCTCTTGCGATTTAAGCTTCTCGACATCGAATCTTTTCACAGCATCTGCTCTGCGTTGTCGCGTCATGGATATCCGCATACGTAGTCTAGCTACCACCAGGTAGTGATCCGAGTCAATGTTGGCCCCTCGGAACGTTCGGACGTCCAAGATACTGGAAGCATGTCTCGCGTCTATCGCAACGTGGTCGATTTGGTTGACGGTTACTTGATCACGCGACCGCCAAGTCCCCTTGTGTATATTGAGGTGTGGGAAGTAGGTGCTTGAGATGATGACATTTCGCCCCGCCGCAAAGTCTGCCAGCCTGTGTCCGTTGCCGGAAGTTTCGTCGTGTAGGCTGTGTCCTCCGACTATCGAACCAAAGATGCCCTCCTTTCCGAATCTTGCGTTGAAGTCACCAAGAATGATCTTCACGTCGTACTTCGGGCACATATCATACGTTGTCTCCAAGAGATCGTAGAATGCTTCTTTGGTTGAGTCTTCTCTCCTTTCATGGGGGGCGTGAACACAAATCAGCGAAATGTTCTTAAATTTGCCTTTGATGCGGATTGTGACCAGGCGCTCGCTTACACTTCGGAAGCCCAAGACTTCTTGCCTAAGTCTTCCCCTTATCACAAAACCACAACCCAAGAGCCGCTGACCCTGTTCCTTCAAGCACCCGCCGTAGTAGATGTCACACGTTTTCAGTCTCCGTACGCCCTCTCCATCCCATCGCACTTCCTGGATGGCTGTTACGTCAGCCTTTAGCCTGTCCAGGTTCTCCACTTATTGTTCGGCTGCACGTGTTCTGTATAAGGACAGGACGTTCCACGTGCAGATCCGAAATTCATTGTCCTTGTTTCGTTTGCTGGGGTCGTCAACTTTAAAATCATCCATATCCGAGGCTTGTTGTTGTTTCGGAACAACTTTTTTTTACGTGGTAGGGAAGTTACCCCGACGCACAACCCCCCACCCGGAGGACCAGACCCTTCGTATAACTCCAAGGGTAGGGAGCCGGATAAACCGCTCCTTATAGGCCTGAGCTACAAAGATCACTCCAAAAATCTCGTCCGTGTGTACAGAGAGATCCCCCCATCTGATCTTTACAACAAATATTTAACCTATATGGGTGTTCAAAATACATTGAACACTCGGAAGATAACGATGAGTGATAATAATGATTCAAATTGTGTTTGTTTTAGGATAACAAACAGATTGATGTGAGTACATACGAATTCTCATCGCATACGTTATCTGAACTTGGGTTCGGAATTTGTGTGTGTTTGTTTTCAATTATCATTTCACTTATCGTTATCAAGATGAAAAAATTGTATATAAGCGTAAGTTAAGATAGAAATAAGTTAGTTCGAAACAAACACGAAATTACAACTCGGTTTTTATTTTTTAACTCGTGGTTTATAATTTCCCCCCCACCAGTGGTAAGGGATTTATGAACATTTGGTCCTTCGAAACGGATCCTTATTTTTGTATTTTCTCAATCGTCATTGAGGAGAAGGAAATTTAAAATAAGAAGTAATAATACATTTTGATTGGTGAAATTTTCTGAATTGCTAATAAGCAAAGAAAATATAGTTAATCACCTTTCAAAACTATTATTTTCAATAGCGTACTTTACGGCTGACAGTTAAGTAAGTGTAGTGCAGTTTAAAAAAAAAGTCAAAAAATCAATTAAAATGGACAAAAAAAGATAAACTGTACAAATCCCAAAAACAAATAGGGGATGAAATTGTGCTTATTCATAACAAGCTCAGAAATAAAACCAATCGGAAATCGCAGTCGGAAATAAGGAATAGGCCAAGTTCTATATGAAACGAATTCCAGCTAAGCCACTCAAAAGTTTTGGAAGTTGGAATCAGCACAGATAATTATTTCGAAATGAATTATTACCAGTGCATTGAAAGGGAAGTCAGCAAAATGAATGCTTTGCTTGATGCAGAGAAAACACCGATTCAGCAAGGAGATAATGATGACTCAGCTCCAAAGTCTTCAACAAAATATCAAGAAGATGACGCAACAACAACAGTAAGTGCTAGAACACTGCCGACGTTTGCACCAACATTGGAAAAAAAACCTCTTTAAGATGTTTTACCGATGGCATGAAAACTTCAAACGTCAAGTGGATGAGGCGGTCGTAGCTGAAAAATTCTCATCCCGAGATGAAAAAGACGTGGTGGAAAAATTCAATGCGCTGAAATTAATTTATAATAAGATCACGGTAGACCTCGGATATTATGACAATAATATTGAAGACATCTATGAAGAATCGGAAAAGAGCGCTTCTAATGTCCAAAAAATATTTGAAGAGGGAGCAACACCAAATCCCGAGATCCAGACCAAGTCGCCTCAACTGAAGTTGGAGGAAGTTAAAATTCCAGTATTCAATGGAGCAAACAGTTTAGAGAAGTGCATGGACATTCAACAAAATGTATCCAGAGAACTTACAAGGCATGGGATAATTTTAAGGAAATGGTTGGCAAACGATGTTGAAAAAAACCAACAGCATTCCTTATTGTGGCAACAACCAACTGATTGAAATTAAGTACAACGAAGCTGTTAATACCCTAGGATTAAATGGGGACCCAACAATGGATCTAAACTGTGGCGATGATGAACAAGATGTTGAAAAAACCAACAGCATTCCTAATTGTGGCAACAACCAACTGATTACCCTAGGATTAAATTGGGACCCAACAATGGATCTAAACTGTGGCGATGATGAACAAGATTTCGTGAAACTGCCCTCTGAAGATGTATTGCCTTTGGAACCAGGATGTAAGGCACTATTCGAAGGAATCAAAATAGCATCTGGAATAATCAGACATCCACATCATAACACCGTAAGTTAAAAACAGTTTACTGCCGTTAAAAATCTGGAGAAGTTCTGGGAAATGGAAGAGGTGCCACAGGATGAATCTAACTCAAAAACGGAAGATCAACTATGTCTGGAAACTTACACAAAACATAAACAACTTGGCATCGATGGACGGTATACTGTAACACTCCCTCTCAAAGAAGACAAGGAACTTGGAGACACTAGAAAACAAGCCATAGCCCGTTTTCTCAATCTAGAAAGGAAACTTGAAGCTGACAAAATTATAATAGAAGAATATTCAAAGTTTATGAAAGAATATTTGGAATTAGATCACAAGCAAGAAGTCAAAGAAGCTAACATGAGAAAATACTATCTGCCTCATCAGGCTATAATTCGGGCGAATAGCCTAACAACAAAGTTGCGTGTGGTCTTTGATGCATCTGCTAAGATTAGCATCCAACAAGTGATGCAGGAAAATGAATCAAAAATAAAACTAGTTAAGTTCCATCAAATAAGCGGATAGGTATCCTTATTCATTACGGCTATAATATTTATTATTTTAATTGTGTGATATGTAAAAAGAAAAAAGAAAGTAGCTGTTATTGATTTCACCCTACCTGGATCATGAGGCGGGCAGAATGTTCAAAATACATGGAACACTCGGAAGATAACGATGAGTGATAATAATGATTCAAATTGTGTTTGTTTAAGATAACAAACAGATTGATGTGAGTACACACGAATTCTCATGTCATGCGTTATCTGAACTGGGGTTCGGTATTTGTGTGTGTTTGTTTTCAATTATCATTTCACTTATCGTTATCAGGATGAAGAAAATTGTATATAAGCGTAGGTTAGATAAAAATAAGTTAGTTCGAATAAAAACATACACAAAATTACAACTCGGTTTTCAATTTTTAAATCGCGGTTTATAATTTCTCCCCACCAGTGGTAAGGGATTTATGAACAATGGGAAATAGTGTAAACCATTAGTTTTCAACCTATTTGATAGGTAAAACAGGTTTGATTATACAATCGATATTAAAACAATTATTTTACGTAGGTTTAGTAGGATTAGTGCTTTTCGTGCCTCCACGTGCCCAAACTTGAACGCGATCAGACACGATCGCCTAAATTTGGTCACTTCGAACCAATCAATCGCTTCTCAAGCCAACCGAGTGTAAATCTCCACGAGCTCCAAGAAAATTACTCGGATAAATCTAGCTCTATAAAAATCCGTCGTCAGACTATACTTACTTACCTCTTCCAACCGTACATCGCGAAGTACTTCTTGAGTTCCAATGATACCTTCGCATAAAAATCGAAAAAAACATACAAAATCCAACAATTTGTGCTAGAATCATCATAATTGTTGTGGTCTAGAGTCCAAATACTCGATAACAGCTCTGACCATCTAAAACACACCTACGACCGTCGCATACTCCACCTACTTCACTCGTTATCATCGAGCATCATCATAATCATCATTCAACCTAAATTAATCATTAACTAAGTCTCTCATTAATCATCTTCTTTCTCGACTAACTTTCCTTTAACTTGTACATAACATTTCTTTCCCTCATTAAATTTAATATAGCTGCCCTTTACAAGAGATTAGCGCTCCGACATCTGCAGGGATGCTGTGCACATCATCTTTAGCGGTCCGGTAAGTCACATACATGTTTTTTTTTAGCTAATTTAACGAAAGAAACGCAATTGAGGCTAAAACAATAAGAGAGCAACGGGGTGTAAAGCTTAGTGTAAATGTTTAATACACCAGGAATTGTTTCTTACGGACTTGGCTGGGCTTAAAAAATTTTGGGGCTAGTTTCTAAAATTTCAAAGGTCCAAGGCAATACATACAAAACATTTTTGGGCTATTCAATTCAATACAAATTCTCTAGTCAAGGAGCCAAATTCCAAAAGCGTGAGAAACTCTGTGAACTCAGAAAAATCTTCCAGGAGGACATGAATATTTGCAATCTCTATACCTAGACTCTGTCTAGACTCTAGAGTGACTTACAAATTTATCGACACATTTTTTGAGCAGGAATAGAAAGTGTAAGTGCAGCGTTCACGAAAATTCATTCACACTTGCAGTATTGGCCGTGCAAGTTATCTTTTAGAGCAGCTATTTCTTATGCCTGACTAAAAGTCTTAAAATTTTGCTATTTTATTTTTAGATCCACAAAATATTATTTTCTGTGCTTCCCAGTGACAGTTTCGACAAAACAGGTAGGTAACCTACTCGTTGATTTGGCTTATTAAGGAAAAAGAGATCTCAGAGGTCAAAACGCATATGAACTTAAGTATCATTTTTCTGAACTAGCCTTACAAAAAGTTTTTAAATTTTGTTAAAAAAGGTGAAGTTCTAAGCATACCTTCAGCTTATTTAAACAAACACTTACATAATGTAGGTGGGTACTTGATACCTAATCAATAAAATATAAATAAACGAATACTTAAGTTATAAGATTAGTTATACTACCATGTTTTGCTGAGCCTTAATATTGGCTTCTAGCTCCGCTTAAAAATAATTCCAATGCTTAACACATCAATTTCAAATACTTGTTATTGTACTTTATATTGAAAACATTTTAAAGCGCGACAGGAGCGGATATAAAGGCACACAAAACACTGTTATTATTAAAGAAAAATTGATGTCAAAGTTCGTTTTCTGTTATATAACTTCATATATAGAAACTAGATCTCTAAACTCCAAGCCCCCCTCACAGCCAAATCCTAGATCCGCTACTGTCAGAAGCATACAAGCTCCGACTTGGAGGTGTTTATCCGGATCCCCCTTTTCTTGTAAAAGACGTTGAGTCTGTTGATGTGGTACTGAATTTTGCGTAAAGCAACCAGAGGTGTGGCATAATGTAGGGGAGTAATCAGCATACAGGAGATTTTCGCATCCAGTTGGCACAGGCTGGTCACATGCTATCAGGCTGTAGAGGAAGAGGGGATTAGCTTCGAACCTTGGGCAACTCCGGCTTTGATGTTCTTCATTTGTGATTTGCACTTGTCAGGTTGTACGTAGTATTTTCTGGATGGATGAAAAGAAAAAAAGAATATTTGTTAGTGACGGGGGTAAGACTGATGTGAAGCTTCTGGACAAGGGCTTCAATTCATACGCTCTTGAATACTTTCTCGACATCTAGAGAGTGCATCCAATGGTGGTTGTTGAGAGATATTTGGTGATGTCATGCTGGAACTTCAAGAGCGAATGCGAAATTCCCTAAAGCCAAACTGCATGTCCGGTTGGAAAGCAGTTGTTGCACAAAATCGTGTGGAATAGCACACTGAATAGCACTTCTGATTAAGTTGGAAATCATGTCTAGTCCGGATGATTTTTTTAAATCGTCCATTGTGGATTAACTCAGCCACTTCTTCGAGATTGGTGAAGTTTCCAGTCAGCTCGGGATCGCTGACAGAACTATCATCGCTCAAAATTGAAGTTTCAGTGTCCGTCTCCTGTAGTTGATTAAATGTTGACTCGACTTCGACTTCCTTTAAGAACTCAGACGAATCGTTGAGCGAGCTAGGCATGACATTTTCTTCAAAATACTCAGAAAATGCTTCCGCTTTGTTCTTAGTCGCCCAAACTTCCCCTTGCCTGGTACTTATTTTTTCTGGCATTGTTGTCTTTTGCTAATGAATGTATTGATCTCTTTAATTGCATTGGGTCTAGGTTTAATGAGTTGTTAAAAAGTTGAAGAGCGTTCCTCAAAATAATTTGTCTACATTGAAGTTCGCACTTCAATATTTGTTAGTAGCTGTCGGCCGTACTCCAGTCCCTCTGGTATATACTCTGCAGTCTCGCAAACGGTGTATGTAATACAGCCGAACAATTCCTTCTGAAAAATGCTGGTACCTGTCCCTCAAAGTCTTCGATCTTTTTACCTTGTTCAAGGGTTATTTATCGTGAGTTCCATTTCTGCGATAGACGACTGCTTCTTCAGTTCTTCAATTTGCTTGCTGGAGAGATTTCTGTAAGCTTCCGGCATTGCTATTATCTCCCAATTTTTCGTTGGAATCGATCGATGTACAAACGGTTAAAGTCGATATACTCATCGTTTTGTGGATTTGTTGCTATAATGGGCTGACCCGGTTTGATGTACAGTTCCATTGGCTCGTGGTCTGCATTTTGAAATAAAGCGTATGAGTAACTCTGCAATTCGGGGACGATGTTAAAGAAGTTAGATGAAACCAGGAAGAAGACCAGCCGGGATTGTGTAGATACTTGAGAATTTTGTCTTCGGTTGAGAGACCACTAGGAATAAATGGTGCTCAAAATGTTCATCAGTTAACCAGAATGTTTGCAGCGTCAGATTAAGTTCTGTCGTACTATCTTGAATGTCGGGTATAGAAATCACCTCAAATTAGCTGGGTGCCTAATAGTTCTGATTCATGATTAATTGGCGTACGTCTTCAAATTTTAAGTTAATGGGTACGAAATGTAGTTCTGCCTAAGACAAGTTGGCCAATGCACATTGCATACTTTTAAGTATAAAATCAAGCGTTCTTTTAGTCTAAGAAGTCTTTGCCCAACAATATTTATCTGTGAATGAAATGTTTGGTATGAAATGCTGTGAATTAAAGTAGACAATAAATTATGCAATTTAAATTAATAAAGTATTTAAAAAAGACGACAAATCAAAACTGAAACTGGTTATAATTTATAGCCTGCAAATATGCATTGAAATTGCTAATATCTTACGTGCATTTTATTCAAACTGTTTACCGTCCGCTGAATTTTAAATAGTTATGCTTTTCTAAAATCCGGTCCTGTTCACATAAAACCTCATATGCATGCACAGTTTCTTGTCTTACGATAAGGCAAGGCAAGACTCGCACTGGAAAAAAAAGGATCCATGAAAATTATTAGCAAGGATAAGTGAACGTCTTAAGTTCAAGCTCCCCGAAAGAAGAATATAGTGTAAGGGTTTTACAAACAAAAAAAAACTCCCCTACACTCCACAACAGGCAAAGTTTATATAGTAACTCTGATTCCACTTATGCTTGATAATGCTAGGGTAGGGTGATGAGATACATTAATCTTATAAAACGTCATCTGTAATACTCTAAAAGTAAAATAGGGAAACAAAAAAAAAAAATATTCTTCATTAGGAAGCACAGAGGATCACACTACGTATATAATGTGTGTTGTGGCTGAGTGAAAGGGATAGATTAGTTTATTTTAATTGTCTTATCAGTGCTACTACAAACACCGCCGTGCTCTATGTAGCTAGAGGAATGTGCCCATCTGGAGAATGCTTGAAAATAATGAACCTCAGGATTTGATTTACCGTTGTATTTACTAAAACAAAATACTACATCTACTTGCGTTGGAATACCTATCCATTTGTTTCAAATTCAACGAGAGAAAGGAGCTGTAGATATGCATTATATCGCCTTTATTATTAAACGCCAATTACACTCCATTTAAAAACGCTCCGCAGTTTTCCCATCTTCTATGGCTCATTCAATGATTTTTACAATAAAAACTCCTGAATGTCTTAGTTTCATTCCTATTGGCATAAAACCTTATCAATAGCCTATTATGGCTTCCCGTAATATGACGTATAATTTCATCCCACTCTATAGCCGCTGAATTTTTTCGCCAATTTAAGTGATAAAGCTGACAAGATTGTAGAGAAATTAATGTTGTTTAAGCATACGCTTAGGTTTTTTTTACAATACCAGGCATGGTTTTTGAGTGACAAACAAAAATCTAACCAGAGAACTGTGTTTTCCAAAAAAGTACCAAATTTTGGTATTTTTTCACCGTACTCTAGTGGCGAAAATTTTATGTTAAAGTGTACATTGTAGAAGGTAATTTTATCCAAAAAGTGTAAATTTTGTTGACTTTTTGCAAAAAAACTGAAAAAAGGTTTTTAGCAATTTCGCTGTGAAGCCTTATCCGTAGGAAGTAGCAAAGTTGAAATTCGAATTCAGCGACCCCTAAAACATAAAAGACAGGTGAGAAAAAAACTTCTGTATTTTTTTCCTGAAACTGGAACTCCAGGAGACTGGATTTAACTGGACTAATAAACAAACAAACAATCAAAAAGAATTTGCACAAAAGTTCTTCTTAAAACTTTTAAGATCATGCACCTACACCACACTACACTACCCACGCTGATGCTCGATTCACAATGCGACGTGAAAACGCGACGTGAGCGTGACGAGAACTCGTCGTAGTTGTCAAGCCGATTTCAATTCATGTAAGTATACGAGGAAACGCCAGGGTATGGACAATGAAACGTTTCTCGTCGTCACGTCACGCCGGAGTTCGGAAAATTGAAAAAAAAACCCTCTCGTCGACGTTTTTTATGTTTTTTTTTATATTTGACTGATGGTGAATTTTGTGAAAACAACAGATAAGTGTAAATTAACAAAAATAAATATAAATTTTGTTGACAATGAAATTATATTTATAGATCTATTTGTGATGACAATATTATAATGTTGTATTGTTTTAATTTCTTTTCATTTTTAGCAGAAAATCATTTCACCAGCCCAATGTACAAACACAATTATAATATTTAAATAATTAAAGTAATTTCAGTTTGATTTTTTTCATTATTTTGAACGCACACTGCACAGCAAGAACAAAAATAATAAATAATTTAACGCTCTCAAAAAACTCGTCGCATTGTGAATTCGAGGAACGATTTTATATCTAGGATTTTTTTAAGTAATTTAATTTGTTTGTCCTGAAATTAATGTTATAAGTTATAACAAATAATAAAGTTTTAGTTTAGGTTTAAGGTATTTTTGTGAAAAATATACAAAGTTATACAGGTTGATTCACCTAAGGTGTGACAAAAAGATAGAGCGTTTAGGTTTAGTTGAGACAAAAAAAAATCGTTTAAGAGGGCGGTCTATTATCCCCCTTTTAGGCGGAAGGGACAATTATCTAAAAAATTGACTTAAAATAAAAAAAATTGACTTAAAAAATAATTATTAAAAAACTGCGGTAAGATCTGGAATGCCATTTTATTTCTTTTTGTAAAGGTAGAAATACCTTTTTAATTGTTTTTTTTTTTTAAATAAAGTTATTTTTGTCAGTTTTTGAAAAACAAATTTTCAAACTCAAAATTAAAAAAAAAAAAAATTTTTAAACGTTCAAACTAATTTTTTTTTTTCAAAATTGTATGTAATTAATTACTATTTTTGAAGTCAAAATTCAATGCCAATTTTTAGTCAAACACTGAAAACCGGATGGTTCTAGCACGTTTAGTTTTCAAGTTATAAAAAAATAAAAGAACACCAAATTTCTCATAAAACTAAGAATATTTTTTTCCGTTTTAAATCATTTTTTTAGAAAATTGACTCTCCCGCCTTAACGGGGAGAAATAGAGCCTCAACTCAACCTACACCCTCTATCTTTTTGTCACACCACGTGAATCACCCTGTATTATCGAAAACGTATTTTGTAATCCCACTTTTCCTTTTACAATAGCCGTTAAATTTTTGCATTTATATCAGCTGCTATCCCCGGATTTAAATGTTTTCAATGTTAAGTACAATAACGTCTGTCGTATTTAACATTAAATATATTATAGACTTATAATCTTAACTTATTATGTATGGGTGACGTGAAATAACGCCAAACGAAATAAGGCCAAATTCCAAATTTGGCCTTCTTATTTCTTTTTCAAAATTGAAATAACCCCACTTTGGCCTTATTTCCGAAGCTATAACGTAATAAAAACAAAAAGCATATGGAAATAAAGTCAAAATTGTGCAAAGTTAATTTTTGGTTTTATTCCGATTTCAAAATTGAAATAAAGGCAAATAGTTTTCGTTAAAACACATTTTTGGCTTCATTTCGTTTTTAAAATCGAAGTAAAGCCAAATTTATCATAATTCTGTGTGAATTGGAGATTTCTTTAGGCGAAACCCTGCTATCAGTCGTGTTTCCAACGGTAAAACCGTCAATTTGAGGTTTATTCGTAAGAGACGTAGCAAATCGTAAATATCTTTGAAAGTTTTGAAAAATCCTATAATAAAATCGGGTGCAGGAAACTAAGTCCCCGGGAACAAAGATGTGTATAAAGTTAGCAGGGCAACTCCGAAAATACATACAAACAAATATATAGTCCTGAGCTGCTAATTTATTGGTAATTTGTAAGGAACAACAAAAAAATTTGCGCTGTTGGATTACGAGATACAGGGTGTCCTGCTAACTTGACGTCAAGGTAGCACGACAACTTTGTCAAAAATGTAGATAAACGCCCTGAGAGTGGATAAATGTTTAAAAATAACTAATTGCTAATTTTTAACGAAGAAAAAATATTACTTTTTTGTTTCGTTTACGAGATACAGGGTTACCTCTTGACGTCAAGTTAGCAGAACAATTTCTCAAAAATGTAGATAAACGTCCTGAGAGAGGATAAATGTTTAAAAATAATAAATAGCTAATTTGTAACGAAGAAAAGAAAGGGTTACCTCTTGACGTCAAGTTAGCAGGACAACTTTCTCAAAAATGTAGATAAATGACCTGAGATTGGATAATTGTTTAAAAATAGCCCTGTTTTTTGAAAGAGTGACTAGCAACTCAGCAAAATGTTTAAACGCCAAACAATAACAAAAGAAATTATTATAGAGAATTTCGTTTGTATATTCCGTGTACAACTTTTACTGAGTTGCTAGTCAGTCTCTCAGAAAAAACGGCTATTTTTAAACAATTATCCAATCTCAGGTCATTTATCTACATTTTTGAGAAAGTTATCCTGCTAACTTGACGTCAAGAAGTAACCCTGTATCTCGTAAACGAAACAAAAAAGTAATATTTTTTCTTCAGCAACTAGTTATTTTTAAACATTTATCCACTCTCAGGACGTTTATCTACATTTTTGAGAAAGTTGTCCTGCTAACTTGACGTCAAGAGGTAACCCTGTATCTCGCAAACCAAACAAAAAAGTAATATTTTTTCTTCGTTACAAATTAGCAATTCGTTATTTTAAAACATTTATCCACTCTCAGGACACGTTTATCTACATTTTGGAGAATGTTGTCCTGCTAACTTGACGTCAACTTGACATTTGTCCACTCTCAGGTCTTTAATCTACATTTTTGAGACTTGACGTCAAGTTAGCAGGACACCCTGTATCTCGAAATCCAACAGCGCAATTTTTTTTTTCCGTTACAAATTAGCAATAAATTAGCAGCTCAGGACTATATATTTTTTTTTATGAATTTTCGGAGTTGCCCTGCTAACTTTATACACATGGAACTAAGTCCACTGAGGGACTACGTTCTCACTTAATGGGAACGAAATCCACTTTACTAAAGTGGTGTTCGTTCCCATGGAAGGTGGGAACCAGCTCCAATATCTTATTAGAAATTAGTACACACTCAAAAGTATAAAGTGGGAACCAATTTTCAACAACAAAAATTAAAAAGAGAGATTATTTGATTTTTATTTGATTATTAGAAAACTGAATTTCGAAACAACCTGATACTTTTTGATTCAGCTTTCGAGTTTTCGAAAATAATCAAAATAAAATCGCACGATTTTTATTTGATTATTTTCGAAAACTCTAAAGCTGAATCAAAAATTATCAGGTTGTTTCGAAATTCAGTTTTCGAGTTTTATAAAATAATCAAAAATAAATCGTGCGATTTTTTTTTCTTCCATTAAGTGAGAACTTATGTAGTCCCTCAATGGATTTAGTTTCCGGGGACTTAGTTCCCTGCACCAGCAAATCGCGTAATTTTTGTAACGATTATCTTTACAGATTTTTCAAAATTTAAAAAAACCGATTACTTCAATTTGAGATTTATTCGTAAGAGACGAAGCAAATCGTAGACATATTTGAAAGTTTTGAAAAATCTGATAAAATATTCGGATTAGTCGAAATCGAAATAAAGCCAAATTGACTTTATTTCAATTTCTTAAATGAAATAAAGCCAAACAACAAATTTGATCTTATTTCTTTTTTGAAAACGCAATAAAGCAAATTTTTTTAAATTTGATCTTATTTCGTTTGGCGTTATAGTTGTTTCACGTCACCTTGTATATGTACCATCAGTTTTCGGCCACGTCAAGGTTTGAAGAAATCTGTCAATAAATTTGCACGTCGCCTCAGTCTAGAGGGATCGCAAATATTCACATGCACCTGCATGATTTTCTGAGTGCACAAAGAAAACTTAGATTTTGATATGTGGTTCCCCAATTCTTCTGGAGTTTAGCCCCAATTACGTTTTTTTTTTTTTCGCAAAATTAGCTAAGCTCTTATGCTAAATTGTTGTTTCATTTGGCATTTTAATTGTTAAGCCCCACTCCTTTTTTTTTTCAATTATCTCTTCAAGCTTTAGCCCAAACTTGAACTTGACAGTTCCTAGAGTCAAGCCCCAAAACTTTCTGGAATTATTAGCTTAGTCCATGTTTTTTTTTTTTTCAATTTTTTTCAAGCCCTAGTCCCGAGCTGTTTATTTTCGTACCAATTTTCTGTCCTTGTTTCGCAGCCCCGCAGTACAATTCCCTTCAGGCTTTAGCCCCAACCAGTAGTGGATCCAGGGGGGTGGCTATAGGGGCTAAAGCCCCCCCCCCCACAGCCGAATCATAAAATAATTTGAAATATAGAAAGCAATGCATTACAACGTGTAGAATTTTATATTCCGTCTAAAATATAGTTAAGATATGAAATTTGATGGACAAAATAACGTGGTTGGGGCTGAACTATTTACATACGTCAAGTTATGTAATTTTTTTTCTAAGCCTAAAGATTGGGGCTAGATCCTGAAGCGAATTGGACAAAATCCAAATTGGGGGCTATGAATATGGACATGTTTCATGGCACGACAATTTTTCCCCAAAAATTAAATCTAGAAAATTGGGACGAACAAACCAGCTTCGGAACAATAAGGTCTGAGAATTTTGGACAAAAAACCTAGCCACGGTTAAGCAACTTACTCCCTAAAAACTAACCTAATTCCAGAGAGTTTTGGGGGCTCAAGTCTAGGGATTGTCAAAGTCCGAAGTTGGGGCTAAGGGTTGAAGAGATAAGTAAAATGAGATACAAAATGGTTGGGGCTTAACATTAACGTGTCAAATGCCCCAACTGTTTACACTAAAAACAAAGCTAATTTACCGAAAGAAACGCAGTTGAGGCTTAAACCATTGGAGAACAACGGAATGTCAAGTTAAGTGTAAATGTTTAATACAACAGAAATTCTTTCTTACGGCCTTGGCTACGCTAAGAGATTTTTCGGTTTATGTTTTCAAAATTTGAAAGGTCGAAGGCAATTGTACATACAAAACATTTTTGTACTAGGAAATTGTACACAAATTCTCTAGTCAAGGAGCCAAATTTCAAAAGCGTGAGTTTTCTCTGTGCGCGCTCAGAAAATCATGCAAAAGCGAATGAATATTTGCAATCCCTCTAGGCTCTCGAGTGACGTGCGAATTTGTCGACATATTTTTTTGGCATGAATATAAAGTGTATGCAGCGTATACACGAAAATTCATTCACGCTGGCAAAATTGGGCCGCGGCTTATTTCTTAGAGCAGCTTTGTCTTATGTCCTAAAGTGTCAGTTTGAACAAAATAGTTTCGTTGATTTGGCTAATTCAGGAAAAATGAGATCTCAGAGGACTGATACCGTGTCAAAGCACATATGTATGAGCTTTTGCGAGTACGAACACTAAAATATAATTTTTCTGAACTAGCCAATTATAAACAGTTTTCAAATCTTGTCAAAAATGGGAAGTTCAAAACATACACACAGCTAATTTAAAAATATAACTACATTACGTAGGTACCTAATCAATTTTCAAATAATATAAATAAACGAATTTGTACGCGTGGTTCAAGCATATATGGCTAAAAATTATTAATTTTATTAATACAATAACTAGTTATACCAGATACCTTTGGCCTTTGAATTTGTTTCTGTCTCCGCTACAGCAATTATGAATAATTGTTATTGTACTTTGTATTGAAAACATTTAAAAGCGCGACAGGAGAGGATATAAAGGCACACACAAAACGGATATCATTAAACGAAAAGTGGGAATGTCAAAATTCGACGTCTTTTATATAACGACACATGAATCTCCATATATCCATATATATAAAGGTTAGGCCGCACTCGCCGGAATTGCACTGCATCGGAACTACACTTACACGACTTCGTATGAATTTTTATGAAGTTCAGTTGCCGCTTAGTGCGATATAGCTCCTAAAATTTCATAAAAAATAATGTTTTGCCGCGTTGTCGTGAAGTGTAGTTCGTCTGAAGTTGAGTACGGTCTTTCATTAAACCTAAACTGATCACTATTATTTGTTATAAATTAAAAAATTGATCTTAAAACAAGCAAGTTTTATTACTTAAGGTCTCAAACTGAATCTCCAAACTCCAAGCCCCCCCACTGCCAATTCCTAGATCCGCTACTGGCCAGCGCAATAGCTCACTCACAATATTAATCAATGAATTAAGTGTGAAAGGCGTTTAACAAATGGAGCATTCATTAGATCTTAACAAAACGATGAAATCAGAATTTTAAAAATAGAATATCATATAAATAGAGAAAAATACTAAGAACAATCATAATTCACTTAAATCAATTCAAATACTGCGAATTATCTAAAACAGAAGAATGGTTGGTCGAATTTATTATTTTTTAAAATAAAATTAATTGATGGGAAAGGTCCCTAAAAATAAATCTTCATTAATCTATTTATTTTTCCAGAAATACTTTATGGTCCTCTTCGCTGTTATTGCTACAGCTGCATCAGCTGCAGTTTCAACTGAATACCTTCCTCCAGTTCAGGTGTTATTCCTTCAAACGAATACTTGCCCCCAGTAGCTGCTCCAGTTGCTATTGCTTCTGAGGAACCCACCATTCTAGCTGATGATGGTTACCGTAACAAGACCGTCAAGCGTTTCCGTTTGAGGCATCGTCGTGATGTCAACGAGCTCCCGTCCAACGAATACTTGCCTCCAGTTCAAGCAGCTCAACTTGCTCTTCCAGAACCCCAGCCCGAGATCCAAACCGTCTTGGCTGATGATGGATACCGTTACAAGACCGTCAAGCGTTTCCGTTTGAGGCATCGTCGTGATGGCAACGAGCTCCCATCCAACGAATACTTGCCTCCAGTTGAAGCAGCTAAACTTGCTCTTCCAGAACCCCAGCCAGAGATCCAAACCGTTTTGGCTGATGATGGTTACCGTTACAAGACCGTTAAGCGTTTCCGTTTGAGACGTCATTACAAAATGTGACTGTGATATTTTTAAATCGAGTTTACAATGAATACAAAAATAGGTATAAACAATTTTTCTGTATTTTTTGTTTTTAAATTGGAGTCATTTTAATTTTATTTAGGGAAAACTAACTCGCATTAAACCAGCTTGTTTAGTTCTAATATTGGCTTGAGTACGTCTCCAATCAAATGTTATTTTTGGTGATATATAAGTTTCGTCCCATTTTGTGCCTACTTTTTCTTCCCTAATCTTCTTCGTTGACTTTCTTAACCGCTTGCAATATTTCATCAAGGTTTGCAACTTTGTTGAAAGGAAATCCAAGTTTACATCCTGGGAACTTCAATTAATCCTGCATTTTTTGAGCAATTTTTTTAAACAGCCCATCTCGAAAAATTCAAGTTTCTGTCAAGGCCCTAGTTAGTTTTTAGTAGGGAAAATCTAGACGGGGAAATCTTGTCAGATACATGACAAGCTCTTGCTGGATTTCAGTACCAACAATTTGAACGAGGAAGCTTTTCATACACTCCTGAGGCCCTCCCTAGTAAAAAATTGTTGGACATGTTTTGGTACCCCATCAGGAATGTCAAACATTTTATAACCTTTGTCTTTTTTTCATATCACACTTTTTATTGTGAGTGTAAGACATCTGTTTATTATTAGGTTGTATAATGAGGAAAAAGTCAGATCCAAAACAGAACAGAACAGCACAGATTTATGAGAAACGTCAGACAAATTAGAACAGAAACCCTGTTCTTAGTGGTTTTACCTAAAAAGCAAGTACACAAAATCCTATTCTTTTTTGTATGTAAAGGGTTTTCCTAAGAGGTGTTATTTTGAATAGCCCGTTATTTCGGTATTTGGCACTTTTTAAGCTGTAATTTTTGTCATTTGACAAGAAGAAACTACGCCATTAATAAAAATCCATGAAATCCGCGTTTTCCAAAATGGCGGATTTCCCCAGGGGGATGGCATCCCGAAAAACTGGGCATAAGCTTTCCTAATAGCTCTCTTTCAGGTATAAAAAGCCGTCAGCCGTCCTATATTTCGTTCCATAAAACGATTGTTTTTTTGTTAATTTTCCTGTACTATTTATATAGTAAAAATTTTATTTCACAAAATTTTTTTAAGCTTCAAAATTAATATTCCAAAAAAAATAATTTTTCAGAAAAACACCCTTGAAAAACTTTGAAGAAGAAGAAAGTTAAAAAAAAAAATTATAATTTGACCTAACAAGTGCTGCCGTTGTTCTTAAATAATTAAATTAATATTTGTTAAGTCTTTTTTTTTTTTTCAAATTCCTGCTTAAACGGAAGGAAACCCCTACACCCTCTTTTTTTCTTATCCAATCCAATAAAAAGATAGAATTTTTTTTGTTATAAATGTTTGTCTGTAAAAAATGAAGCCGATCAAGATCTCAAGGCCGTTCAAAATATCAAGACTGTTCAAGATTTCAAGACCGTTCAAGATCTCAAGACCGTTCAGGATCTGAAGACCGTCCAGGATCTCAAGACCGTTCAAGATCTCAAGGCCGCTCAGGATCTAAAGGCTGATCCAGATATCAAGGCCGTTCAAAATATCAACACCATTCAAGATCAAAAGACCGTTCAGGATCTCAAGACTGTACAGGATCTCAAGGCCTTGAGGTCTTGAACACGTATCGCACGCGTAACGCAAGCGTAACGCACGCGGAACGAATGTGCAACGCATGCGTTCAAGATCTAAAACCGCTCAGGATCTCAAGGCCGTTCAAGATCTCAAGGCCGATCAAGATCTGAAGGTCGTTCAAAATATCAAGACTGTTTAAGATCTCAAAACCGTTCAGGATCCCAAGACCGTTCAGGATCTCAAGGCCGATCAAGATCTCAAGGCCGCTCAGGATCTCAAGGCTGATCAAGATCTCAAGGCCGTTCAAAATATCAACACCATTCAAGATTTCAAGACCGTCCAGGATCTCAAGACCGTACAGGATCTCAAGGCCTTGAGAGCAAACGTGTGCGTGCACGCAAACGTATGCGTGCACGCAAAGGTATGCGTGCACGCAAACGTATGCAACGGTCTTGAGATCTTGAACAGTCTTGCTATTTTGAACGGCCTTGAGATCTTGAACGGCCTTGCGATCCTGAACGGCCTTGAGATCTTGAACGGTCTTTAGATCTTGAATGGTGTTGATATTTTGAACGGCCTTGATAACTTGATCGGCCTTGAGATCCTGAGCGGCCTTGAGATCTCGAACAGTCGTGAGATCTTGAACGGTCTTCAGCTCCTGAACGGTCTTGAGATCTCGAACAGTCTTGATATCTTGAACGGCCTTGAGATCCTGAACGGCCTTGAGATCTTGATCGGCCTTGAGATCCTGAGCGGCCTTGAGATTTTGAACGGCGATGAGCTCCTGAACGTTCTTGAGATCTTGAAAAGTATTGATATTTTGAACGGCCTTGAGATCTTGATCGGCCTTGAGATCTTGAAAAGTCTTGATATTTTGAACGGCCTTGAGATCTTGAACGGCCTTGAGATCCTGAACGTTCTTGAGATCCTAAACGGTGTGCGTGCACGCAAAGGTATGCGTGCACGCAAACGTATGCGTGCACGCAAAGGTATGCGTGCACGCAAAGGTATGCGTGCACTCAAACGTATGCGTGCACGCAAACGTATGCGTGCACGCAAACGTATGCGTGCACGCAAACGTGTGCGTGCACGCAAAGGTATGCGTGCACGCAAACGTAAAGGTATGCGTGCACGCAAAGGTATGCGTGCACGCAATGGTATGCGTGCACGCAAACGTATGCGCCCTGAGAGTGGATAAATGTTTAAAAATAACTAATTGCTAATTTTTAACGAAGAAAAAATATTACTTTTTTGTTTCGTTTACGAGATACAGGGTTACCTCTTGACGTCAAGTTAGCAGAACAATTTCTCAAAAATGTAGATAAACGTCCTGAGAGAGGATAAATGTTTAAAAATAATAAATAGCTAATTTGTAACGAAGAAAAGAAAGGGTTACCTCTTGACGTCAAGTTAGCAGGACAACTTTCTCAAAAATGTAGATAAATGACCTGAGATTGGATAATTGTTTAAAAATAGCCCTGTTTTTTGAAAGAGTGACTAGCAACTCAGCAAAATGTTTAAACGCCAAACAATAACAAAAGAAATTATTATAGAGAATTTCGTTTGTATATTCCGTGTACAACTTTTACTGAGTTGCTAGTCAGTCTCTCAGAAAAAACGGCTATTTTTAAACAATTATCCAATCTCAGGTCATTTATCTACATTTTTGAGAAAGTTATCCTGCTAACTTGACGTCAAGAAGTAACCCTGTATCTCGTAAACGAAACAAAAAAGTAATATTTTTTCTTCAGCAACTAGTTATTTTTAAACATTTATCCACTCTCAGGACGTTTATCTACATTTTTGAGAAAGTTGTCCTGCTAACTTGACGTCAAGAGGTAACCCTGTATCTCGCAAACCAAACAAAAAAGTAATATTTTTTCTTCGTTACAAATTAGCAATTCGTTATTTTAAAACATTTATCCACTCTCAGGACACGTTTATCTACATTTTGGAGAATGTTGTCCTGCTAACTTGACGTCAACTTGACATTTGTCCACTCTCAGGTCTTTAATCTACATTTTTGAGACTTGACGTCAAGTTAGCAGGACACCCTGTATCTCGAAATCCAACAGCGCAATTTTTTTTTTCCGTTACAAATTAGCAATAAATTAGCAGCTCAGGACTATATATTTTTTTTTATGAATTTTCGGAGTTGCCCTGCTAACTTTATACACATGGAACTAAGTCCACTGAGGGACTACGTTCTCACTTAATGGGAACGAAATCCACTTTACTAAAGTGGTGTTCGTTCCCATGGAAGCAGGGAACCAGCTCCAATATCTTATTAGAAATTAGTACACACTCAAAAGTATAAAGTGGGAACCAATTTTCAACAACAAAAATTAAAAAGAGAGATTATTTGATTTTTATTTGATTATTAGAAAACTGAATTTCGAAACAACCTGATACTTTTTGATTCAGCTTTCGAGTTTTCGAAAATAATCAAAATAAAATCGCACGATTTTTATTTGATTATTTTCGAAAACTCTAAAGCTGAATCAAAAATTATCAGGTTGTTTCGAAATTCAGTTTTCGAGTTTTATAAAATAATCAAAAATAAATCGTGCGATTTTTTTTTCTTCCATTAAGTGAGAACTTATGTAGTCCCTCAATGGATTTAGTTTCCGGGGACTTAGTTCCCTGCACCAGCAAATCGCGTAATTTTTGTAACGATTATCTTTACAGATTTTTCAAAATTTAAAAAAACCGATTACTTCAATTTGAGATTTATTCGTAAGAGACGAAGCAAATCGTAGACATATTTGAAAGTTTTGAAAAATCTGATAAAATATTCGGATTAGTCGAAATCGAAATAAAGCCAAATTGACTTTATTTCAATTTCTTAAATGAAATAAAGCCAAACAACAAATTTGATCTTATTTCTTTTTTGAAAACGCAATAAAGCAAATTTTTTTAAATTTGATCTTATTTCGTTTGGCGTTATAGTTGTTTCACGTCACCTTGTATATGTACCATCAGTTTTCGGCCACGTCAAGGTTTGAAGAAATCTGTCAATAAATTTGCACGTCGCCTCAGTCTAGAGGGATCGCAAATATTCACATGCACCTGCATGATTTTCTGAGTGCACAAAGAAAACTTAGATTTTGATATGTGGTTCCCCAATTCTTCTGGAGTTTAGCCCCAATTACGTTTTTTTTTTTTCGCAAAATTAGCTAAGCTCTTATGCTAAATTGTTGTTTCATTTGGCATTTTAATTGTTAAGCCCCACTCCTTTTTTTTTTCAATTATCTCTTCAAGCTTTAGCCCAAACTTGAACTTGACAGTTCCTAGAGTCAAGCCCCAAAACTTTCTGGAATTATTAGCTTAGTCCATGTTTTTTTTTTTTTCAATTTTTTTCAAGCCCTAGTCCCGAGCTGTTTATTTTCGTACCAATTTTCTGTCCTTGTTTCGCAGCCCCGCAGTACAATTCCCTTCAGGCTTTAGCCCCAACCAGTAGTGGATCCAGGGGGGTGGCTATAGGGGCTAAAGCCCCCCCCCCACAGCCGAATCATAAAATAATTTGAAATATAGAAAGCAATGCATTACAACGTGTAGAATTTTATATTCCGTCTAAAATATAGTTAAGATATGAAATTTGATGGACAAAATAACGTGGTTGGGGCTGAACTATTTACATACGTCAAGTTATGTAATTTTTTTTCTAAGCCTAAAGATTGGGGCTAGATCCTGAAGCGAATTGGACAAAATCCAAATTGGGGGCTATGAATATGGACATGTTTCATGGCACGACAATTTTTCCCCAAAAATTAAATCTAGAAAATTGGGACGAACAAACCAGCTTCGGAACAATAAGGTCTGAGAATTTTGGACAAAAAACCTAGCCACGGTTAAGCAACTTACTCCCTAAAAACTAACCTAATTCCAGAGAGTTTTGGGGGCTCAAGTCTAGGGATTGTCAAAGTCCGAAGTTGGGGCTAAGGGTTGAAGAGATAAGTAAAATGAGATACAAAATGGTTGGGGCTTAACATTAACGTGTCAAATGCCCCAACTGTTTACACTAAAAACAAAGCTAATTTACCGAAAGAAACGCAGTTGAGGCTTAAACCATTGGAGAACAACGGAATGTCAAGTTAAGTGTAAATGTTTAATACAACAGAAATTCTTTCTTACGGCCTTGGCTACGCTAAGAGATTTTTCGGTTTATGTTTTCAAAATTTGAAAGGTCGAAGGCAATTGTACATACAAAACATTTTTGTACTAGGAAATTGTACACAAATTCTCTAGTCAAGGAGCCAAATTTCAAAAGCGTGAGTTTTCTCTGTGCGCGCTCAGAAAATCACGCAAAAGCGAATGAATATTTGCAATCCCTCTAGGCTCTCGAGTGACGTGCGAATTTGTCGACATATTTTTTTGGCATGAATATAAAGTGTATGCAGCGTATACACGAAAATTCATTCACGCTGGCAAAATTGGGCCGCGGCTTATTTCTTAGAGCAGCTTTGTCTTATGTCCTAAAGTGTCAGTTTGAACAAAATAGTTTCGTTGATTTGGCTAATTCAGGAAAAATGAGATCTCAGAGGACTGATACCGTGTCAAAGCACATATGTATGAGCTTTTGCGAGTACGAACACTAAAATATAATTTTTCTGAACTAGCCAATTATAAACAGTTTTCAAATCTTGTCAAAAATGGGAAGTTCAAAACATACACACAGCTAATTTAAAAATATAACTACATTACGTAGGTACCTAATCAATTTTCAAATAATATAAATAAACGAATTTGTACGCGTGGTTCAAGCATATATGGCTAAAAATTATTAATTTTATTAATACAATAACTAGTTATACCAGATACCTTTGGCCTTTGAATTTGTTTCTGTCTCCGCTACAGCAATTATGAATAATTGTTATTGTACTTTGTATTGAAAACATTTAAAAGCGCGACAGGAGAGGATATAAAGGCACACACAAAACGGATATCATTAAACGAAAAGTGGGAATGTCAAAATTCGACGTCTTTTATATAACGACACATGAATCTCCATATATCCATATATATAAAGGTTAGGCCGCACTCGCCGGAATTGCACTGCATCGGAACTACACTTACACGACTTCGTATGAATTTTTATGAAGTTCAGTTGCCGCTTAGTGCGATATAGCTCCTAAAATTTCATAAAAAATAATGTTTTGCCGCGTTGTCGTGAAGTGTAGTTCGTCTGAAGTTGAGTACGGTCTTTCATTAAACCTAAACTGATCACTATTATTTGTTATAAATTAAAAAATTGATCTTAAAACAAGCAAGCCCCCCCCCACTGCCAATTCCTAGATCCGCTACTGGCCAGCGCAATAGCTCACTCACAATATTAATCAATGAATTAAGTGTGAAAGGCGTTTAACAAATGGAGCATTCATTAGATCTTAACAAAACGATGAAATCAGAATTTTAAAAATAGAATATCATATAAATAGAGAAAAATACTAAGAACAATCATAATTCACTTAAATCAATTCAAATACTGCGAATTATCTAAAACAGAAGAATGGTTGGTCGAATTTATTATTTTTTAAAATAAAATTAATTGATGGGAAAGGTCCCTAAAAATAAATCTTCATTAATCTATTTATTTTTCCAGAAATACTTTATGGTCCTCTTCGCTGTTATTGCTACAGCTGCATCAGCTGCAGTTTCAACTGAATACCTTCCTCCAGTTCAGGTGTTATTCCTTCAAACGAATACTTGCCCCCAGTAGCTGCTCCAGTTGCTATTGCTTCTGAGGAACCCACCATTCTAGCTGATGATGGTTACCGTAACAAGACCGTCAAGCGTTTCCGTTTGAGGCATCGTCGTGATGTCAACGAGCTCCCGTCCAACGAATACTTGCCTCCAGTTCAAGCAGCTCAACTTGCTCTTCCAGAACCCCAGCCCGAGATCCAAACCGTCTTGGCTGATGATGGATACCGTTACAAGACCGTCAAGCGTTTCCGTTTGAGGCATCGTCGTGATGGCAACGAGCTCCCATCCAACGAATACTTGCCTCCAGTTGAAGCAGCTAAACTTGCTCTTCCAGAACCCCAGCCAGAGATCCAAACCGTTTTGGCTGATGATGGTTACCGTTACAAGACCGTTAAGCGTTTCCGTTTGAGACGTCATTAGAAAATGTGACTGTGATATTTTTAAATCGAGTTTACAATGAATAAAAAAATAGGTATAAACAATTTTTCTGTATTTTTTGTTTTTAAATTGGAGTCATTTTAATTTTATTTAGGGAAAACTAACTCGCATTAAACCAGCTTGTTTAGTTCTAATATTGGCTTGAGTACGTCTCCAATCAAATGTTATTTTTGGTGATATATAAGTTTCGTCCCATTTTGTGCCTACTTTTTCTTCCCTAATCTTCTTCGTTGACTTTCTTAACCGCTTGCAATATTTCATCAAGGTTTGCAACTTTGTTGAAAGGAAATCCAAGTTTACATCCTGGGAACTTCAATTAATCCTGCATTTTTTGAGCAATTTTTTTAAACAGCCCATCTCGAAAAATTCAAGTTTCTGTCAAGGCCCTAGTTAGTTTTTAGTAGGGAAAATCTAGACGGGGAAATCTTGTCAGATACATGACAAGCTCTTGCTGGATTTCAGTACCAACAATTTGAACGAGGAAGCTTTTCATACACTCCTGAGGCCCTCCCTAGTAAAAAATTGTTGGACATGTTTTGGTACCCCATCAGGAATGTCAAACATTTTATAACCTTTGTCTTTTTTTCATATCACACTTTTTATTGTGAGTGTAAGACATCTGTTTATTATTAGGTTGTATAATGAGGAAAAAGTCAGATCCAAAACAGAACAGAACAGCACAGATTTATGAGAAACGTCAGACAAATTAGAACAGAAACCCTGTTCTTAGTGGTTTTACCTAAAAAGCAAGTACACAAAATCCTATTCTTTTTTGTATGTAAAGGGTTTTCCTAAGAGGTGTTATTTTGAATAGCCCGTTATTTCGGTATTTGGCACTTTTTAAGCTGTAATTTTTGTCATTTGACAAGAAGAAACTACGCCATTAATAAAAATCCATGAAATCCGCGTTTTCCAAAATGGCGGATTTCCCCAGGGGGATGGCATCCCGAAAAACTGGGCATAAGCTTTCCTAATAGCTCTCTTTCAGGTATAAAAAGCCGTCAGCCGTCCTATATTTCGTTCCATAAAACGATTGTTTTTTTGTTAATTTTCCTGTACTATTTATATAGTAAAAATTTTATTTCACAAAATTTTTTTAAGCTTCAAAATTAATATTCCAAAAAAAATAATTTTTCAGAAAAACACCCTTGAAAAACTTTGAAGAAGAAGAAAGTTAAAAAAAAAAATTATAATTTGACCTAACAAGTGCTGCCGTTGTTCTTAAATAATTAAATTAATATTTGTTAAGTCTTTTTTTTTTCAAATTCCTGCTTAAACGGAAGGAAACCCCTACACCCTCTTTTTTTCTTATCCAATCCAATAAAAAGATAGAATTTTTTTTGTTATAAATGTTTGTCTGTAAAAAATGAAGCCGATCAAGATCTCAAGGCCGTTCAAAATATCAAGACTGTTCAAGATTTCAAGACCGTTCAAGATCTCAAGACCGTTCAGGATCTGAAGACCGTCCAGGATCTCAAGACCGTTCAAGATCTCAAGGCCGCTCAGGATCTAAAGGCTGATCCAGATATCAAGGCCGTTCAAAATATCAACACCATTCAAGATCAAAAGACCGTTCAGGATCTCAAGACTGTACAGGATCTCAAGGCCTTGAGGTCTTGAACACGTATCGCACGCGTAACGCAAGCGTAACGCACGCGGAACGAATGTGCAACGCATGCGTTCAAGATCTAAAACCGCTCAGGATCTCAAGGCCGTTCAAGATCTCAAGGCCGATCAAGATCTGAAGGTCGTTCAAAATATCAAGACTGTTTAAGATCTCAAAACCGTTCAGGATCCCAAGACCGTTCAGGATCTCAAGGCCGATCAAGATCTCAAGGCCGCTCAGGATCTCAAGGCTGATCAAGATCTCAAGGCCGTTCAAAATATCAACACCATTCAAGATCTCAAGACCGTCCAGGATCTCAAGACCGTACAGGATCTCAAGGCCTTGAGAGCAAACGTGTGCGTGCACGCAAACGTATGCGTGCACGCAAAGGTATGCGTGCACGCAAACGTATGCAACGGTCTTGAGATCTTGAACAGTCTTGCTATTTTGAACGGCCTTGAGATCTTGAATGGACTTGCGATCCTGAACGGCCTTGAGATCTTGAACGGTCTTTAGATCTTGAATGGTGTTGATATTTTGAACGGCCTTGATAACTTGATCGGCCTTGAGATCCTGAGCGGCCTTGAGATCTCGAACAGTCGTGAGATCTTGAACGGTCTTCAGCTCCTGAACGGTCTTGAGATCTCGAACAGTCTTGATATCTTGAACGGCCTTGAGATCCTGAACGGCCTTGAGATCTTGATCGGCCTTGAGATCCTGAGCGGCCTTGAGATTTTGAACGGCGATGAGCTCCTGAACGTTCTTGAGATCTTGAAAAGTATTGATATTTTGAACGGCCTTGAGATCTTGATCGGCCTTGAGATCCTGAGCGGCCTTGAGATCTTGAACGGCCTTGAGATCCTGAACGGTCTTGAGATCTTGAACGGTCTTGAGATCTTGCACGGTCTTGAGATCTTGAAAAGTCTTGATATTTTGAACGGCCTTGAGATCTTGAACGGCCTTGAGATCCTGAACGTTCTTGAGATCCTAAACGGTGTGCGTGCACGCAAACGTGTGCGTGCACGCAAACGAAAGCGTGCACGCAAAGGTATGCGTGCACGCAAAGGTATGCGTGCACGCAAACGTATGCGTGCACGCAAACGTATGCGTGCACGCAAACGTGTGCGTGCACGCAAACGTATGCGTGCACGCAAAGGTATGCGTGCACGCAAAGGTATGCGTGCACTCAAAGGTATGCGTGCACGCAAACGTATGCGTGCACGCAAACGTATGCGTGCACGCAAACGTGTGCGTGCACGTAAAGGTATGCGTGCACGCAAACGTAAAGGTATGCGTGCACGCAAAGGTATGCGTGCACGCAAAGGTATGCGTGCACGCAAACGTGTGCGTGCACGCAAACGTGTGCGTGCACGCAAAGGTATGCGTGCACGCAAAGGTATGCGTGCACGCAAAGGTATGCGTGCACGCAAATGTATGCGTGCACGCAAACGTATGCGTGCACGCAAAGGTATGCGTGCACGCAAAGGTATGCGTGCACGCAAAGGTATGCGTGCACGCAATGGTATGCGTGCACGCAAACGTATGCGTGCACGCAAAGGTATGCGTGCACGCAAAGGTATGCGTGCATGCAAACGTATGCGTGCACGCAAAGGTATGCGTGCACGCAAAGGTATGCGTGCACGCAAACGTATGCGTGCACGCAAAGGTATGCGTGCACGCAAACGTGTGCGTGCACGCAAAGGTATGCGTGCACGCAAAGGTATGCGTGCACGCAAAGGTATGCGTGCACGCAAAGGTATGCGTGCACGCAAAGGTATGCGTGCACGCAAACGTATGCGTGCACGCAAAGGTATGCGTGCACGCAAACGTATGCGTGCACGCAAACGTTTGCGTGCACGCAAACGTATGCGTGCACGCAAACATATGCGTGCACGCAAACGTATGCGTGCACGCAAACGTGTGCGTGCACGCAAACGTATGCGTGCACGCAAAGGTATGCGTGCACGCAAACGTGTGCGTGCACGCAAACGTATGCGTGCACGCAAAGGTATGCGTGCACGCAAACGTGTGCGTGCACGCAAACGTATGCGTGCACGCAAACGTATGCGTGCACGCAAACGTATGCGTGCACGCAAACGTGTGCGTGCACGCAAAGGTATGCGTGCACGCAAAGGTATGCGTGCACGCAAAGGTATGCGTGCACGCAAAGGTATGCGTGCACGCAAACGTATGCGTGCACGCAAACGTATGCGTGCACGCAAACGTATGCGTGCACGCAAAGGTATGCGTGCACGCAAAGGTATGCGTGCACGCAAAGGTATGCGTGCACGCAAAGGTATGCGTGCACGCAAAGGTATGCGTGCACGCAAAGGTATGCGTGCACGCAAAGGTATGCGTGCACGCAAAGGTATGCGTGCACGCAAACGTATGCGTGCACGCAAAGGTATGCGTGCACGTAAACGTATGCGTGCACGCAAAGGTATGCGTGCACGCAAAGGTATGCGTGCACGCAAACGTGTGCGTGCACGCAAACGTATGCGTGCACGCAAACGTATGCGTGCACGCAAACGTATGCGTGCACGCAAAGGTATGCGTGCACGCAAACGTATGCGTGCACGCAAACGTGTAAGTGCACGCAAACGTATGCGTGCACGCAAACGTGTGCGTGCACGCAAAGGTATGCGTGCACGCAAACGTATGCGTGCACGCAAACGTGTAAGTGCACGCAAACGTATGCGTGCACGCAAACGTGTGCGTGCACGCAAAGGTATGCGTGCACGCAAACGTATGCGTGCACGCAAACGTGTGCGTGCACGCAAACGTATGCGTGCACGCAGAGGTATGCGTGCACGCAAAGGTATGCGTGCACGCAAACGTATGCGTGCACGCAAACGTATGCGTGCACGCAAACGTATGCGTGCACGCAAAGGTATGCGTGCACGCAAACGTGTGCGTGCACGCAAACGTATGCGTGCACGCAAACGTATGCGTGCACGCAAAGGTATGCGTGCACGCAAAGGTATGCGTGCACGCAAACGTGTGCGTGCACGCAAACGTGTGCGTGCACGCAAAGGTATGCGTGCACGCAAACGTGTGCGTGCACGCAAACGTGTGCGTGCACGCAAACGTGTGCGTGCACGCAAACGTATGCGTGCACGCAAACGTGTGCGTGCACGCAAACGTATGCGTGCACGCAAAGGTATGCGTGCACGCAAAGGTATGCGTGCACGCAAAGGTATGCGTGCACGCAAAGGTATGCGTGCACGCAAACGTATGCGTGCACGCAAACGTGTGCGTGCACGCAAAGGTATGCGTGCACGCAAAGGTATGCGTGCACGCAAACGTATGCGTGCACGTAAAGGTATGGGTGCACGCAAACGTATGCGTGCACGCAAAGGTATGCGTGCACGCAAAGGTATGCGTGCACGCAAAGGTATGCGTGCACGCAAAGGTATGCGTGCACGCAAAGGTATGCGTGCACGCAAAGGTATGCGTGCACGCAAACGTATGCGTGCACGCAAAGGTATGCGTGCACGTAAACGTATGCGTGCACGCAAAGGTATGCGTGCACGCAAAGGTATGCGTGCACGCAAACGTGTGCGTGCACGCAAAGGTATGCGTGCACGCAAAGGTATGCGTGCACGCAAACGTATGCGTGCACGCAAAGGTATGCGTGCACGCAAAGGTATGCGTGCACGCAAAGGTATGCGTGCACGCAAACGTATGCGTGCACGCAAAGGTATGCGTGCACGCAAACGTATGCGTGCACGCAAACGTGTGCGTGCACGCAAAGGTATGCGTGCACGCAAAGGTATGCGTGCACGCAAAGAAATGCGTGCACGCAAAGGTATGCGTGCACGCAAAGGTATGCGTGCACGCAAAGGTATGCGTGCACGCAAACGTGTGCGTGCACGCAAAGGTATGCGTGCACGCAAAGGTATGCGTGCACGCAAAGGTATGCGTGCACGCAAACGTATGCGTGCACGCAAAGGTATGCGTGCACGCAAAGGTATGCGTGCACGCAAAGGTAAGCGTGCACGCAAAGGTATGCGTGCACGCAAAGGTATGCGTGCACGCAAAGGTATGCGTGCACGCAAAGGTATGCGTGCACGCAAAGGTATGCGTGCACGCAAAGGTATGCGTGCACGCAAAGGTATGCGTGCACGCAAAGGTATGCGTGCACGCAAACGTATGCGTGCACGCAAAGGTATGCGTGCACGTAAACGTATGCGTGCACGCAAAGGTATGCGTGCACGCAAACGTGTGCGTGCACGCAAACGTATGCGTGCACGCAAACGTATGCGTGCACGCAAACGTATGCGTGCACGCAAAGGTATGCGTGCACGCAAACGTATGCGTGCACGCAAACGTGTAAGTGCACGCAAACGTATGCGTGCACGCAAACGTGTGCGTGCACGCAAACGTATGCGTGCACGCAGAGGTATGCGTGCACGCAAAGGTATGCGTGCACGCAAAGGTATGCGTGCACGCAAACGTGTGCGTGCACGCAAACGTATGCGTGCACGCAAACGTATGCGTGCACGCAAAGGTATGCGTGCACGCAAAGGTATGCGTGCACGCAAACGTGTGCGTGCACGCAAACGTGTGCGTGCACGCAAAGGTATGCGTGCACGCAAACGTGTGCGTGCACGCAAACGTATGCGTGTACGCAAACGTGTGCGTGCACGCAAACGTATGCGTGCACCGTATGCGTGCACGCAAACGTATGCGTGCACGCAAAGGTATGCATGCACGCAAAGGTATGCGTGCACGCAAAGGTATGCGTGCACGCAAAGGTATGCGTGCACGCAAAGGTATGCGTGCACGCAAAGGTATGCGTGCACGCAAACGTATGCGTGCACGCAAACGTGTGCGTGCACGCAAAGGTATGCGTGCACGCAAACGTATGCGTGCACGCAAACGTATGCGTGCACGTAAAGGTATGCGTGCACGCAAACGTATGCGTGCACGCAAACGTGTGCGGGCACGCAAACGTATGCGTGCACGCAAAGGTATGCGTGCACGCAAAGGTATGCGTGCACGCAAAGGTATGCGTGCACGCAAACGTATGCGTGCACGCAAAGGTATGCGTGCACGCAAAGGTATGCGTGCACGCAAACGTATGCGTGCACGCAAAGGTATGCGTGCACGCAAACGTGTGCGTGCACGCAAACGTATGCGTGCACGCAAACGTATGCGTGCAAGCAAAGGTATGCGTGCACGCAAATGTATGCGTGCACGAAAACGTATGAGTGCACGCAAACGTATGAGTGCACGGAAACGTATGCGTGCACGCAAACGTGTGCGTGCACGCAAATGTATGCGTGCACGCAAACGTATGCGTGCACTTAAACGTATGCGTGCACGCAAACTTATGCGTGCACGCAAACGTGTGCGTGCACGCAAACGTATGCGTGCACGCAAACGTGTGCGTGCACGCAAAGGTATGCGTGCACGCAAACGTATGCGTGCACTTAAACGTATGCGTGCACGCAAACGTATGCGTGCACGCGTGCCTTGAGATCCTGAACGGTCTTGAGATCTTGAAATTATATCCATAAAACTTTGTTTTCAGATGTTGGCAAAAATTTGAAACGTTTAGGAGTTATAGGTGAAAAACGACCATTTTTGACATTTTACGTTTTTTGAAATGTCGCTATCTTCTTATCGGTGGGTCGTAAGAAAAAAATTGTTGTAACTTTTTTTTTGGCGGATGACATAATCTACAAGTTTTGCATGAAATACTTTTCAATAGTATTATTTGAAAACACAGATGTTAATAAAAAAAATTCAGAAGAATGAAAATATTTTTTTTTAATTTCTTAAATTCGTGAATAATTTTAAGTTATGCACAACAAATAAAATAAAATTCGTAAGAGCGGTTTCTTTTTTCTTTTTCAAAAATTATTTTGAATCGGGTTCATTCAGTTGAAAATGTTTCTATGGGAAATATTGTTATGTTTTGTTATAAAAAATCGTTGAAGCTCGTTTCCAACATTTGTATCGTAGGCGGTAGGTAGGTACCGTTAGTTTTAGTTCTACAACAAACATTTATTTTTTAAGTACCCATTAAAAAGGGTGTTATAACAAATCAGATATCTTTAACAATTTCAACACATAAAGAAAATCTTATTTTTCTAGAAAAAAAAACAGATTTAAAAATAAAAATAATGTAAATATACTTAATGCAAATGTATAAAATATTTCGAATATTATTTTTTTGTTTTAAATAATATTATGTAGCTACTGAAATAAATCAGCCAAATATAAGGTTGGGATCATGACGTTATCTAGAATGACAAAAATCTCGAATGGCAAAAATCTCGAAAAAAACAACAAAATATCTCGAATGCAAAAATCCCGAATGTACAAAAATCTAGAACGTACAAAAATCACGAAAGACTATATCTAGAAAAAAATCCCGAAAAAAAAAAAAATTTATTCGAGTTTTTTTTTTTTACCTTTTTCAATAGCATAAAATGTTCAATTTATCGAAAACTTTATTTTTCTGGTCAAAAAAAGAACAACAATCGAAAATGTTTAAAAAAAAATCAAATATTTTATAAGATATGTATATATACGTATATGTATACTCGTACCACAACATAACAAATATTAAAAAAGTACAATAATTATTCAATATAAACGAAAATAAATTGTCAAAATATAACAAAATTAAACAAATAACTCTAACTATAATAACTAAATAACTTATATAAACTGGAGTTATATGCAAGACTCTTAAGGTAGCTTACATAACTTTTTTCTTCTTTTTCGTCCGGTATTTTTAAGATTTGCTTTTCTTTTTTTTAAATACTCCCTTTATACCTTAGTTTCTTGACCAATCTGAATTTTTTGAGCCACACAACTAACCTGAACTATGTTTATCATTAATCATTATCATTATGCTTGACTGTTGTTACCCTGGCACTACAAAAATGAGATTTATTCAGTTCAGACAGCCAGTAAAACTTATTTTTTACAGATTTATTTAAATAATAAATAAACCCATCAATTTCAATTTTGATGGAACCTTTGTTTGTAACGATTTCATTTACTTTCATTGCACTTTTTTTTAATAAGAAAACTTACGTTGCTATAAGAGACCGTCCCTTTCCCTAGCAACACTAAATTTAGTCCCCTACTTTTATAGTTGGATGGGTGCATGTGCTGTGCAGTGTACTGATTCTCTTAAGGAGACTTTCCTAATCTAGAATTAATATTAATTGTTGAGACAATGAATGGTTACAATTCACTGTCTCAACAATTAATATGTTTTCTAGATTTTTGCATTTTTTTTCTAGATTCTTACAGTTCGAGATTATGCTTTCTTGATTTTTGTTTTCGAGATTTTTTCAATTCTAGATTTTTTTTTCTAGATTTTTACTTTCGGGATTTTTGCTTTCTGGATTATTGGTTTCTAGATATCGTGGTAAACCCCATAAGGTTATTGTTAATAATGGTAGTGGAAGATGCCTTTTAGTAGAACAATTTTTTTTTTTTTTCAATTTTGATTTTTTCGAAAACGAATTGGAAGATATTTTTCATTTTTTATATAAACGATCTTCTAAAAGGTTACAATAGTGTTGAATATCAAAAATATATTTTTTTTTTAACTTAAAATCAAAAAATCTGGACACTTGCGAGCACAAGTTTGAAAAACTTCTTTTCAGTTTCAATGAACAAATTTTGCACCAAAAGAAGTAGCATGTAGTAAAGTGGCGGATCCAGGGGGGTGGATTTAGGTGCTAAAGCCCCCCACAGCCGATTCCTAAAATAATTTGAGATATAGAAAGCAATTCATTACAAAGTGTAGAGTTTTATATTCGTCTAAAATATTGTTAAGATGTGAAATATGTTGGACAAAAAACCTGGTTGGGGCTGAACAATTTACATGCAATGTAACTTTTTTCCTATGCCCTAAGGTTGGAACTAAACCCTGTAACGAATTGGACAAAACACCGAGTGGGGGAATAATGGACATGTTTTATGCAATTACAATTTTCTGTAAAAACAATCCAGAAAATTGGAAAAAAAACAGATTGGGACTAATAATGTCTGAGAAATTTGACAAAAACGTAATCAGGGTTAAACAACTAATTCCTTAAAAACTAACCTTATTCCAGAGAGCTTTTGGGGCTTTAGTCTAAGGACTGTCAAAGTCCAAATTTGGGGATAATGCTTGAAAAATAGTTAATCGGGGCTTAACATTAACATGTCAAAAGCAACAATTGATTAGACTAAAAAATTACCTAATTTAAGGAAATAAACGCAATTGGGGCTAAAACAATTGGAAAACAACGGGGTGTTAAGCTTAGTGTAAATGTTTAATACAACAAGAATTTTGGGGCTTAGTTTTCAAACTTGCAAAGGTCAAAGGCAATTGTACATACAAAAAATTTTTGGGCTAAGCAATGAAATACAAATTCTCTAGTCAAGGAGCCAAGTTCCTTAAGCGTGAAAAACTCTGTGAACTCAGAAAAATCTTGCAGGTTTGAATATTTACAATCCCTATGAGACATATTTTGAACAGGAATAGAAAGTGGAATTCATTCACACTTGAAGAAATGGGCCGTCGTGGTTATTTTTTAGAGCAGCTGTTTCTTTCTAATTCAAGAAAATGAGAACTCAGAGGACTGATACTCTCAAAGCACAAATGAGCTTTTGCCAGCAAGACCACTTAAATATCATTTTTCTGAGCTAGACAACTAAAAACAGTTTTTAATTTTTATTCAAAAAGGCGAAGTTGAAAGCATATTTTTCATCTAATTTAAACAAATAGTTATGTACATAATGTAGGTAGGTACCTGGTACCTAATCAATTATTAAGGAATATAAATAAACTAATTTGCTCGTGTGGTTTGAGGCTGTAACATGGCTGAAAATGTAAGTGATAAAATTAGTTATACTACCATGTTTTGCTGAGCAATTAAATTGGCTTCTAGCTCTGCTTAAAAATAATTCCCGTGTTTAAAACAATATAAATTCTAAATTCTTGTTATTGAACTTTATTTAAAACATTTTAAAGCGCGATAGGAGCGGATATAAGGCAAACAAAACACGGCTATTATTAAAGGAAAAGTGATAATGTCAAAATTCGTTGTCTGTTTCATATGTTTTCATATGAACCAATTGGATCTCCAAACTCCAAGGCCCCCCCCACAGCCAAATCCTAGATCCGCTACTGGCCCCAACCTAATTCATTTGGGGCTTAGGAAAAAAAATACATAACATGTAAATTGCTTAGCCCCCGGCTCGTTATTTTGTCTGACTCCCATCAAATTTGCCTGCTCAGCAACATTTTAGACGAATATAAAACTCTTCACGTTGTAACGTTTTGATTTCTATATGTCAATCAATTTAACCCCCATATTAATAAATGGAGCTAGCGGCGAGTTTTCATTAAATCCTAGATTAGAAGTAAGATTTCTGCCACTTATGAGCTAGCTAAACCAACAAGGAAGGTGAAAAAAATGTGAATAAACATTTTAATTCACGAGTTATCTCTTAATCCATGCTAACACGAGAGCTCGAAAGTTTCATGTGAGTTAAGTGCTATTTTTATTAATATGGCTGTAAGAGTATAATGATTTTATATAAAATATACATACACACATAAGTATTTAAAAATGAGTTATTTTAGTTGATTTTTTGTAAGTTCATACCTATGTACATACTTTAATTATTTTAAATAAAAATTATTCTGGAATTTGTTGTTTTCCAATGTAACTAATTGAAGTAAATCGATTAAATAAAAAGATAAATTCGCGGATAAATGGACAAAAAATGAAAATAAATAAATAAATACTCGGTCTCTGATTAAAATATCATTTTTTTATTTTTAATTAAAAAACATAAATTTAGTCTTCCTACATACATACATATATGTTTTTTTTTATTAACAAACATAGGAATAGGTCAGTTGCGGATCCACAAGGGGGGAGGCCGACTTCAACTCAAACTGCCTCATGAGAGCAGGTGTTTTGTCACGACCACGAATTCTACTTCGAGAGCGAGGAGCTGAGCGATGACTTTCATGGAGAAATTGTTGTAATTGTCGATCGATTTGATCAATGCGATGTTCAATGGACAATTTGGATGTGGATGGGGCACCTTGCGTGGCCATATCCACTCGATGATTGGCACTTACCTCCAGAATTTTATCAGCGAGGACAGCTTTTCCTTTAAGATCGGCAGTGGAGGCTTAAAGAATCGCTCGAGCTTGTGATGGTAGTTGGTTGAGCCATAAGCTATATAATAATTCATCATTCAAGTGTTTCCCACCTAACAGACGCATTTCGTTAAGCAGTTGTGTTGGCTTTTTGTCTCCAAGCTCGATTTCTGATAGCAAGCGTCTAATTTTCTGTTGCTCGGATGCTCCATACCGCTCCAGCAAAACGTTTTTAAAGTTTTCGTATTTGCCAGATTCTGGTGGGTTGAGAATAGCATCTGTGACTTGAGTTAAAATTCTGGTTTCGATGGCAGCAACGACAGTGTTGAACTTTGAGTCATCCGAACTTACTCTAGCGTTTGCAAATTGCGCTTCCACTTGTGCGAACCAAACTTGAGGATTTTCAGCCCAAAATGGAGGTACTTTAACAGAAACTCCGTTGACTATTGATGGAGGATCGTCTTCATTAACCATTCTGAAAAATTTCACTGCAGATGTCTAGCTGTAAAAAACAGGTACCGCAAGTACAACCACAGTTTGTTGTTCGCTGTTTTTGTTGTTCGATGTATGTATAACGGGCTTGTGTTCGTTATACAAGCGTCGGGGTCACCAACATAGAACAGATGCTAATTATTTAGAAGTTCTATTAAATGAAAAGAAGTAAAACAACTTTAATTAATATTAAATCTTTAATTACATCTAAAGACAATTTAAACATAAACTTTAATAAAGGTTGTTTCGCTTCGGTGGTGCGGCACATCGTAGTTGAGAAAAGTTTCTTATTTCTTTCGGCTCGTGTTAGGCTTTTATATCATTCACTTTGACGTTTGATTGGAACTTTTATTGGAATATGATGATGACGATGAGTGTTACCACTTAAATGCTCTGTGACAGGGGTGCCACAAAACCATTAATTATTGTTAATCAATCTTTGGTAAGTTCTTATAGAAAAAACATTTGATGATTTACCAATTGCTTTAACCATAGATTACACATTAATATAGCTGTAAGCAAGCTGACCTTTAGTGTTTCTTTTGTTTGCTTATGCAATTGGGTTTGTGTTTTGTGTCATGTCGAAAACATTTTCTCACATGGGCGTACATTTTTTAAACGACCCTCAAAATTTCAGCCTTCTATCTTAATATTAACCCTTGCCGAAAGTAAATTGAAGCTTTATATGCAAATTATATGGTAATTTTAAGCTATAAGATTTTTTTTCACATTCTCAAAAAATTGAAAATCATTGTTAATTGTTTGTGGAATGAGTCAACTTTCTATTGGTATTTTATTCATACTGTTTAATTGATTTTGATTTACATATTATTGGATATGAAAATCATGCGCCGTAGAATCTGAAAAAAATTATTTGAATGGCATTTAACACTATGCTATAAGAATAATTTGTTTTCCATTCAAAATTAAGGCACTGCGCATGCGCAAAATCAATTAAACAGTATGATGAATAAAATTCCCATAGAAAGTTGACTCATTCCACAAGCAATTAACAATGATTCTCAATTTTTTTCAATTTTGTTTATAGAATGTGACAAAAGTCTTAAAGAAAAAAATTACTATGTAATTTGCATTTAAAATTTCAATTTAGTTTCGGCACAGGTTAAAGGCTGCAATTTTTAGAGTTTTTTTTCACCGTGTAAACAAAATTTGCGCCTCTGATGGGAGCAAATGTTTTCGACATGACACAAAATAACGGACACCCTACTATACATGTGGGGCATTTCACGTGAAGCGGACAACGAAAAAAGTGGTGGGTCTTGAAATTGGTTCATCTTTGTGTAGTTTATACTTCTTCTGGTTCTTAACCTGAATGCAGAAGGAATTTGAATTTTGAGGTCTGGTGTGGGTGTTATGGGCTTTTAAAGTTTAGGCTTGCTCTGTGTAAGGGTTCCTTAGAAAAATGTTGATAAATTAAATGAAGAAATAGAAAAATAATTTGAATAGTGGAATATATTGTAAATTAGATGTTCTTTTTATTTATGAAATTTAAACCGGAAATTAAATTTTTACTTATAGAAAACCGGAAGTTAACACTTCAAATAGGATTTTAGCCAACTTAGCCACTTTTCATATTTTTTCTGTAGGTCTTATTTTTAAGCTTACAGTAGGGATACTACATGCAAAGTTTGAGAGTGGGATATTCATTCGTTTAGAAGATACATAATTTTTTGTGCGTGGCTCTAGTCCAAAAAACAGATTTTTGTATAGAAAACCGGATGTTAGCAATTTAATTAAAACTTTAAGTAGTCTAGGCGATTTTTATATTTTTTATGAAATTTTAATTTAAAGGGGTTAAAGCAACGATCAACATGCGGTGGCATAGTAAATGATTTATTATTCAATTAAAAGTCCAGAGCGAACTTAATAAAAGCTTAGTGCTCAATGAGAGCAAGAAATTAATGAAACAAGAATAACGGTGACACAAAACGTTGTCACGTGGCGTCATTTAAGATCGATCTATTTCTATCATTAATGTAGTTTACAATATTAAAATATGGCGTCTCTTCGCGAGAAAGCGAGAAGGTTAGACCAAGTGGCCAAACAGCCAAATCCTAGATCCGCTACTGGCCCCAACCTAATTCATTTGGGGCTTAGGAAAAAAAATACATAACATGTAAATTGCTTAGCCCCCGGCTCGTTATTTTGTCTGACTCCCATCAAATTTGCCTGCTCAGCAACATTTTAGACGAATATAAAACTCTTCACGTTGTAACGTTTTGATTTCTATATGTCAATCAATTTAACCCCCATATTAATAAATGGAGCTAGCGGCGAGTTTTCATTAAATCCTAGATTAGAAGTAAGATTTCTGCCACTTATGAGCTAGCTAAACCAACAAGGAAGGTGAAAAAAATGTGAATAAACATTTTAATTCACGAGTTATCTCTTAATCCATGCTAACACGAGAGCTCGAAAGTTTCATGTGAGTTAAGTGCTATTTTTATTAATATGGCTGTAAGAGTATAATGATTTTATATAAAATATACATACACACATAAGTATTTAAAAATGAGTTATTTTAGTTGATTTTTTGTAAGTTCATACCTATGTACATACTTTAATTATTTTAAATAAAAATTATTCTGGAATTTGTTGTTTTCCAATGTAACTAATTGAAGTAAATCGATTAAATAAAAAGATAAATTCGCGGATAAATGGACAAAAAATGAAAATAAATAAATAAATACTCGGTCTCTGATTAAAATATCATTTTTTTATTTTTAATTAAAAAACATAAATTTAGTCTTCCTACATACATACATATATGTTTTTTTTTATTAACAAACATAGGAATAGGTCAGTTGCGGATCCACAAGGGGGGAGGCCGACTTCAACTCAAACTGCCTCATGAGAGCAGGTGTTTTGTCACGACCACGAATTCTACTTCGAGAGCGAGGAGCTGAGCGATGACTTTCATGGAGAAATTGTTGTAATTGTCGATCGATTTGATCAATGCGATGTTCAATGGACAATTTGGATGTGGATGGGGCACCTTGCGTGGCCATATCCACTCGATGATTGGCACTTACCTCCAGAATTTTATCAGCGAGGACAGCTTTTCCTTTAAGATCGGCAGTGGAGGCTTAAAGAATCGCTCGAGCTTGTGATGGTAGTTGGTTGAGCCATAAGCTATATAATAATTCATCATTCAAGTGTTTCCCACCTAACAGACGCATTTCGTTAAGCAGTTGTGTTGGCTTTTTGTCTCCAAGCTCGATTTCTGATAGCAAGCGTCTAATTTTCTGTTGCTCGGATGCTCCATACCGCTCCAGCAAAACGTTTTTAAAGTTTTCGTATTTGCCAGATTCTGGTGGGTTGAGAATAGCATCTGTGACTTGAGTTAAAATTCTGGTTTCGATGGCAGCAACGACAGTGTTGAACTTTGAGTCATCCGAACTTACTCTAGCGTTTGCAAATTGCGCTTCCACTTGTGCGAACCAAACTTGAGGATTTTCAGCCCAAAATGGAGGTACTTTAACAGAAACTCCGTTGACTATTGATGGAGGATCGTCTTCATTAACCATTCTGAAAAATTTCACTGCAGATGTCTAGCTGTAAAAAACAGGTACCGCAAGTACAACCACAGTTTGTTGTTCGCTGTTTTTGTTGTTCGATGTATGTATAACGGGCTTGTGTTCGTTATACAAGCGTCGGGGTCACCAACATAGAACAGATGCTAATTATTTAGAAGTTCTATTAAATGAAAAGAAGTAAAACAACTTTAATTAATATTAAATCTTTAATTACATCTAAAGACAATTTAAACATAAACTTTAATAAAGGTTGTTTCGCTTCGGTGGTGCGGCACATCGTAGTTGAGAAAAGTTTCTTATTTCTTTCGGCTCGTGTTAGGCTTTTATATCATTCACTTTGACGTTTGATTGGAACTTTTATTGGAATATGATGATGACGATGAGTGTTACCACTTAAATGCTCTGTGACAGGGGTGCCACAAAACCATTAATTATTGTTAATCAATCTTTGGTAAGTTCTTATAGAAAAAACATTTGATGATTTACCAATTGCTTTAACCATAGATTACACATTAATATAGCTGTAAGCAAGCTGACCTTTAGTGTTTCTTTTGTTTGCTTATGCAATTGGGTTTGTGTTTTGTGTCATGTCGAAAACATTTTCTCACATGGGCGTACATTTTTTAAACGACCCTCAAAATTTCAGCCTTCTATCTTAATATTAACCCTTGCCGAAAGTAAATTGAAGCTTTATATGCAAATTATATGGTAATTTTAAGCTATAAGATTTTTTTTCACATTCTCAAAAAATTGAAAATCATTGTTAATTGTTTGTGGAATGAGTCAACTTTCTATTGGTATTTTATTCATACTGTTTAATTGATTTTGATTTACATATTATTGGATATGAAAATCATGCGCCGTAGAATCTGAAAAAAATTATTTGAATGGCATTTAACACTATGCTATAAGAATAATTTGTTTTCCATTCAAAATTAAGGCACTGCGCATGCGCAAAATCAATTAAACAGTATGATGAATAAAATTCCCATAGAAAGTTGACTCATTCCACAAGCAATTAACAATGATTCTCAATTTTTTTCAATTTTGTTTATAGAATGTGACAAAAGTCTTAAAGAAAAAAATTACTATGTAATTTGCATTTAAAATTTCAATTTAGTTTCGGCACAGGTTAAAGGCTGCAATTTTTAGAGTTTTTTTTCACCGTGTAAACAAAATTTGCGCCTCTGATGGGAGCAAATGTTTTCGACATGACACAAAATAACGGACACCCTACTATACATGTGGGGCATTTCACGTGAAGCGGACAACGAAAAAAGTGGTGGGTCTTGAAATTGGTTCATCTTTGTGTAGTTTATACTTCTTCTGGTTCTTAACCTGAATGCAGAAGGAATTTGAATTTTGAGGTCTGGTGTGGGTGTTATGGGCTTTTAAAGTTTAGGCTTGCTCTGTGTAAGGGTTCCTTAGAAAAATGTTGATAAATTAAATGAAGAAATAGAAAAATAATTTGAATAGTGGAATATATTGTAAATTAGATGTTCTTTTTATTTATGAAATTTAAACCGGAAATTAAATTTTTACTTATAGAAAACCGGAAGTTAACACTTCAAATAGGATTTTAGCCAACTTAGCCACTTTTCATATTTTTTCTGTAGGTCTTATTTTTAAGCTTACAGTAGGGATACTACATGCAAAGTTTGAGAGTGGGATATTCATTCGTTTAGAAGATACATAATTTTTTGTGCGTGGCTCTAGTCCAAAAAACAGATTTTTGTATAGAAAACCGGATGTTAGCAATTTAATTAAAACTTTAAGTAGTCTAGGCGATTTTTATATTTTTTATGAAATTTTAATTTAAAGGGGTTAAAGCAACGATCAACATGCGGTGGCATAGTAAATGATTTATTATTCAATTAAAAGTCCAGAGCGAACTTAATAAAAGCTTAGTGCTCAATGAGAGCAAGAAATTAATGAAACAAGAATAACGGTGACACAAAACGTTGTCACGTGGCGTCATTTAAGATCGATCTATTTCTATCATTAATGTAGTTTACAATATTAAAATATGGCGTCTCTTCGCGAGAAAGCGAGAAGGTTAGACCAAGTGGGACTTTTCGCACGACACGAAGTTCCCACCTCAACACTAAAAATATGTTACTTCTAAACTAATTAAGATCCCATTTTCAAACTTGGTATTTGGTATCTCTATTATATAAGGAACATTAAGAAAAAAATAAAAAAAAATATAAAAATGGCCTAGACTACTTAAAGTTTTAATTAAATTGCTAACATCAGGTTTTCTATACAAAAATCTGTTTTTTAGACTAGAGCCACGCACAAAAAATAATGTATCTTCTAAACGAATGAAGATCCCACTCTCAAACTTTGAATGTAGTATCACTACTGTGTAAGCTTAAAAATAAGACCTACAGAAAAAATATGAAAAGTGGCTAAGTTGGCTAAAGTCCCATTTGAAGTGTTAACTTCCGGTTTTCTATAAGAAAAAAAAATAATTTCCGGTTTAAATTTCAGAAATAAAAAGAACATCTAATTTACAATATATTCCACTATTCAAATTATTTTTCTATTGCTTCATTTAATTTATCAACATTTTTGTAAAGAACCCTTGCACATAGCAAGCCTAAACATTGAAAGCCCATAACACCCGCACCAGACCTCAAAATTCAAATTCCTTCCGCATTCTGGTTAAGAACCAAAAAAAGTATAAATAACACAAAGATGAACCAATTTCAAGACCCACCACTTTTTTCGTTGTCCGCTTCACGTGAAATGCCCCATGTATAATTTTGTTGGTTGTGTTTTCTTAAGCATTCTGTTAAATTTTACTTTTGCATCCTACTATCCTTACACGCATACGCATACCTACTGAAGGCTATCGTGGTGCAATTTATTTAACGTTTGTGCTTGACTCTGTACCTATTTAACAACACTTTTTATGATAATTCGGATCATCTTCCTTAAACAAATGTATTAATGCTCTTTTGAAGAGCGTTAACAAAATACATGCCTACCTACAAATTTTTTTTTTTTTTCTTTTTTTATCGGTCCAATTTTTCAGTTGAACCCCTTGTCATGACCAAATCCTGTAGCCGCCCTGGAATTAGATACTTACAAACATTTTTTTTATAAGGACAAAAATTATCATTAAATGAATCTGCTTCGCAGTAAAACAAGAAAATTGGCAAAAAAATAGCGCACAATATTCCCTAATCGATGATTTAAATACAAAGAACCACAAAAAAACAGATCAGCCGGATGATTCGCATAAATTTCCTGATTATTCGGAGCAGTAGTTCTTTCTGCCTGTGTGGTTCGATTTGCAGTTCAATTTCAATAGGTACATATATGTATATACCACCTATACCGCAATAAGTCGGCACAAAAACCATACAAATTTGCACTAGAAATCCCAGTCCCATAGAATTTTCCAATGGGAACATAAGAATAGTTAACCATCAAAATGCAAATGTCGAATTGAAAATAACAAAAAAAAACATTTTCCGGAGTTTGTGCGATGACTGCAAAAAAATACAAAAATAAAAATGGTAAGCGCAAATTGTAAAAAAAAAAGGATAGTGGTTCGAATAAAGAAAAATGCTAATTTTACAAATGCATCAATTTATTATGGCACGCTGCCGTCGCGCGCCCCGTGACGAAAGATTTTTGTGGCTATAGATTCTGAATCTATTAAAGTGTCTGTCAATATATGTAGGAACATGGATTGTGTGGTGGCAAGGCCGATTCGGCGCCGGCCGGCGGTGGTTTTTTGAATCCGCCTTTTAATTATTTCGGACATAATTACATCCGGTTTGCCGATAAGGACTTTTTTCAACATTGCCAACAAAATCCATGACAATGGGGCATATTCATAGTCGCAGATAGACAGTAGCGGATCCGGGTGGTGGCTATAGGGGCTAAAGCCCCTCCCCCACAACCGAATCATAAAATAATTAAAAATATAGAAAGCAATACATTACAACGTGTAGAATTTTATATTCCGTCTAAAATATTGTTAAGATATAAGATTTGATGGACAAAATAACGTGGTTGGGGTTTAACTATTGCATACATGTTATGTAATTTTTTTCTAAGCCCTAAGATTGGGGCTAAAGTCTGAAGCGAATTGGGCAAAAACTAAGTTGGGAGCTATGAATATGGACATGTTTCATGCAACGACAATTTTTCCCCAAAAATAAAACCCAGAAAATTGGGAAGTAAAAACAGTTTTGGAGCAATAAGGGTTGAGCATATTGGACAAAAAACCTAGCCAGGGTTAAGCAACCTACTTCCGAAAAACTAACCTTATTCCAGAGAGTTTTGGGGACTCAAGTCTAGGGACTGCCAAAGTCCGAAGTTGGGGCTAAGGCTTGAAGAGATAAGTAAAAAGAGATAAAAACGGCCGGGGCTTAACATTAACGTGTCAAATGCCCCAACTGTTTATACTAAAAACAAAGCTAATTTGCCGACAGAAACGCATTTGAGGCTTAAAACTATTTGAGAACAACGGGATGTCAAGTTTAGTGTAAATGTTTAATGCAACAGGAATTGTTTCTTACGGCCTTGGCTGGGCTTAGAAATTTTCGGGGCTACGTTTTCAAAATTTGAAAGGTCCAAGGCAATAATTGTACATACAAAACATTTTTGTACTGGGCAATTACATACAAATTCTCTAGTCAAGGAGCCAAATTCCAAAAGCGTGAGTTTTCTCTGTGCGCGCTCAGAAAATCATGCAAAAGCAAATGAATATTTGCAATCCCTCTAGACTCTAGAATGCCGTGCAAATTTTTTCGACATATTTTTTTAGCATGAATAAAAAGTGTATGCAGCGTAAACACCAAAATTAATTCACGCTGGCAGAATTGGGCCACGGCTTATTTCTTAGAGCAGCTATGTCTTATGTCCTAAAGTGTCAGTTTGAACAAAATAGTTTCTCGTTGATTTGGCTAATTCAGAAAAAATGAGATCTCAGAGGACTGATACCGTGTCAAAGCACATATATGATCTTTTGTCAGTACGAACACTTAAATATAATATTTCTAAACTAGCCAATTATAAACAGTTTTCAAATCTTGTCAAAAATGGGAAGTTCAAAACATACCCACAGCTAATGTAAAAATATAACTACATAAGGTAGGTACCTAATCAATTTTTAAATAATATAAATAAACGAATTTGTACGCGTGGTTCAAGCATAATGGCTCTCAAATTATTATTTTGGTGCACCTTTGAATTTACTTCTATCTCCGCTACAGCAATTATGTATGAATAATTGTTATTGTACTTTGTAGATATTGAAAACATTTTAAAGCGCGACAGGAGCGGATATAAAGGCACACAAAAAACGGATATCATTAAAATGAAAGTGGAAATGTCAAAATTCGTTGTCTTTTATATAACTACACATGTATCTGCATATATCTCTTTCACAAGAAAAATACATAAACCTTAAAGGTTAGACCGCACTCGCCGGAACTGTACTGCATCGGAACTACACTTCACACAAATTCGTATGAATTTTTATGAAGTTCAGCTGCCGCTTAGTGCGATATAGCTCCTAAAATTTCATAAAAAATAATGTTTTGCCGCGTTGTCGTGAAGTGTAGTTCGGCTGAAGTTGGTACGGTCTTGCATTAAACCTAAACTCTCTATTATTTGTTATAAATTATAAAATGTATCTAAGGACAAGCAAATTTTATTACTTAAGGTCTCAAACTGGATCTCCAAACTCAAAGCCCCCCCCAGAGCCTAATCCTAGATCCGCTACTGCAGATAGACCCAGGTTTAACTAAATTACAGTTTAATACAATTTTGGCTCAATGAATACAGATCGATTTTAATCACAAATTGTTGGTTTTATATTTTTATAAGAAAACTACACAAATAGCTTCAAATATTTTGAAATGATAACCTTAAAAATATTGAATCAACGGCCGAAAATTCAACCAAAGCTATGTTTAACTAAGACCCAGGTCTAAAATGACTATGAATATGCCCCAATGGGTTTTATGTTGGAGAAGCATATAAGAAAGATCTAATGTATTTGTTTCTTGTGTAATTTTAATAAATCGTCTTCAAATGATTGCAACGCGAAATAAAAATATGTCAAGTAAAAAGGGGGCACTAAAAATTTTGATTTTCGTGTTTATTCAAACAAAAACTGTAATCTTTTAAAATATATAAATAACAATGAGTAACGGGTAGGTACCTACCTAACTTGTTATCACTTTTGTTTTACTCCCAGTTTTACTTGCGCTGTATGTAAGTGTACATACATACATACATAGGTATGTAGGGGCAAGTTTTGGATTCCAAAAAAAAATTGAACTCGAGATAATCATGTCAATAACATTATCCGAAAAATTTTATTCCGCAACGACTTTGGAGCACTAACGACCATTTAAATAATTGTTTCATTAATTGTTTCGAATCAAGCCATGCTTCGATACTTGACTTGACACTTACTTCCCATAACATGCATTGACTTAAGCACAAGATACATTCGATCAAAATATAATACAAACCATTGTCTTGACTTCTACGTCAGGGTAATTAAAAGGTATACACGATGCGACTCGTGGTCAACATTATCAGCCCTATTCTGCTATTCCCGTGAACCATAGATCCGATTCACCATTTCGATTCCCTTTCGCTCTGTATTTACATTCTGCTATCCGTCGGGTGAACTACATTATTCCAAGCCGAAAAACTAAATTATTTTGAAGCACTCAAAAATTAGGGCAAAAATTGTCCAATTCTGCAAAAATTTTGAATCAAATAGTCTAGAGTATTATAAGACGAAATTCAAAAATTCGATCCAAATCGGTCAAACAGTTTTGGCAAGAAACATGATGTTAACTAAGTGCAACAAACAATGTTTGCATCATTGCTGTGGTCAAAGAAGGACGCTTAAGTTGGCATTTATTTTTGTACACGTACTTGGATACCTTAACTATAATAAAATATAGTTACAATATTTAAATCTTTTTTCAAGCAACTTTGGTAGTGAATTTAAAAGTTTCGAAAATGTTCACGAAATTACATATTTACATGCTAAGTGAACAATTTTCGGAACTTTTAAAATCGCTGCTAAATAATCTTTAAAAGAGATATTAATATTGTAACTTTATTTAATCATAGTTAAGGGTTCCAAGTACGTGTACAAAAATAAATGCCAACTTAAGCGTCCTACTTTGACCACAGCAATGATGCAAACATTGCTTGTTGCACTTAATTAACATCAGTTTCTTGCCAAAACTATTTGACCGATTTGGATCGAATTTTCAAATTTGTTCTTATAATACTCTAGGCTATTTGATTGCAAATTTTGAGCACAATTGGACAATTTTTGACCTATTTTTTGAGCGCTTCAAAATCACTTAGTTTTTTCAGAATTTTTGTTTTTACTCATGGTTAGATAGCAACTCAAATATAACATACATGAATTTTAAACTATGTGGTTTTGTAGCAAATTTTATAACAAACAAGAATATAGTGAATGGTTTTTTCCTAAGTTGCATATTTCCAAAGTTATAAAGAAAAATGTCGGAAAAATGGGGTGATTTTTGCGTTTTTTTCACCGTTGCATTTTTCCTGCAGCGAGCAAAGGTTTTTCGAAGTTGCAAATTTAGCTACATACTACTCTAACATGCCCCAACAACATATCAAAAATGCAGAACTACATCGCACTTTGCGAATTTATTGACGAATTTGACTAGGCTAAATAGGGCTGATTGAAATGTTTTGATATTCAATATCATGAAAACGGGTCATTGATTTTATTTAATATTGTATTTATTAAATACTAGAAGTTGGCATACCATATTTTATTTTTTTTTATAAAATCATATGCCATACATCAAGATTACATACTCTTTTTGAGCTCCTGCTATTTAAAATCACATTTTTATATCTATTTAAATAATATATTTGTATAAAATTAAATAAATAGGTAATTTGTATTCAAAATTTTTTTTGTTAACACTTTATTTTTTACAACATTAAACTATCAACATATGTAGGTACTTATTATCAATCTCTATTTACGTTAAACACCTACCACGACCACCTATTTCAGTACCTTTACCGCCTACGTGCAGTCGTGGAGACCGCGTATTAACTAAATACAAAAATGAATAGAATTGTTGTTAAAACTCTTAAGCTCAATTCTAAGAATTCAAATAACAAAAACTACAGTAACATTTCGTAAAATTCTTGAAATCTTCACAAATTAACATAGTCTAAGAGCCGGGAGCAGATTTTGGTCGTGAAAGGAAACCAAAAGATATTAATAGTATAAGTAGTCCTGGTGAAGGTGATATCGAATACGTTCGTCTACCAGCATGAAGTGGCCCCGTTACCACGTAAAAGTGCATCGAAAGTAGAACTTTTCTGAAAATTGAAATCGGGTGAGAAACCATTTCAAATGTAATACAACTTGACGCCATCAACTCCCTGATTACAAAAATGGTTTCGACAGACGTCTAGGTGGCCCCAAAACCCAGACAGACGTCCCTGAAAACGCGATTTTTTTGGCGTTTTTAGGCTTTTGGGAAACCACCTGAAATGAATCACAACTTTTAGCCATGGACCCCCTGAGTGTGAATATGTACGTGACAGACGTCTAAGTGGCCCCGAAACCCCCGACAGACATCCCTGAAAATGCGTTTTTTTTTGCGTTTTTCGTCAAAAAGGAAACCACTTGAAATATATCACAAACGAAAGATATTGACTCCCTGAGTGTGAATATGAACATGACAGACGTCTAAGTGGCTCCAAAACCCCCGACAGACTCGATTAAAGTCGCGGATTTTTTATTGAAAGTTTTAGATAATTGAAAGAAAAAACAATAATAATATTTGAAGGCGAGTTATATCGTGGATTTCAATAGGTTGGCGTAACTCAAAACGTCTGTCGGGTAAATTTACCGACTCAGGGAGGCAAGCCTTATAAATTTAGATGCATTTCAAGAGATTTGTATTGATAATCTAATTGATAAACTAGTAATAACATCCGCGACTTTTATCGCGATTTTCAGCAGTATGGGGTAACTCAAAACTTCTGTCAGTTACAGTTTGCAACTCAGGGAGTCAAGCCCTTTAAATTGAGATGCATTTCAAGATATTTGTATCTTTAATCTTTTTGATAAACTAGTAAATACATCCGCGACTTTTATCGCGCTTTTCAGCGATTTGGCGTAACTCAAACGCCTGTTACTTATAAAATCACTTTCTTTAGTCAGAACCTTTTAATTGGTAAACATTTGAAGAAGCTACCACTAATATACAATTTAAAAAAAAGATAATAACATCCGCAAATTATATCGCAGCTGTCAGTTATTTGGGGCCACTCAAACGTCTGTCACTTACATTTTAATTTTTTTTGGGTCAAGACGTTTTGATTGGGATACATTTCAAGTGATTTCCCTGAAAATCCTATTACTAAAAAAATAAAATAAAAAATCCGCGATTTATTTCGCGCCTTTCCAGCTGTTGAATGACACTAAAAAATATTTCTTTTTATACATTAGTACTCTGGTAGTCAAGACCTTCCGATTGCGATACATTTTGGTGGCATACATCAATTATCTAAAAATTTCAATAAAAAATCCGCGACTTTAATCGCGTCTGTCGGGGGTTTTGGGGCCACTTAGACGTCTGTCATGTTCATATTCACACTCAGGGGGTCAAGATCTTTCGTTTGTGATACATTTCAAGTGGTTTCCTTTTTGACAAAAAACGCCAAAAAGAAGCATTTTCAGGGACGTCTGTCGGGGGTTTCGTGGAAGTTAAAGTTTTAGGGTTGATGACAGTTGATGGACCTTTGAACCGTATTCTTATTCATAAAAATCAAATGCACCAAAATGTGTGAGCTTTGGACCGTATTATTATTCATAAAGATCAAATCCACCAAAATGTGTGAATAACAATAAAAAAACTTATTTAAAAAGTTTGTAGTTTTTTTTTTTCTTTCTAAGGTCATGGAAACGCTGATTAACTTTCAGCTCAAGAAATGTCTTGAGGAACGAAAGCTTCTTAATGACCGGCAGTATGGCTTTCGTAGCAATAGGTCCACTGGTGATCTGATGGTATATCTCACCGAACAGTGGAGCAAATTTTTACATCGTTTTGGAGAAAGTAAGATTATTGCACTTGATATTTCAAAAGCGTTTGATAGAGTTTGGCACCAAGCTGTCTTATCGAAAATGCACGCATTTGCTTTCATTTCATTTTTCATTTATTTAAAAAAAAGTATTAAATTTACAATGATACATTAAGATTTAAATCTTTTAGAGTATCAATAATTTAAAATACAAAATTCTCTTTAGGTTTCGATGAATATCTTCTTCGTTGGATCACAAATTACCTTTCGGACCGTTCAATACAAGTTGTTTTGGACGGTTTCAAGTCTGAAATTCACAAAATAAATGCTGGTGTGCCCCAGGGCTTCGTTTTGCCTCCGACCCTCTTCCTTATTTTTATTAATGTTCTTTTGTCTGAAACTTCTAAACCATTAAATTGTTTCGCTGACGATATTACCCTCAGCTTCTCATATTCGTTTACAGAGTCACATCCATGTCCTTCGGATGTGGAACTTGAACGGCAGCGTATGATAAGCTCATTAAATTCTGATCTCGACAGCATTGTACAATGGGGAATCAAAAACCGCGTAGAATTTAATGCTTCAAAAACTCAATGCTGTCTCCTGTCGTTAACGCGAAACTCAACCCCAATGCCGCTATCCATGGATGGCACTTGCATCGAGGAAACCGAACAGCTCTCAGTTCTCAGTATGTGTGTCACAGACCACCTTTTGTGGCATGACCACATATTTGACGTCGCCAAAAACGCTGCTAAATGTTTAGGTTTTCTCCGTATATGCAAGAAATTTGTCTCCCCTTCTGATCTGGCTATGATCTACAAAGCCTTTATTCGTCAAAACTTGAGTACAATTCTCATGTTTGGGCAGGAGCTCCAAAAACTCACTTAAGTTTATTGGACCGAATACAAAAGAGAGCTTTAAAAATGATAGGAGAAAGATCTATAACAGCAATGTTTCATGTCTTTCTCTATTTTACCGCTATTTTTATAGTGAGTGTTCTTGTGAAATAGCCAGTTGCATTCCTCCCCTTAAACAATTCAACCGTAATACTCGCGCTTCTAGGAATGCCCATCAGTTTACCCTTGAGCCCAACTTCAGACGTACTATATAATACAGAGATTCTTTCTTCAGTCGCACCACACGAATATGGAATGCTTTACCCGGCCCGACTTTCCCCTCTTATTTCGATGTGCAAACATTCAAAACCAATGTGCATCGGTATCTCCTTTTAAATCCTCTCCTACTTACCTTATCGCTCGTGCTGTGCTTAAAACATTTTAAGGGTATTCATTACACCTTTTGTGCGCGCGGAATATATAGAAATTCGTACAAAAATCGTTTTTTTTATGAGATTGTGTGTGTGCGCTCTTTAACACGATTTTGTTCACCAAATTATTTCGGCCACGGACTCGTAACAAATATTCAGAAGCGCATTAAATTGTCTAGTTGTTATTATAAAAATTAATTTTATTTCAGTGAATATATTAAAACATTTGCTCATGGATCCAAGTAAAAATAAACTGAGCGACTGGAACGCACAAACTTGGTCTCGTAGCTAACAACTTTAACCCTTGCCTTAACCACCTACCAGTCTGAAAGACCGCAACAAATTTTCAAACTCAAATATTTAATTATGTGGGTGTCGTATAACAAACTGCACACTCCCATGAAGCACGTTTAGTCATCAAAAAGTATAACAGTTGAGATTGAAGAGTGCATACCTACTAGGTACACACGTTTGGCAAAGCTTAGTTAAAATCTTTAACCAGCGGTCTCCAGGACCGCACGTAGGTGGTAAATGTGGTAAATAATGAATTTCCAATCAGAAATGCAAGTTTCTATTTATTAAATGTAAATTTATATTTGTGGAAATATGTCATGTTTATTAGTGCGAAATAGTCTTTAGAAAACCTTTAATGAATGATAAATAAAAAAAACTCTTGAAATGAAAAGTTTCTGTTTGTTTTAATTTTGTAGGCAATGGAGAAACTGGAATAGATGGTATGCCTCAATTCATTCATTTTTTTGGAAGTGTTTTAGATTCTATTTGGTTTCGGTTCTCCAAGTATGGTGAATTGAAAAACTCTCTCTCTCACAATACATTCACATAATGGCTCCGTGGTGATTCTAATTTCCATACTAATTTGATCCGCAAAACGCAGTTTTTCGATCCGTATTTGGATCCGAATGCGAAGTCGTCCATACGTTGTTTGATACGTTTGCGGACCGAAAACGAGCTCACTTGCTTGAAGGGTAGTGTTGTTTTACTGTCAAAATGATAACTACATAGCAGTGGCATGGCGTCCATATAACACAATTCCTACCGTCTTCCCTTTCAAAATGTCCAAAATGGAATGTAGCCTACTATTTGATCGTCATTTTAAGATCTCAATCTTGAAGATCCGACAGGTAAAAGTCAAGCTGTATGCTTTTTACCCGACCCATATCACTTTTTTCACAGTATTTTGAACAAACTAAAAATAACACGGTGACCACCGTGTTATTCCGTCTTATTTTTGTTCCCGGTAGTTAAACAAAGAGAGGAACAATACAACACTAATGAAAAAAGGGATGCAAAACTATTAAGTTCCAATCCAGTATAAAACGGTCGAAATCGTGTTATTCATGTCGTTCAAAAAAAAATTTGTATGGGTGACAAAGCCAAAGACGAACAGCGACAACCGCTTTCGCTTCCTGCCGCGCTCGAGTACTGGTCGTTGACAAGAGATACACACACACAATGTATGGCAAGGTCATTTTGCAAGAAGCATGTGGATTTGTATGTATCTAACTTTTTTAAGAATTATGAAAGGAACAAGACGCTTTTTCTCGGCTTATTTATCTTAAGTTTGTTCAAAATGTTAGAAAAAAGTGATATGGCTCGAGTAAAAAGAGTATAACTTGAGTTCTAATGGTCGGATCTTCAAGATAAGGATCTTAAAATCTCACAAAAATAAAAATCTACAAATATATTTTAACATAATTCATAGACAAAAATTTTACCCTTAACAATTTTTAAAATTTAAACCTTAAACAAATTAATTGAAAAAGTTTTTAAGATAAAAATTTTATACCGACAAATCTAACATATTAGATGTTTGAAATTAAATTAACCGCATATCAAACCATTGATATTTCCATATATTCAACAAAATATCGGATGATGCAAAAATATATTTATTTAATGTTTTAATGATTGGAACTTCACAAAATTAGTGTTGAAAATAAACATTTAAGAACATGGCCTTGTTTTAAGTACAGAAAATTAAGGCCCTTAAATTTGGGACTAATTTGATTGTTTTAGCTTCGACGTCCCTATTCAAATAATTCACGCCACGCCACTGCTACATAGGTACCTATCGACGAAAATATTAAAAGATTGAGCAATCTAACTCAAAAGACTGAACACCAATTGAAATTCTTGTAATATTTTTCAGAATAAGTACCTTCCTATGTACTCAAATTGGCACTTTTGAGTCTTCTTTAATTAAAAAAAAAAGAGCGCGTGTGACTCAGTACTCGTAGCAGAAGTGAAACTTCTTTGGCGATCTAAAAATCTCGATATGTAACGGGTGAATTTTTAGCTGGTTTGTTTTGGCAACACTGGTTTTGACAGCTGACGTGTGTTTAGTACCTTGTGTCACTGTCAAACAGCTTCAGTTTGGTTTGCAATTTAACCATGGATCGTCTTACAAATGAACAACGCTTGCAAATTATTGAATTTTACTATCAAAATTCGTGCTCGGTTCGAAATGTTCATCGCGCGCTGCTTCCATTTTATGGTCGGCATTCTCGACCTTCTGAGCGGTCTATTCGGAAGATTGTGACCAAATTTCGCACCAAATTTACTTTGTTGGACATTAAACCACCAACACGTTTACGAACTGTGCGTAGTGAAGAAAATATTGCGGCCGTATCAGCTAGTGTGACAGAAGACCGCGAAATGTCGATTCGGCGCCGTTCCCAGCAGTTAGGCCTTTGTTACAGCACTACGTGGAAAATTTTGCGGAAGGATTTGGGCGTAAAGCCTTTTAAGATACAGCTGGTGCAAGAACTAAAGCCAGCCGACCTACCACAACGCCGAATTTTTGGTGAATGGGCTCTTGGAAAGCTGGCCGAGGATCCGCTTTTTTATCGAAAAATTGTGTTCAGCGATGAGGCTCATTTTTGGTTGAATGGGTACGTAAATAAGCAAAATTGCTGCATTTGGAGTGAAGATCAGCCAGAAGCATTGCAACAGCTACCAATGCATCCCGAAAAAGCCACTGTTTGGTGCGGTTTATGGGCCGGCGGCATTATTAGGCCATATTTCTTCAAAGATGATGCGAATCGCAGCGTTACTGTCAATGGTGAACGCTACCGAGCGATCATAACAAACTTTTTTTTGCCCGAAATGGAAGTTCTTGACTTGCATGATATGTGGTTTCAACAAGACGGTGCCACATGCCACACAGCACGCGAAACAATGGCGCAATTGCGAGGCGAGTTTGGTGAACAGTTAATTTCACGTTTCGGGCCGGTCAATTGGCCGCCTAGATCGTGCGATTTGACACCATTAGACTATTTTTTGTGGGGGTATGTCAAGGCTAATGTCTATAGGGACAAGCCCGCTTCGATTGACGCACTGGAAGCCAACATCCATGCATTCATTCGTGAGATACCGGCCGATATGTGTGAAAGAGTATGCCAAAATTGGACTCAGCGGATGGGCTACCTGAGACGCAGCCGCGGTCAACATTTGCATGAAATTATCTTTAAACATTAAATTGCAAGGTTCAAACTATCGATTCAAATAAATATTTCATTCGATTTTTTTGTGTGTTTTTTTTTTTTTAAAGTTCTAAACCTCTTAAAAAATCACCCATTATAAGGATATTAAGCTTATATCTATGCGTAAGACTCAGCTATGTGTTCTCAAAATGATCGATGGTTTGGGGTTGTAAACTTGCAAATTAAATAATAATGGCGAAAATTTAAAGTCCAAAAAGGTGAAAATTTAAAAGATCTAAATCAGTTTATTTGAGTAGGTTTTCCGACTATTTCCAAAAATTGCCTACACTCAAAATCTCTGTAAAATCAAAAATTTTTATATGGAAACTTTAATTTGGTTTTATTTATTTTGCAACCATAAAGGTATAATTCAAATTTTTAGTGGACTCTCCTGATTGAATTCAATTTTTTGAAATTAGCCTATTTTGAGATAAAATGTTTAAAATAATTTATATCTCCATACCAGTAGAAGATAGATAAAAATCTTAAACTAGTAAGATTCTTAGAATTTCATTATCTATTTAAAAAAAAAACTCTAGCATTCTTATTATATAAATTAGAGAAAGGACATAGAACATTTTCCCTTTTATCTGCTACAATAATATATAGATTATCAAAAAATCCAAACTTATTGCACTATAAAATATATTAGCCTATCAATAAAAAAATTTACTTGTACCGCCTACTCTACCTCCCACCACTTAGCTAATCAATTATCTCAGCGTTGCACATGGTGGCGTTACATTTTTTCGTTTCACAAAAATTCAACCTTGAAATTTCACTCTCAACGCGCGCAAAGAAGTTTCACTTCAAATAAATGTATACCTAGTTAAAAAAAGCGAACAATGTAGCTTCGTGAACTTACATTGTATTTTTTAAACTTTGTGTCACAATAAGTAGCCCAGTCAAATTCGACAATAAATTCGCAAAGTCCGATGCGATGTAACATGCCCCAACAACATAGATATCAAAAATGCAGAACTACATCGCACTTTGCGAATTTAGCCCTTTTTTGTAATTATTGACTGGGCTAAAAGTACCTAATTGATTGTTAAATTTATTAAAATGATCAGTTTACTCACACCATAGAATAAACTTCTGATATTCAATTTGCAAGTGCCCGGGTAGCTCAGTTGGTAGAGCGTTGGACTTTTAATCCAACGGTCCAGGGTTCAAGTCCCTGCTCGGGCGATAATTTTTTTAAGTTTTCAACTTCAATCCGAGCGAAATATAAAATAATTTCTTAAGCCACTTTCTGTATTATTCCAATGATGATACAAATTGAAACAAATCGATTGGTTTTGTGATTTTAGGTAGAACAGGCCTATTACGCTTTTAAAGCTTATCAAAATAGTTTTTTGTTTACATTCCATTTATTTCCTTCAAGCTAAATTCATGTATAATTATTGATTTGGTAGGTATTCTTTTTCTCATTCTTCATAATTATGTATGTATGTATATGTATACATAACATTCAAATTGACTAAAAGTATGCAATGTTTTATTCTGCACGACTTTTACAATGCAGACCTACAGTGAAGGCGACAAATTATGTTCCCCTATACGTGTTTTACTTACTTTTAGTTGTACTGTATATCTGTCTACTAGATCCTACATGTAAAATAAATAAATAATGTTTTTTGTATTGAAATACCGAATGAAAGAAATGAATTGAAAATAACATTTTCTATGATAGAGAGAACACTATCAATTTTCATTTTGCATTCTGATAAATACTAAACTGTAAAGCAGTGAAATCCGATATGACACACACAGCACCTACGTCAACGAGTTTAATGATAAATTAAAAGAGATAAGAAATCAGCACGACTCAGTGCATTGAGAATTTTTCGATTTATATTATTGTCGATTATATCATCTGATAAAATGTGTTCGTAGTTCAACTCAGTCTGTGTTCTTGTTGCTCTTTGCAAACATAGAGCACAGACCCTGAATTAAGAATATATTGGTACCACCTATCGGCAAAGGAAAAAATCCATCTGACTATTTTTTCTATGTGTCATTGAAAAAAAATCTCCTTGGATTCATTTGATGAAGACTTACAGTGTTACAGTATTCTTTGGAATGTGTTTTTTTGTCCTAAGTAAAAGTCCCATTCATAAAAAGAAAATATGTATATAATACATGTGTATCAAAAGGAGCGAAATGTGATTTTATATCTTCCCTCTTACTATCCTACAGTCATCATCATCATCTGTTGCGCGCCATACCTTTGTAAAAAGATCTTTTAAGGGATATTGATAAATTGAATCAGAGCAAGGATATATATACGAAAATATGTCCTTAAGGAATATGGTCTTCTAATAAAATCGTAGGGTTCACCACAAAAAAAAAAAAAAAGTTAGTTGGACAGAAATTGGTTTTTGGGGTGACCAAAAATATCATAATCAGATTACGTTTGCCTTTTATCTCATGAGAAGCTTTGTTTTGGGTGATAGCTGGTAGATTTTTGTCTATGATTTTTATGTGTCCTTTTTTTGTTTTCTTTGCATGAAGCTAAGCCCGTTATAATCTATGGAATAAAAAGTCCTTAAGGGCAATAAAGGAATCTTATTGCAGTTCTTCTTTATACCATGAAACCAAATATAAATGTTTCATACTTACACAACAATTTTGAAGTAAGAAGGAAGTCTGGTCAAGAGTACCTACCTAGAAGCTGAGTTTTCTATTGGGCTGATATGGTATCGATCACTCATAAGTCCATTTCAGCCAGCACTCTTAAGAAAATATTGACTTTCTAGCTGTGTTCTCGTAGTATTAAATATGTTTATCATATTTTAGTAAAGCACGAAAACCAAGAGGTGCTTTAAAACTTACTTACTTTACTTTTGATGGCGCTCACAGCCCAGGATGGGCTTCGGCCTCAACTAACAAGCCCCTCCAGCCAGCTCTGTCCCTAGCTAGCCGCTTCCAGTTGCGCACACCGAGTGCTTTGATGTCGTCATTCACTTGATTGCGCCACCTGTTACGGGTTCTTCCTCTGCTGCGTACCCCATCGGGGTTGGATTCGAAGACTCGTCGGGCAGGTGCGTTGCTGTCCATACGCTCCACGTGCCCCAGCCATCTAAGCCGCTGTATTTTCAGCTTTTTGACCAGGTCAACGTCGCTGTATAGCCCGTATAGCTCGTCGTTGAATCTTCTCCTCCATACTCCTTCGATACACACCGGACCGAAAATCACACGAAGAATCTTCCTCTGAAAGCACCCTAGCAGATTTTTATCCGAATCTTTCAGTGTCCATGCTTCTGACCCATAAAGCAGGACCGGGATGATTAGGGTTTTGTATAAAGTCTCCTTGGTTCTCTGAGAGAGGGCCTTACTACTTAAATGCCTTCTTAGACCGAAGAAACAGCGGTTGGCAAGAGTAATTCTTCGCTTGATCTCTGCACTGATGTCATTCTGCGATGTAATAGTGGAGCCCAGGTAGACAAAGTCCTTGACAACTTCGAAGTTATATCTGTCCATCGTGATATTTTGCCCGAGTCGACGATGTTGAGATTCCTCTCTCGATGACAGCATATACTTCGTCTTGTCCTCATTAACCGCCAATCCCATTCTAGCCGCCTCCGATTCAATGCTCGCAAATGCCCCTGCCACAGCTCGCTTCGTTCTGCCGACAATGTCTATGTCATCCGCATATGCAAGCAATTGAACGGACTTTTGATAGATTGTACCGCTGGTGTTGACATGTGCGTTGCGTACAATGGCTTCAAGAACGATGTTGAATAGGTTGCATGATAACGCGTCGCCTTGCCTCAATCCTTTCTCAACATCAAAGGAATCGGTGGTGTTCTTACCAATTTTGACGGAGCAGCGAGATTTCTCCATCGTCATCCTGCACAAGCGGACGAGTTTGGCAGGGATGCCGAGACTCGACATGGCTCTGTATAATTCGTCCCTTTTCACGCTATCATACGCGACTTTAAAATCGATAAAAAGGTGGTGTGTATCGATCTGGAATTCCCGGGATTTTTCTAAAATCTGTCGGAGTGTGAACATTTGATCGACGGTTGACTTGCCTGGCCTAAAACCGCACTGATAAGGGCCGATCAGATCGTTGACAAAAGGTTTTAAGCGGTCACACAGGATGGCCGACAAGATTTTATAAGCGACGTTTAGGAGACTAATTCCTCTGTAGTTGGTACATTTCAGAACATCTCCCTTTTTATGGATGGGGCACACTATACCGAGGTTCCATTCATCGGGCATACTTTCCTCCGACCAAATTTTGCAGATGAGCTGGTGTATGCTCCTAGCCAATTCATCTCCCGCTGATTTAAATAGTTCGGCTTGTAAGCCATCCGCACCTGCAGCCTTGTACGACTTAAGTTTGGATATCGCCAGCCGAACTTCGGTTAGGTCGGGTGGACGGAACTCTTGGCCATCATCGTCCAAATTGAATGGAGCGTTCTGCCTATTAGCGGCATCTTGGCTGTCTTCGCCATTAAGCAGTCTAGAGAAGTGTTCTTTCCAGATCCTCAGCACTGACTGTGTGTCTACTACCATATTCCCACTCTCATCTCGGCAGGCTTCCGTTCTAGCCTTGAATCCTTGGGTGGATCGCTTCACCCTCTGATAAAATTTTCGAACATCTCCCCTACCGCTACAACCCTCAATAGACTCTACCGGCCGCTTCTCGTGCTCTCTCTTTTTCCTCCTGAGAAGTCGGCGTTCCTCTTTTCGTTTCAGCCCGTAGAGCTCCCGGGCCACTCTCTCAGCAGCTCTTGTTCGAGTCTGCAGCATTGCCTGGTAGGCCTCGTCCTTAGCTGCATGCGCTAGCCGGCACTCCTCATCGAACCAGGGGTTTCGTTGTATTCGCCTAGTGAAACCCAGCACATCAGAGGCGGCACTTCTAATGGCTTGTTGACAGTGTTCCCACTGGTCCTCTGCACTTGATGCTGGTAGCGGACCTCCTGAGAGATTAAGAGTTACGTGGTCTGCAAAAGTTCTGGCAGTCTCTTGCGATTTAAGCTTCTCGACATCGAATCTTTTCACAGCATCTGCTCTGCGTTGTCGCGTCATGGATATCCGCATACGTAGTCTAGCTACCACCAGGTAGTGATCCGAGTCAATGTTGGCCCCTCGGAACGTTCGGACGTCCAAGATACTGGAAGCATGTCTCGCGTCTATCGCAACGTGGTCGATTTGGTTGACGGTTACTTGATCACGCGACCGCCAAGTCCCCTTGTCTATATTGAGGTGTGGGAAGTAGGTGATGACATTTCGCCCCGCCGCAAAGTCTGCCAGCCTGTGTCCGTTGCCGGAAGTTTCGTCGTGTAGGCTGTGTCCTCCGACTATCGAACCAAAGATGCCCTCCTTTCCGAATCTTGCGTTGAAGTCACCAAGAATGATCTTCACGTCGTACTTCGGGCACATATCATACGTTGTCTCCAAGAGATCGTAGAATGCTTCTTTGGTTGAGTCTTCTCTCCTTTCATGGGGGGCGTGAACACAAATCAGCGAAATGTTCTTAAATTTGCCTTTGATGCGGATTGTGACCAGGCGCTCGCTTACACTTCGGAAGCCCAAGACTTCTTGCCTAAGTCTTCCCCTTATCACAAAACCACAACCCAAGAGCCGCTGACCCTGTTCCTTCAAGCACCCGCCGTAGTAGATGTCACACGTTTTCAGTCTCCGTACGCCCTCTCCATCCCATCGCACTTCCTGGATGGCTGTTACGTCAGCCTTTAGCCTGTCCAGGTTCTCCACTAATTGCTCGGCTGCACGTGTTCTGTATAAGGACAGGACGTTCCACGTGCAGATCCGAAATATTCATTGTGCTTGTTTCGTTTGCTGGGGTCGTCAACTTTAAAATCATCCATATCCGAGGCTTGTTGTTGTTTCGGAACAACTTTTTTTTACGTGGTAGGGAAGTTACCCCGACGCACAACCCCCGACCCGGAGGACCAGACCCTTCGTATAACTCCAAGGGTAGGGAGCCGGATAAACCGCTCCTTATAGGCCTGAGCTACGAATATGTCGTAGTAGCCCATATAAGGTGTTCACTAAGTAGTTCAACCTAACTGGAACTGTAGACGCCACCGTTGATTCCATCTAGAGAATTCGTCCGCTGCCGCCTCGATGAAAGGAGAAGTGCCTTAGTGGGAACACTCCTCCCCCCCCTCTCTCGTTGGCTGTCCCCAACAGCTTTCCACGGGGATTTAAACCCGGCTCCAGCTGAGGTACTAGACACCCGATGTTCACCACGTGGAGGTGAGAGTAGGAGTTGGTAGACAGAGGTGGATTTTGAGAAGAACCTGTGGACGCTTGTGTCCTCTTGAATGCACATAACTATCCTTTTGAACATCAGAGGTGCTTTAAAATGTCTTCTTAATTTTTGGAGAAATCGAAATTAACAAAAACTGGTTTATTTTTAGAAAAAAAAAATTGTTTGAGGGATTTTTGTATCTCGACCAAACTAGAAAACATCAAATACCTGGTTGCAGAATTACCTCTTAGATTTTCCCACGAAAATAAAATTTTAGAAACATATTTTATTTAAAAAAACGACCAAAAGAACAAACTTGATGTCAGACTTGACGATATACATAACAATGTTATAGATTCATATTATTTTAATGTGTCACTTTGAAATCTTTCACTTTGACATATGTGTCGCTTTGACAACTGCTGCTTTGATGACTGTCATTTTGACAGCTGTCACTTTGACATGTCCCTTTGATAGCTGTCACTTCGATATCTGTCCTTTTGTGATGTAGCACACTTTGACAAAGTGACAGCTGTCACTTTGACAAAGTGACAGCTGTCACTTTGACATCTGTGATTTTGACATCTGTCACTTTGGCTTCTGTCACTTTGACATTTGTCATTTTGACCACTGTAGCTTTTCACGGTGACATCTGTCAAAGTGACATCTGTCAAATTGGCATCTGTGAACGTGAAATCTGTGATAGTGACAGCTATCAAAGTAACAGCTATCAAAGTGACAGCTGTCGAAGTGAAATATGTCAACGTGACTTATGTCAAAATGACAGATGTCAAAGTGCAAGCTATCAAAGTGACAAGTGTCATTGTGACAGCTGTCACTTTGACATCTGTCATTTCAACATACATAAGTCACTTTGACATTTGTCGCTTCGACAGCTGTCACTGTGACAGTTGTCACTGTGACGGCTGTCACTTTGACATCTGTCACTGAGACAGCTGTCACTTTGACACTTGTCACTTTGATAGCTTGCACTTTGACATCTGTCATTTTGACATAAGTCACGTTGGTATATTTCACTTCGACAGCTGTCACTTTGATAGCTGTTACTTTGATAGCTGTCACTTTCACAGATTTCACGTTCACAGATGCCAATTTGACAGATGTCACTTTACAGCTCTGTCACTTTGACATCTGTCACTTTGACACGTGTAACTTTAACAACTGTTAATTTGACATGTGTCTCATTGACAGCTGTCACTTTTATATCTGTCACTTTGATAAATGTGACTTTGACATCTGTGACCTTGATATCTGTCTTTTTGACAAATCTCACTTTAACATCTGTCACTTTCACATTTGTCTTTTTGATATTTCGCATCTGTAACCGCGTTCAATCACCTACAAATACTGTTTAATGATCTTCCTTTTTTCTACATACATATGTATGTAATATAAATATTTATAGAATTTGTAATGATCTACCATTCTATATCTTCTATTGAACGCTAAGAAAAGACAGATATACAGACAGATATGTACAAAAACAAAAATATTAGATTGCTCTACAAGACTCATAGGTACCAATTATTTGTTCGCTAAGATAAACATGGGATGAAATAAATCGTAAAAATAATTTCTGAAAAAAATCACACTTATTTTTAATGAAAAAAAGTTGTCAAAAATTTTTGTAAGCAACTGCGTTAAAGAATTTTGATGCCTCCTGCGTCATTATATTTTTAATTCAAGGCGCAGGCAGTTCGTCAGATAGATTTTATGTGGGTAAAAAAGGGAACGGTAGATTCCACTCGAAATTCACCGATGCACCAGTTTCAAATATTATATTCGGATTCTACACCTAGGAGACTTATGACACAAGTTTTTCAATCCTTCAAATCTAATATATACCTACTAGTTTCCACCAGGCACTAAACCAAGATTTAGTAAGATCCTTGAAATCTCGAAGATTTACCATACAAATTTTAATTTCCTCAATTGAAGATTCAGATAAATCTCATTTAAATATTCGTGAAAATATTAGTTTGTCACATCAAACTTTTTTTTCGGAGTATACTTGTCGAACCAACCCATGTTAACGCCATTTTCTTTCGTTGGAAATCTAAACAAAAGCTTTCTATCTCGCTTCCACTTCATATCAAAAAAATGAAACACCATTTGAATGTTTTGTCACAATCCTCTATTTGCTTTTTTTGTGCAGTGGAAACACCAAATAAATATCACTACCTTAATCTCGGCTTAGTGATCGGTGGAAACGTAGTACAGGGGACTATACATAAAAATCAGTTAATAAAAAATTTGATTCATCTTCCGCTTTGGACCTATGTATGTACCTACACCAACACAAAACAGAAACAAAAAATGGCATTCCATTCACTACGAAAAAAATTGAATTCCATATCAAAATCTGATTTTACCAAAGAGGAAAACCCCCATTAGTCTCGACTGTACATTACCCATGATATTCAAATGTCTAATCCTCTCCAAAAATGCATAGTTTGGTTACGTTGAACTTCCCATTGGTGTCGTAATAATCCTGGTTTTATCAAATGCCATAGGTATATTTAAATAAAACATGTCAGTGTATTGTAAAAAAAAATGACCAGCCACGTTTATGAAACCGGAGTGTATGACAGGCCTTTCTTATTAAAGAAAATGCACCTTTTTGTGGCCAGTTTAATTTTTGTTGAAAAGGATAGTTCCTCTAACAGCGCTTTATTTCTAACCCTACATTCATAAAATCAAATTCTTCATAGAAAATCTCATGACTTTTTATTTTCATGATTCTCACAAAAATAGATCTATTGTACTCTATCGGAATTATGCAGAGTCAAATTTTGTTTTCCCCTGTTAAAAAAAATTCCTCCTCTATAAAATCCTGATCGTATTTTTTTGAACTACCTATGATATAGTTAGGTAGGTACCTACATACAACGATACAATACCTATGTACCTACAATCAAATTGTATTAGCTTTGTTCAGTGACGTTGTTCCGAACAGTTTAGAACAGAAAAGAACAAGGTTTTGCTGTTCAATGAGAATTTTCTGTTCTAAACTGTTCTGATTTGCTGTTCAGTGAGGCTGTTCCGAACAGTTTAAAACAGAATAGAACAGGATTTTCTGTTCTTACTTTTTAGGTAGAACAACTAAGAACAGGTTTGTGACAACTGTCAAAATCAGCTGCTGTCACTTGCAATTTGATATTTTTTAACAAATTTCTTGTGCTTTTACTTTGGAAACAAACAAATAAATATTTAAAAAACAACATAAATTAAATTTAATTTAATTATGTATTTAAATAAATACTATTTCAATTGTTTTTAATAAAAAGTATTTCTTGCTTATGCACCAAACTCGATTTTTTTTTGTTGACAATTACATCTGTCAGACAGCTGCAGTAGTAGAAGTAGTAGTAAATTTTATTGAGTTTTTTTTTCAGTTAGGTACATTCTTAAATTTAACTTACGAATAGGTACTTATTATTAATTGCCGACTTTGAATTGGCCCGGCTACAATTCTTTTTTTTAATACTTTTTTGTTGTTTTACTGACAAATTCTGAAAATTAATAGAAACTTATTCTACATTGAGATTAAAACTGCGACCACTCAACAAAGTCAGACAGCTGCCTGTTCTATCTTGTCTGACGTTTCTGTTCTACTCTGTTCTGTTCTGTTCTAATCTGTAAAAACCTCACTGAACAATCCTATTGTTATTTTTGTCTGAACCTTACCTACTATGTACATAAGTGTGCAGTAATTTTTCTGAAGTTCTATAAAGGCTCTCCCAAACTACCGTGAAACATTAGCTTTGTTCAGTGATGTTGTTTCAAACAGTTTGGAACAGAAGAGTACAACCTTGCAAACCAAAACTCAGTAGTTTGCCTTGAAAAACAACCACAAACAAAACGCATTCTATAAATTTATGTGTTTCCTTATTTACCAAAAAATCTACCCTCAAAAAAAGTACTTTTGTTTCTCCTTGCAAAAACTAAAACTCTTCTATCGTAAAAGGGAAGAAAGAGTGCGATGTATACGATGCACAAAGTTTTGTCTCATTTCGTATGTGCACAACATGACAAGCAAAAACATTAATTTTATCGGCGAACGCGGGTTATAAATGGTTGTTTTTTGGTTGTTGTTTATACAAGAAATAAATTGATATTTATTATTGTAATTAAATTTAAATTAAAATTAAAATTAAAATTAAAATTAAAATATACAAATATTTTTATTAGTGCTTTATACTTTATTGTTATTCCTGCATTTCAGTTTCATCAGGGTCAATGAAACCATTGTCGACGATCGTCGTGTGTTTTTAGATTGTTATACAGCAAATTGTTCAATTATTGGAACGGCTCTAAAGTCTGAACAATTTTTTTTATTTATTTTGATTAAACTAGCAATAAACTGGTGACGAAAACTATTCGTAAAATTCAATTTATCATATTAATTTATTTTATATATAACTTCAAAAGGCTCATGTTTCAGAAGAAACAAACTAAGTACTTCTTTTACGGACAAGTTTCACCAGTTATATCCGTACTTCTAGATTCGAGAACTCAGTAATTGTAGTAGTACGGATATAACCGGTGAAATGTATACGCATAAGAAGTACTTTTAAAGTACAAGCTTTACTGCTTTCGCTATGGTTTAGAAAAAAAAATATGGTTTAAGAAACTACTGACAAATAAACATTAGAAGTACTTCCAGTAGTGCTTCGCTGATATACATTTGAAGTACCTTTGTCAGTACTTTAATGGAGGGGAAATTCACTACATTTCGCATACTAGAGATAGCTGCTTCATGCATTCTCATGTATAAGAGGTATATAACTGAGTTTTTTCCCGAGCCCCTATCTTTTTACGTACATATTTCACCGGTTATTTATGTAGTTCTACGTTTGCTGGGAAGTTTTTGCTGTTCAATGACAATTTTTTTGCTCCAAACTATTCTGATTTACTGTTCAATGAGTCTGTTCCGAACAGTTTAGAACAGGATTTTCTGTACTTGCTATTTAGGTAGAACAACTTAGAACAGGTTTTTCTGTTCTAACTTGTCTGACGTTTCTCACGAATCTGTGCTGTTCTGTTCAGTTCTGATTTGAGAAAAACCTCACTGAACAATCCTATTCTTTCTAGAGGTCGAATCATTACAGTAAAATGACAAATGCTAGATAACAACAAAAACTTTCGTCGGCGAATGTTTTGCTTTGGTTTGAGAGAACCTTAAGACAAAAATAGTCATTTAAAATCTGACAAAAATCAAGATAATTTTTATTTGAATCGGCAGCACTGTTCCTATACCTAACTTAATCCGTTACTAGCTTTCCAGTCTAAAATTTAAGTTTTTCTTATATTAAAGCACCTAACATAGTTTTAAGAATTTGCCCACAAGAATTTTTCATGTACCTATACTCTAGGTTCACTAAATCAATACACAAAAAATCTCTGCGCATTGCGCATACGCCTGCCAAATACCGATGCAGAGAAAAAGTTCGCACAGCTGACAAAGCTACAAATTCAAAGACAATCAATGACCGCTACTGTAGGGCTAACAAGAATATAAACGCCTTAATTTAGGCAATTTAATATAAGACATCACGCCATCTTCTTTTGAACTAATGCATATGATGATCGCCGCATGATCAGCACAAAGCAAAAAAAGCTTTTTCTTTTTAATTACCTACTCCTACATAATTTATTTTTCATGTAAAATAAATTTCATTTCTCCTCTTCGTTCATTAAATTTTATTTTTAATAAATAAGAAACAAGTTCTTCGTTTACTTATTGAAACGACACTCATCTTACCCTCATGCCGTTTTGTCCCCCTTCAATTTAATTAGCAAAGCAACAACAAAAACTAACACCGGTATCATTATACAAAAACCAATGCGACAGAAGAAATAGGCAGCATAAGCAAAGCAAAACAGACTGAATCCAATTGAAAGCATTTAAAATAAGAGAAGGGGTAGGCTAACAGGAAAAAATACCGGTCATTGAAAAATTCCATCAGCCAGCCAACACAAAATACACGAAGAACGAAGAATCACCACCGCATTGGTCTCCTCAAACTCAGATTATTTTTATCGACTTTACAAACAGCAACGTTCCGGCAGTTTCATTTCTCAGTTCGTTGAATCGTTTCGTGCATCGTAGAATCATCAAATCCGCTCCGTCGCTGCCTTGTCATATTGACTGTTGTAAAGTACCACGTCGTTTGCATTTCTCGTTGCTTCTAGTGAATTCTGTGTTTTCTTGCAGTAAATTGGAAAATTCTAACGGCAATTCATTAATTTCTATCTCAATAAGTGAATACTTGATAGAAAAGTGCAAATTCTTCGTTAAAAAATAACTCGCGACAGTGCAAAGTGCAAATATATAAGAAAAAAAATCTATTAGTGATTTGATAACAAGAAAAAAAGAAACAAATATGAGGGAAATTGTTCATCTACAAGCCGGCCAATGTGGAAACCAAATTGGATCAAAGGTTGGTGAATTTATATAAAATATCTTAATTTTCTAATGTTATCTTTGGTTAAAAGTAATAAAATGTGATAAATCAATTAAAATCGAGTGAATATATATATATTTTTTTATATACATATATACATGTATGTAGGTACCTATGTAGATTTTCTTCATACAAAATGCCATAAGACCATTTTGTGTCACCCTTGCTTCGTTCCATTTCTTTTTTTTTTGATTTTCTTTACTCGGGTTTCCTCTGTGTTCTTCCATTCTCCTTTTCAGTTAAGTTAAGGCAAAGCTTTCTCTACAACTTTTTTTTCCTTTCTACATTCGAAGTCATTTTTGGTTTTCCTTATTTTCGATGTTTCTGTTTTTAGTTCCCTGTTGCGCCGTTCGGTTCCACGTGTTTTTTGTATTGTGTGGTGTTCTATGTCTGAAAAATACAAGCTTCCCTATCGCTACGCCCAACCGTCATCGTCACGTCGTCGTTGGCGAGTTATTGAATGTAAAGAATATGTATATGTACCTACATATGGAGCTAAGTTTGATTTTTTCTTTAGGTGGGGTTTGGAATTGGTGGGTGTAGGGAAGTTATTGGAGAGCTGATAAGATTACGCAACAGCGCAGCGTTTCTCGATTCTCTGGTGAGAGTCTTAGTACGTTTATGTCGTTTTTAACCTCATTATTGAATTAAAAACCCGACGATACGACATTTTGTATGTAGATTATTATATCAATTTTTATTTGCAAACAAAATTAAGTTAGGTTTGTATGTATGTGCATACAGTATGTTTCTATTGGGCGCCTGTTGTGTCATCCGATCAGCTGCTGTAGTTGATTATCGATTTCCATAGCCGCATAGCAAAGATGGTCGCTTGAATTTTGTATTGCTTTGGATTATACACTCTGGCCTTATGGATTGATTTTAATTATTATGGACTTATGTTTCGAATATGTACCTTCCTGCCTATAGGTATCAGAATTTCTAAAGAAAGGAAGTTTATTTGCTATGTGTGTACCTACCTACATATATTATAGTAGGTATGTACATTTGAGTCGGGATTCTCATTTGGGTAGTTTTTCATACGCCCTTTAAAGTATCAAGTAGTTTGAGCACAACATTATATTGTATAGTTTAGGTAGATAAAGATATTTTACTATCAAATGTCTACCATGTACCTACATATACCTACTTTTACGCTGCATAACTATGCATACATACCTATCTATACTGGTAATGTATAAGAATAGAGGAATGATAAATGGAGAACAATTAAGAATCTTCCATAATGGAAATGTGTGGTGCCCAGACCCAGACCTACTGCTTCAATAAAACTAAAACTGAACTGGCGTAGAATTGTTGAAACTAATACAGGGTGTGTAGGTTAAATATTGCGGTTTTCTATTGGCAGGCAATGAAACAAAGTTGGTATACCTATTTATTTGGATTTGTCAAAATCCGCTTTTGACTATTTATGCTTTCCATTACCTACACTACATACGTAACGTATAAAATTGATTTATGCTAATCCTCATTATCTAGTAAAAAAAAAATATTTAGGTACCTAGGTAGGTAGGTATTTTTTATTTGAATTCAAATTTGACAAATTCTGCATTCCATTTAGCATGATGAATTTCCAAAAATCTGTGAGAAATAGGTATCTTGCTTTAGATTACAGAAAGAAAACATGGTGACAGAAATAAATAAATTGAAGTGATCCTTTTCAACATCACGAAGCTGTAATATTAAGGTTTCCACTAACTTGTCATTGAAAACAGTTTGACAAGACAGGGTGGGTTATGTCTTCTCTCTACAACTATTTTCTTTGGTTTTCGTGTTGGTACGTACTAGCCACACCGCCCTGTCAAAGTGCGTCAATTTGGGTCATTCAATGACAAATGGAAACATTATAGAAAGATTACACCAAAGATGATCTGTCAGAAAAAAAACAAAATTTTCTGACAGATAATTTTGTTTGCATGTAGGTAGGTAGGTACCTTGGTTTTTAATTGCATTGGATTTTTTAAGCCAAAAACCGTTTAAGGCGATACATAAGTGATGTTATCATGGCAGTCACGCTTACATGTGATTGTCACAGAATTTTCTTTCAGTAAGCGAGGCCAACCATCAGCCAACCAATTCAATATCGAAACCAAGTCAATTTTAAATTTCTGACAACCTGCGCAGTATAATACCGGTATCCGGCCACTTTTCAGTTAATTAAATATTAATTCCAAAGATTTTTTGCATATCAAAATAAAAGATTTATTTCAGGCTCAGATTACCTTAAAAATTTGGGAAATCTGGGCCTCATAAATTTGCCAGGAACAAATTTAGAAGTTGTCAAAGGTTTACCGCACTGTGAAAAGTGGCTTGGATTGCAATTGGAAAGAGTGAAGTTTGAACTTTATAGGTAGTACCTACAAGAGCCGGCAGCAAATTATGGGAGTGGATGTATAACCAAAATCTGAGTATGAGGGTTATAGAGGGTATATAGACCACCCTTCCGGTATGATTGTCCTATTATTTTGGCTCAACCTACACGCTCCAGTGCTTTGATGCATTTATGTCAACCATTCTTTATTTTCCATTATACTGTTTGATTATTTTACTTGTTATACATATATTTTGTTTTGTATGGCTAAATTTTGAAATGCTGTACCTATTTAAGAAACCATTGGGTCTACAGAGATGGTTTTGGGCTCAAATTGGAGCAAAATAGGTTACTTCGAAATCGTGGAACAATGGTTTTATTTAAAATTACTTCTTTAAGACTAAAATCGTCAATAACTGAAAAGAGCGCACACAAATCGTGTTTTTTTTTATTTTTGACCATTAAGCGGTCGCCGCTCGTGGTCGAAAACAGGTGATTTACTAGGCTCATATCCTGAACAACTCAGCGAAAAATCAGAAATACCAAATTTGACGCATACGTGAATGTAAATATAGTTACTACCTACTATTATCACTTCCATACATTTTTTGAAAATACACCATTTGAATATTTTTTTTTTTAATGTTCAAAGATTCTATGGTGGAATGTGGACATTTTAGTAAAATTTTCGGTACGATCCTTATAGCAGGATAGCCAGCAATTTTTGACTGTGAACGATCGCAAAAATTCCTTTTGTTTTAAGATAGATCCATACTATTCATATGAAAATATGAAAATCGGGGTTGGGGCCTTTGTACGTAATGCTGCATTGAAAATGCATTTTTTTCTTGAAGCCAAGGTACCAAAGGTAGGAACTTCAAAATTTTATTTAATTAAAGAGCTGGGCGCCCTAGATATGAATATGGGATTCAAGAACTTTTCTGTGTCTGCAAGACGCACTCAAAGATTGAAGCTTTGAGTGCGTCTTGCAGCCATTTGGCTCTTCGAAAAATATTTTGGACTCCATAGCCATGCCTCAGCTCTTTTATTAAATATGATTTTGAAGTTCCAACACTGCATTTTAAATGCAGTATTGCATACAAAGTCCCCAACCCCGACATGCCAGACTTTCATATTTGCATATGAATAGTATGGACCTGTCTTAAAACAAAAGGAATTTTCGCTATAGTTCACACCCAAAAATGTCTGTGGGCTCTATGTTTAATATAAATCTTGCCAAGGAGGAATTGATTTATTAGTTATTTTTCGCAGTTGGCACCTGCCACAGAAATACAGATAGGTAGGTATGCGGTCTCAATTTTTCTTGTTTTTAATTTGACAGAGTGTATATACCTAACATTACCTCCTGTTTATGGAACACCTTGTTTTTACTTACCTACCTACCCATACTATTATACTATTGCTTTTGACAACATATAATCTCCCTTTTTTGCTAACCAAATGATGATAACGTGGCTTAAAATTGTTGCTCATGAACACTGTCGGACCACGCATAAAAATAATAAAACAAATAAGTAGATACTTATAGGCAACTATACCTACCTACCTACAATAAATATAAATGTGACTCCATATAAATGCATGATCCATACTTTTTCTTCGTACAAGTTACGTAGGCAAACCGCTTTATTTTTAGACCATGTGTGGAGAGTATATTCAACCAACACAGCCGACATTTTTTAGCATTGTTCATTTCAATATGATGCATCACCAGCAGCACCACCGGTAAACCTACCTACACAATGTTGGCGTATATTTGCTGTTTCTTGTTTTGGTATTCATGTTTTGTTTTTAAATAAGTAAGTTGTGACATCATTTAACTGCAAATTATTCTAGAACTTTTATAATAATTGTAAACAACAACTTATCCTCTACTGATCATCTTAATTAAAACTGTTTAAGCCTATTTTACATACACGATACCAACCTTTTAAAGTCTAAATGCTTCATTTACCCACCTAGATACTTTAAATTACTTTTAGAATTACATTAAGAATGAGTGGGTGTCTAATCTGTAGATACATACATATTGCACTAAATCGAACATTCTCGTTCTTTTTTGTTGTGCCACTCATCTCGTAAAATATTTTTCATAAACCCACCTAAAGTGCTAGTGCTGTTGTAATGACTAATGACCATATGCTCAGGCGGATTCTGATATGTTGGTAATGGTACCTACCTACTTAAGTCTGTGGTGATGTCATTGTTTTGGATATAAAAACATACCGTGTTCATTTGAGAATGCTGAATGATCACCATAAATAGTCGTTCGTTGAACTTTTTTCCTTCAAATGCCTCCATTTCTTTAGTTGGAGTTAGTTCCAATTCATTTTGTGTGTAATTGTAGGTAGATAGGTATGAAGAGGTCATTACTTCATAAAAGTATTCATAACTTGATGCACTTTCAGAAGAACAAAATTATCTTGAAGAATTTATCGGATTAATTGTTGCCTCCATTTTATAATAGAAATATTGCCTGAAATTTTCACAATAAAAATGAATTAAAACAATTGGAGAGTTAAGGAAAATGAAGTTTCAGAGATCTCACTCCAAATCCAAATTTGTGTTGCCTCACTTATTTTGACAGTGAGATCTTAAGGTTTGTTTTTTGAGTCCTGAAGTCACCCTGAGATCGCCCCAATGTGCTTTTTAAAAAAAACTGTATTCACCCTGGCGCGTAAATTCTGTATCTTTTGAAACCTGGGGTCGTTCTGGTTTCAAAAGATACAGAAAAAAAAAAGAAACCAGTAGATGGCCCACCCTTTACACTAATTTAATTTAATGAATAGTTAAGTTGTAGTTTGTGCAATTGGCGAATCCATCCAACTTACATGCATTTTAGAAGCGGCTGCAAGAGCCCTTGGGTGTTTTTTGAGAACCGAAAACATCTCTTGGGGTTGCCTGGGTCAACCCTGGGTTAAATTCAACGAACGAAGGTAGTAAAATCAAAAACCATTTTTGACAGATGAATCAAAAATAAATTGATTTTTTTTTTGTTACCAATCGAAAACACTATTAGACACATTTTTAAAATTTTACAAGGCGAAAACACAACTTCCAAAAAAAAAAAACACTGGTCGGCTTGTTTTGTCCCACCTTTTTTTTTGACCCTTCGACTCGTTGGGAACATTTCTGCTCGCTATATGTAGCTACCTACATACATGAAATATTATGTGCAATAGCGATTAAGAAGAACCCAAAATGAATTTAAAGAACAAGGTGTCCAAAACAGCCGTTGGAGGGTTATTCCAGCACCGCCCTCATTCCAATCGCCTCTGAATTAATCAATTGCCTATGTACCTTCCTACCTAGAACTGGTCTCCGAAGTTAAATTAGCTAGGTAGGTACCCCTACTGACCTTAATTATGAAGCATTGCATAGAAATGATTATCTTTTCGAATATTCACACATATACCTGTGTACATATTTGAGTTTTCCATACCTAATCTTTAAATGGAAATAATTTTTAACGATATTTTGTTCCTAGACCATAGTTTTACCAGATCTAGTAGTTTAAAATACAAGATTCCCAAGCTTTCTTTTGAAAAGATTATATTGGCATGATACAAATCGTTTCAATCTGCATGACTGAAGAAGACAAAACTAACTACTTTTTCTACTATGACATATCTACATAGAATGTACATATATTTCTGTATTTTCTTGAATTCATTTTCTTTTCTGGAATTCATTTAATTAAATTTCCGTTGTTTTGTTGTTGCATTTTTATTAAATAAAGACCAAGTCATTATCATCCCAGAGGATTATGTTCTACCTACAGTTTTTTTTTTTATTTGTTAATTTAAAATTAGGGTTAATTATATTCAAACACTCCATCAGTCGTTTGTTGAACATTTCTCCTAGCCAAATTCCAAACTAACTGTAGCCATTTATGTATTTTAAACGATTAAAATGTAATTCTTTGACCCGAATACAATGGATCGCAACCATTGGTTAAAGATCTTACATGTGTGATTTGAAGAGCATCCAAAAAAAATAACGACGACGTTTCATTTGATGAAGAGAAAGTCGGCTTTTAAGCCACAACAAAAATGTTACTTACAAAATGAGTTCAAAGATCTTGGATCAAGCTGTCAAAGCTTCATACCTTTTATCGTTCTGTCATAAATCTACACTAGATGCTAGTGTTGTGTGTGAATCAGGTTGCCTCGATAGCAATATAAGATGGTAAAACATTTAAAACAGGTTATAAAGTGTACTACCAAACGAGCGAAAATAACTTAAAACAAGGTATGTATTTTGTCACTAGAAGAATGTAGCGTGTGTTGGATTTGTTGATAAATGTGTAATCAGTACGGTAGAATTAAAACTACCTATAAGTTAGGTTATGTGTTATGGCCAACAGACAAACTTTTCTTGAAATACGCTAGCGGAAATATCTGAACATCTCAAACAATTTATAAGAAAATCGTGGAAAAAGGCTTTAAACCGAGAGCCCACAGCTATGCATTTATGGGTGTGCAAAATAAACGAATTTTATTGAGATTCCAAAATTGGATCGTTTAGGTTCTGAGATCACAGAGAACTCAGATGCGTCTAGGATTTAGTATTCAACCAGTTCTCTTCATTATAAATCACTACAGACAATAGGGTAGTGATGTTGTGTTTTGTTTTTTATTAACACACAATCGAGAAACAAACTTTAAGATGTCTTTTTTCTTTTGAAAAAAACCGACCATTGCAATCTCTACGGGCCCGTTCTCATTGTCCATTAAAAACAATCTTTATAATGGACACAAAAAAGTGCTGACACAGTTCGTTTAAGTTCATTTCGACAAAAGTAATCCCAGATGGTTTGTTTGGTATCGTTTTCGTCGCATGAAAACAAAAAAAATAAAGATACACAAGGTTCTATTAGATGTGTAAAGCTGACACATCATCATCTTATGTGACAACTAAAATAGAAATACAAAAAACAACTAGCATATAAAACCTGTATTTATCATCAGCGTCACTCGTTAGTTGCTGATCCGATTCCAGCAAGTCCATGAATAGTTGAGTTAATTGCCTTTAAAATTATTTTATTTATATGGTAGAGCAAGCATTAGCCTCTGCTGCTACCTGATAGTTTTGAGTCTACATATGTATGCTATGTTTGAATATATTTTCTAGGTTCAATACCGTGACTGCATCTCAAAAAGTATTTAATAATGTTAGTAAAATTTATACATACATATCTACCTACTGACATGAATTCACTTATGCTATCAATAGATATCATTTGAGCACACATAGTGCAAGGTATAACACCAATGACGTCAACTATAAAAATATGTATAATTTACCTCTGTGATATTATTAATTTTTATTTTGTCGTTTATAATAATAGTTGTTGTTGCTTGTTTTGATGTTTGAAAATTATTGAGGCTGATGTCAGTTTACTGGGATTTGAACAATTTATTTTTTTTTAAACATTTTTGTCAGGCATTGATTGTTTAAAAAAAGAAATGACACATATCTATGTATGTACATATATATGTACGTTAATACTGCAAAACTGAAATGAAAATTTGTTTTAAAACTTAATGGAGCATGAATTTGACGTTAAATTGGTCGGAAAGTTAAAAGCTATAGGTATGCCTGAAGAAATGACTCATAAACTTATGGGTAGGTACCTACTCATATCGGAGATTTTGATTAGATTTTTGATCTATACTTCATTTTATATGTGCATATTTACATACATGCATAATATACTTTACATATGTAGAATCGTATAAGCACCTATGTAGTACATACAAAAATTTGCAGAAAATCATTGAAATGAATAAACATTTTTATGATATCGCTCCCTGAATGCAAAAACTAGGTTACTTTTAAAATATATCCTCAAAAACTTGGGTATTTATTGTAAATAGTTCAATAAATTTGCTGTCCAATAAATTACCTAGAACATAACTTACATTAGGACATTTGCCAGATGTAAACAAGAGATATCCACAAACAAATTTGTATCGTTCTTTTAGGTATCTATGTAGATACCTAAACAAGTTGGTATCTCCAAAATTAAAAAAAAAAAAATAATTTACTTAACCTATGTAGGTAGTTCTTGCACTCAGGTGACGATATAATAACAACAATTAGCAACAGTTAGTTGATAGTAAAATAAGAAGGTATTTGTCTTAGGTACCTAGGCACCAAGATACATATATCATTATCATTACTGTTCAGTTCTGCGCATGTTGTCAAAATCAATAGTAAAAAAATTGAATTTCAAACAATCACCACAAATTTGTTTTTGTTTACTGTGTACTTACACAAGGGGCAGCCATCTTGAAATTTGACAAGCTGCGCCTGATAATACCTTAGATATGTGTTCTGTGCCTAGGTACTAAGTTTCGTGTTTAAAATAATTTATTATTTAAACTTCTTGAAAAAAATTAAATAAATTAATCGGGTATTAAATAACTGGGTTTGACTGTATTTCAATATTTATTCCTACTCGTATACCCACGCCATTAAATATCTTCTCTCAGTCAATGTATTTTCAAACATTTACAATTAATGGAGAAGTAACGTAGGTTGTAGGTAGAAATTTTTTTTTTTGTGAGGTAGGTAGGTACCCAAATAGAAGTTAGAGGAGATTATTTTTTGCCATGTACCTAAGAAAACTGTTAAAATAACAATAACACGTCATTGTTTATATAATGACTTCAAATAGATTTTCGAACACTTTCAATAAGATAAAAACAGATGAATGAAAGAAAAACAAGACCCAGATTAAGTGAAAGAAAATATTTTTTTTGTTGGTACAAGATTTCTTACTTACCAACCTATTTGAGTACACATAGTGCATTCTATTTGAAAAGGAAAAAAGGTTCAATATACCTGAGTTATAGGATAGCTATCTTACGAGTGTTATATGTATATCTTTCTATATTCATTTTATGTTCATGTTGGTAGGTACTATTTTAAATTAAAATGCTTATTTTGTTGTTTCTCATTAAAATATTTTATTTCCGAAACCTAGAGTTTTAGTTACACTTTTAGCTATCAGTTCTGACTAATGTTTAAATGTTCAAGTGTGTAGGTAGGTAAAATAATGCAAATAAGTTGCACTGCAGTTCCGTTAAACGTCGATTGCATACTACCTAACCTTAATGCTAGATTTACATGTATCTTCGTCTGCAAATATGAAGAAAAGTAGAGCGGGACAGATGTATGTCAAAACTCCGAGCGTGTGAAAGAGAACCATCAAGAAGATGAACATGTTCGTCTTCATATCTGCATTATGGCACTTCCTTTAATCTTCATGCACGAAGATCTTCTGCATTTTGGTGTTCCCTCCCTATCCAACAAATAAACATTTTAATTTTGCATCCCCTTTTTTTTTGCAGAAGTCGGACTAAGATACATGTAAATCCACCATAAATAGAAAATTAATTTTTAAGCCTAGTACATCCATATACATAAGCCTATTATGTACTAGGTTTGTTTTTTGAGCTCAGATAGGGCTGCCAGATTAAATTTGGTTAATATCGGGACGCTAGGGCACAAAAACCAGCAAAAATCCGGAAATTAAAAAAAATCTATTTATACAAATCTGGCTGTTTAAAGTTTTGGCCAATATTTTTTGACTAACTTAGAAGTACCTACCGAATTGACAAAATAAAAAAGCCAATAACGAGATATTCGGGAAAATCTCAAAACAAGTAAGGAAACGTTAATTTGCACAAAAACTCCAAACATTTATTTAATTTCTTCATTTTGTTTGGTAAAAAATTATGCAGTGTTACAAAAACTGCACGTATGAAGTTTTTTTTAGAAAACTTGATAAATCCGAAATTTTTGTATGACCGTTCTATCCAGGTAAGCTAAAACAAAAAAATGAATCTCACTCCTATGGAATTATATAGAATGTTTCACATAAAATTTGAAGCAAATCCACCGATTCGCTTACGCTCTAGCTCGATATAAATCGGCACGCACAGCCAAACAACCCGACGGACGTTTTTTGTCGAAAATCAGTTTTTGACTTCTAAGTTATTGTTATTTTAGTTTTGATTAAAGCCTGGAATTTAGTTTTTGACACTAAATCAATAATTGTCCTATATAGCAAGTAAAAATGGAAAGTCGGTACAAAATCGGTAACATTTTGAAAGGGACAGGGTTCAAATATCGGGACTGTCCCGCCAAAATCGGGACGTCTGGCAGACCTAGCTCAGAAGTAACTAAAGTCGCCCAAGTCGTTTTTTGAAAAACTTGAACTTACCCTGTCGACAAAATTCTTTGTTTTTTGAAACCCAGGGTCGCGTCGCCCTGAACTTGTCCCAAAGTAGATCTAAGGGATGAGTTGTGGTTAATTATAAACCGTCAAACTGACGTCAGTTTGTGAACCATTTGTTTTGTTGTGGACTCGCGTTCTGTACGAAATTGTTTATTTTAATATAGAAATCGAAAGAATAAAGTAATTTAATTCAATGAATAGTAAGAAATAGAAAATGGAAACGTAATAATAAGTTTAAGTTTTTGCAATTGGCAAATTAGAAGCGGCTGCAAGAGCCCTTTGTTTGACGTTGGAAGGCAAAATGCCCCTTCAAGCAAAATCATGGACCCGAATTTCTCGGTTCACTTTGGAATCACTTGGGAATCCAAAAAAACTGAGTGTCTCACACACATTAACAAATTTTCTGTGTACGCATATAAAAAGAAGAACAAGAATCGATAGAATTTTTTATGCACGGAGATATAGGGAGAGTACAGTCATTTTGTTTTAATTTCCACCACCTTTTTTTTTTTGGTCCGGTTTTGTACGTAGCGTGGCGAAGACCATTGCTTTTTTATCTTTTTTTCTTGTGAAAACTTTAAGAACTTTCCAATCAATGTTAAGTTGTGGAAATACAAATGTACCTTTTATAATTGATAAATAAACATAAAGTCTTGAAATGAACAAAATTCTGTTTTTTTTTTTTTTTTGTGTATGCAATGTAGAAACTCGACTAGATGGGGAAGATCGATTCATTTTTGTTGGTCCGTTTTGGATTCCATTTAGGCCTCGTTTTCTCGGAGTATGGTGAATTGGAATGCTCTCTCTCTCTCACAATACATTCACATAATGGCTCCGTGTCCGTGGTGATTCTAATTTCCATACTAATTTGATCCGATTTGGAATCGTTTTGGATCCGGTTTTGGGTCCGTTTATGAACTGGTTTCGGATCCAAAACGGACTCGCTTGCTTGAAGGGGCCTAGCACAAATCTGTCAAAACTTCACTTTTCCATACATTTTGCTCGTGAACGAAAAGTCTCCACTTTATTCTTCACACGGATTCACGCAAGCACGTTCAGCGTTCACGGATGCCAAAACAATTTACGACAAAATTTTGGTGAAGCTTTGACAGTTTTGTGCTAGCCATTTGAAGCATTTTGGTTTCAAACGTCAAATATTGCAGTGAGAAATTTCAACAGAGCACTTTGTCCTCAAATGATTGTTCCTTTCTCGAATAAGAAATGGTCTTAAAAATGATCTCTTTGGATTCAATTGTTATACAAAAGTAATGAAAATTTATTTCCCTCCGTAAAAACGTCAAAAATATCGATTGAAGCAAATGTAAATCAGATTTTCACACATATAACATATCCGCTAATATGCTGTCTATAATTTTCCACCAGTTTGCATTCTTCATTTAATTCTTTTTCCATTTGTAGATATTTCAATAAGCTAGTTCAGTAGGTCTATTTTCGTTTCTGTTTCCCGGGTGGGTCACCACTTTAGAGGTTTCTATTTGAGTACAGATGCATTTAGACACACTTATTGATTTTTGGCGGTTGTGTGGCCTTACATTCTTAAAATAAATCAAAAACGTTGACAGATTTTACTTCTTTTATTAAATAATTCTTAACGATTTCTCATCAATTAAATAATGTCATCATGTCTGTAAGTTGATTCGTTTTAAAGTAATACCGGTGCAAAATTCGATTTTACCTTTTAGGGTGGTGGAAATACCATTTTTTCTATATGGTTGCTTGTCCCTGACCCTGACTCCCATCTTCCCGATGACTTCCTATTTCCTTATATTACTGTACTTAAATTTTAATTTATTTGTAAACAGGAACAGTGACTATACTTATAAGAATAATTGTACATTGAAAACTGAGTCTAATGGTGTTTTTGTTTAGTTAATTCAGATTTCCGATATTGACAGATCAAAATTAAAAATAAATTGCTTTATTTTATTTAACCAATGGAAAACTATGGTGTTTAAATTTGAGTTATATGTATGTAACTAAAAAAGATTTAGGAATGTATGTATGTTTTCAAAAATTATAAATGTGTACATATGTAGGTATGTACATAATATTCAGTTTGAAAAATATTTTTTTTTTTCCAAAAAATTGTTTAATAATTTATTGGATCAACTAAATAACGAATAGAATTCCAAACCACAACAAAATAATCTAAAAAACACTTGAAGGGCAAAATTTATACAAAAAAGTAAAAATTATGTAGGTACCTACATACCTATAATAAAAAAGACAAAAAAAAACACCAAAGAAAAATTAATGTAAATGCGATATATGGAGAAGATATCATGGAAATATATTGCAAATAGGGTCAGGCGATGAAAAAAAGCAATTTCCATATTTATGGCACGCGATTTTTTTTAACTTTCTCGCTCCACTTCCCCGGAAACTCCTTGATATATGAACATACATATATGTACATATGTATGCACGTAGGTACCCCTAAAAGGCTGACTTTTTAATGCTGCCTCTATTTTAATGTGCATTTGAAAAAAAGTAAAGGAACGCGAGTCATATTCATATAATGCAGTGTCGAATGCACCAGGGCCACCAGCCATTCGATTGATGGGAAGAAGGCGACTTCATTTCTGAGGATCAATTATTAAAATTCGGTGTTAGGTATAAAACCCAACTGATAAAAGTTTTGATAAATGAGAACGATGCAGACCGTGCTGAGATATAGGTATATGAAAATGGATGGTTAAGAATTATAGTTTTTGAAACACCAACTTCCAATATTTATGAGCTTTCAATTGCAAATTCGAGAAATCTTCCATTTCATTTCAAATTTAATTCAGTTTTGTTTTTATTTTCGTCAAACTCATGGATAAACTTTTTTCGAAAACAAATAATTGATTTTGATAAAAATGTAATGGAATCTCTCGTAAGGGCAAACATTTGCTACTCGCCTAGAGTAGTAAATTTTCAAGCCAGCCGGCGATGTACATACATATTGCATATGCATATCCATGTATGTATCAGCGTCACATTATTAAGGGTTTTTTTTCCTGAAGTGACGATAAGTTACAATTTTTTTTTTATTTAGGCTGATATATTGGGACTGGGTGGAGAATTGGGAAATTAAAAATGATGATGCCTTCAAGGAGGAGGATTTCAGAATTTTGTATGTACCTTCTCTCATCCCGCTATTACCACGTCGTCGTCTGTGTAATCATTTTACTTTCTATTTTATTTTCTTGGTAAAAAGGATATGAACGATATAACGATGCAAAATTCAATTGTTGTATGATGCACAAACACTTTTAGCGAAGACGATGTCGATGGGTATGGGGGTGGAAACGGAGACGAAGAAATGGTGTTGTTTGGAATCGGCCCTTGCCACCTCTTTAACAACCATATCCATTTGGCAAAAATATACCGACAGTGTTTTCATATTGCTGCCTTTGATGGGCCAAAGATAGAAGACCCAATATTATGGTGCACACAAGATGGGCACAAGAAAGTGATTTAGGGAAAATTATTTTTTCTTTTTTTTTCTTTAAGTAAATAATGCCTGATAGCTGAAGAAATTTCCGCTTCCTTTTTCTTTCAAAAGCGCGCGGCTAAAATTGAATTTTGATTTTTTTTTTAAGTAAAAAAATTATGGAAAGATTGATTTTATTTTTTTTAATGCCTCGTCAAAGCTTGAATCAACAACAAATTTGTCGATAGCGTTTTGTGGTGGTTTAACAAAAAAATGAGATTATTTTGTTGTATATCTTATTAAAGCCACCGTAGCGTTAATATACGATGATTAACTTTTTGAATTTTGGTCTAATCGACTGGAAATGCATTCAATTAGAATGAAAACGTGCCTTAAAGGTACAATATTGATGGGCTTTATAAAATATGAGTTTATACGTAATGTATGCTTCATTTATTGAGTTTTACACAAAATGTTCATCAATAAGTTTCATTAGTGGATTCTTATACAATTTATTTTAAAATAAATTAAACTGAAAACTTGTGAGAAAACTAAATCACACCAAAACATACATTTTTATAAAGGAGCCAAGTTCTTCTATATACAAAAACCTGTCTATAAATAGTCAGCCCTGAAAAGTAAAGCAATATTAATATTAATATTATGAACTACCTATAGATGGTTCCAAGTCGCCTGTCGAACATGTTATGCTATTGCATAGCAGCGTTCATAGTCAGTGAGTCAGGGATGAGCGTTTGTACAATTGAATGTTAAATATAAAATGGCTTGAGTTATATGGTCGAAAAAACGACAATCGGAAGTATCAGTTCTGAGAACATGAGCAGATGCCCAATACCCTGAATGTAAAATCTCTCAAAATTGATTTTTTCCTTTGCATGCTTCACAAGGCCTACAATAAACTATAACACATTTCGCCTGAGTTTGATCCTGTAAAAAGTGTGTACTACTATTACAATTACTTTTTTTTTATTATTATTACTTCCTATTGATTATGGTTATTTGTGTAATGTCTAGAAATCTTCATGTATTTGGCTTCTAATAAACCTTAATTAAGTAAAATTCAGAAACCTCATGTTGCAGAAATGGTACAAAATCAATGTGTTCTGCAACGACGTTTCTCAATCTATATACATTTGTAGTTGAAAAAACTTTTCTTCTATCTTGAAACGTAGATAAAAGTTATTTCAAGTTGGCGTCTTTTAATCAATGGATAAAAATCCAGCACTAGCACTCAGCATTATTTTGAAAAGAGTTGCATTGATGTACGGCATTCTTAGGCCAAAAGTGCCCCATCTTTTTTTTACTAAAACATTTTTTATTTTAATTTTACATGGTTTAAATATTATGTAGTAGATATAACAGGTCTCTTAAATAATTAAATGTATTTTTGCGATTAAAGTAAAAGAAAAAAGTCTAAAGTTGCAAACATCCTAGTAGTTGAGGCGTTAAGGGCATCAACCTTGTACTTCATCCTGAAAGGATTTTTAAGTGAAAGGGAAGAGTGAATTACTATTACAGATAAACCCCTCCCAAAACTAGTACGTTGATGAAAGTTGGTAGGAATGTTTTTTTTTTATTATAACTAAGAATAAAAAATAATATGGTCCTATGGCTTCAAGTATTCTGAATCCAGTGAGATATTCCGCTTATCGTCCGACGGCTTATTCTCGATTAAGAGGCCAATTTATTTGGAATTTTGTTGTTATAACCTTGTAAGCAGACAACCTGCATTTTGTCGATCTGCCAGTGTTGCCACCGTGGTAAAACTTCCTAAAAGTACAGTTAGGACGTGGACTACTAAGTGTACCAAAGCTCATCCCGTCAGGATGAAGTGCAAGGTTTGACCTAAAATGTGCCCTTAACGCCCTAACTAGGTGTAGGTACATGTTAGGTACATACATATGTGTATGTATTTCAATCAGTTTTGTTTTTTATATAGAAATCAAATAATTACTTGCAACCACAGAATATTGTCCCTTGCTGATTTTTAATTAATTTCAAAGCAATCAATAAAATGAAAACAAAAAATAAAATTTTATAATATTTATTTTGTTTGTTTTAAAAAAATACATACCTACATAATTTACTTAATCTATTTTGATAATAAATTAATTAATATTTTGTTTGCTTTTTTTTAATTTCAGGTAAATTGACTTCCAACTGGGTATAATTCTGGCCACAATACTGTCTAAATAAAACTATCCATATATGTATGTATATATGTACATACATATACAAATATGTACATTAGGGTGTCCGTTATTTCCCAAATGTTTATGCCGTAAGAAAAAATGATTGACCAACAAAAATTTGATCCGAGGTCATTAACCCGTGGCTCTAAGGTCATACTTTTCCCATAGAAATTTGTATGGGAATTTTACACTTTTCACATTTTTTTTTCTCTCGTACTATAACAGTTATTCTAAATTTGTTTTTTATTCATTTTTTGAATGCAATTAATAACAATTAATGATAATCAATACAAAAAACAACAAAAACTGCTGAAGATCGAGGGAGAAAAAATAAGAGAGAAAAAAGGTAAAATATTAAAGTATTTAATAACTATAAAAATCGAAATAAATCATAATTTAGATTTTATTTTATTTAGACAAATTTTTATTGGAAAAGTATGACCTTAGAGGCACGGGTTAATGACTTCGGATCAAATTTTGTTTGGTCAATAATTTTTTCTTACGGCATAAACTTTCGATTGACGGGTTGTGCTATTCAAAAAAATGAGTTTGGGAAATAACGGACACCCTAATGTACATGTATTGTACATACTATAGTAAATAGACAGGATTAATACTTTTTAAACAATTAAAATGTAATTTATCCAATTACATTACAAGGCAAAAGATATTGTTTTTGGTTAAATACATATGTATGTAATTAATATAACTCAAGTTTATATATTTTGTACTTTTTCTATTTAAAAAAAAGAAACATTAATTTAATAAATCAATTGTAGTCTATATATGTACATATCAATATAAAAATAGAGTAATATGTACATATATAATGTAAAAAAAACTGCAATTAAGACCAATGCTTGTGGTGCATAAAAAGATTGAACTGAACAACTCAAAAAACGTCCGTCTGTCCCCAGCATAATACGCAATTACCATAGTTAATTTAAATTCTTTGATATGAAACTAATTAAAATTTCCCATTGAATGCGCCTGTAAATTGAACAAATGTGTTCGTATTTTTATTTATTAGTTCAATACGTGATTAAAATTTCATATAACAACATTTTATAATTTCTTTTTTTTCTTATCACGAAACTAAGTACAAAAAAATATATATGAATTATGTATTCAGCATTAAAATTGAAAACTGTTTAAAAAAGAAAACAAAAATTAAAATCTATTCTACATGATAGATACCTACAACCCACATTTATACATACATAAACATGAAATGGGCTGAAAGGAGGCGTATTAAATATCATGTGTATCGAACAAAATGTTCAAGTTAAAACTAAATCACCGAAAAATGTTTTATAAATTTAAATGCATTCATTAAGATCTAACTATACACAAATACATAAATGTATGAAGGTACATATCTACACCTAATTAGATTATTTTATTTTCAGTTATTGTCAGTTGAATAGATTTTATGTAATTATCTAAAATATTATCTAGTTTTGCGTGTCATTTTATCAAATGCATTTTATTTTATATTTATGTATATTTTTTTTTTGTTATTTTAATTATATTTAAAATTATCTGTTATTGAATTTTTGTTATTATGCGTGCTTTGTTTTTTCAAGTGGGCGCAAAGACCTTCGAAATATTTTCTATAAAATTCTATTTGAGGCTAATTAAGCTGATTAAATTTATTTTACTAGACATAAAGCATGACAATAACGCCTATATTTTCGTATCTACACATTATGATTTATTCACAGCCGCACATCAATCTATAATCCTATTGCAAAACAAGCTGCTTAGAAATTTAATATTCTAATTTTATTTGTTTAAATATCAAAACGCCACTTAAATTCTAGCGTAAACATAAAAATAAACGCCATTTAACTAAAGCCATCCTATGCTTTTAATGAACTGCAATACGTTCAATGGAGTACGTTAACCCTTGATGTTAACAATTATAACGATTACACAATACCTACCCCTACACTTTAAATATAACTGAGACCGACAAAATTTTCTATTACATATTATCAAAAGCATTATACTTAATTTAAAATAAAAATGTATGTAGCTTGAACTCCGGTAATAAATTGTTTAACTAACTAAGTGAGTACTTATCTTAAACATCTCGTGTTTTTAAATGATTTTTATCCAAAACAATCACAACGATTCTCGTACAACAACGTTTTTATTTTTAGACGTCACAAACATACATACATTTATATGAATTAATATACTAATACGTTTAGAAAATATAGGACATATCTTTAGTATACAATTCGAATAGAGAAGTAATCGGTCCAGATGATTGATAATCGGTTTTTAATAAACACACATGTGACTGTTCCCGAATTTTATTTCCGAGAAGGTTCAAAAGACGAAATCTCCAAAGTAAACAAAAAACTTTAAGAGTGCATGAATAGATAATCTAGAACTACAAAATTAACAGACTTAAGATTTTCGGACGTTGCTCATGAGATGAATAGTCAAAAGACTTAATAAAAAATGGCGTAAAACTTACCAAAATAACATAATAAAACTTACTTACTTACACACTCTCAAGGGTTTATGACTACCCTTTAAACTTCGATTAACATACCACAGTGCGAGGTTAAGGAAACAATGAGAAAAGTGAGTAGTTAAAAACGATGTTTATACATTCGTCTTAAATGTACCGATATTGAATATTTTTTTTATTGTTCATTTTTAGATGTTCTGATTTTTATGGTTATTATTTTATATAAACAATTTAATATTTTTGTCATTACTTTATAATTGTTACTCGAATTAGTTGGTCAAGATTATTAAATTTTTGTATTCTTTTGTAAAGACTGATCCATTATTTCGTGGATATTTCTTTTAGCAATACGTGGAACCACACTAGTTTTCAAGAACATTTCCAACAATATGGATATTTTAATTCTAGCTTAGGACATATTTATACCTCATAAATTGTTGCCAGATCAAAAAGGGACAAAAAGCTTTTACATCGTCTTAGGAAACCTAAGCATTGGCTGCATTTTCAGCAATATCCAATATGTGATCATTCCACAATAGTTGGTCAGTAATGCACATACCAAGAATTGAAAGCTTTCTCCTCAAACGACAAAGAAATACAATTTCACTAAATTGTTTACTATTCGTACATCAAAATCACTATAGTTAAAGTATGACTATATTAAAGTATGTATAGGAAATGCGGGGCAGTATGTAAGTGGGTTTCGTTCTTTCAGATTTAATTTAATTCAATTTAATTCACTTGAAATGGTATGGAGATAAATGAGGCCTATACTTAGTTACTGCACAATTTTATCTTTGTTTGGCTTTACCTTCAGTTTGGTTATGTCACTTAAGAATTGTTATGCTTAAAAATGGATCATAAATAATTCTTAATATGTATAATCTGATATTTTAAAAGTGGTTTTAATTCATTTTTTTGGAAAAGGCAAGCACTGTACTTCGTGTTGTTTTTGTAATTTTTCATTTAAATTTAATTTGCATACAAAATCAAAGTTTTTGATAAAGTTTAACAAAAAAACTCAAGAAAAAATCAAACACAAAATATGATTTGAGAGTGTATACACTCTTGGCTTACATTTGACTGTAAGCAGCTGCAGAGGCAGCTAGCACTGTTCCATTGCATTTTAGAATGAGTGTAACCTTAAGTGAAACCAATCGAAAAGGGCATAAGTTGAAAGAAAGTTCATATTCATTCAAACGCAAAGATCAGTTTTTCATTTACATATTTGTAATGTGAATGAATAATAAATATGGGGTGTTGCACTGCGACCTAAGGATCTATTATGCCCTATTTGTAATGTCACTCCGACATTAAATTTTAGAAAAATAGGGCAGACGGAAACGGGCTAATCGTTTTATAAGAATTAATTGGGGCTATCGGGAATTGTGTTTCCCATGAAATTGTTCCCATATTCGAAAAATAGGTATCGTGAACCTTTTTCGAAATTAGGGAAAAATTCCGAGAGAAAAAAATACCTATCGTGAACAATTTTTGTTTGGGAAATTTGTTACTTTTTCTATCGGAATATTCCGCTGTCATTTTACGTGGGAATTCAAAACAATAAACAACAATGCAAGTTATTTTCTAGAAAATTGAATCCTTTATAAGGTCAAATTCGAAGCAAATAGAAGTTTTAATTAACATAATGGAAAAAACCGCGATATCACCAATCAACCAAAATAAGATGTCCAAACATTTTGGAAAAACGTTGAGAGATCTCAACTGCATTGGCTCTCCAGTAAAATCAGTTGCTGCATGGAAAAATTAAATGGTTAATTATTAAAAATAATTTAAGGTCTGGTCAAAAAAGCGACTGGCGGAGGCCCTTGCTAAGAGTATATAAGTTCAGCTCATTGGAAGAAACCATCATTAGGATTTGTGCAAAGGGCGATTCTTGATCTTAATCCATAACGGGCACATTTTGTTCTTAAATCTAATACATTTGAAAGGACTTTTGAAAAGGAAGATTGAGCCATCCCGACCTCATGGTTTTTTTCCACTCCTGTCTGACACCCACCTTCTGTAAAGAAACGCATGCACGCACTTTTCTTAATGAAAGAAGGAATAGCGATAGGTTTCTTTGGTTGAGGCCAGCAATCAGACTGGGTATCAATCAAATGTTTAAACAATGTCTTAACTCTAAAACAAGGATGGAATATGTAGATCAAAGCTATATCAAAATTGAATGAGTCAATAAAATCTTTCAACTTACAGTGGTTCTGGTAGCTCTAAAGGACTTGCATGATCCCTTAAACTCGCCTTATTATTATTCTCTGCTCATTTCGTCCTCTTTGTTCTGTCTCATCAATTAATAATAAAAACGATATTCTTTGCATTATATATCATATTGTTTATAATATAAACACTGCACAAAATAAATAAACTTTTGTTTACTGCAAAATCAAATGCCAAACTCTTCGAAAACAATATTCGAATATTGTTTTTTTCGTTTTCATGTTGGTAAAAGTTGTTCCCAGGGAAAAGCATTCCGTGGGAAATTCCCGATAGGAGGAATACGTTCCCGCGAACTATAAATTCCGTGGAAAAATATTTCCCAAGGAATTCCCGATAGGCCTTAATGTTAAAAAAAAATGCAAGGAAAACGTTTGATGAAAATAAGCAATTGAAAATTTAAATACGTTTATATATACCACCATTTTTTTAAATGGAAAAAATTTATGGTTTATAAAAGAAGCTGGGTACACTCAATTTAGAGTTCCATCAAATAAAAATCCGCTGACTATAGTATAATTATTTTTTTGAAATTTGAAAACTCGTAACAACACAAGTTTGAGGGAAGTAGTTGCATTTTTGTTTGCTAATTGCTTAGCATTCTTTATTGCCTACAGTTCATATCTACTGCCAAGTAGAGCCAAGCTTTTTATTCACAAGTCCACACATGCACCTACACAAAAACATTTTCTGTTTATTTTGAAAATATCTTGGATCTAGTGTATCGCACGGAGCAAAATGAATAAAATATGTTTTTTTGTTTTTTAAACTCGCTATGATATGATACAATATAACGATTAGTTAAAGTGCGTTTTTTTTGCTTGTACAAACATACATTTTATTTAATTAAGTATTAAAAAAATATTTTAATTAATTAAGTTAACCTTAGATAAAACGGTGCTCCTCTATTTGAAAGTTTTTTTTCAAAAAATATATCGAAATCAGGAATATTAATGTAGAGACCATAATGGTAAATCACATTAACTTGAGCTGATACATATATCAGAGATACTGCTATATTCAGGACATGTATTAAATTATTACGTTATTTTTTTTTTGTCAGTTAAATGTAAAAAATGTACAAAATACACAGAAATGAAGGTTTTACTAACTTAAATCAATTTTCCTTATTGTCAGTTTTGTCAAAACCCAGAATACATACAAACAAATGTTGTTTAGTGTTAACCAAAAATAAATATGTAAATACATACATATATTCATGTACATAAATGTATTTAAAATTCTGAAACATTTTTCAAAACAATAAATAATTCTGTTTTAATTTAAAGTTTAAAAATATTTTTAATTAAGACTAGATAAAATAATTAAATTTAAATCCAAAAAATAAATTTAAAAAAAAATTATTCTTAAAATACATCCTCAATTTCCGATTTTTGAAATCGAGTGTTCATAGATACTGTACTTATCTATCTATCTAGGAATATGTATGTTTGTAAGTATACAAAAAAATCCTTGGTTATACGGTATTATTGTAACATATGATTGTTTTTTGTATTACTTTATACATTATTTGTTTTTAAACTGCAAAAGTTATAAAAAAATCTCGGAATTTTATAAAATTAGTTATTATTATTAGTATTTATTAATGTTACTGTCCAAGTACCATCTTCCCAAAAAAATTTTCCAGATGCTTATATAGAATCAATGGGAATGAAATATTATACAAATATTTTATACGTTTAGTTTAAAAACAAAAAAAAAGATCCAATAAATCAGCATAATGTATAAATATCTATCTAACTTCGAGAAGGACTATATGTTTTATTTTGACAGTGTAGGTAGCGCAGTATATCCTTAGACATGTGTAATGTGACTGATGACATCCCCTACACAAGGTATGAAATAAGTGTATTGACACATTTTAATAATAATCCTTTCATTTTTGAAGACTGCATATGAATATTTTGAATTGCCTGGCCCCTTTCACTTAAGATATGTCTTTCCAACTGCCTCTTTTATTATTGGTTTTATAATCCAACAAAAAAAGTCAAGAAGAACTTATTATTGCCCTCAAAAGTATTCAAGTTTTGAAAAACACTAAAGTGTGTGAAGATATAGATGTAGGTATGCGTATGCATACCTCTCTGATCAGAATATCCCAAACTAGCTCTTATAGCAATTCAACAAATTGTCGGACGACTGAACATGAATGTGTCCATTAGGAAATTGGATACCAACGATATTATACTACTATTTTGTGCCATTCAAACACACTACACACATATACACATACGTTCATGATGATGTCCTTGTTTGATGGCGATGACTACCAATGACAGTTATACTTAAAAGTCTCCAATTTATTTATTTAAATATAAAAACTGAAAAAAAAAACTATTTGACGACGACATCGTTGTCGTTTGGAATCGAATGGAATCCAATCTAAGGACAGTGGTTTATGGACACTTTTTGGAAGGATTCTTTATATGTATGTAGGTTATAGTATGGAATGCTATATATACCTACGTTTTAAAACAAATTGACTTCATAAAATGCGAAAAAAATGTAAAATTCTTCCTTTTAACTGGCGATACTATCAAATATTTTTTATTTATTTTGCACATCCACAGACATCATAGGTACATATCGACTGACTGGAATCAATTCATTTTAAAAATACTTTGCCACAGATGTGGACATGTGTGGTATTTTTGTGGATTATTTCGCTGGTAATTTGTTTTTTGTGTTTTTTTCTTCATTTTTTAATATAATCTATGAATGCATGAAAAAAATAACACCTGAATATGTTTTGAATTATTAAAAACAAATTAAATGAGTGGTCATGTATGTGGGTAATGTATATTTATGTTGTATACAGACGAACTTTTCTATTTTTGTAGAATGTTGTTGGTTTAGTAGATACAAAATGGTTTTGTCGTTTTGATAAAATAAATAATTAAATAAAATAAAAAAAAAACTAAAGTTAATCAACAAAACAATTATTAGAATTTGTTTTTTTTTTTACAGAAATAAATTAATGTATACATATATGTATTTACATTTATTAAGTAATACTACTCAGAATTCTGAAATATTACAAATTTTCAGCATTATTGTGCTAGTATTACGCGAAAACAACATTCCACCCGATAAATTTGACATTTTTTGCATATTATGAGTTTCACTCGAAAAATGCTTATTGCTGCAAGAATTTAGTTTAATTCTAATAAGTGCTTTTATCATGATATTTAAGTTTATAATTCTTATTCGAACTAAACTCTATTTTGTTGTAAATATTTTACATTGAAATTATTTTTACACCGAAAGAAAGGCACAAAAAGACTAAGAATAGAAATACATTTTACTTTCTAATATCAGTCTCTGGAGCGGACTTGACTTGGACACATAAAGCCCTTGCAGAAAATAATACTTAACGTAGCTACTTGCAAATATTTACAAAGTACTTTACACTTGTAAAATTTCTAATGCATTTAAATTTGTTCATCAAAATCAATGATATTTTCGTAGAGTCATTTTTGAAACTTTCTGGGTATACCCTTTTTACCAAATCATCGCCAACTTACGATTTCCTCGATTTTTCTAAACCACATAATAATATTTGTAGTGTTTATTTAAATTTAAGAAATGTGTTTTTCGTGATTTTTTTTTAAATCACACGGGCCCCCTATTTGTTGGGATCCTTAAACTACATGTGTATATATTTTCCAAATGCAAAATTCAACGCTGTTTGTGAATAAACAAAAATAGAAACTGTACTAGCCAATATAACGTGGTGCCGAGTGGCATTTTGAATATATGAACGAATGAACAAACTTTCACTGTCTGTCTATAATAGTTTTTCTTATTGACTTTGTTTCTATTTATTTACGTACTCGAGTGGTGTTGATGAAGTGAGCATTCAAAAATGCTTGCTGTATAATCTATTTACGTTTCTATTTTTGATCGGTAGGTGGTGTTTAGGTTTAGAGTTTAGACCATTAGAAAAGTAAATATACATAGCTATACATAAACCTTCACTAAAAGATGCATATTTTTAAGATTTTCGTTATTTTTTAGTCTAGCTATGCACATATTTGAACTATTGTGTGGAAGGAGGGAGCTTAAATTGCCGCTATGGGTAAATGTATTTAAAAAAAAATGAAGGCAAAAAACGAAAGTGTTTCGATGAGTATCTACGTTCTATTTACATTATATACTGTAGGATATATTTTTGGACATATCCTGACTTCTCTGGGCAATCATTTGCATATTGGTATCTTATCAATGGTTGAATTTAAATAAATCTAATATAAAGATGATACAGAATTTCAAAAAAAGTGAAGTGAAGGAGATCCGTGGGCATTTATTTGCGCTGTCTGTATACCGTTATGTACCTACATACATACATACATACATACATACATACATACATACATACATACATACATACATACATACATACATACATACATACATACATACATACATACATACATACATACATACATACATACATACATACATAGAGCTACAGCCTAAACGGTTGTACTGCATATTTGGTGCAATTCATTTTTGTATCTTTGCCTAGAAGATAATATACATTATATATAATTGTTCCGTTTAATATATAATATATATACAATAATATAATATATATGTGTATACAATAATATAATATATATATACAATTGTTTCGTCCTTTTTTTAAATTTCTTAAAAACGGATCTAACGATTTTAATTAAAATTCGTGTCATTTTAAATAGGGTTAAGCACGTATGGTACTGCATTTTTTTTTTCATTTTTAATTCATTAAATCATGTCTAAGTGTCAGCCGGAGAGAAACCGAGATGTCAGTATTTTTATGAAAAGAACGACGTTATGTTTTGACAATTACAATGTCCCACAAAAGTAAATATACACCAAAAACTAGTGTTCTCATCAGTTCAATGTATACTTTTTTTGAAGTCACAGTGTACTTTGAAATAATTTTCAAATTTCAATTATAATTTACGCGTCACACTGCAACACAACACACGAGACAAATATGGTTCTACGCATATGAAATACATTGTAGCGATAGCGACACACAACTCCACAACACAACACACGACACAGATGTGGATCAGGCTTTAATTATACGAGACTGAAAATTTTCGATTTTAACGAGACCGAGACGAGACTTCGAGACTTTGTCGTGGCCAGCCCTAATTTTTAAGTGACAAGACACCGAATTTAAGTTTTTTTTTTTACAAATAAATGACATAACGTACACTTGGGGGTCAATCCGTAACTCTATTATTGTAAGTCGGTGTCGTTTGAACGATAACGCATACTTTATTTGCTTCACGTAAGTCCATATAATAGTTAAAACGATATCGTCAAAACTATAGCGTTTGGACGATAGCTAAAAAGGTATCGTCTTGCATTAATTTTAAAGATTGTAGGTGACTGTAGTTGAATAATTAAAAAGTTTAGTAATAAAAAAAGTAAACCCTTGCGTCTTCTTATCTGACATCTGCGTTAAGTTTATTTTTTCAAACAAAAATTGCTTGAATTTAATATGCATCTGAAGAACTTTTTTTTCGCCGATCATTGATTCGTTCCCCAAAATTGTCAATAATATCAAAAACTCGAAAGCACTCAATATAGCTAAAGAGACGCTCACTGTTGCTTGTTGAAAGGATAACATAGTGCAATTACATTACACGAGGTTTTATGTTGCATTGTTTCATTTACAAAGGTGTTGAAAAAGTAGCGTTCATTGGGGAGGGGGGGGGGGGTGAGGCAATATAGTCTGTATAATAATATGTTGAATCTGGGATGTTTCAAGCCATCGCGTCGCGTCGTTAAATATGTCAATGGGGTGGACGTCGTTGTTAACATTCAATGGATAATCTCATTTTATTTCGTTTTACATGTCGTTGAGGGTTTTTTCCTCTTGTAAACTCGATGCAATTATTTTTTGTATGTCATCGTTGTTACTGCGTGGATGTTATTCGACTTTGATAAAACATTGTTAAAGCACACAATGTTGTTGAAATATAAGCACGCACAGTTACCTTAAGTTAAATTTAAATTTGTATTGAGCGATGAAATATGAAATAGAGGTCTAACTCTATGTAAGTATGTGTATATTAGGGTGTCCGTTATTTCCCAAACTCATTTTTTTGGATAGCACACCCCGTCAATCGAAAGGTTATGCCGAAAGAAAAAATTATTGACCATATTTCGAGGTCATTAACCCGTGCCTCTAAGGTCATACTTTTCCCATACAAATTTGTATGGGAACTTTACACTTTTCACAATTTATTTTTTTCTCTGGAACTATACCAGTTATTCTATATTTTTTTGAAAAATCGAAATAAATTATTTCTAATTTGTTTCCATTATTTTTTTAATGCAATTTTTTAAAAAACTTATTACTTTATGATAATCAATAAAAAAACAACAAAAACTGCTGAGGATCGAGAGAGAAAAATAAGAGAAAAATATATAATATTAAAGTATTTTTTATCTTAAACAATCGAAATAAATTATAATTTAAATTTTTTTAATACATTTTTAAATGCAGTTTTTTTAAGGACCGATAAATCAATCAGGATTCCCAAAAAAAAATATAGAATAACTGTTATAGTTCCAGAGAAAAAAATAAAATGTGAAAAGTGTAAAGTTTCCATACAAATTTGTATGGGAAAAGTATGACCTTTAAAGGGACGGGTTAATAACCTCGGAAAACATTTTTTTGGTCAATATTTTTTTCTTTCGGCATAACCTTTCGATTGACGTGGTGTGCTATTCAAAAAAATTAGTTTGGCAAATAACGGACACCAGTGTATATCTAAGTACATAGGTAAGTTCTGTAGAATTCTAAAAAAAAAAAATATCTTTTCAATCTAGATATTTTAAGGAACTCTTTTGATTCCTCATCCTGGGCAATAAAGCCAACGTTCTACCGATTATTCATTAGGGTTATGTTTCCTATTCTACCTATGTCAATAATTATTATACATATATTACGTCCAAAAACCTTGTATCACTTTTAGGCTAGAATTACTATCTCTACACCACCAGTCGTCTCTATACGAAAAATCCAAGTCATTAGATCTTTTCTTGTGGAAAATGTTTTAAGCTACAAATTATCCAAATACTATTCTATAAAATTAATCGCTTTGAAGATATTTATAAACAACTGACTAGGCGGTCCTTTGACGCCTGTTAATTTGTAAGCGGTGGCGGTCATATAATTAATTACTATTAAAAGGAAACTAAACCAAAATTCAGAATTTCAAAAATTTAAGAGATTAAATGTCTTAAATTGATATGCTAGGCTAGACTATTTTAATTTTAAAAAATAATTGCAGTGCAGTTTAGGGCTAAGATTAGGGCTACAAGGTGATTATTTTGATTGTTGATTGTAGAGTTGTAATGTATGTGTATTAGTATGCACCATCTTATTGTGACTTTCAAGTATCTTCCTTAATAACTTGTCTACATTTCTTCTATCTTAAGGGCGTCAAAAGACAAAAAAACGTTAACAAATATTCCTGTTTGACCTGAAGATCAAGCAAGAATCATAATGTCATTTTAAATACCACACTACTACTAGCAACGGTATTTATACCTAGTTAACGTATATGTAAATCATATGGATGCATGTAAATATATTTTCTTACCAAAACGCCGCGGCCAGCTAGGGCTTCAAGAAGTCAACTAACAACAACAACAAAAGATTCAACGAAACGATAAAGAAAACAAGATGAAAAATCTAAAGTTTCCTTGTTATTACCCTTATTAGAGGGTAGCGACTAGCGACAGCATTAGCATGTGAAGGTATAGTGCATGTTCTCGTAAAATTAAATGAAAACGGAAATGAGAAAAAGGTGCATTTGTTGACGGTAGTTAAAGTATTGAAGTTTAATAGTATTATTTTGTGGTATAAGCGGCAGCAGCGCGACAATACAAAAGGGTGCATTTTTTTTTTTTTTTTGAATACAATAAAGAACACCTTTAATTCAATTTAAGATGTTTTCTTACACTTATTTATTAATATTTAAGGGTCTTTTTTTGTTTGAAATTGTTGAAGGGTATTTTTAAGAACTGTTGAATGTTGAGTGACCGGGAGTTGAAGATGTTTTAATTTTATTTGAGGTTCTTAATAGATTTTTTTTGTAATGTTATAGCTTTGAAGAAATAGGTAGGTGTAGACCGAGAGGAAGAATGGAATTAACTTAACTCATTTCAGAAGGGATAAGATTTTGTGTCATAGAAAGATTTATAGAGATCAAGTACACAGTCCTACACTCCGGTTCCCTCAATGATGTCCATTTTTATTTTAAACAAAATTAGAGTTTAGGAGCCAATTTTAGAGTAATCGATTGAAGTTTAACCCTAAACTCGGGTTATATTGACTTAACTAGATTAACCCAGCAGATGCTTTTGATATTTTATCTTCCGAGCTGTTTAAGTCTTTCTGCATTAATTTTACACAGAAGAGCCACTTTTTGATTTAACTAGAATGACTCGACAGATGTTTTTTATATTTTACCTTCCGGTCTTTCTGAATTTATTCTATACTAAAAAACTGCTCGTTGACTTAACTGCATACAAGAGACTTGCAGTAAAATCATGAGATTGCAAACCAAACATCATTAGATCGATGACCTGAACTACTTTCTTAATGCAAACATCATCAAGTGGTATACTAATGGATCGAGAACGTCTCAAGGGAGGCGTCCAGGAATTTGTTAGTCAAGAACCAAACATTCTCACGATGGGGCAGTGCCTTTATATTTTCTAGGAAGAGGTGAATGCCATAGGAATCTACGATGAACGAAATTTCGAAAGAAGCTACCGTTACCAAATCTGTGCCATCATGTCGGGCAGACAAGTCAATTCGCATTCAAGGCGTTAAACTACTATGCAATTAGTTATAAACTGGTATGTGAGTGGACAGGTCAAATGAGCTTGGTAAGAATAAATTTGTTACAATTCATTTGGTACCGGGAATATAAGAGGCAGACTCCTTGGCGAAAATAGGAGTAACGACACTCCTAACGTGTTGGGAGCAGTATTTTGTATAGAAGAAAATTTGATAACAAATAAAAATCAAAATAGAAGAGGAGGTCCAAAGATCCAAATTATGGAAAGAACTCCCAAGGCTGAGACAGGTCAAACGGCTTTTTGGGAGCAAGAAGGCCTTACATTCTGTACCTAGAGGCAAAGCCAGGAACAACCTCAGAATATTAACAGGTTTTCTCACAAGGCACTGCACACTGAAAAGATACTCAATGTTCTTGGCCTGTAGAGCAGTGCTCGGGACTATCAGCAGTTGATCATATATTTGCACTCACTACTATAGTCAAAATGTTTTTAGAGAATACAAAAAACTTTATGTTTTCTTTGTCGACTTAAAAGCGGCATTTGATACGGTAAACAGGAGTTCTTTAATCTATATGATTTCTACCTTAGGCATTTCAACCAAATTCCTCAACTTATACAAGCTCCTTTTAATCGATACCTCTGCTGATGTATGGAATGGTACTATAATGTCTGATTCCTTTTATACAAGTGCTGGTGTTCCACAAGGCTGTGGATTAAGTCCATTAATGTTCCACTATATATTGATGATGTATCCAAAGATTTCCCTGGCGGTATTAAGGTTGGCGAAACATTAATAAAGATGCTTCTATACGCAGATGACATTGTATTACTGGCTGAAAATCCCACAGCTTTACAGTTACAAATAAATAAGCTGAAGCGTTACTGCGATTTATGGGATCTAAGCATAAATGTAGCAAAGTCGAAAATCATGGTTTTTGAAAATACACAGCGAAGAAGAACTCCACAAGAAAAATGGTTTTTGGAACGTGAACCAATAGCAATTATAAATCAATTCAAATACTTAGGTTTCTTGATAACTCGCAACCTTGATTTTCGCCCACATGTAAAAGAAAAGTGTTCTGCAGCCAAAACGGCTATTAATCTTATGTGTAGTAATTTCTTTTGTAACAAATATGTGGATGCAACTGCTAAATTTAGAGTGTTTGATGCAACCATCAAAACATGTCTGTGCTATGCAAATCAAGTTTTTGGCTATCAAAACATAGAAGAATTTGAAGCAATTCAACGTTTCTTTTTCAAGCGCATCTTTAAACTAGCTAACTCAACACCCACGTATGCAATCCATGTTGAATCCGGTATGCCACAAGTATTTTTAAAGAATTTAAAATTAAATGCTGATTATATAATAAAAGTTATGAAAAGATCTGACTCAAACCTCCAAAAACAAATATTAAAATATGCACTTCGACGTCAAATATCGCCTTTTAAAGAAAAAATTTCATACTTGCAAGTTTTTCGGTCGCCAACTCTATTATAAAAACAATAAATTAGCTATTCAATATTTATTTTATCTTATTTTAATTTAATTTCATTTTATTTTGGCAATAAATAACTGACAAACTGACGTAAAATCCAAACAAGTTCGGATTTGTTGTTCGGTTATTAGCTGAACCGAGGTCTAAGATTTACTAGTATTTTTTTTATTTTATGGACATATCATTACGGAAACTTCATTTTTTAATGAAATTTTTAAATGCGCTGCGAAATGTTCATTGTACATTGCACGTTGAAAAATGTTGTTGTATTTTACGAAAATATTGTCATTTTTTTGTGATAAAATGTGAAAAAGTAAATTTTTGGATTATGCCCAGCTTTTTGGAATTTCTAAATACTGTCCAACCTTACTAAAATACGTACATACCTGCTGATGGTAGGTTGCAGGTTAAAAAAATTTGATGCCCTGAATAAAAAATTTTGCACAAACTAAGAATTGTATTAATACTTACGTGTGTATCTCTCCCTTTCATTTGTGGTTAAGTTATAATGCTTAATCATGTGTTTTATATCACTGTTGACAAATATTACCAGTTTCCACCACATTTTAAATAAAACTTCGTTAAAATTGTAAATGTCAGTTGCAACTTGTAAGTACATTACTCCAGTAAATTATTCGTGAAACAAAAATTATGAACAAGTGTCTTGTGTGTAGTGTATGTAGTACAGTAGTATCTCGGAAAGATGAACTATAGAACTTTGTTGAACATTTTTTTGGAAAGATGAACAAACGATAGTGAATGGGTTGAAGTTTTTGTACTCGAAAAAATTAACGCTCTATTCCTAACTCAATTTTGTTCTGTTTATAGGCCCATACAGGGTGTCCCGTAAGTAATTACTTACGGGACACCCTGTATATACCCGGATTATATTCATGTAACGATGTTCAACCATTTAACGGTACCTTCAGTCTTATTTTAACTTGTTATGTGAATTCTTCAATATATAAATTTAAAAGTCTAAAAGTAGGTGTCTAATATTATTTTTGTAGAAAACGGCTAAAGTTCGTGTGTGAATAAGTTTTTATCCAACTTTTCATGTTTTATTACGTTTTCTTTCTAACGTTTTTAGAAAAATAAAATTAATTCTTTCCGTATATTTATTTGTATGTATATATACATAACTTTAAATATGTTCTTCAATTTTGATTCGCAAACGGCTGAACTGGATCTATTTTATATGTGTTCATCTTTCCGAGATTCTACTGTGAATGTCTATATAAAATAAAAAGAAAAAAACATAAATGAACGACAACGTCAAACATCAAAACCTCCACCACAACCACTATCAATAAAAAAAAAATCCTGAACATCGATATCCAAACCGACCATCAACAGAAAATATGTGTTTTACTTTTTAATCCAACACCCTCTTCCCCTATATGTTTGTGTATGCAAACGAGCCAACCTAGTATCTATACACCTACACAGAATGGCAGCCATGACAATGTTTTTTTTTTTATTATTTGCAGTTTTACTTGCGATATTAAAAATTGATGAAAATGCACTTTGGATAAATTTAATTCCACCACCACTCCATGAGTGAGTGGTCTATAGTGTAATATTTGGTTGGCAGAGTTAAGCCACAACATACGAGAACGAGCCAACACACAAGGCTTTCATAGGGATAACTTGCAGGTGGATAGGTAGGTAAACCATTATTATGTTGTGTAGGAGAAGGTAGGTATAGGGGAATATTGGGCGATGGACATTGGAGGGCTGTGTCATTTTACGTTGGCCATTCTTTTTTTTTACCGCCTCTTTCGATTGTCGTATTTTTTATAATAAAATAAAGGTTCACGTGTGATACCTTTTGCATTTATTTATTTACAATATAATATAAATAACAGTTGAGTGTCTATATATACAAGGATGTTATAGGTACATAGTGTTTCAAAAGCCAGTCCTTTGGTTTCTGGTTCTCAGATCTATTTGATTAATTCCATATATATGTACTTACATGCAGGTGAAGGTACCACGTGTACTGTGTCTATTATCTATACATTGAAGTTTATTGGAGGCGATGCGATGGTGGTGGGCTTAAATGAAAATTTCAAAATTATGAACAGTAACAAGGAGGAGATGTAGACGTCTGTGTGATCAATATCAAGGTGATGGACTTTCCATGGTCATTAAAACAGATTTAGTACCTACCTATGATGTAATGTGTTGCCCATGAAGAAGTGTAATTATCAGAATCAGCTTAAGATGAAACCAGTGGAATCTCGTAAATATGTAGAATCTATCTAGGAGAGACTGTGCAACTTAAGATTTACTGAGAAATTTCCTTAATTCGTTCCACTACTTACTCGGCATGATAAAGTACTCAGTTCTGTAACTTCGAAAAAAAGCGGCAACTGAGTAAGTTCTTAACAGTTGAGAATGACATCAACAAACTTAATTTGTGTATTTGATGGCAGAAACCTAGCTAGTCAGAAATTCAGCATCTCAGTGAACAAGAAGCGCACTACGGGTATTTATTTTATATAATCTGTCCAACAAAAATAGTCAGTACAGGCCTTATGGGAGAGTTTTTTTTTTCGAAATACACTGGTGCATGTTTGCTGAAATTCCCACTGAAAATAACCACTGAACTCCATACAAATTGTTTTTGTAATTTTTTTAAAACCCGCGTACATCCTACCATAACCTACCTACTGCACATCCAAGTGCACATGCACACTGCTGTTGCTGCTTGTGTGCCTTCTTCTGCAATCAACTCTCGTTGTTCTTGTGTGCATTACAAATAAACACATTGAATCAGAGTTACCATTGCTACATTTATACATATCGCTGAGGTTTTTTCTTTGGGTTTTGGTAAGGAGCTTTTCGGATTTATGCTTTTTTAAAGCTTTTGAGAACAAATAATTCAATTTAAATTTGTATTAATTTAGTATGCTTACTACGGAAACCCTGTTAGAGCTTTAAAACAGTACAAACTTATTGACATTCATTACTGTACTGACTATTTTTGTTGAACAGAGTAAAGGTGCATGAATTTAATGAAATTCCTCTGAAAAAAATTAAATTCACAGTATATTCATGCTGCGATTTTTATCAGAGTGGGTAAACATCGGACCAAACCGTCTTAGAAGGGTATGAATGGCAGCATCTAACTCATGAGCCCATCTGTCATCAACGCAAGGGTGAAACGCATGGAGTTGAAGTCACTTGTACTTTTATTTGATTTATATTCATTGAAATTTCTTCATCTTTGTTATTATCAAGCTCTAGAGTCTAGATAATAATTAAAATTAAATAAAAATCTTTCGTGTGAACATGACTTATGATGTTAATTGTAGCTTAATTTTTTAATGCGTAAAGTATAGAAAGATCCCAGTAGTACCTATCTGCTAAAGAGACTTTATAAGCATAACAACCATTTTGTTTGTTTGGATGTCAAGCAAGAGTAGCCCCACATACTAAAAATTCATAACACATACCTAGCTCCCACACAAATAAGATTGCGTTTAAATAATTTAAATGTTTATCGCAAATCATTCAATAAATATTCCAAAGCCTATTTAGAACAATAAATAGAAAATATCTATACACAAATTATAATATCAAACACATCATTTTTCCTTATTCCAAAGGATCATCTTCAATATTCTATAGGTATTCTACCCCTTAAGAATTTTTCTAAAGCATATCAACACAAATATATAGCATTTTCTACATGCATGCAACCCCACTTGCAAAAAACTGTAAAAAGAAACAACGATTTATTCGCATAAATCTATGAATTTGTTAGTATCATTCACACTTCGTTCCCAATCGGAAAGCGCAATACATTAAACAAACGCAAATCTCAAATCGTCCTGTATATTTTGCAAAACAACGTGACGTTGCTGTTGTTGTTTTTGTTTGATTTTTGTATATTGAGAATATTTTACCCCATTTGGTATGAATATTTGAAAAACTTATCGCTAACGCTAGGCTTTTCAGTCGTTAGATTCATTCCGCATGATAGGATGCTATCAAAAACGAATGCTAAGGAAAACGATAGCCTATGGGTATAGTAGGGTGTGTCATAATATTTTTGTTTCTATAAAGAAAATCTTGTGGTAGATTGATTTGCCTTACCAACAATTTATCTATCCGGCAATGCTCGATGAAAGGATTAAGCTTTTAAGATTGAAAATCGTTTAAAATCATCGCATGAAATGTTGTGATTCGATGTTTTGACAGATTTTTACATAATGTATGTTTTGACTTTCGAGTCGCAAGGAATGTTTGGCAAATGTGACGTCTGGTATTTCAGTTTACTTTCCACCTAACTATATTCGCCTCAAATGTCTAATATTTGACGAATTGGTGTGTTGCTGTTGCTCTTGATATATTGGAACGTGGACCTACAATAAAAATAAATTAAATAAATTGGGTGGCACAACGGCTCGTGAAGAACCAGGGCCTAGTGACTAACAACTCGCAACCATTCCTGTGTGCGCCTGTCGACAGGAATGGAAGGGACCTACAATTTTATGCCGAATCCGAACGGCTAGACGAGAAGTACTTATTCGTGACAAGTGATACTCTTGGAGGATTTGTCAATTCCTCGCAAGAGGCAGTAGCCCTGAAAAAAAAACTTTTTAGTTTTTAGGTGAACGAGTCTCTAAAGCGAACCCAGACCTCCAGCGTGACAGTCGAACGCACTAACCATTACGCTACGGGCTACTACAACGAGTGATTAAAAAAACGTTCGACTTGAGTCGAATATTCGACTAGCGAGTCATAATGGGGCCCATAACTCAACAAGTAAATTTCTGGTATTTTTAGGGAAATATGTTGCCATTTTTAATTTTGTATGCAGCAATATACCCTTTAATTTTTGAGACACCCTAATGTTAATGTTGTGTTCCATATGTTTTTATTTGTATCGTTTTCATAATAAAAATCGACTACATAATTCTTGATTTTAACATCCTCCCCCCGACCCATCAAGAAACACCACAATAATCTTTCTATATTCCCGTAGTCGCACAATATAAAAGCAGTTCATAAAAAATTATGATGTACATTTTTCGGTATCCTCTGTTTGAGATGTGATGTGCGGTTTTGCATTTTCTTCTCATTTCCAAACAGATTTAACTAGAACAACATTGGAATACAAAAAAGGAATTTTAAATCTATTTCAATTTGTTGTGTCTGCGGTGCTTACATCTTATATGTGCATTACAATAAATTCGTTATTGTTAAAAGAAGAAATACACGATAAAAACAAAATACAAAGGATGAATAACAAACGAAAAAAGGATATGTGTTACAAATATACATATTACCGATAATATAAGTTATCAAATGATTGACAATGATGACTTAATGCAAAGTACCTGCATACTTTTTGTTGTTGTTGTGGTTGCGGTCTTTTTAAGAATAAAGTTATTCATTGTGCATACAAATATAATACGCAGTGTTGCTTTGGAGATGGAAAGAACTTACAAATGGGTTAATGAATTTGAGTTAAACAAAGTAGGTTGTTCTAAGGGTTCCATTCAAAATTGATATATATTCCCGTCTATAACCGGACTTGCAATCTATAACTGGAATAAATGATTCTGTACATTCATTTGGCTGGGAGTGCTCCGTTGGAATCAAAAATAGTACAAGAGGCAACCGTTGGCTTACCTACATATCTCATAACGGCTTTTGATTTCAATTCATAACTTTGGTCTTAAAATTAACAAAACAACTATTCGGACAAGGTCTTTCAGGTATGGCTATTGGTAGAAAAGGTACTTTTTCGGTCGTATTTTTTGGTGGTATACCTAAACCAAAATGGGTATCAAATGAAAGCTTAGACTGTCCTCTTAACAAAACCAGTGGTTGGACAGACTTTTGTTGGTAGTTGCGGCGAGTGGGACAACTTTTGTATAAACAGTTATTTTTTTATCCTTTGCGTTTAACACCACGTGGACAACTATTCAAAACTATTTTATATATATCTATAAATTTGCACTTCATCAAATAGTGATAGTGAGCCAGTGGCCTGCTTAGTTCAGAGTGAACCTAGCAAGTCTCTCGATCGAGAACCAAGCATGCTAGGAGCTTGCAGTCAAAATTTTCTAATGTTTTTTTTGCATTTCCAAAATAGGCTGGGTTTAAATTTTGAAGCAAAACAGAAATTTACCTAGGGAAACACTTACGTTTAACATAGTTTATATTATGTGTTCAATCTTTTATCAAGTGATGTTTTATTTACTTTATATTTATATTTTAGATAAGTTGAACTTTTTAAAACCGTTTTTGCACCGTTATTGCACATAAAATTCATCCGAAGTCGATACCTTTGTTCGTTCGCGAGATAATGGTGAACGTAAAAAGAGTAACAAACGTACGAAGAAACGTTTACATACATATATCTCTAAAAACGATAGATTCCGATTCTAAAGATCCCAAAACGTGGAAACATGTCAAAATTTTCCTTTCGAAAAATCAGGCCAATTACAAAAACTTTCAATGGGAAGTCAGTAAAATAGCTCTGAATAAATTAACTAATTTTCAAAAAGCTCTCCCAGTGAAGGAGAATAATCAGACCTATCGAGGTATCCGTTGGGAAAAAGTTCCGAAACGATAGTCCGTTCCGATCGGAACTTATATTTTGTTCGAGGTATCCACTTCGGAACAAAAAAGATAAAGCATACAATCGCATTCATTTGACACATCCGTCCGGATTAGTTCAATAAGTGAAAATCTTTGTGATGTTTAAAAGTTTATAAATTGGTCCACAAAAATGGATAGTGTTGCCTTATCATTTATTTGTTATTTCAACCAACCTCTTGCCGAGTCGTCTTCGTTGTTTATTGCACTAACGCAACAAAATTATATTTATTTATATTTTTTTGCTTACTTTTCTTAAAATATTCCGCAACTATTTTCTGTCGGAGAATTTCGGAAGAAATTTAACGCACAACTGTCAACATTCCTGGACTGAACGCACTTCATCGCTATGCGATGATAGTCGTTACATTTTATCGGAAGATTGTCCGATCTGTCAATCGGAACGGATACCTCGGTAGAAAATTCTCCGATTTCGAATAGATCGGAAAAAAAATTTCTCCGAACGGATACCTCGATAGGGCTGAATATTCTCACCTTGAATTTCATCTTATAGTTCCATAATTTTTTTTTGTATTAGAATATGCTAGTAAAATTTCTTTTAAACTAAAGTTCACGAAACATCGAAGCATAAACCTAGCAGTCCGTAGTTACATATTTTATATTCAAATTCATCCTCATGACTGATACAAACTCCTTTTATCAGGAAAGCCGTACAAAAAAATTAAACTGTATCAAATTAAATTCATTAAAAACTAAATATTTATCTATAGATACATTTCAATCAATTGCATTTTTAAAGTGCATCCGAAAATTATTGTAATTTCACAATCTAACGTTTAACTGAAAATAAACATCATTTACATATCCAATAAGTGTTTGATGAATTTTTGAAATTTCTATATAATTTTTATAAATGCATCATATATATCTACACACTCACACACTCGCTACATCACAGAAGCATTTGCGTATTATTCAAAAGCTGCATATACACAAAAATCGCACCTGACCGGATTCGAAAATATAAATTTTTAACCTTAATTTTGTATTTACGACTATGAATATATGCGTATGTATGTTGCGCGTGTATATACGCTCTTTGTTCATCTACATAAATTTTAAATAATAATTTTATGCTTAATATCCTTTCAAATTAATTTATTTCATTTCCCTGATAGAAATTGAATAACAATTAGAGAGAACCTCTATAATCACACGTGCATTAATTGCCAATTTCCAATTTTCAATCCCTACCCCACCACTCATACATATCTACCTACCTACCTACACCTACTCTACACTATGTTCCATGTGATTTAAACTCCTGTGAGAGCTTACCTTTCATTTGCAGGAACGAACAACGTTGGCGATTTGTGAAAATTTTCTGCCCATCTATAAAATAATTGCAAATTTATTTATGTAGATACATAGGTATACGTGAGATGATTTGTTTGGTAAAAAAAAATAAACACTTTTGTATTGCAAATGTCGCAGTATGTAGGAATTTATAGAATTAGGGAGGGATACAAAAAAATATCAATTACACTACAAATTGAGTTATTGGATCACTCTTAAAGATATAATCTCGGTTTAAAGTAGGTATTACACGAAATTTTTAAAATTTAACCTCTAAAATAATCTTAATTCAAGATGTTTTTCTAATGTCGACTCAGTTGTGGTAAGACCTTAATTCTGCGGAAGGGGTTAATCTTGTTAAAAGTTTTAATTCACAGTTAAAAGTTTCTCGAATATTTTGAAAGGTAGCTACAGGCGTATTATAGACATTACTACTTACTTGTAGATTTGTTATCAATGCTTATTTTTCAAAATAATTCCTTTATACTTAACTATTTTTCGAGCTCATTTTTGTAATGTTCGTACCTGCAATGTAAATCATTCATTTTTGATTAACCCATCTAGAGTCGTTCCGATATGTTTTTACTTCGTTAGCATATAAAATTTGCGCCCAGTTAAGTTCAAAAGGGAAATTATGTTATTATGTTAACTTGTGAACTGATTGGGACTCATTAAAAACAATTTTTTTTCTGTTATTTAATTTAATACTATACGTTTTCATTAGGGCAAATGAGATACATAATTTCGTTGAAAATTTCCAATTTCGATTCCAAATTATCTCATTTTACATGCAAATTCTCATTTCCATTGTGATAACTTATGTATGTATATATATGTATATAAATCAAATTTGAAAAAAATTTAGTGTGAAACTAACCAACATCCAATTAAAATCTATAAATTTATAAAAAAAAAAACCTTTTAAAAAGCTTATGTACAGATATAACAAGCAAAACATTGGTTCAAATAACGGCCAATTGAATTGAAACTGAATGAGGTGCCAAACAAAATTTACAAATTTTAGTTACTGTAATTTTATACATATCTGTAATTTTGGCTCAAAATTTTTGACACAAACTTTTTCTATGCCGCTAGATTATTTCTACTGAAACAAGTATGAGCGTCAAGAAAAAAGGGAAGGATTTTTTTTAGTTGAGCGCGCACTAAAGGGGTTTTTGCTGCCCTTAAAATGTTTAAACACAGTGCGAGCGTTGGGAAAATAGGGAAGAGGAGATACCGCTGTACATTGGTTTTGAACCTCTTATTGTCAAAAACCGAATTTAAACTCGATGGTGAACTGGTGTGCTTTCTTAGGACTACGAGTGTAACGATTGAATTGCTTTAGGGGACGAATCCAACGAATCACGAGATGTATTAATACCTTCATTTTGGTATAAGGTTGTAAATATTGTTCAAAAGCAGCGTCCACCTTATGTTGATTTGTGTATATCAACAGTGCTGATCAACAACGTTGAGTTGATATGGACGTGAAGATCGACAGAGTCGATCAACTTTTGCTGACCCGAACGTAACCCGACTCAAATGGATAGAAACCAACAATCTTGATCAACACAACTGTCTATTGTATTGCGCATGCGCTGTCTGCGGCCAATGTAGTTATTCACCCCAGTTTCGCCAACTTTGCTCATTGGCGCTGCAAGTAGCAGTTTCGATATGCATGTGATAATTATGTCCTCAAAACCCAAATGTAAAGAAATGACAACAGAAATGCAGCTTAATTAATTGCTGTGCTTTACTTCCTTTTTTGGCTAGATTACTGCGATTCGCAAGACACAACTAAAATCTAAACCGTATTCAAAAATAACTCAAAATAAAAAAAATATGCGTTCAAAAAAAAAAAAAAAAAACAGATTTCTGGCTTTAAAATAAAGCTATAGCGCAATATTGTTAGTGTTGGTGTTGTGTTTTTATATACATACATATATATATCAGTGGCGAGGCTTCATATTGTTCATTTCGTTCATGAACGCCTAACTTTATAAATTTTCTTACCATACTAAACACCCACAATACTAATATACGTGTCAATTTCACACTCTGAAGTCTGTTCCCCAGTTTACAACTCGTGCAACCTTTTCCATGCACTCAATTTAAATGAAAATAAAAACAAACACTGCTAGCATCACCAACAACCTTACAATCAACTCGTTGTCGTTCACCTGATTTGAGAACGAAATGTATCCATTGGAAGTATACACACAGAAAAAAAAAGTTTCACACTGTTGTAGCACTAATTTCGTTCAAATGATTTGCCCAGCGGGAAATATCGTCCCCAATGAATTTGATAGCTGAATTCTTCAATCAATTCACTAGCCAAATAATAAAAGGAAACGTCATGCAATGATTTAGTGAGTGAAGAGTCATGCGAGGTTTCCTCAGTTCATAGACTTGAACCCACTTTCTGCTTTGTGTTTAGAAAACAACCCTTTCTTTCGTTGAATTAAAAATTGCTTTTGATAGGGAAAATTATGCGATAAAAAACTGTTGTTGTCATGTACAAGTTCATCATTTCATCGTCTATGTCCACACATATGCTTTGTAAAGTGTGCACCGCCGTTGTGTGTTTTGATAGAAGTTGATTTTTTGTATGTTCTCTGTGTTGACATTGTCTACTGACAGTAAATATTATAAGAGGACTTGTGAATTTCCATTAAAAAGAGGCAATCTCAGATTTTCTCAAATTATTTCAGACAACCACTGACCTAGTGATTTAACTTTAATTTTAAGTTTTAATTCTATATTTTAATTATCCAATCACAAATAATTCACAACACAACAAAGTTAATGAATTCACTATTTATTTAATTTGCTTCACATTTTTCACATTGAATTAACTAATTGCTGAATAAACAACTACCTACTACTAAATCTTATGATTTGATAATTGTATTTTCATTACCATTTTCATCGAAAATATTGAACTGATGAATAAAGCACATACATTAATGCAGTGAATTCATAGATTATGCAACGCAACCACCATGTTTTTCATCATCTGGGTCGGTGAATATACAACTTCCAACGAAGTAGTGATTTCGCTGGCGAATTTGCATCGGATTTTCAGCATGTGCTTCCCGCCAAGGACATGCCCATGTTAATTTCAGCAAAGCAATCAGCTGAAAAGTGGACGGTGCAGCTACCACTACACAAGAAAAAAGCTGATTTTTCCTCAATGAATTTTTGAATTTTTCCCGCTGGGTTGGGAAAGAAATGTATCCACAGGAAAGTATACAGTATACACATACTTCAAAAACCTCGCATCGTGTTCGTACGTTACACCAACCGATGCGATGGGAATAGTGTGGGCACAATCTGAATGTACACTACACGTAGAGGATAGTTGTTGGATGTTGATTTTTGCTCTAATCGTGCTGGAAGAATATGAACGAAATGGAAGTTTTTGCAATGAATTGAGTTTATTTTTGAGTGGGCTGCTAGACTTGACAACAAAAATTTGCAATAAAACATAAGTGGTACTAAAGAAACAAGATATTCGTAGTTTTCACCCAAAAACATATAATTAATATTACTGGTTGCAATTGCAAACCATAAATAAGTTATTCTACTGGCCATGCTTAGATATGTGTCAAGAAAAAAAAACTTTTGCGACGAAAACAGTTAGAAGATTCTTTTCACGAAGAAGAATAGAATTAGAACATAAGTATGTAGGCTTAACCAACGTCACAGTAAAGTGTTAACTTACAGCAAATAAAAACAAATTAAGTGAACGACTGCATTTTTTATTCACGCGTCGCCGCTGATTTATATTTTTTTTTTATGTAAGGTTATTTTTGTTAAAAAATTGGCCATCCTGCCTAAACTGGGGATATAGAGCCCCATTCTAAATAATTATTTCTTTTCTCGACTCAACCTACACGCTCTGCTTTTTAGATTTAGCAAAGTAACGTTTTTTATAAATATAATTTTGGATACGATATGAAATTTTCATTTAATTTAAAAAAGTTCGTACAATGCATGAAATCAAGTTTTATGAAAATATTTATATGGATAGTAAATAATAATAAAATACTTGTATTTTGTCCGTCTAATAATAAAATAAAATAAATAAATTGGGAGGCGATGGCGCAACGGCTCGTGAAGAACCAGGGCCTAGTGACTAACAACTCGCAAAGATTGCTGTGTGCGCGTGTAGACAGGAATGGAAGGGACCTACAATTTTATGCCGAATCCGAACGGCTAGACGAGAAGCACTTATTCATGACAAGTGATACTCTTGGAGGAATCGTCAATTCCTCGCAAGAGGCATTAGCCCTGACAAAAACTTTTTTGCTTGCTGCAGGTGGACGAGGCTGGAAAATGAACACAGACCTCCAGGGTGACAGTCCTACGCACTAACCATTACGCTACGGGCTACTACTGGTCGTCTTCAAAAATACGTTATTTATTTGCATCATCACCTTTTCTTTCCCTGAATTCAAGACGCCAATTTTTGTTAAATGTTTGCTAAAAATGTTGCTCCACCGTACTACATACATATCTATCTAATGAAATTTTTGTTTGGCATAAACATGACAACTCCCTTTTGATACCCACTTTTAAATCGAGTTAAAACCAAATCAGGTTGACCAATAAAATAAATACTTAATAATAAATGATTCCTTTATTTTTGGAAGACATTATCTAACATTTTAATACAAATTTAAATGCCTTTACGTTAAAAATACGTTTGCGAAGTTATCGTTTGTATACCAAATATATAATAAATATAATATATCAATCCTACAATACACATGAAGAAACTTGGATCAAAATTTTATTCTTACGAGTTACGAGAATATAAATTACTTTGTTGACATTCTCTCTTTTATGAACCAAAAGACGAAAATATTATTTCCGACAACTAAACTAATAATAAAATAAATAACAAAACAGGACTCCTTTGAGATCCAATTTCTTTGTTTCCTCAAACCTAATTTACTTGAATTCTTAATAAAAAGTATTTTAATAAAAGCCTTTTATTATCATGACAAATATAATACCTAGCTAACCAAAAACATTGTACGATTTTGTTTCTGGTTGGTAATTTGTGTGCTTTTCTCACAGGTGTGAGATGTAGAACAAATACCTTACCTACCTATAAAGACAAAAAAAAAAAGGACATAGGTAGGTATATGTACATGTACAACAACATTACATTACAGGAAGTAGTTAGTTCCAAAACAAGTCTCTTGATTCGAATAAGTCGTTTTCGTCTTGACAGAAAGTTTATTTCATTAATTTATCCTTCTTTTTTGCTTTTATTTGCCGCAGAAGTAAATATTCGAATATAAGACAGTAAAAAAAAAGTATCTACAACATTGCCGAACACCGAAGAGACTCATACTAATGATATATCCTCTGGCATCATCCCAGGACACTAATGTGATGACATTACGTGGGCTACGATCTGAAAAAAACTAACCACAATAGAGAAAATAGCAAAACACACAAAAAGTAAATAAATGGACAACCAACACAAACAAAAAAATAATGAGCTTCGCAAAACCAAATGTTAATAATGCATTACTCGCAGTGGCGAAATTCTATCAACAACAACAACAAAAAAAGGACATCGCACGATATGTAATACCTCCTCGAGTACAATTAGGTAAAATTAATTACACAGTACGAGAGAGAGATTGAGGCCAAATTATGAAATTATGAAAACAAAAACTTTACTTTGTTCAGCTAAAAAATAAAGAAAGAAAAATAAAAGTAGAAACGCTATAAAACAAAAACAAATCTTAAAAAAAAAATACGTAGGTACATACATATATAAAAAATCTATAAGAAATGGATAAAACTTTTCCCTGTTCTGTGTAGGTACCTACCAGAGGGGGGCCTACAACTGTAGGACTAGATATGTAGTGTTTGATGTGTATGTGCTTTTATTCTATCCCAACCTAACGTTTAAGTTAAAATTAAAATTCCTGGAGCGCTTCCAACCCGACAAAAAACTTAAAACTACAAAATTATCCCGTTAGCTATAGGATGAGAGAAATGGGACGAAGAAAACCATTCGAAAAGAATGATGAAGAAAAATGCCAAATGAGAGAAAACAAAAGAAAAATCATATAAATACATAACGTTAGCGAGGTCGTCCTCGTCATTAAAATAAGGGTCCTCGATCCGTATACATATATAAAGTATAGGTTAGGTACAACAAGGAGCTCCCTGATGGTTGGTTAGGTTAGGGTTGGAGTTGGGTTTGGTTTTGGTTTGTGTGTTAGTTTTTTTTTCCAATGGCAAATTGAAAAGTTCACACAAAGCGATGATGCTATGACAGAGAGGACAAAATGTATTCTTTTTTTTTCTCCCTGCCTTAAGTCTTTCAAATCTACCATAACAGGCGGCATGGCATGGCGTGGCGTAGTGCATCTAAAGAAAGGACGACACAGATGAAGGAATAAGTTAGACAGTCGAGCGAAAAATGAGGGAAATGCATAAAATTACATTATCGCAACTCGAGTAGGTATAAGACACACAGGAGGAGAGAAGGATTTAAATTCAGTCTCATTAACATTTCTTGTGTTTTTTTTATGTCTTGTTTCTTTCTTTTTTTTCTCTGAAAGTGAAATTCTGAGCAAGAAAAGAATTATCTTAGGCAAAAAACGGAAAAAAAAAACTAAAAGATCAACGTTTGGGGACAGAATACTTATTTAATTTACTTTTGGGCGCCGCATTTCTTTGCCATAATGACATTTTTTTTTTTTTTTTTGTGTACAAAACAATTCCACACATACGACTTTAAGAACCACATTTCCTTAATGATGTAGGTAGGTTTTTAGATACCTTTTCTCTTGGTTTGCCTTCAGCTTACGTCATAGTCAAAACAGTAGTAATAATTATTTTCAATTCAAGCAATAAATTCGTTCGTGGATTTTGTAGACTCTCGGAGAGAACAAAACTACACAAAAGTACACAAACGCATTTGGGCAAAAATGTAGGGCACTTTTAAAACGTCAATAAAATTAAACAAAGTAACCAAATCGCCAATACTAAAACTTCCACTTAAATTTTATATACCTATTTAATTACCAAATCAAAACAAAAACAATGGCGCAAAATTTAAACAGCCTATTATTAAGGATTCAGTATGATACTACTTAACATTTTTCTAATTCTTTAACAGTTTACTAAAATTTTCAAAATTTTTAATACTTTTTTAACATACTAAACCAATTTCCTTCATAAACTTTAGCTGAACACGGCCAAATATATGACAGCTCGTGCAAAAAATTCACAAATATCCATGATTTTGACATTTATAAACGTCAAAGTTTCGTATGGATATAGTACGATACTAGAAAATAGACATTTGATGATTTTAATTTAAGTACAATTATAGGAGATAGTAGGTACGATGCTAAACTCGTTGAAAATTAGCAAAATACAATTTTTAACCTAGTTTCATCTCAAATGGTTCATATCCGGTTGTTTCTGTGGTGGGATGTAGTTTAGATTAAGCGCATTTTTTTACACGATACTAAATCAAATAATATGATAATAAGAGTATTTTACAAAAATTCCCATTATCATACTAAATTTGCTTTAATATCGTATTAAATTCATAAAAATTTTGCGCTATTATTTTATTATTCAGTTTTTTATTTTTGATCCGAGTTATTTTACTATCGGATCACAACTGATACTAAAATACCCTTTTTTAATGTTTCTAGCAAAAATATGAACAAATCTAGTTTTTGCTGGTCCGGGGCCTAGAGTGGTTTTTCTGACGAGACAAAAGGGTTCATAATCGACAAGGCCCTGGTTTTGGCCATTACTCAGCCATGCTAGGGCTTTGCCAGAATCTATTTAAAACTCTCTAGTGCCATGTCGAGAACTAGAATGTTTTTCTGCGCGGGACAATGCTTAACTCGCTGAAAATTAGCAAACTACAATTTTTAACCTAGTTTCATACTAAAAATGATTTAACATCATAACAGATCGACTTAAATTTTGCGCTAATATTTCGTATATAAATTGTTACCTATATTATGAAACTTCAATACCAACTTCATTTTGTTAAAAAAGCACTTTTAACACACAGAACAAACATACACATTTATTAATAATTTTTTCCTTAATAAAATTGAAATTGTGTATGAAAACTGTATTAAAAGTAAAAGAGTTAAAAAATAAGAACAAAGCTTCACTTGTACCAAAATAAAAACAAAAGTAAACAACATCCATTTTGTTGTTGTTTTTTCTTTCAATTTTAGCCCTAAGAAATTTATCTGGCAGAAATTGTCAGGAAGTGGAAAAAGTATCATCTCTCGTGAGCGATCTCTTTTGCCAAAAATTGACCAAAACTACACAAAATCTACGTACGCGAACAGGATAAGGCTAAAACTGGTCAAAAAGGGGAGATTTGGGTAGTTTCGGTAGTTTTGTTGATCGGGGGAAATTTAGCCGGGCAGTTTTTTTTTTTAATGTACTCGTAGTTGTCACTTTGTTCTCTATTTTCACAGCTTGTTCACAGCTAATCATCTTTAATCAATATTTATTGAAACTGGTTATCATCAAATGTGTTTGTTTACCATATTTAATTTTATTTGAGATGTTCATTATCGAAATGGCTAATCAGATGATTTTTATTGATTAGCGTCATTTAATAAGAACATGTAAAAGTCAAATTACCGTGAACAAACTGGCCCTAAAAAAATTAATTCGTATAGCAAGTCACGCATTAATAGCGAACCAGATCTACATTTCAGCTCAGAAAAATTAGACAAGAAACCCAATCTTCAAAAAAAAAAACTACGACAAAGCTGAATTTAGGTGCAGATGTTTGTTTTGAAGTCTTTATCTAAGTATATGTATCTTGAATAATATTTTAAATAATGAATTTCTGGTTCGAATTTATTTCAAAAATAGTAAAAAAAATTAAAATCACAGATTCTTTTCAAGTCGAATTTTGTAAAATTTTCCTGTTTTTAACTTTTCTATAAAATTTGTTTCTTTAAAAAAAAAATTATTTCGAACAAAAACACTTCTAAGATAAATTCAGCTTAGTTTTCGAGTTATAACAAAACAAAATTGTAAAGTGACCAGTGTGACCATTATCCCAGAAATGCATTTGTGAATTTTCTTAAGGCAGCTAATATTCTTCTGAATCATATTCAATAATAAAAACCACTGAACGCATCTTCCCGTTTTTTCTTTGAGTTGGATAAGGTACCATAATGGAAACTTAAATCCAAATTTTCGACCATCAACCTCTTGCAGGGTTTCCGCTTTCTTGAATTAAAATTGAGTTCGTTTTTCACGAATAACATATCTGTGTTGTTGATTTTATTGAAAAGACAGCCTTAAACATTTTTTGACCAGAAGAAAAGGCTTTTACAAAAATTGCATATACATAAATATGACATTGTTAAATATGTTTGTATTTAACGAGTTATTATAGCCATTTAAATAAAACTCTTTCAGTAGATATTAAAAGAAAAAATTATTTATCAATAGGTACCTACTAGTTTTTTCTTATTATGAAAAAAAAATGCTTATTTCAAGAATGTTTAAAACAAAATTTCTTGTCAAAATTTAAATCTCATTTAATATTCGCAAAAAAAATTGAATTTTTAATTTAAAATAGCGGTAATCCTGCAAGAATTTAAAGGACCAAAATGAAAAAAAATCATTCATGGGTAAGATTGATTTATTTCCTTGCAAATGGAACATCATTTCAAATCGCTTAATTTTTGATATTGTATTCGTATGCACTTGATGAAAAGAAAAATAAGCTTGATGAATTTAATTTCCATTTTATAAAAGGACTTTTTTCCTTTATATTTTGAACATAATTTTCACGATCAAAATAAAATTAAACAATCAAAAACATTATTTGCAAACTCACAGCTTAAACTTGTTTTGGCATTACTAGTTGTGAAGAAAATTTCAAACCTGCAAAATTGAAAATTTTAAATAAAAAAAAAACATTAGTTTTTATTTTAAAAAAGGAACACAATAATTGTCAACATTTGTATTTTGACAGATCCAAATTAAAAAATAAATTGATTTCTTTTACCAATGGAAAGCACCCTTAGATTTTCAGAATTTGGTATTTTATCTAAATTCGCTATGTTTGTAATCTTAAGACCACAAATAAAAATAAAATTTGTTTACATAAACAAACTTTTAAAACAGCGACAACTAAGTCTTTTCAAGATGGTGGAAACCTTGCAAGGGGATGATGGTCGAAAACTCGGACTTAAGCCTTTTATCAGGTGCAATAACGATTCACTAAAATGAGCTATAACTGAATTTTTCCTCACATAGGGCCCACTTCATGTTTCAATATTTTTTGTGAGTTCTACTCTCAATGCAAATATATTGACCCAGTTAACATTAAAGTATTTTTTTTTAATGACAAAAATATTTCAAGAGGGTAACAACAGCACTTCTGCAAGAAAAATAAATCAAAAATATAAAAGCTATTTTGAATGAAAAACGAAATCTTAAAAAAATGTTTTCAAAATAGAAGTACATACCTAAATATTGTACATTCGTTTGCCACAAAGAAAAGTTACACCACTTTTCGTACCTACTTCATCAAAGAGAGAGCAAAAAAAAAAATATTGTTAGCTTGTTACACCAATTTTCATACAAAGCATCTAATTTCCGCCATCATTAATGAAATTACATCATACAAAAATCTGTTCCCTATAGTTACGACGACTTAAGAATTTCAAAAGGCCTTCTTCTTTTTACTCCCCTTCCTTTATGCCACAACCATAAACCCTACCCCTTTTATCAGCCCCTTCCAAGCTGACGAAAACAAAAATCTGTTTTTAATTCTTCAAGTGTCTTGAAAGAGGCAGCATTTCTCTCGTGTAACTTTGGATTAACTCTGAAGGTTGTATTTCAAAGAAAAACCTCTTTATGTAATGCGATCGTTAAATGTGAATATGACGACGATGACTCTTGTTATATATGTTGTGAAGTGGGTAAACTGCGCTGACGAACTTCCCTCTTTATACCCCCCAACAACAACAATCGCAACCATCATCAGTAGATATACAACTAACTATTGTACACACCTACTCATCATCTCAGCAGCAGTGTATTTGCTCTTGAAAAGATGCTTAAGTGTCGGAACGTCTCATTTTTCACTCTTCCATCTTATCTTATATACCTACCTATACCTATACCTACAACAAAAATGCCTTCTTGCTTATAGTTGTTATATTTAAGGCATGTCGAGGCAGCAAGGCTGGAGGGTGAGACTGTGAATTGACTTTTTGGTGGGGAGGGGAGGTCGTTTAAGGTATGCTGAACCTATTGTTGGGTAGGTAAATTACTCTCTTGATCTGCTTTTCATGGAATGCACCTGAGACGAATTTAATTAGCAAATACCTTGTAAATAGCTTTGCCAAATTGATAACGTGAATTAAATTTACTTTGAAGTGCTTCTAAGACAAAATTGATAGAGCGAGAATGTTTAGAAGATAAGGACTTAGTTTTAGTTATCATTATGTACAATGTGATATAGTACACCATATACCTATATACCAATGCTTAGAAGTTTGCTAAATTATTGTAACAACTTTTGAAAAGCTTATAAGCATGCTTTAGCTATAGAAATTCGAAGGAATTACTTTTGTCACCTTTTGGTAAACAACAATTTGTGTCATGGTGTCAAAGTGGCTCTATATCAATATTCACCCAAATACCTGTCAATGTTGCCAATCACTGAAGAAAATTCTTATTGTTCTCATTTTTGTAATTTTAAGTAGAAACAAAACTGTTAAAAAAATGTTGACAGATTTTGCTAAATTTTCTGACAAACAATTGGTCACTTTATTATGATTTAAAACACTTGTCAACTGTCGGATTTTTTTTTAAATCCCGCGCAAAAAAAATAATTTAGTTTTTGACAAGATACTAGAGAGTTTTACAAAGACTCTAGCAAGGGGCTAGCAAGGGTTAGCAAAGTCTAGAACAAGTGCCAAGGGTCAGGCGAAAAACAAAAAACAAAATGTTGATCCCGCGATCTTCTCCTTGCCAGAAGAACAGGTTTTTCCTCCCTGAACAATTCTATAATATACAGATGTCTCAAAACCATAGCTAAAAGAAGACAAAGAAAAGATAGAAAAAGTGTTGTATGATACTGAAATTGCATTATAAAATTTTTCTTTCTGGTGTACAAGAGACATTCCTGTTGAGTTACCGAAACATGTTCAACAAATTTTTACCAGGGTCCTCGCAAGTGTTTGAGAAGTTTCCCTCATCTAAATGTTTGATACTGGAGTCCTGCCAGGGTTTGCCAGGTATCTGCCAACTCGTCTAGATTGTCTATACTAAAAACTTACTAGGGCCATGCCCAAACTATACATTTTCCAGCCCTGATAGGTAAGGTTAGCTAGGTGGGCTGCCGGTAGATCTTGTTCCCGTCACACTTAGATCAATGTTGATCCTCTGTGATACCACGATGAATTAGACCATCCCTTTAAAATAATTAACCTAAGAAACCCTATGGAGCATCGAGCCATTTCGAGGCGTTGAGATTTCTGCTAAATTGTTGATGAAGTAGCTACTCTAAACATTTTTTCCTAATGTTGCACAGTGCCGGACAGTGACCTAGGTAGTGAAGGGTGTCCTCCTCTACTTCTTCGTCTCCGCAGCCTCTGCATAGGTCTACAGTATTAAGTCCAATTTTGTTTTGATGATACCCTAAGAGATTATGTCCTGTGATAATTCCTATCAGAAGATGCAGGGCAGGGATCTCTTTTTCAGGTTCAAGATTTTGTCTGTTTTTTTTTTTTTCTTATTATAGCTGGGCCACAGATTCTTTGTTCCACAAGTTACAAGTGAGTTCTACCTGTCATTGGTAAATTCCGCTATTTTTTTATTAATCGCCTGTTAATTGGCACAGAGTGGAATTTTAACACTGGAGTCTGTTAGGCTTGGATCTAATGATGAACAAGTCTTTGCCAGTTCATCTGATTTTTCATTACCTTCAACTCCACAGTGTCGAGAGACCCAACAGAGTCTGATCTTGTGCTGTGTGGCAAGAACTTTAAGCTCTTCACGACAGCATGAAACCAGTTTGGATTTGATTTCTGTGGCAGAGATTGCCTTGATCGCTGCCTGGCTGTCAATGTTAAAAGTGATATCATCCCGTGGTGTCGCCATCATTAACATTTGTTCGGCACCCTTAATCACTGCCAGAACCTCCGCTTGGAAGACATTGCTGTAATCGGGGTGTCTATAAGATTTGTCTAAATTGAGGGTTTCTGAGAAGAATCCCGCACCTACACCCGTATCCATCTTCGATCCATCGGTTCATCTGATTGTTGTAAACCAGAATCCCATTCCTTTCTTGTGGGGATGGAGACAGAAATCGGTTTTTCAAAATATGTACGGAATGTTGTGTAGTCTGTGCATACATATCCCTCCGTAAATTTACTGATAATTTGTGCGTGACCTAAAGAGTTCCTTTTCCAGCTATTGATGTCAAACAATTGATTGGACAGAAATTTAATATTTCAGTGTACAATTTTTTTTCAAGAACTCAAGGGGTGTAGAACCCTAACTGTTCTCTTCGATATAATATATCTTTTTGCATTTCAAGGTGTATGTTTTAGACATTCCGACTGGGCTATAATTATACATTCCGAAAAGTTGTTACAATTGGCGATCCTTATCGGTTAAGCAGCGTCAACATAATGTTGATTTGTGTATATCAATAGTGCTGATCAACAATGTTGAGTTGACGTGCAGATAAACAGAGTCGATCAACTTATGTTGACCCGTAGCGTAGGCCGATTCGGAAAAGCGCGGCGGATCGCTTTCATTGGCGGATTTGTATTTTCTTAATCTCAAAAACGCAAATTCATTTATATTTACATTTTTTTTCAATTCGCAAACAATCCGTCACCTAGAAACCTATCGCGTGTAAACAAAAAATGGAAGCCATTTGGTAAAGTGAAGTCATGCGCAAAAATATCTCTGGCCTTTTCTGCAAAATTAATTTGTACCTACCTTATAAAAATGTGTAAAAAATGTATCCCTTGGTCAATTGTTGTCAAACAATTTTTAAACAAACTCCTCTACAGGTGTACCCAACAATTTATACACATACAACGGACATACCTACTTTGAAATAAAAAAAAATAAAAATTTCCGTAAATCCTTCGATTCCAAAAAAAAATATAGTATATTATCATGAATTGGTTAGCAAAATTTATTCAACTGTACTCTATGCATAAATCGAGGATATTTTTATATTCAGATACCTGGTATTCGAATGAATAGGAACAATCTCTTTTTCCATATTTAATGGTTTATAGCCTCAAGATCTAACCATGAGAGTACATATATACATGCAACTCCAACAACACAACCTTAAAAAAATATCTTGAATTCATCAGCTTTTCAAATGTGTTAATAAATATGGATTCTGAAATTGTTTTCATTTATCAGTTTTTTTTTTTCTGTTATTTTTATATTTTTTTGTCGTTGCAAATCGCAGGTGTACAAAATCATAAATTTCCCAAAGCTCTTCATTTAATGTTTTTCAATGGATGGATTCTTCTTTTCCGCAGATGTCGAATGCGATGAGGATGAGTTCGAATGTCGATATATAGCTTCATAAATGATGATGTTTTTTTCATATAGGTGTGTCCTATGTATGGTACGGTTAAAACGTTTGCATCGCGGATGAGAGACAGGGATTTAATAGCTTGTGGCAAATTTCATATCGTGTGTTGGTTTAAATATTATGATCGAAATAAAAAAATAATGTGCAGAAAACAACAAATAATAAAGAAATTTTTGTTTTTATTTAGGAGCGGGTATGTTTAAGTTCATTTGACATTGTTGCATATTAATACCGCTGTACACGTAAATATACATTATGTATGTTTGTACACATCATACATTTATTGTTCATTTTTTTATAAGTAACGAAAGTGCATATATACCCGCGAAGGAAAACGATCTAGTTTTTGACAAGGCACTAGAGAGTTTAACATAGATTTTGGCAAGGGTTAGCAAAGGCTACAAGTGCCTTGGCGATAATGAACCCTTTTGCCTCATAGGGCAAACCAATAACAAAAAAGTTGGCTCATGTAGGAATTGGTCCCGCGATCTTCTGCTCGTCAGTCCAATGCGCTACCCACTGGCCTAACTCGTTATACAAAAATTTGCCATCGAAAGTGAACAAGTTTCATACTGCAATGTTTCATCCCATATTGCATTACAATTACATATATGTAGGATAGAACAGGATTCTAGGTATTTGTTTTTTAGGTAGAATAACTTAGAATAGGTTTTTACCTATGTGATATGAAAAAGAACACAAATGAAAGAGAGAAGAAGCATCGTATGATACTGAAATTGCATGGTGCATATAAAATTTTTGTTTTTGGTGTACCAGATACATTCCTGATGGGAAAACTTGTCCAACAAGTTTTTACTAGGGAGCGCCTCATGAGTGTTTGAAAAGTTTCGCCCGTCAAAATTTTTGCTACTGAAATCCAGCAAGGGCTTGTTAAGTATCTGAGAAGTTTTCCTCGTCTAGATTTTCCCTACTGAAAACTGATTAGCGTTTTGCCCAAACTAGACAGGAATTTGGAATTTTTCCAGCCGACATACAAAAAATAACTTCCTTATTTTAAAAGAGTATTACCATTTTTTTTTTTGAATGCATCTAATTTAAAAAAGAACATATTTTTAATATTATTGTAAAATGATCTGAACATCTTATTTGATTTTAGTTTAAATTAAAAAAATATATAAACTATGTTAAGTACAGTAAACTGGTTTGTATTCAATCTTTGTACATGAAAACTATAGTTAGTCTCATCAACATCGACGATTGCTGAGTCACGTAGTGTCGGTGTCCACCAACTTCTTTCAAAACTTTTTACTGAGGGAACAAATTTGAAAGTTGAGGAAATTTTGAAACATTTTCCATTAAACAAGATTGAACTACCTTACAATATAACTTAACTTGCTCTTTCTTAACACTACCAAAATCTTAAAACGTTTTGAAAATTTTCCTGCACACATGCAGCACCAACCGTCGATATCAAGTGTAAATTAAAACGACTCTATTATATTGGGTTGGGGTCAGAATCCCGAAAACCCGGAATCCCGAATATCCAAAATCCCGAAAATGCAAATTCCCTTAAACCCAAAATACCGAAAACCTAAAATTCCGAAAACCCAAAATCCCGAAAACCAAAAATCCCGAAAACCCAGAATCCTGAAAACCCAAAATCCTGAAATCGGAATCCCAAAAAATTATATAAAATGAAAAATTTGCGCAAATTTTTAATTTTGGCCTTTCTGGATTTTGTGTTTTCGGGATTCTGGGTTTTCGGGATTTTGGGTTTTCAGGATTCTGAGTTTTCGGGATTCTGGGTTTCCGGGATTCTGGATTTTCGGGATTTTGGGTTTTCTGGATTCAGAATTTTGGGATTGTGTCCGTCTCCTCTTGATATTACTATAGTTTTCATATACAAAGATTCAATACTGATTTTGACTTTAAAAAAATATTTTGAAAACTCGAAATATTTTTATCTTTGTTTACCTTTATTTTAATTTTAATTTTAAAATATAAAATAAATGAAAAGTATAATATTTCACAGAAATCATTATAAGTTATAACTTATACATAACGAAATAATATAGCTATATTTTTGATGTGTAAACATCTTAGCGCTAGGTATTAAGAAAAAAACAAACTCTCGGTATGGGTAAACTTGAAAGAGGAAAGACAAAATTACGGATACGCCACCATCTTGTTTATTTAGATTTTTAACTAATGGATGCGAATGGTTCGTGCATTGAATAGAGTACATTGAGCTAATGTGGTAAATGTCGGTAATGTGGTTGGGTATAGTAATACACCAACGACACCAACCAAGCCAACGGTTTGTGCATTAAATAGTGTCGGGAAAATTATCATCATCATATAAGTGTGGAAAATGCAGTTTTTTAAGGCAAGGTGGAACTGTTATGATTTTAAGGTCTAAATTGGGTATGATTTTAAGAGTTACCTTTTTTGAAAGTGGAGGGTGAGGTTAGAAACAAAATTAAATACATATTTACGCTCAGCCCTGAATCACATGAAATAACATAACATGTTCGACGGGCGCCTTTGGCAACCTCATCAGTTTACTATATACTGTAAGCTATAGTATAAACTATATACTACACTGATGTTTACACATCATCCCCTTGAGTCCCGGTACTCACACATTTTTTTTTATGGCGCAGTGCATTAACGCCCACGAAACAAAAAAAAAAAAAAAAAGGAATTAATCTCCACGGTTGTTAATTCAATTCCTTTTTCTGGCCGGTTGTAATTCCAATTGTCAGTTGGTCTGCTTTTGTATTCTAAGCAGCGATTTGGGTAAAAGTATTTAAGAATCATGTTATGCGTAGAGAGTGGGTCTTAATGCCAATTCTAAAAATCAAAAACACCCGGCCTTAGTTTTTTTTTGGGTGGGCCTTAACCCCCGCGGGTGTTATTTCTTTTTTTTTGGGGGAAATAACAGCCGCAGTACTTAGTTCTGTGGGTGTTAATGCACTGCATATTTTTGTATATTTTTAGTTTTGAACTTTTTTATAAACCCAAAAGAATAAGCAAATATACCAACTATAAATTGTCATAATTCATAAAGCATAACTTAATATTAAATTCATAACTACTCTGACTAATTACTTCTTTTCCTCATTAAATGAACTCACTTGCTATCCATCAGTTAATTAATTTAAAGCTTTTAAAATTGTTACGAATAAAAAAATAAAATATTAAGTACCTACAACTACCTACCGACCTACAAAACGAAAAAAAAAAAAAAAAAAATTATACCATACATTCTGTATATGTAATCAACTTTAATCTACTATAGACCAATTTCTCTTCTCTTTAATTGCAGTTCTGGGAAATCATATCCGATGAGCATGGTATCGATCCCAATGGCATGTACCATGGTTCAAACGATTTGCAATTGGAACGCATTGATGTCTATTACAACGAGGCAAACAATGGCAAATATGTACCACGCGCGATTTTAATCGATCTCGAGCCAGGGACCATGGATTCCGTACGCCAGTCACCATATGGTCAATTATTTAGGCCGGACAACTTTGTTTTTGGACAATCTGGAGCTGGTAAGTACACTTTGATGATGTGTTGTGTTTTGTTGTGTTGTATTGTGTTTTTCCTTGGTAGGATGGCTAAGCTAATTTTCAGCCCTTTTTTCAGCAAAATTTAATTTTTTTTTCCCAAACCGACAACAAGGATGTCGTTGGCGACTACGACGCACGGTGTGTTTGAAAAACAAAAGAACATTGCGTGTTCATATTTGCCACCGCACCACAATCCCTTAGGGTAACATCAAAGATAGATAAAATCTGGAAAAAAAATAATCTGCTAGGTGGAAAAAAAAGCTTTGTAATTTTGGTCGTGTATACTAAAACTTCGCATACACAACACAACGTCCTTATGTTTCTGACGGTTCATAGCAACGGAAGCAAACAGTCCTGAATCTGAGTCTGAGTCCTTCCACGAAACAGGTACCTATACCTACCTACCTACCTAACATCTATATGACCAGAATAATTATCCCTCTGGTAAGTTAACTCCAGGCGGTAAACTTGTCCACTGCAAGGAACATGGCAGGACAATTACATTGTGTGTCTTGTTGGTTTTTTTTGTGCAAAGTGTGTACCTATACACAACACATCTGATTATAGAGAGTTAGAAGCTCTCTCTAGCCAGACGGACAGTCTTGGCAGATAGTTGGCTATGGTGTAGAACTGGGTGGAGAAGGAATATCACCAGAAATGCTTTTTGGAAATTCCATGTCCTAAGAATATACGAGTACTGATACTGACAAATTCAAAATCTTAAATTTGAACCCTTGTTTTAAATCATCTAGATCAGATAGCCCCCATAGAATAATATTAGTATATTCAATTTTGCTCAAAAACGGCTTTTAAGATTTTTATTAAACTTTTTTCTTCTAATATTCAAACTGATTTCGAAAAAACTGCGTTAAAGGCTTTTGCCAAAAAAATTACATGACGGAAATATGACATTTTTCGAGAAAATAGTCTTTCTTGCTATCTTTGTATATTTTCTAAATGGCTTAACCAATTTTGATAAAATTTGGAAAGATCTAAAAATAGCATTGAATTATAGAATTTTACAATAAAAATATTTTTTTATAAATAAAAAAATCACAGGCAAAATTCATGTTTTTATTAATTTTGTCATTTAACACAGTTTCCCATAACAGTGCTATTTTATTAATAAAAGAATAAGTCGTAGTATCTTAATGCTTTTAAGCCTTTAGCCACAAGAGCCAGTAGAGTTTTCAAAAAGTTGTTGGCGCCCATTGTATAGCCACAAAGCTGGAAACTATTATCCATCCCATTTATTTACTACATTAATTGGCCAGTTATTTTGGGCGAAAAAAGTGATTTACATGGAAAGTTTTTGGGGGAGTTTTGAAAACTTTGCATTTCAATAGATTTTGAGGTACTTTTCCGAATTTTCACGCTCCCGCCTTAGGTATACTTTTTTTTTATCAATTTATGAAAAATATCTATCTAACGAAATAATGTTTGAAGTTTTCTTAGCTTTAATTTATCTCTTGGCTATTTTTTTTTTTTTTTTTGTAAAATTTGTCGGAAAGGAGATATTGGCGAAAAACTGCTTTTGGTCTCAATTTAAAAAAAAAAATCCGTCACATTGTTGTTTAACAATATTTTTTTTTTAATTCAATTCTTTTTTTTTTTGTAATAGAAAAGTGCCCCTGCTGTCTAAACAAGGGGAGAAAACCCCCAATCTGCTCTAGAAAAAATATTCTGGTTAACACTTACATTATATATGTAACCATTACTATTTTCTAGTTTTCGTACTTTATCATCTCATCCATCTCAAAAGAGGTAATAAGCCGTATTAAGTTTAATCATATTATTAATATGTACAATTTTTTTTCAAAAGTTGAAAATGGCCGAGTAACAAAAAACCTTAAATTCAAATTTTGTTCGTTTCCAATGTTACTTTTCAAATTAATTTTCAAATCAAAATGCAAGTAGTTTGCTGGCGAAATTTAGCTAACTGAAAAAGAGCTGACCCTATAGTATAGGAAGTAGCGATGTCTCATCTCATATAGCAGAGGTAAGTACATTTTCAGTGGAAGTGAACATATGTTTCGTTAACCATGACATTTCTATCTATCTCACATGAAGACTTCAAATTTGCCCATGTCAACAGGAAATTTTTGAAATCTTCAATTAGTTCTTAACAAACCAATATATGTAGGTACCTATGTGAACTGTATGGGATGTAGATATAACCTTTCAGTTTAGATGTAGGTATACATAAAACAACAACAATAAATACAACAAAACGAACAAAAAAAAAAAACACAACATGATGACAAAATCAATATATCCTTTGCAGGTAACAACTGGGCAAAAGGCCATTACACGGAGGGTGCTGAGTTAATTGATTCCGTATTGGATGTACTTCGCCGTGAAGCTGAAGGATGCGACTGCCTGCAGGGCTTTCAGCTGGCACACTCATTGGGCGGTGGTACCGGATCTGGTCTGGGCACACTGTTAATATCGAAAATACGTGAAGAGTATCCTGATAGAATAATGAATACATTCTCTGTTGTTCCATCCCCGAAGGTGAGTTTTATAATAACTTCAATTTCACAAAAGTTATACATTTGTTCGTATATTCGTATACGATCCTAAGTCCGTTCGTCTGTTGTCGATATATATCCTAACGTACCTGTATAGTATTATTCTAAGCTTTGAAATTTGAAACGAATCTATTTATCTTTGATTATCGTTTTCTTGATGGTTGTTTTTATCTTACTCTCCACAGTGTTTTGTATTTTGAATTAAAATTTGTATTTCAAAAAACAAATTGATTTGGATTTATACGAGTGTATACACCAGCCAGTATAGTAGTACTTATATGTATTAGAGTACCTTTATAGTATACGAGAGTAAATAACCATATCCAAGGAGTATAGCTATTGTGTGGTGTGCCTTCTGGAGATGAATCAATTGTGGTTTTCCATCAGTTGTTTGTTTTGTTTTAATTTAAATTCAATTGGGCTTTTGGTTAGAACAAACATCTTGGAATTGGGTTTGAATAAAACATAAATTAAGTACACTCGAAGAATCTTGTAACGTTACACTTTTTTTTTTTAAATAAATTGGTCATTGGTCGTTTTGAACATATAACATTTTTTAGCAGTATGAAGTAGGCATATGAACTGTATCAGTTTTAATGTTTATTTTTTTATAAAACGTGACAACTTTTCATTACGCAAATTGGAGACGTTGCGTTGGTGGCGCTAGCGTCGTTTTGATTTGTCATGTCGGCTAGCATAGTTAGCTGTGGGACCACCAGGCGTCACCTCCGTCGACTTGGACCATTATAGTAGTAGGTTTAATATACAAAGAAGGCTGCGCGTATAGTAGTGCGACAAAGCGATCCGAGAAATGTTTCCGTGCAAGAAAAATATTTACATTTATTCTTATAAACGTGGGCCCAGTGAAGCAATATTTGCCGCGAGTGTTGCGTTTTTATCACACGTTCACAAAGACACAAACTCTTTTGACCACTTTTACTCGAATCTCGAATACCTTCTCGCATCGCTTCTCGCATCGCATCGCTTTGTCGCACTACTGTACGCGCAGCCTAAGAGTCAAGTCAAAATTTGTTATTTCAGGAGTGACATTTTCAAATAATGTTGTTTTAGTTTGTTAGAATTAATATGTCCTATTTTCCTCTATATACAAAATTTCATCGAATTCAGTTCAGTACAGTCCTGATCACGACAACACATTTTTAAGTTAGTCTTGGATTTGTTCAAATCGGTAAAAGTTGCATATGCGCGCTTAGGCTAAGCCTAAGCGCGCATATGCAACTTTTACCGAAATTAAATAGTTTAATCATTAGTTGATCGATTACCACCGCGCACATAAGCAACTATTTAACCAACTTTTAAATTTTATAATGCCAAGATTCGAATTGAATTTGCACTAAATCACCTTTTTAGTATGATTTTCTGCATATCTTTCCAAATATTTACATACATACATATGTAGCCTGACATTTTAGCTTTAATTGAGTACTTCGTTTTTAAATATCCGAAAAATATAACTCAAGTTATAAGCCTCATAATGTGGCCAAATCGAATTTTTTTTTCAAAATTTAATGCAAAAAATGTATTGGAAAATCAAATTGATCAGGTCTTTTAACGCCATTTTAGTACAATAATTTTAATTTTACAGAATGTAGCCTGACATTTCATCTTTATTTGAAAACCTTAACATTGAAGATCTGATCATTATAATCGAAGTTATAATGTTTTGAATGAAGCCAACTCGGTTGAAAAATTATTTTTTTAAATTCGGATAACTATGCTTCCTCACTGAAGCTCGTCTGCGGCGATCAATATCTACCACACAAGCAGAGCAACTCATTTGGGGTGATCGTTTAGTTTGTGTCAAAACACAAAGGGGCATATTCATAGTCGCAAAAAGACCCAGGTTTAACTAAACTACAGTTTAAGACAATTTTGGATCAGTGAATACAGACCGATTTTAATTACAAATTGTTGGTTTTATATTTTTTTAAGATAATAAACTTGGTATACAACACAAAAAACTTCAAATATTTTAAAATGATAAACTTAAGAAAATAGAATCAAAGTCCGAAAATTTAAGTAAACCTATGTTAAACTTAGACCCAGCTCTAGCAAATGCTAGAACACGGGCCTTGGCGATTATGAACCATTCTGCCTTGTCAGGCAAAAAAAAAGGAAAAAAGAAAAAGCTGGGTTATATGAGACTTGATCCCGCGATCAACTGTTTGTCAGTCCAATGCTCTACTCACTAGGCTAACTCGCTATACGAAAATTCAATGTCGAAAGTGAATAACATTCATTTCATATTGCATAACAAATACATACAGAATAGAACCGGATTTAATTAACTTGCTTTTTAGGCAGAACAACTTAAAACAGGTTTTTTATAATTGAGCAATCTTATATTTCACAGATGTCTCACACCCATAATAAGAAGTGTGATATGAAAAAGAAGACAAAGGAAAGAGAGAGATAAGTGTCGTATAAATCTAAGACGGCTTTCACACAAGGAAACTGAGTTGCCAGAAACTGGCTAGTTTGTAGGTGAGAAGGGTGTGAGGGGAAATTGTTTGTCTTCCTTTTACGCCCTTCTCGCCTAGAAACTAAAAATCGCCGGCAACTCAGTTTCCTTGTGTGAAAGGGGTCTAAATTTGCATGGTGCTTATAAAATGTTTGTTTTTGTTGTATAAGAGACATTCTTGGTGGAGCACCGAAACATGTCAAACAAGTTTTTAATAGACAGGGCCTCACAAGATTCTCTCGTCTTAATTTTTCGTACCGAAATCCAGCAAGGGCTTGTTAAGTATCGGACAAGTTTTGCTGGTCTAGATTTCCCCTACTGAAAACTTATTAGGGACTTGCCCAAACTAGACAGAAACTAGGATTTTTTCCAGCCCGTGTCAAATAAAAAAATTTCGAAGTTTTAATAAAGACTATCATTATGATGATGTAGATCTCCAAAACCGTGATATTAAACAAGGCGACCGTAGCCGTCGATGTCTTTTGGGGAAAAATTAAATTTTTCTTCTTGACGGGTTCGGTTTTATCAAGTTTTCTCAAAAATAGCTCTAACGGTTCTGATTAAACTTCGTAAATGTCATGTAAAAACGTGTTTGTGGAAATTTAATATTTTCATCTACCAAACATTAACATTAAACAAAATTACAAAATTTAGACCTACCCAGTCCTTTTTCATTTACACCCTCTTCTATCCAGGTACTGGACTTAAAATGTTGCTCCTAATTTTGATAAAATTTTGTATACGAAAGCTTCTTAAAAGTTTAAACGGACAAGAGTATTATAGACGTATTTCACTATAAAACTGTTTCTAAATGGGACAGAAAAGAAACGATACTAGCAAGACTATTTTAAAAAATTTTGGCATCTTCATATTCGCTGATAAACCCAGGTTTTTACTATACTACAGTTTAAGACAATTTTGGCTCAATGAATACTGACCGATTTTACTTACAAATTATTGGTTTTATATTTGTATAAGATTATTAACTCGTTATACTATACCAATAGCTTCAAATATTTTGAAATAATTAACTTATAAAAAATAGAATCAACGTCCGAAAATTCAACTTAACCTAGGTTTAACTTGGACACATCATACAAATGACTATGAATATGCCTTATTGATCATACACTCAGGTATCTTTAAGTGCTCGTGTTAAGTCTCACGGAACTCATTTATATTAGTCTCACTTAAACAAACCAAATTTCCAAATCTCACAAATAGCAGGTTACAATTAAATAAAATTTATTTTAATTAATTAAATTTTCTTCCTTTGATTAAATTCCTCAAACATTCATCTGACGTCATTTAGATTGCTTTTGATTCTAAGAACATAATATTGTCTTTTCTCGCTGATGATGAATAAAATCAATCAAAAGAAAAAAATAAGGTATCTATATAAAATATTTTTGAAGCATCGTAAACTTTAAACATATAAATACCCATGGAAGAAAAGAAACAATTCTTAAATACCCTTCCCTATAAAATGTCTACTTCGCCACGTTCCATTTACTTTACTTTGACCTAGCGCTCAATTAACCCACAGCCATGGCATCAGCAGTAGCAGAAGCAGTATGTCTTGCCTTTGTCTATGTACTGTATACTTTATCTAATTGAATTAAATGATGATTTATGACCATTCCTATGCTCTTGATGGTTTAAATACCCAATTTTATGAGCTCCCATTGAGAAAGTCTTAAATGGATTGTGTCACGAATGTGAACTATTATTATAAATATAAATAGCGAGCGAGCATCATCAGCCATATAAACGAGGAGTACCAAACCAACAATGGCCGCCTATCCCCATCCCCATCTCGATTGTCAGTCAGTCAAATAGTTAGTTTTATATTATAAGACACAACCAAGAAGCTTAACATTAAATCTTACAATTTGCGATAAGTTAATTGCAATTGATTTATGAAGTACGCAACCCTTACGTAACCGCACAAGACAATCCAATGACATTTTCCTATACATATAACTATACTATAATAAGGAGATCAATGACAACAATGATGACGACGACCAATCGACCGATGTGAACGGTGCACGACGACGAAGGACGTGGTAAACGCGAGCTCTATCTTTATGTGTATCCGCAGTGGTTTAACGTTGATATAATATTGCTGGACAATCGATGGGTGGCCTATAAATTATGGTCAATGCTCCATCACAGCCAACCCATTATTGTATTGCCGCCTGCCACCACCTGTCGTATGAGATTTAGCGTCAACAAATTTTACAATTACCAAACACATTTGTAACCAATGAAGGGTGAAATGCGGTAACGCTATGCGGTCCGCATAATAAATCATCATACAAACAATCTAAATAGTCTGTGAGGAAGAGTTGAACACTACGATATAAGAATTCTGTAATGAAAATTGGAACACAGAAAACCATCAGAACATGACAAACAACTTTGGCGCAATAGTTGCTCAGAAGTTCGGTTATGGGGATCTTAAAAACGATGCGCTCCTAAATAAGTTTGAGTGATACGGACATTTCTTCTTGTTTCAGTCTGTAATGATTTCTTATAGGCGATACTGGTAATAAATGTCAAAAATTACAGCATGGTTTTATCAGTAAAAAAAATCAAACATGCTGTACTATCTCCACTGTTTTGAATAACTATTGTTTCGCTAAGACTTCTTTCTGAAATAATTGAACTTCAGTACAAATATACATTTTGTAAAAATAGTTATAACCAATTCTTGATAAGCATTATTTTTTTTAAAGTTTTGTTGAAAAGAGTCCATCACCACCCGACCGACAACAACAACACCGACTGATTAGACTAAATTTATACAGTGACATCATTGACGACAATCATGCTTTTAAATAAATAAACTTCGACCATAATTTAAAAAAATGTTATTTACTCTGTTTGCTTTGAGATGACAAAGTAAGTTAACAAAAATATGTTTGTACTTGTACATATGAGAAGTGATTGAATCAAATTCAAGTGACACTTAATTTAATGGTTGTTTAAAGTCAATATATGTATGACCCATGTAGGTTAGGGTGTTTCATTTTGTAAGGAAAAAAATAAGATGTAGTATCTTTGCGGAAGTCGCTTACGCCCTGAGTCCTTGCGATGAAAAAGATATTTCAGTTAAATTTCAAGAACATTGGTTGATGTTTAGAGGTTGCACACTTTGATCACTTTTCTAAAAGAGGCAAAAAAAACGATTTTACAATGTTAATCGCTTTTATTGGGAGAACGAAATTCACAAAATTGAAAAATATTGAAACTTTACACAATGAGCATAACATTTGTATGATGAGGATAAACATTTTGTTTATATTAATCAAATTTGAACTAGGAAATCCCTTTTTTGTTCGCTTGGTGAAGACTTTCTTGTGATACTCTACTTTCATCAATAATATTTGTTTTTGTTTTTCGTCCCTGGCTGATTTGTTAAACTTTGTATGCAATTACTATTTCTGTGGTATCATTTATCACTTTTAAAGCGTCACATGTTTCGTTGAAGAATCACTTCCATATTATTTAACTTAATGGAGTCCAAACAATGGTTTGTAACGAAATTGATCATGTATTTTCTATTTAAAACTATTTTTTACCCTTTAACAGTTTCACTTCCTTTTTCCTTGCAGGTTTGATTTCTAAAATTTTAGTCATATTCCCATTATGATCAGCTAAATGATGATCCACCGTTTTGATCTGACAGATATCAAACGGAAAGCAAACAATAAAAACGTTTTTCCGTCCCATTTAGATAAGTCGTATATTTTAGATGATGTAGTATCAAAAGACATACCCAACCCATGACATTGTCATGTACCCCAGGTCAGTTCATATTACTACTTCTGCCATCTGCTCACACCAGTGCATTTCAGGGCAACAAGGAGTATGCCATGCTAATAATGTTCAAAATCTTAGCGAGTCACTATAGAACTTTAACTCTTTATTAAACACAATTCTGACAGACCCTCTCTCATTGGCCACTGAGGGCACCAATTTACTATCCCAAAGCAAGGCTTAATGAGAAGGATTTTTAAAAACTGAGACTTACTTTTTCCTTTCCATTTTCCTTCTATTGATCATGAAAAACGAATAAGTACAAAAAACTTCATTATTTCATATTCCACTAGTTTTATAAAAAAGTGATCAAAATGTGCAACCTCTAAACATTATCCAATCTTCATGAAATTTGGTATATATTTCTTTTACATCGCTTAGACTCGGGGCGTGAGCGACTTCATATGAAAATCACAACTTTGGAAAAATGAAACACCCTAATGTAGGTGCACTAAATAGATATGAATAAAATGTTTATGATAAAGCTCTTTAAGAAAATGATGATAACAGAATAATAAAACTGTTGAAAAATATGAACGTAATTGAATCTAGTATTTTTCTTCAATAAAAAGAACATTAATTTCATTGATTTGTTCTTACCAATCCATATCATATCAAAGCAAGTAATTAGTTAAAGCTTTTTTCAGCTATTTCGTTGTTTTTTTTTTAAAGAATTTGTATCATTTATGGTTAAACGATAAGAATGTTTTTTTTTTTTCTATGTCTAATAAAAAGTTAAGGTTGTTTAACAAAGAATGCAAAAATGATAAAACATTATCTTTATAGTTATTCTTTATATTGAATCGACAAAGATATAAAAAGCTGTTCTAGGAAACAATTATGACAAGAAATGTATGTGTCGTTGGACAGGTATTTTTATGTACTAAAAACTTAGTTTAACCGAAAGTGAAAAAAAAATAGCTAATATCACCTCCTGTTTTTAATTGCGATATACAGGGTGAATCACCTAAGGTGTGACAAAAATATAGAGTGTGTAGGTTGGGTCGAGACAAGAAAAATACCGTATAGGAAGAGGGCGGGTCTATTCCCCTGCGTTTAGGCGAGAGGGGGAATTTTCTACAAAAATTGACTGACTAAAAATTGATAAGAGAATTGAATTTTGACAACAAAAATAGTACTTAATTACTTAAAATTTGGAACAAAATTTGTTTAAAATTTAGTTTTTAGAGTTTCAAAATTAATTTTTCGAAAATTGTTGATAAAAACAACTTAACTTTAAAAATATATACTCCATGTACATAGAGAATTGAGTCAGACTTCAATTCGGATTCAATTCCATGTAGACCTGGATCGGATTCAAACAGAATTTCTCGATCCGATTCGACTTTTACTCCGTTAACATGGAGAATTCAATCAGACTGAAATTCGGATTCAATTCCATGTAGACCTTGGTCGGATACGAACAGAATTTCTCGATCCGATTCGACTTTGCGAGCTGAAACGAATAGAAAAATAAAAGAAGACCTGGATTGAAAAAATTAATCGAAAGTCTGTGTGTATTTCAATTTGCTTTGTCTTGTTGATTTTTTTCTCTCGTAGTCACCATAGTCAAAAACTTAATTCCACACGCACACAGTAAAGTTAAAGTTTCACTTCAAGTGTACTTGTATTCTATTTGAATTTGATCCAGTGAGGTCGTATATCTAGATCGAAATCTTTATCCGATTCGATTCGATCGTCGAATCCTGTCATGTTAACGGAGTAATAGAATTGATCAAAATGGGTACTATCACAATCCCGACTGTTGAAATCTCGATTGTTAAAATTTCGATTTCTATCGACATCTAGGTTTTTTTTTCCATAATTTAATCAGCTGGTCTTTAACCAGTCGACATTTATTAGCTACCAAAGTTGCTTAAAAAAGGAAATTAATATTATATCGTCATATTAAAAATATTATTATTTATTAAATAATTCGTTATTTAAATAAAAAAAAAAATTAATATAGATCGAGCTCAAAAGTCAAAACAACGTCTGCTATCTGATTTGATTGAATTTATGAAAAAAATTAAATCGTTGAAGCGGTTTTCTTAAAAATTTATTTTGTATATACATATATAAAATTGTTTAACATTTAATAAGAATTGGCCCATTTTAATTATTTAATAAACTAATGAATTTAAGGAGTTGTTTAAGTAATTTAAAGGATAAGTGGTTGTTCTTTAAAAATTGTTGGACCCGTGTTTTGAGTAAAATAAGCTTTATCACTTCACATTCAATTTCGTACAGATCCGCTTTTTGTTTTAGACTTAGCTACTCCAACATACAAATTGGCGGAATTCACTTTTTCGCCTTCTTAACTATTGTAACATTATTTTTTGAGCTAAGAACCTCGTGTCGTGAGGTTTATTTGGGTTGTGCAGTTTTTTTTTTTAAGGATTTTCAAAGCACAATCCCCTTCGATTATTTAGCATGAAAAGTTTGTTCCATTTTTGTTTCCTTCTTTAAATATTAAAGTACCTACTCCAATTAATAATGAATAAAAAATTCATTATAATTCTAAGCCACTGCACTAATAACCCCAGGCCATTTAATCAATTCGAAAGAACTTAATTTAACAAGAAAAAAAAAATGTGGAAAAGTTTGTTCTTGAATTGTTTGCCGTTAAATAACCATCTGGCAAACTCTGTTGTTTTTGATTTTGATTCCACATCAAAGGATTCTGAAATTTCAAATATTTTTAAAATTCTGCGGGAGTAGGGTATTAGCGAAGGATTAATGAGTTTTGTTAAAAGTGGAATTAAACTTTTACTGAAACAAAATATGCCTGCGGTTAAATTTTTTCCAAAACAAAACAAAATAAAATAATAAAAACCAAAAGATTAAAATTACAAATGTGCATGCTGTGTTGTGCTTTATTGCTTTGTAACCTGAGCCCCATCATCAATTCGATACACTCCACAAAATGTTATTCGAATGCCTGAATTCATGTTAAATATATACCTACATGGTACTGTACATGAACAATTATTTATATTGATTTGATTTAATTTAACAATATTACTAATTGTACTAATTTGACATCGTCTAATTCCTCTAATAAATTACTAAATATTGGTCAAGTGTGGTTGTGGTTAACACAGCCAGCGCATAGTTTGGTTTCGAACGTGACATAGGTCTTCGCTCACACAAAAGCTAAACAGCAAATTGAATAAATTATTTATTATTCAAAATGTTATAATAATAATAATGGGAAATATGACGCCCTTTGCAAATAATTGTATAATTATACATACCTACATTATGTTGTAGAAACAAAAGTAAAACAAAATAAAAAAAAAAAATAGAAAAAAAAAAACTTCTGAGATATTTATACTTGGGGCTATAATTTTTGAGTCAAATAATCATGGAAATGGAATTGTAGAGGGATTTAATGAAAATGATTAAGGCCATCCGCCGCCACTCATTCACGGATGGCGGTCAATTTAGATAACGTAATTAAATTATGCGAGCACATATAAAGCATAAAATATTCAATTCACACGTAACGAAAATGTTTACGGTAATTAATTTCAATTATCGAGCTTATCCGCATTTTGCATAATTTGCTATTTTATGTTTGTGAATATGCAGTTTTGGGGTTAACCGTTGATAGTGTTCATTGATAAAGAAGATTGAGGATGTGAGGAGGCGGAGGTGCGGTGGGTTGAAAGTATTTATGGGCACACAAATGCAGTTCTACGAGTACCTTGGTACAGTGTTTGTGATGTGGCCGCTGCTTGCGTTGCGAGTACATAAATGCTTCTGTTTATGATGGAGACAATTCGATTCTGACCAGAATGATTACCGTACATTTGGGTTTGGGTATATCCGCAACTTTATGCAGTTTTTATTTTTTATATACATAATTTAGGTTTAGGTTGTTTTGTTTTGTTATAGGTTTACCACACTTTGATTTGGCTATCGATTGGATCAAGTTTTAAATTTTTGAGAACATTTTTTTTATAATATTGGTCTGCATGATTTCTGTGGTAAATAGGTACTACCTAAAGCTAAATACGTTGCTGATGCATGCGAAACGAAAAATCCCATACAAAAATGACTTGACTAAATAATAGACGACAAATTTCATTGTGCTTTTCGTTCCGGGGTACGCTGTTCGACAAGGGAATTTTATTGTTTTAATTGTTTAATACTCCGCTCTCTTTTCTCACAGAGTTAATGGTCCGAACCATTAATTGTGTGCGGAAAAATGATATTTGTTTTTGTTTTGCAAAATTGTAAATTCTTCAGCTGAATCTGAGAGCAAAAACAATAAAATTTTTGTAGAGGATCACAATTTAGTCAACAGATAACCGTTAAACAACTGCCTATCCAAATATACCAAAAGTGATAAACAAGTTACCGTTGCCCATCACATAGACGAATGTTCGTTGTTCGGTAGTTCCCAACAAAAAAAAAAAACTACTTTATCGCCTGCTGATTGTATGTATGGGACCAAATCAGTTCTTTGGTGCGTGATTAGCTGGAAACTTTGCACGTTAAGGTGATTATAATTTTTTTTAAGCTGAGAATCTTTATTATAAAGTATTAAGCTTATCGGAGCAATACAAAAATTAGTGTCTTTCTTATTTTTACTTACCCACAGTTTCACAGCGGAAGTTTAAACATAAGTTCAGCTGAACCTTAAACTAAGTTCAAGTATTTCGTTTAACTCTTTCAGCTTTACAGTGAAATCTGAACTTCAGTTCAGTTAAACTTCGTTAGGCTAGACTTTATGAAAAAATAGTTGGCAGCATTGTACGTTCTTGCTTCGCCAAGTGACGTATTGCAAACAGTACGTAACTTTCCTTGTCTATTCTTTCGCGAAACAGCGTGTTCTTGTCTGTCGACAATTTTGTTCAAGGGACACGAACAAAATTAAAAAAAAAACGGAAAAAAAACCATTAATTGTACAAAAACGAGATAAATAACAATTTTTAAACAGCAGACAGATTTACTGATGGAATTGGTTATAAAAAATATGTAAATAATTTTCATGTATAGTGGTTCCAAACCTTGAACTTTGCTTTAAACGCAACAATGCTGTCGTTAAACTAAAACTACAAATTGAACTCAGTTCAAGGTTTAAACGAAACTGTGAAACTGAATCAATTGTTGAACTGAAGTTTAAACTTCCACTGTGAAAGTGGGGAAAACTGGATAATAATTGAACTTTTCAACGTTCTTTCTCATTAAAAGGTGTTTCAAATTCTATCTCTGGTTAAGAATCAACTACACTTTGAAAAGTAAACCAGATGCCCACTAAAAGTGAAATAAATTCCCATGTGAAGCAGTTTCCCGCGGAGTAATTTCCCTGCTCCCAGATTACATAATAATTACATAATAAATATATAAAATCAAAGAATGGTTGTGTTTGAAAATTTCATAAATTACCAACAAATTGCCTTGAAATAATCAATTTCTTGAAGTCCCTCTAATCTGGTGAACTATTATTTAAAAGTGGCTTCCCTCTCTACTCTAATACCTGATTATGTTTCCTTATACAATACTTCAAATTGCTGTCACTTGCATAATACATAGGAAAACTTCATGGCCACAGAATTCTGCTTCCTTCGAATGTTTATCTTATAAGGGATATTTCGGACTTTGGAAAAGCATCACACCAACAAATTGGCAGGTGCAAATGATCAATGGTATATTTCAAATATTCAAACTTGGATACTAGAGACGAGATACAAGCGATGTTTCATCATAATACAAGGTTAAGAATGAAGAATAAACATCAGATAGTTAATGTTGAAATACTGTGTGTATGTGTGTTCTATGGTATTATGAACTGTGTACGTTGTTACCAAGTGCAAGAATAAGTTGTTTGTGCAATGTACATCATCTTAAACCAATCCAATATGCTGTATTATTTAAAATAATGATAAGCAATGAACCTTGCTTGCATATGATGCGCAAAGCTTATAGTGTACTGTGTAGTGATGTGTCATCCTTAATAATGCAAGGGAAATCCCTTAATATCCTTTGACTGTTTGTGTTATAATATATGGCTCCTTTGATTATGATTGCAGTGATGTGCTGCATTAGAGGAAATAATTGCCTTATTTGACATACATACACAAAACAGTATTTCGTTGGATATATAACTCGCAAGCAATGATTTCATAATCATTAATAACGTAACGTAATAACCAGATGATACGTCTTTACGATGTTATGATTTTGTTTTATGAATAATAATTAAAATATATAATAGCTTTTATAGTCTGGAAACTGCAATCATGTTATGGTGATAACAGAATGCAATTTCGAGGAAATATACTCATTTAGTTGAATTTGATGTAAGTATATGCTTTTCTTTTCTGACAAAGAAATTAATAGGTACCTATTTTTTACAATAAATATTTCTATCTTAGAATGTGGAATTTAATTTTTTCTGAACCACAACGCTTTTTTCCACTGTCATCATCTTAAAATAATTGGTTGATTCCGATAGATCAGTTTTGAGAAATTGCTTGCAAAAGCTTGCCAACCTTGAACTGAGCACTATCATTACTCCAAACGAAAAACGATTTGTATCTAAAGAAAATTATTCTGTACTTTCTCTTTTCGGCCAACCACTTAATGCAAGACTTCCATATTTGCATACAAAAAGAAAAGACCTATCTAAAAAGAGCAGTGAAAATAAGCTATCATTCAGGCCAAAATGAAAATCGCCACTTTCTTTGACGCTTGCATTTCGATTGTGAAAATTTTGCATTTCGATTGTGGTATTCCTGAGTTTTTTGACGTTTTCAATTTTGACATGTAAACAAAAATTAAAATGGAAAATTATTTGAAGTAGGTGTTTTATTATCTCTTATCGGGATCTTGTTTTTTCACAGTGCTGACAGCTTATACGAATCAAAATGGTCACCTGGTGTTGAGAATTAAAACTAATTCTTGAATCTTGAAATGGATCCAGATAGAAGGCAGGATCCCAAATTGTTTTTGTATTACGTGTAAAAGTTTATCCAGATTCCGATACAAGATAATAAAACACAGCTATTGTGACAGCTGGGCAATTAGAAGCTCGGTCTGAAAATTAAGTTCTTACAAATTTGATGGGATAAACGCACGGCTTATTGCAGGCTCTTAGACTGTTAAGGTTACTTTATTACCCTTGTCTTACCTGCAAATGATTTGATATTGAAAAGTCAAAATGCGTTCACTCCACAGTTCCTATTAAGTTTTAGTTCCAAATGTTTAAATTAAAAAAAAATACTTAAACACCACATAAGGCTAGTACACTTACAAAATGAAATAAACCACTCTCTTCGATGTTTATAGTTGCCCTGTAGAATAAAAAGTAAGATAGATTTTCCATAATTACTTAGTTATTTCCAGCTCAATAAGAAAACAAACTAACCTGACTTACTTGACTGTCATTACAAAAGCTCCAAAAGAAATAGGAAACAAAAATCTCCTCTATAATGTCGACAAACGTGTTTCCCATTTATTTCAATGTTCAATCACTGGGGGCACTGATTTTTGGTAAGCTTTTGCAAAGGTAATTTTATAGAAATTATCATGTAGTCAAAATATAAATTTATGTTGTTGTTGTGATTAAGATACATGCCAACCATTTCCAGCTTAGTAAATTTGTCATATTTAATAATTTAGTTCTTGGTATCCAAAACCCGGAAATAGCTAAAACTATTCAAACAAAATGTCCAAATTCGTTTCAGTTATTTGAACATGAAATCAGGTTAGCATAGTATTGTTATAGCTTTTAGAATCACTAAAACAACAAATTATGACATAACTATATAATTTGTCATTCACACAAATGGAAAACAAACCAATTTATCTTTTAAATGAATAAATTCTTATTTTTTGGTTACTCGATGATCTCATCACACAAGGAAAACAAACCTTCGATGGTAATAATTTAACTTTCTAAAAACTCGTAAGACAACAACAACGAGACAAAAATGGTGAATAGTTTTAGAAACTATAAGAAATGAAATTTAATTTTTTGATGTCTCGATCTCGACGTGAGCTCGATAACAAATTAAATTAAAATCTTAAATGTCACTTCAACAAATATAAAACTTGGATGGAAGAGCCATTTATAGAGCACCTTTAATTAAATACCGTCTGTTATGTACAATTGAAGAATTGTTGTTATCGTTTAGCTCTTGGATGAAATGTTACTCTGTTTTCTATTCAACTTAGCTTTACAATCGCAAGATTTACCTATGGAATTTTTAATATATTGCGAGAAGACCAAATAATTACCAAGTCGCTATGGTCGGACAGTCGCCTTTTGTGGATTTTTTGGTGAAAAAATGTCAACTTCCGGTTTCATTTTGGACTGAGTAGGTAGTTATGCATATCTCAAAGGGCTTGCGATAAATGGGTTATCTCTTTGTAATTATAATTATTAAATTATTTCCCGCTGATGATGGTTCCGCAGCAGAGGACCGAAATGCATATGTATTTAATTTATAAATGCTAAAATTTGAAACAATAAATACATGTTACAAAATATAAGACTGTTCTCTTAACGAAGCCAGTGGTCAAAAATACTTGTTAATTGTTACCAAGCCAGAAATATTTTTAAAAATCGTACAAAATAGCCAGTACATAATGTTGCCTATAGTAAATTATGTCTCAAATTAAAAATAACAATCCTGTTATATCAAAAAAAACATTAATAATTAAGGTTAAGACTCTAGAGACAGCGCATATTGCAGATTGTTTACCGGCCGATATATGAACATGTGTATCTAGTTTGGTCAAATTGGACTGCATTCCCACACACTGCTTTGGCAGGCTATGAATTTTGATGGGAATCGTGCTACCCATTTAACTTAATTATCGGCCGATTGAGTGTGCCGGTGTCGGTGCCCACTCACACACATATGTGTAGCTCAATGCCAATTAAAAAACCGATTAAACTTTAAGTCGATCAAACGTTTGTATTGTTCTCTGTTTCTCATATACACACATACATACATATTTTTTTATTAAATCAGTGGGTATGACATAATAATTTCAATCAACTTTTTGAACTAACGCCAAGCTTAGCTTTTACATAAATTATTTTGTTTTCAAAAGATTAATGAAATTATCTTATTTCCATTTTTATATATGATCCCCCACAATAAATTCGTTTCAAATTTATCAAGGCAGGTCAAGAATAAAAAAAACATTGTGCGTCATCAAGCGATGATGCATGAAAAATGCCAAGTTAAAAAAAAAGTATATTATTAATGTTTGTAATTTAATTTATAAAAACAAAAATAACCTTAGCATTGCTTTTTACAACACTAACCCTCAAAATTAAATAATTTATCCCGATTTTCAGGTATCCGATACAGTTGTCGAACCCTACAACGCCACATTGTCCATCCATCAGCTGGTTGAAAATACCGACGAGACATTCTGCATTGACAACGAGGCTTTGTACGATATCTGTTTCCGTACGCTGAAGCTCTCATCGCCCACTTATGGTGACCTCAATCACCTGGTTTCAGTAAGTGCCAAAACAAAAACTCATTACAACCTTTGTGTGCTTTCTATTTGCAGGTATCTGAAGTAGTTGTTGAACCGTACAATGCTACATTGACTGTCCACCAATTGACAGAGAACACGGATGAAACATTTTGCATCGACAACGAGGCATTGTACGATATATGTTTCAATCAGTTGCGGCGACCTGCACCCACCTACAATGATCTCAATCATTTGCTATCAGTAAGTTTCTGTTGAGTGTTGTTCCGTTGCTCTGCTATATGAAAAAAGCTTTCTCTTATTCTGTTTCAGTTATGAAATCGTTGTTTTCTTGCTTAGCTCTATGTGGTGTAGCATTTATAAGCTCTACACATATGTACTGTACATATACATATGTATGTATTGTGATTTGTCATTTTTGCTATGCTACTAATTCCTTTAAGCTAATTGCCAAAGCCAGCAATTTTCTTGTGTCGTATTTTATCAAAACTATGATTTTGTGAAATATTTCAATTGTATTATAAACGCAAATCAAAGGAATGTTGGTATTAGTTTCAACAAAAGCAGAAAGGAAGATATTTTGATATATTTTATATTAAAGTATGTACATCTGCACGTATTTTCATCAATGACTGCTCCACCCATTTTGAGTATTCTATACCTTTTTTGTCAGAGTTATATGTGAAATAATTTGTATTGCTACTGAATTAAATATTTATAGGTAAAGTAAAGAATTAGGACTTTTTTTATAATTGAAAATAATAACAGTGTTATCAAAGCGAGTCAAAATAATTTGTTTATTATTTGTATCGGTATGCTAATGGACGCTTAATTACATTTGAATAGTTTTTTTTTACCACATTCTTCTTTTAAATCAATGTCTTCGATTCTAAGGAAAATTACAATGCCAACTTTTAATTTTGTCTCAGATCATAATAGCATCGTTCGTTGATCTCTAGCCAAGGTTGACGGAGGATTTTTTGACAATCCCAAGAGTTGTCAAAAAACCTTGGTATTTGCGCTGTCAAAAAACATTCCAGTGATCCTTCGCACATATTACAACATTAATGGCCACTTTTCAGTGTGGGGTTAAAGTTAAACCCGTGTTAACTCACCAAAATTGGTGAGTTAACTCTGGATTAACTCAACAAATGCTTTTGATATTTAATCTTCCCTCTTTTTTATGTATTTCTGCATTTATCCTCCACTTAGGAACTGTTTCTTGACAACTGTAAATAAATCTATTTCCATAGTTAACTAACTCTGGTTTAATTCACAACTGAAAAACTGGTCCTAAAAGTTTCTTCCTATTTAAAAAATAAACGTCCACAACAAATCAAATGCTTCACAACTCATGTCAGTTTCACATGTTTGTTACCGCAACTCTCTCGCCCCTAACAAAAATCCTAGATTTACTTCATGTTGAGTTCGGGGCCACCATAGGTTTCAAAAAAACACAGTAGTCTGCTCGCCAGGATGAGCTCAGGTTTGGCATAAAAAACGTATTGGGTGACTTCAGAGCAGAGAGAAACAGACCTATGATGTGATTATTATTTGTACCATATAAAAGGAGTTTATTTGTATACATAAATACAAGTTTTCATCACATCAAATTTCCCAGATACAAATATTTTCGAAAATCACAATTTTCATCCATCTGACACTATATTAGACTTTTCCGAAGGGTTTTAACCTTTTAAGCCCTGAATTCCAATTTGACCTCCGACTTGTTCCATCAAGTCGGGTTTTCAAGATATTTTAATCTAAATGTTCAAAAATACCGTGTGTAAAAATGTTTAAAGGATTTCTTCCAACAACATACAAACCCGCGCAGAAAATCATTCTAGTTTTCGACATGCCACTAGAGAGTTTTAAATAGATTCTGGCAAGGCACTAGCATGGCTGAGAAATGGCCAAAACTAGGGCCTTGTTGATTATGAACCCTTTTGCCTCGTCAGAAAAACCACTCTAGGCCCCGGACCAGCAAAAACTAGATTTTTTCATATTGTTGCTAGAAACATTTAAAAAGGGTATTTTAGTATCGATTGTGATCTGATAGTAAAATAACTCAGATCAAAAATAAAAACCTGAATAATAAAAATAATAGCGCAGATTTTTATGAATTTAATACGATATTAAAGCAAATTTAGTATGATACTGGGCATTTTTGTAAAATACCCTTATTATTATATTATTTGATTTAGTATCGTGTACTTAAATGCGCTTAATCTAAACTACATCCCACCACAAAAACAACCGGATATGAACCTTTTGAGATGAACCATCTGGTATTAAGTAAATATAGTTTAAGACAGTAAATTATAATTTTTGATTAATTTTAATGTAAAGTTAAAAAAGCCTTTGGCGGGGTGGGTGGTTGAAAATAGAGATTTTCGAAAGTAAATACCTATATGATTATCTTGGCAGAATTTGCAAGAGCGTGAAATTTTTAATTTTTTTTTGAAACCAAAACTGATCGATTATAATAAAAGTTCAAATTTGTATTTTTCGATTCATCGATTTAATTTGTTTAGTTAAAATTTTGCATATGTATCAATAACGATAGTGCTTAGCCTGATAGGATGCCGGAAACGTCCAACAAGTTCTTACTAGCGAGAACCTCACGAGAGTATGAAACATTTTCCTCGTCTAAATTTTACTTACTGAAAACTTGCAAGGGCTTGATGTATATTTGACAAGTTTTCCTCGTCTAGATTTGCCATAAAGTAAACTGACTAGTGCCATGTCGAAACTAGATAGAAACTGGACATTTTTCCAGCCGGGAATAAATTACAACATTTTAAAACAAATTTAAATGGATGGAGGAAAAGATTTCATACGAGTGCTTATGGATACAAAATATTTCTTACTATATGTAATATAACCTGTAACATATCAAACAAGTCGTATTTTTGGATTGAGGATTATCAACATCTCGAAAATCTGACGTGATGGAACAATTTTGAGTTCAGATTTGAGTCCAGTTCATCAAAACTCTTCGGAAAAGTATAGTCTGGTTGCAGATTAAAAACAAACTGTTGAGTAGGTTTTTTGTCTCTTTATTTTTGGATTTACAAATTCTACACACAATTGTCTAATTTATAACAATTTTACTAAAATTATTCTTATTTTTAAACACTTTTCAACGTAAAATGGTACTCAAACCTCATAATTAATAAACTTCAGCTGAACACGACTTAAACAGTGTCTGTTCGTGCAAAAAAAAAAAAAAAACTAATGACGTTTTCCATTGGACGTCTAGAAGCTTCTGTAATAAAAGTTGATACAAGTATATTTGGTTTATATTCACTATTTGTTTGGTTGCAAATAATTTCTTTTTGCCGATTCACCAATACAAATACCAAACTTTAAAATTGAGTAGAAGTAACTAGCACTATTCCATTTGGATTTCAAAATTAGTGAAAACAGCGAAATACGACATAAGCAAACATACCCTTTTAACATTCATAAATGTCAAAGTATCAGTATCGTGAGTACGATGCTTAACTTGTTTTAAATTTGTCTTTTAAACTACCATAACTTTTAAACAAAATTTTAAAGAGTGTAGTAACTAAATGTACTTAAATTTTGCTCTACTATTTTTGAACCTAACAAAAAAGGCTTTTTTAAAACATTTTTAATAACTATTAATATGAAATAGTATAAACTATTTCAGAAAAAGACTGATTTATGTATGTTTTAATAAAAATGTTTATAAGTGATATTAAAAATAATTAAATTGAATAATTATTAAAAATAGGTACTCGACTGTCCTTTCGAAATAATTTTATCTCCTGGCGACAATATTCTTGTTGAATGTTTTGAACAAAACAACAACCACATGAGTTGGCTATCGCAAAATATATCATAGGCTATCACTACAGCTTTTTCACTCAAAAAATTCAACAGTGATATGACGGAGCGAAAGCTATGCAGACTAACTGCGATGTGCTGTCATACAAAAAAACAAATACTTTTGTCAATTGTGTTATTTTATTGCACCACCTCCTATAAAAATAGCAGCAAAAAAGCGTGTCTGTATTATCTTATACAAATATATTTAGCTGACTGTTCTAATTGTGTTTAAAATCTAATTTCGTTGAACTTTTAGTTTCTAAAACAGTCTTTCACCTATACTGTAAATAATGGATTTATACAGGTATACAGGTGTATAAGTAGCTAGACTTTGTACCTCTTCGATTCTAAGCTTCGATCTATTGAACAGATTGACATGTTCAGATATTCATTATTGGGATGCACTTCACTAATGTAAATAATTCTGTCTAGCTCTACTTATCCATCTTGTTTTAATTTTTAATATTCACAACCTACACCAGCAGACATATTTTTTAAACATTATCATATCTTATTTTTGTAATACCTCACCCATAAGATAAAATGCAGTTTTATTTAAAAAAAAAAAAGAGTCCTCTGACTGTCCAAAAAGAAACATAATTTTCAATGAAAGATTCAAATTTTTTAATCAACACAAGACATTTTCTTAATTTCTTTTACTAGGACTATGAAAATGTGTAAAACTAATGGGATGGGTTGTGATTTTTTCAAGTTTTTTGTTTAAAATGATTTTTTTTATTATTTTTTTTTAGCTATATTTTTTCAGATCTTCAAGCAACACAAGCAACTACTTACTGACAGCAAATGATTGTAACGTTTTAAAGTAACCTTTTTTTAAAAATAAAAGCTCTGCTTATTTTCTTAAAATGTAACGCAAATTTAAAGCACACAATTATTTAAAAACATAAACTTTATTATTAATTTATGTTCAAAGTAGTTGATTTTGTTTCGCATACAATGTATTTTTTTATTATTTAAATCAATAACTTTATTTATCCACATCATATATTTGAAGTTGAACCTGTTGCGGTTGTCGATGAGATTACCTTTTATTTTTATAACCAGATATTAATATCATTAAATTGATTTATCAATATCATTATTATGAAAAAAAAATGAATAACCTTAACTGTGTTAATTCAAAAAATAAAAACACGCCTCAACTAATAATAATTATGATCATGAATATATGTGGCAACAAGTACTGGATATTGCATTTCAGATTTTCACAAAAGTGCAAAATAAACATTTATGTATACACGTAAGTATACATTTATATATATTTACATTTGTATGTACATATGTATTTATTATAATAGATATTAAAAACGAAAATAATACATTTTCCAGAAACAAAATCAATTACTCTAATTTTAAATTAACCTCTATACAGATTATCCACCAATCAATATTATTATGTTAATATACAATTTTTTCCTTTAGATCACAATGTCTGGAGTAACAACCTGCCTTCGTTTCCCCGGTCAATTAAATGCTGATCTTCGTAAATTAGCTGTTAATATGGTTCCATTCCCACGTCTTCATTTCTTCATGCCCGGATTTGCTCCACTAACAGCCAAGGGATCACAACAATACCGCGCTCTAACTGTTGCCGAATTGACTCAACAAATGTTTGATGCCAAGAACATGATGACTGCCTGCGATCCCCGACATGGACGTTATCTTACAGTTGCCTGTATATTCAGAGGTGGGTTATAATGACAACTTAAACAAAGGAAAAATAAATTAAGTATAAGTTTCTAGGATTCTTTTTTCTTTAAAAAAATTTTACTGCAAGACCCCATAATGTGGAACTTCTGGTATTTTCCACAGTAAAAATTCGAATTTTCCAGCAACGAAATATTTTTCGTTTACAGTCCGTACGTGCTCCACTTTGCCCCTTTAAATAATTTTAAATCCATTTTTGGATCCTTTGTACGAAAACAAAAATATATGTTGTTATATTCGTGTTAAAGCGAACCTGTTGACTATCTCACAATTCATCAAAAGAGTAAAAAAGACTATAATTAATTAACAGTCGTAAGTTGTCAAGTAACTAAAAATACTACCCTAGGTAGTCCTTTTTACTTGGTTTTGTATTTTTTGCTGGCGGGTGGCAGGGAGGGGGAGATAATCCATCTTTTTAAGTTGGGTTGTGTCATACATGCAGCAGTGGGTAATTTGCCATTTGGTTGCTTTTATACAACAAAACGTAATTTTGTCATTAATTCACTCTGATTAATAAGCGTAATTTGGTTGATTAAAATCTTTTGCTGTGGATTGTTTTTCTTCCTATCAAACCAACCCGAGTCAACATAACCACCTCACTCTCTGCCCTTTTGACCATCTGTCTCTTAACCAGGGTTGACAACTCATATCATAAGTATTAGGGTTGAAAGTATATAAACAATTCTTTAATACGCGTATTGTTCTTAAGCACCGATAAGAATAGTTGCATTTTGGGATTTAAATCTAACCAAACCCAAACATATTAAATAAAAACCCATAAACACAATTCTTGATTTATTTATTTCGTTTTCTCGTAAATTCAATAACCAAATAGTAGATCTTTAATGTTCTCTACCATTCAGTCACTTCAGTTTTTCTAATTGTTTTTATTGTTTTTCTACTTTTTATGTTAAGCATTTCCATCCCTGGTCGCAACCCTTGAAGTGATATTATACAATTTTCTTTTTTTTTAAACTGCTATTCGTTAAATCTAAAAGATTCCAAGGTGTATCCTGTTGCTTTGAACCCCCTTCTTTCTATTAACTACCCCATCAAGCCTAATGAAACAGACGAACAAAAAATGTTTATCTCACGACTGGCATCTTAGCCTTGTTTGCTGGCTAATTTATTGTAACGCAGCGCCTTTGCTAACGACCCTGTCTTCCCGTTCGAAATTGTCGGTTGACGGAATTGTACAATTGTCACCAGTTCCACTGGCGTTTATTTTTCATTTCTCCGGTTCATTAATCATTTTCTATTTAGAGCATGAAAGCCGTGTATAGCGCAGAAGTTATAACCGCCTTTTGTACAACAACCGTCCGTCCTAGGTATATATAATAGATACGCACTTTTAACTGTTTGACTGCATCAAGTTCATGATGATGGGGTGTTGATATTTATGGTGTAAGCTGCTGCTGGTTGCTCTGTTGGCGCTCTCGAAGCTTTTGTTATGCCATGTTAAATGAGTTGGTTTCTAGGTGGTATATGTATGTATAAGTATAATTTTGTTGCTACACGAGTTAAAAAGCTATAGGAAATCAGCTTGAAACAATATGCGTTATGGTATCGTGCACCTTGTTTTATTTTGCTAATTAAGGAAAACTCACAAGAAGTGAGGCGGATGAGGGATATTATTGATTGCGGTCATTTGTTATATGCTTATGGTGCTACATGATAAGGTTAGCTACCATTATTTTGTTTGAAGTAATTTTGCCAATGCTAAAAATTAGCATTATGATCTGAACCCAAAAATACATCGATCTTATTGTTATTTGGTTTAAACTTTGTTGGAAGGAGTGTTTTGAAAAGATGTATTTCGCTTTATTGTTACCCGCGCAGAAAAACAATCTAGTTTTCGACAAAGCACTACAAAGTTTTACATAGATTCTGGCAAGGGGCTAGCAAGGGTTAGCAAAGGCTAGAACAAGAGCCTTGACGATGAACTCTTTTGCTTAGTCAGGCAAAAAAAAAGCTGACTTATGTGGGACTTGATCCGTCGATTTTCTGCCTGTCAGTCCAATAAGCTACACACTGGGCTAGCTCGCTATACAAAAATTCAATATCGTAAGTCAATAGCTTTTATACTCCAATGTTTCATACCAAATTACTAACAAATACATACATACAGAATAGAACAGGAGTTTATGGACTTGCTTTTTAGTGAGAACAACTTAGAACACGTCTTCTGTTCTAACTTGTCTGACGTTGCTCACAAATATTTGCTGTTCTGATATGAAAAAGAAAGAGAGAAGTTTGGTATGATACTGCATGTTGATATTGCATGTTGCTCATAAAATTCTGATTTTTGATCTACAAGAGACATTCCTGGTGAGATTCCGAAACATGTTTAAACATTTTTTACTAGGGAGAGCCTCACGAGTGTTTGAGAAGTTCCCTCGTCTAAATTTTTGGTACTGTAATCTAGAAAGAGCTTGCCAAGTATTTGACAAGTTTTCCTCGTACAGATTTTCCCTACTGAAAACTTACTAAGGCCTTGCCCAAACTAGAAAACAAGGTGGTAGGAAAAATACCAAGTTCAATTTTTTTTAATAAGCCAGGATATGTTAGCGACCGTCCGGTATGTAGAATTTTAGAAAATTCGATTTTTAATGAAAAAAAAAAAAAACAAGTGTTGTATTTCCTAAGAATTTAACGTAGTTATTATAAGATTTGAACAGCTTGTCGAGAGCTATGTATATATATAACACGCACTATTTACGGTAATTGCAATAAATTCCCAATCAAACCCCATCGAAACGCTTTATATAAACCTTCATTAAAATTATCGTTCAATGTACAAAGCCTTTAGTTATTTATGAATTCTCTGACAAAAAAGTACAAGTGTTTTAATCAAATACATACATACATAGTACATTCATTTTCATTTTTTTTTCTTTATTTTTATTTTATCAGGTCCAATGTCAATGAAAGAAGTCGACACTCAAATGTTCAACATCCAGAACAAGAACAGCAGTTACTTTGTCGAGTGGATTCCGAATAATGTGAAGGTTGCCGTTTGTGATATTCCACCACGTGGACTTAAAATGTCAGCCACTTTCATTGGTAACACAACCGCCATTCAGGAAATTTTCAAAAGGATATCTGAACAATTCACTGCTATGTTCCGTCGAAAGGCTTTCCTCCATTGGTATACCGGTGAAGGTATGGATGAAATGGAATTCACTGAAGCTGAGTCGAACATGAATGATTTGATCTCTGAATATCAACAGTATCAAGTATGAACATTTAAATCGTATTTTTTTGTTTGACAAATTTTAAATAACTTCTTTTTTTTCTTTTATAGGAAGCAACAGCCGATGATGATGTGGAATTTGATGAGGAACACGAAGAAGAACACGATACATTCGATGATAAAATTCAAAATGGCTTGTAAATTGGCCAATATACATCGTTTCATGCTCAATCCTTAGTTCATTACTCGTCGTTATTCCAGTGTTCAATATGCGAAGAGCATCCACCTTTTTTTTTTTAAATTGCGAGCGTGTGTGTTTAAAATGAGTCGATACAAATTAGTTTAAAAACAAACAAACAAATACAATTTTCCGCATGTCCTCCAATTTATTATTTGACTTTTTTACCATCCTAAATGTAGGATTTATTATTACCGCAATCAAAGATGTAATTCAAAATAATACATTTGAGTATTATGAATGGTAATGGACTATCATAAGAATGTAAAATATAATTTATTATTTTTTAATTTTTTTCTTTTGACATTTAAACATATTTATTTTGTTCAAAAAAAAGTATATATGTTATTCCTTTTCTCATAATACCGTTTTCATTGTATTCCTTCTATATTTCCCTCGCCTTAAGTTTACTGTCTGTTATAATGTTTTATTGTGAAAGAGTTTCTTTATTTCAAAAAGTTGTTACAGTAGCAAGGTAAAAAGTTAAACCAGAAATTTAAGAGTAAAAAATATTTTATATAATATGACAAGATTAAAAGAGCAAATAAAACATTAAACTATCAATAAATTGAATTTGTTTTCCTTATAAAATATGGTTATTTAAAAGTTTCATCATATGCAATTATGGGCGGTTATATGAGAGGAACTCGTCCCAATAAGTATAAGTATAAGTATAAGTGTAAGTATGCAAAGTTGGAATGATCATGAATATAAGATCTCACATTTTTAACTTGTGTTTTCGTAAGCAAGCGAATCCAGCATTTTGTTATCAGTACTTTTAGTTAGGGCGTTATCGACATCAACCTTGCACTTCATCCTGCGGGATGACTTTTGGCACACTTATAGTCAATGTGCTAACTTTAATTTAAAAATGAGTCTGGGGTCGACCCACACTAGTAACTTCCCATTGGTGCACTTGAAAACCATATACATATTTACCTAAGTGGTCGGTGATGGAGTATACATTATATTGTGTCATAACTTTGGGGTTTTGGATAATCAGTATATAGGTAGGTTTAGGTATAGAGATACAGGGCAAAATGTGACATTGTCTATATTTTGTACTTTTTTTTTCCTAACTCTTCTCGGTATAGAGGTAGGTATTAATTATTGAAGCCAATTATTTCAAAACAGACTATTGGCTAAAAAAAATACGAAAATCAGGGGAGTGTACTTAAAAAAAAAAAAAACATGGTTTTAAAGAATATAAAAAGGCAAATTAAGTGTCATATGCAAAATTTCGATTTTGTAGCGATTTTGAGTGTAAGAATTTTTCGAATTAAAACATTTTTGAAAAGTTGTTTCTTGCAACATTTTGATTTTTATCTTTTTAAAGGGTGGTTTTAAAAATCTCAATATTACACAACATTTAGGTGGTATAGGTATACATTTTTGGTAGAATTTTGAAACCGATGTCATTGTTTGTTTTTCAAAATATTTGAGTTGAAAAAATTTGTTAAGAATTTTTAATAGTTTTTTTTGCTAATGACTACGTATTTATATGTAAAAAAAAATAGACTGGGTTCGGAATCATTTTTTGTTCTTGAAATATTTGAGACGAAAATTTCAACTGTTTTTCTTAGTTTTAAAAAAAGTGTATTTGAGTTTTTTTTTTAATATTTACCAATTTGGTATTGTGTAATTATGTGTAAATTAAAATTAGTCTGAAGTGAATATCTTATTCCGTTCTCGAGATATTCCAGATAAATGACATTTTATAGCTCCTTTTTAAATTACTGTAGTAAAAAAACGGTTTATTGAATTTGTTAGAAAACCTTTTCAGCACGTTATGACAATATTATCTGTAAAATAAAATATCCGAGGTCGATATCTTTATTCATTCTCGAGATATGGTGGACGAAAAAAGTACTCCGAACGTACGTACATACACACATACAGACATCTTGCTAAAAACGACGAATTCTGATTCTAGAGACCTCAAACAGTAAAGATTTTGACAAAATTTTCAATTCGACAAATCGCACCTATTACAATAATAAATACAATAACAATGAAATTTCTATCCTAATGTATATTGGCATACAAATCGAGAACCAGGGGGCCAATTCTCGATCTGTGAAGCTGTGAAGTGATACATTTTACAAAACTTCAAACGTTAATGTTTCGATTCTGGATAAGCGTGAAAAGGTGAAATTATATGTCAAAACTTCGTAATTTTTTTATCAAGATTTGACATTTAATATCACTTTTAAACACTCATCTAGAATAGAGTTATTAGCGTGTGAAGTTTTGGAAAATTTATCACTTCACAGATTGATTGAAGAAGTTTTTTTTTCAGGATGTAAGGAAAAAAAAAGTTATAAACTATAGTAACATGTACATATTCAGCCCTATTGTGTGTCTCACCCGGAAAACATTTCGCCCGAAAATATGTTGTTCGCCCGGATTTTTAAAAGCTATTGTGAGTTTTACTCTCCATTTTACTAAGTGTGTCCTCGTTCGCCACCAAAAATTAAATGGAAATCTTTTCGCCCGAAACTCACAATAAGGGAACAGTGAAATGTAATTTTTCCGGGCGGATTTTCTGTATAGTTTGTATGTTTTTTGTACCAAGGCATCATCTAAAAGTGCAAACAAAAAAGTCTCGTAGTTTCTGATTATGGTGCAATATATGATATAGCATCCAGGGGCCGTCACTCGTCAATGGAGTGAACTTATTGGGATCGCGACCTACGTTAGCTGACGGAACATAATCTATAACATGCCGCCTACACAGGCCATGAACGATGGCCGGACTACGGAACATGTCTAAAAAAAATCCAATGGAGTCGCAAAAATCCATGTCAAAATTGTAACAAATCAAGTTCTGAACGCACCCATATTATGTCATTTTAATTGTTTTGATTTAATTTTTTAAAGTTCGGATGAAGTATGAATGAATTAAAATAAAAAAATCGTTCGTAATCAAAAAAGGTTTTGTAACCTTCTCTGATTTCGATTGTTCATTTTCTTTGTTTTGATCACAATCGCTGGTTAAACAATTATCTTCCAACACAACGAAGTGAATCTTCAAGAGAAAATTTTGCAGTTAGTTTCTCCGGGGTTGAAGTAGGTAAATTTGTTTTGCGGGTTCTCTGGGGTTGACGTTTTATTTGGAACAAGGTTAATTTGGAAATGTCCAAACGTTTTCACACCAGCTAGACCCGCTGCTTCCAGTCCAGTAGCTTCAACTATAAGAAGATCTTCTGTAAGTTGCATTTCCTCGAGTCTTGGTTTTCGAAGTTCTGTTTAAAGAAAGTTTCTTTTTTGGATGGAACTTTTGATCTACAAAAACCTAAAAGTAAATTTACACAAATTCTTTTTTGTAACCTTTTTCCAAAGCTTAGCTTCTTTTTTTTGGTGGCCCAGCTGCATTGAATTTCCTACTTAAGCTTAAGCTCTCCCACATTTGAATGGCAGTGGCTTTACCCTTACATGTATTTAGCAGAAGATTTTTGGCCAAATTAGGAGGCTCCCTCATGTACTCCCCCAAAATAGACTTTTGGGTCAGATTTATTTTGTTGTTATTTGCAGTGTTGCCGTTTTGACCTGTTTCATGTCAAATTTGATAAGATTTGATCGCTGGCGCTGCTGATATGAAATGAAATAAAAATCTTGTCAAAAGTGTTTTGACTTGTTTTTTGAATTTATTCAATTATTCAATATGCAACTTAACTTTTTGTTTAAATATTTTAAAATACATTTCAACTTCAGTGAAGGCCGAGTGTAGTTTTGTATACTATGAACTGCAATCAATGTAGTTACCTTTAAATATATATATTATATAGAGTACAGCCTAACAAAAACCATTCCCAAATCCCAATCATATGCTGTCATTCCGATACACCAATCCGCCAGAAAAAACCTATCGGAAATTGACGCGTTACAAATTGAAATGTCTTTTCGCATTCGCATCTAAAAATAGGGCGAATGTAAAACGACAGCGACGAAAGCGAAAGCAGTAATACCAAATCTTATTTTCGCCACCTAAAACGATTCGCTTCGTATTCCCTAATCAGGCCACTGGTTTAGTAACAAGCTGCACAAAACAACTGGCTTTGGTTTACAAACTAATCCTTATCTGGGAGCAGAGTGCTTAACGAGAAAGCTTAACGAATTGAAAATCAAATCGGAAGTGAGCGACGAAGAAATTAATATTTTTAGAAAAAACTGCAAAAGTTTTATTATTAAACTAATAAAAGCATTACAGCAGAGATTGCCAAAAATCCTCAAACAGATCAGCATGCTTTCTGTCGACACATGCCTTTACCAAAACAAGAGCTCATTACTTCCAGTTCTGGAAGAGATGAAGGATGAGCCTGATTCAAAAGAAAAGATTTTAAGCCAGTGAAGCAATCTTTGTTTCATAAAATGGAAAAACATAAAAGAGACAGTGCTTTTCTGGTGCGAAGTTAGTTTCTCCGGGGTTGAAGTAGGTAAATTTGTTTTGCGGGTTCTCTGGGGTTGACGTTTTATTTGGAACAAGGTTAATTTGGAAATGTCCAAACGTTTTCACACCAGCTAGACCCTCTGCTTCCAGTCCAGTAGCTTCAACTATAAGAAGATCTTCTGTAAGTTGCATTTCCTCGAGTCTTGGTTTTCGAAGTTCTGTTTAAAGAAAGTTTCTTTTTTGGATGGAACTTTTGATCTGCAAAAACCTAAAAGTAAATTTACACAAATTCTTTTTTGTAACCTTTTTCCAAAGCTTAGCTTCTTTTTTTTTGGTGGCCCAGCTGCATTGAATTTCCTACTTAAGCTCTCCCACATTTGAATGGCAGTGGCTTTACCCTTACATGTATTTAGCAGAAGATTTTTGGCCAAATTAGGATGCTCCCTCATATACTCCCCCAAAATAGACTTTTGGGTCAGATTTATTTTGTTGTTATTTGCAGTGTTGCCGTTTTGACCTGTTTCATGTCAAATTTGATAAGATTTGATCGCTGGCGCTGCTGACATGAAATGAAATAAAAATCTTGTCAAAAGTGTTTTGACTTGTTTTTTGAATTTATTCAATTATTCAATATGCAACTTAACTTTTTGTTAAAATATTTTAAAATACATTTCAACTTCAGTGAAGGCCGAGTGTAGTTTTGTATACTATGAACTGCAATCAATGTAGTTACCTTTAAATATATATATTATATAGAGTACAGCCTAACAAAAACCATTCCCAAATCCCAATCATATGCTGTCATTCCGATACACCAATCCGCCAGAAAAAACCTATCGGAAATTGACGCGTTACAAATTGAAATGTCTTTTCGCATTCGCATCTAAAAATAGGGCGAATGTAAAACGACAGCGACGAAAGCGAAAGCAGTAATACCAAATCTTATTTTCGCCACCTAAAACGATTCGCTTCGTATTCCCTAATCAGGCCACTGGTTTAGTAACAAGCTGCACAGAACAACTGGCTTTGGTTTACAAACTAATCCTTATCTGGGAGCAGAGTGCTTAACGAGAAAGCTTAACGAATTGAAAATCAAATCGGAAGTGAGCGACGAAGAAATTAATATTTTTAGAAAAAACTGCAAAAGTTTTATTATTAAACTAATAAAAGCATTACAGCAGAGATTGCCAAAAATCCTCAAACAGATCAGCATGCTTTCTGTCGACACATGCCTTTACCAAAACAAGAGCTCATTACTTCCAGTTCTGGAAGAGATGAAGGATGAGCCTGATTCAAAAGAAAAGATTTTAAGCCAGTGAAGCAATCTTTGTTTCATAAAATGGAAAAACATAAAAGAGACAGTGCTTTTCTGGTGCGAAGTTTATTCGTATAAGGATGCCAGCGGGAAAAATCCGTTTAAAGAGTTGGCGAAGTTTTCTATATAAATTTTGGTGTTGCCAATTTCCAAAGCAGAAGTAGAAAGAATTTTTAGTCTATTAAATTTGATGATCCTGAACTTGGCAGACAATGCGTCCGCTGAAGTTTGAACACCCACCAAAGTCTTAATACTTGTTCCATTTTAAAAAACTAAACGGCAATCGCTTCGTCTCGGCAAGACCTAGTGCCGATATTTTTTAGTTTTTTTATTTGTTAAGTTATGGCCAAAAGATTCAAAACCCACCAAAAAATTAACTAAAAAAAAACTGGCCTTCTGTCACCACTGTAATTTTCACCGCATTTTCATAAAAATACGGCAATCGCTTCGGCTCGGCAAAATCTAGTGCCAATATTTTTATTTTTTTTTTATTTGTCTTAAAAAAAAAGTTATGGTCAAAAGATTCAAAAACCACCAACAAATTAACTAACAAAACTTTGGCCTTCAGTCACCACCGTAATTTTCGCCGCATTTTCATAAAAATTACGGCAACCGCTTTGTCTTGGCAAAATCTAGTGGTGATATTTTTAAGTTTATCTTAAAAAAAAAAAGTTAAGGCCAAAAGATTAAAAAAACGCCAAAAAATTAACTAAAAAAACTTTGGCATTCAGTTACCACAGTCATTTTCGCCGCATTTTCATAAAAATTACGGCAATGACTTTGTCTTGGCAAAATCTAGTCCCGATATTTTTTTGTTTTTTTTTTTTATTTATTAAAAAAAACTTTGGCCTTTAGTCACCACCGTAATTTTCGCCGCATTTTCATAAAAATTACGGCAATCGCTTTGTCTTGGCAAAATCTAGTGCCAAAGTTTTATTAAGTTAATTTGTTGGTGGTTTTTGAATCTCTTGACCATATCTTTTTTTTTAAGACAAATAAAAAAAACTAAAAAATATCGGTACTAGATTTTGCTGAGACAAAGCGATTGTTGTAATTTTTATGAAGATCCGTCCAATATTTCAGTGGTGACAGAAGTCCAAAGTTTTTTTAATTATTTTGTTGGTGTTTTTGTAAAAATTATCGGCACTAGATTTTGCCAAGACAAAGTCATTGCCGTAATTATTATAAAAATGCGGCGAAAATTACTGTGGTAACTGAAGGCCAAAGTTTTTTTAGTTAATTTTTTGGGGTTTTTTTTAATCTTTTGGCCATAACTTTTTTTAAGACAAAAAAAAAATATCGGCACTAGATTTTGGCGAGACGAAGCGATTGCCGTAATTTTTATGAAAATGCGGTGAAAATTACAGTGGTGACAGAAGGCCAAAGTTTTTTTAGTTAATTTTTGGTGGTTTTTGAATCTTTTGGTCATAACTTTTTTTTTAAGACAAATAAAAAAAAACTAAAAAATATCGGCACTAGGTCTTGTCGAGACGAAACGATTGCCTTTTAGTTTTTTAAAATCGAACAAGTATTAAGACTTTGGTGGGTGTGCAAACTTCAGCGGACGCATTGTCTGCAAAGATCAGGATCATTAAATTTGATCAAAACGAAACAAAGAAACAGAATGCAGCTGTTGTTAACTTATTCTCTTTTGACGATAAAGTACCTTAACTTAAGTACCTATGTACCTAATTTTATATTAAAATAATTTATGAAATACTATTTATTTTAATTAACTCCTTGAATTAAAGTTGAAATACTTTATGTTTTGTTTATAATTAATAAAATAGATTTATGTTATCATTAATATTTGGTATAAATCTTTTTTGACTTTTTTTTTGACTAGAAACAAAATTTTCAAATATTTGACTTGATTTGAAAGAGACAAATAAAGTCAACAAGTCAAATTTGACTTTATTTGGAATTTCGACTTGGCAACACTGGTTATTTGTCATACATTAATTTATGTAAATTTATTTGTCAAATTCTAAGAGTCAGTTTTTCCAAATTTGTTGAGTTAACTTTGGATGAACTCATAAAATGTTTGATATTTTAAGGCATTCTGAATTCATCAACTAAAAAACAGCTTCCTGACGTAACTGTAGATAGATCTATTTCCAGAGTTAACTAACTTGGGATTAACCCAACACTGAAAAACTGAGCCTAATATATATTATTTTATTCAAAAACTAAATTTTTACTCACATTCTTCAAAAATAAATTCAACTAAAATACAATTCCTTCAACTCCAGACTTGACGGGTGAGAAGTCGAGTTAACGTACACGATCACGTACTCGTTCACGCAGGACATAATGCCAAATTTCGTTTGCCTTACGTTTACGAACATACGTTCACGTAATTCGCGATCCCAAACTGACACATTCCGTGAACGAGCTACTCGTCCACGGAGGACGCGATTCGGCCCCAGATTTGTAGAAGGGGTATTTAAAAACACCCGAAGCCAGAGAAAAATCCAAACATTTAAACAAATAAATGCACCATATGTACCATAAGTTATTAACAAAGCTGAAATAAAGTTATTTTATTGGATTAAAAATGCCTTTAAATAAATACCTAATAGGTAAACTTTTTCTCGCTGAGCTCTATTATGTTAGATTTATCTCTAATCCGCCTTCGTTCAATTTGTTGAATTTGATTGGACTTTCGTTCGACTCCAAACAAATTGCGACACTGTTTATTTTTTATTATTTTATTGTTTCACGTTTAATTCGGTTTCCAAAGTTTTTTTTTGTGTCATTTGGAATGTATTTTTTTTGGGCTTATGTCGTTCGAAAATCGGAAATTTCTTGGTAAATAGATAGGCATTACCGTCGATTGATTCTTCTTTTGAATTTTTTGAAAGTAGAATCGCAAATAACTTTCGAAAAGAATCGAGTTTCATAGTAGGGCCCCAGAAATACGACTACGCGGAATGTCTCGATGGATTAAGGGCACTTGAAGCCATATTATTTGTTGCCCTCACCCATGAGTGCTAGGGCTCAAAACAACATTTGCGGGGAAGGGTTTTAGTTCGTCCGAAAATAATTATAATTATGAAGATAGACATACATATGTATGTACATATTCATACATTTTTAAGATTGGTGTCCAGGTAGAATATCACACTACAGCTTATCAGAAGTCCATCTTAATGTATTTGTTTTTTGTATAGTCGCTATCAAATTTTTGTCTTGGTATAACTTAAGCTTAAGTAAAAGTTTTAAACTATTAACCCATTCCAAAACTGATACGTTGGTGAAATTTGGTAGAAATTTTTCGTTTGTATAAGATTCAAAAATACCATAAAAATAAATAATCTATGGTCTAAATGTGGTTTTTGAAGGGAAATTTTGGTCTATTCGGAAAATGTTTAACATTTGTTTTTATAAGTGCTACTATGGTCTTAATTCTGAATTTATTGGAGTCAGCGTTACTTTTGGCAGTGAAAATCAACAAGTAGTCTTGTTTTTTTTTTTTTTTTTTTTTTTTTAACTTTGCGCGCATAAAAGGGATTACTATTACCCTTAAAATATTTACACACAGTGCGAGCGTTCAGGAAATTGGAAAGGGTTAAAAAGGAGATACCGATGAACATTTGTTTTGAATGTCTGAATACTGTAATAAGAGGGAAACACAGAGCCAGGTAAAGTATTCCACATTCTTGTGGTTCGACTAAAGAAAGAATCTCTATACTTAACAGTACGTCCGAAGTTGAGCTCGAGGGTAAACTGATGGGCATTCCTAGAAGCGCGAGTATTACGGTTGAATTGTTTAAGGGGAGGAATGCAACTGGCTATTTCACTAGAACACTGTTTATAAAAATAACGGTAAAATAGGGAAAGAAATGAAACATTACGGCGGTGTTCGAGAGATGTAATTGTTTCCGTTATAGATCCTTCACCTATCATTTTTAAAGCTCTCTTTTGTATTCTGTCCAACAAACTTAAGTGCGTTTTTGGAGCTCCTGCCCAGACATGAGAATTGTACTCAAGTTTTGGACGAATAAAGGCTTTGTAGATCATAGCCAGATCAGAAGGGGAAAAAAATTTCTTGCATCTGCGGAGAAAACCTAAACACTTAGCAGCGTTTTTGGCGACATCAAATATGTGGTCATTCCCACAAAAGGTGGTCTCTGACACACATACCGAGAACTGAGAGCTGTTTGGTTTCCTCGATGCAAGTGCCGTTCATTGATAGTGGCATTGGGAGTGGGTTTCGCTTTAACGACAGGAGACAGCATTGAGTTTTAGAAGCATTAAATTCTACACGGTTTTTGATTCCCCATTGAACGATGCTGTTTAGATCAGAATTTAATGAGCTTATCATACGCTGCCGTTCAAGTTCCACATCCGAAGGACATGGATGTGAATCTGTAAACGAATATGAAAAGCTGAGGGTACTGTCGTCAGCGAAACAGTTTAATGGATTAGAAGTTTCAGACAAATAATCATTTATAAAAATAAGGAAGAGAGTCGGAGACAAAACGGAGCCCTGGGGCACACCAGCATTTATTTTGTGGATTTCAGACTTAAAACCGTCCAATACAACTTGTATTGAACGGTCCGAAAGGTAATTTCTAATCCAATGAAGAAGAGATTCATCAAAACCAAATGCGTGCATTTTCGATAAAAGAGATTGATGCCAAACTCTATCAAACGCTTTTGAAATATCAAATGCAATAATCTTACTTTCTCCAAAACGATGTAAAGATTTGTTCCACTGTTCGGTGAGATATACCATCAAATCACCAGTGGACCTATTGCTACGAAAGCCGTACTGCCGGTCATTAAGAAGCTTTCGTTCCTCGAGATATTTCTTGAGCTGAAAATTAATCAGCGTTTCCATGACCTTGGAAAGAAGGGACGTAAGTGAAATTGGTCGATAATTTGAGGGTGAAGAAGATACGCCTTTTTTAGGGACAGGCTGGACAAATGCTGTTTTCCATCCACTCGGAAAGAAACCAGTAGAGTAGGACAGATGGAAAAGCTTACGCAGTGGTTTTGCCAGCGTTGAAGAACACCTCTTCAGAACGATGGGATACTATCCGGGCCAGCGGATTTGTGTACGTCGAGATCTTTTAGAACTCTAGCAACTGCACCAGTGCGAAAGAAGATTTGTCCCATAAAATCATTTACGCTCTCAAGTACAGGAGGAGCCATAACACTTTCTGGCAGCGTCGAATTAACAGCAAACTGTGCCGCAAGCAAATTGGCTTTATCTAACGAGCTGACAAAAGGGGTGTTATTGAAGACGAGCGTTGGAACCGAGGACGAGGTGGTGTTTCGTATGTTTTTTACAAATGACCAAAAATTTTTACTACCTTTGGGACATTGTAGAATTTTTTGACGTAATTTTTGATCATGTTAAAATTTGGTTCGTCGAATATGAACGTTGCAGGTCTTTCTAGCTTGTTGAAACTTTTTCCGGTTTTCCTCAGTAGGGTTGGCTTTATAACAACGGAAGCTTACTTCTCTGACCCTAATAACCTCCTTACAGCTCGAATCAAACCATGAGTTTTCTTTGGGTTTGATAGATTTCACCCTATTCGGGATAAAATTTCTCATTCCACAAAGAATTAAGTTTGTAATCATATCTGCACTGGAATCTACGTCACTATCGAGGAAGCATAGTGACCAGTTAAAGTTCCTGAAGAAAACATTGAGACCGTCCCAGTTGGCTTTCTCGTACTGCCAAACGGTTCTCTTGGGAGTTTTTTCTTTAACTGTGTTTTGGTGGCACGAGAAATTCGCAGATTTGACACAATGGTCTGATGTGCCTAGAGGTGATAATACACTAATGGTGTATTTACCAGGGTCGGAGGTAAGAAACAAATCTAGAGTGTTGGCGGATTGACCTGTAACGTCAGGGATCCGAGTAGGCTCGTCAACAAGCTGAGTCAGGTGGTTTAACTCAGCAAAAATCTCGACATACCTTCCTTCGGGTGTTGTCTGGCCTGAATAGCGCAACCACGTAGAATTGTGTACATTGAAATCGCCCGTAACAACGATTTCACTGTGCGGATAATGGGAAACAATTCTCTGGATAGAGTCAGATAGCGCATCGAATTCGTTGGAAGTCGAATTGCCGTCCAAACTTGGGCTGCGGTAAATAAAACATGTATGAATAATGCGCTTATGGATGTTGAACTTGAACCACATGAAGTTAAAATTTGTTAATTCATAAACGTCAAATAATTTTCGCATCACTGCTTTTTTGCGATGCTGATGCACAACGCAGTTGATGCCGTTTCAATGCATCAGCAAAAAAGCATCACGAATTTTTTTGAATCTGTTTTGTTTGAAGTTTGCAGATCATGTGATGCAAGTTTGCAGTATTGAACACTTCACGCAAGCTAATTTGATGCATTTATGAATGTTTGACGAAAGTAATTGCGCATTATTTTTGCATCCATGTGTTTGTGAATTTACAAATCATTATCCTAAACTCACCTGGTAAGTGTTATTTGAAAGAAAACAAAAATAAGTTTTTGTAGCAACGAAATGGTTTCAGATCAGTTCAAAACGCTTCCGGACGTCCAAAAAAGGCATGAGTGTCAAATTTTCAATACGAAAACTTTAAAAGCCAAAAATGCGATATTTCGTCGATAAGGTAAAATACTTTAAGAAGTGTCTGTCATCGTCAACTTACCTTTGATCAAACCGGCAGATAGTTTTCAATGTATTTGATTTGGGAAGAAAATATTAATTGGTGGTGAATCTTAAACAAAATAAAACGAATTTTTATTTTTTTTACTAATTTTTCATAATTTTAACAACATATTTACATGATGAAGGAAATAAATTGTCTCAATTTTGTCAGGCGTTAAATCTGGCATTAGTTATCCCCTATGCCCTCCTTTATGTGGCTATAATTATGAACCTACTGTTGTTTTCTACGTCTTAATGCAAAATACGTTTTGAATTCATTACAAAAGCATCATCATACCCAAGTATCGGCACGTGTTTGAATAACATTAATTATTATAACTAAAATCCTTAAGGGAAAAAAAGTTATTCATAAATAAAAAGTTCTTATTCCTTTCTTACTTACATTGAATTTTTTAACTTTTGAGCCTCCAGCGCAACGAAACGCATACCACTTCTAAAAGTCAACAAAGAATGCTAATATATGTATGTATGTTCCAATATCTACCACGAAATATTTGCTCGTAAAGGGTTTGAAAACATTGCGCGTAGTGAAAATCCCAAATAATCCATTAATCTCTTGGTTGTCTCCATGAGACTCTCTTGATGAGAATAACTCGTACCCGTTGATAAAAGAAAGCATTAACCCCTTTCAAAATTTTCCATCAGCTGCGTAGAAGTTTCTCCGTGATTTACTTAAGATAACAATGATTAATTCAAAAGTTAAATATAAATGGCAGATTTACTGCCTAACTTGTCCTCGAGAGAAAGACTTAAGACCCTTTTATCCTTCTCGTTAAAGCGTTTTTTAATTAATTTTCACCAGCATCGAAAATATAGGCCATCCGTACTGTCGTACAACAGTTATTATAAGCCATACCGCACCTGTTCTACATTATATACAAGCAGAGGTATCCCCCCTCTAACCCCCTTCTATATAACATTTCAGTCAGCCAGCATCATTTAAAACAAAATACAACAGTTATTATAAAAACATAAAATAACTACATAAACCGTTGAGTAAACTTAAAATCTAAGCAACAAAATTTCGGGGGGTGTTGGTTTTTCCAAAGTTACATTCTGAGCAGAGAGCACAACATGAATACTTAAGTTTTAAAAGCCTCTTAATTAAAAGAACGTCGAATGATTGAACGGCGAATCAACGGAAAATGTTCATTAATTATTTAGAATATTTTTCGGACGTTGTTAAAATTTTCTTCTAACCTTTGCTAATACATATTTAGGAATTTAAGGGTACAAAGTGGCTGCAAGCCTCAAGTTGGAGCCTACCCGCATGCCATGGTAATTATTTAAGAAATGTCTGACATTGTCGTCGTGCGTCGTTCTAAATAGTCCTAATAGTCCAATGGCAAAGGATATTCACAAGAGGATGAAATTCCAATCTTTGCTATACGTATGTTCCGACTATGTAAGGTTACTGAACACAAAAATTGTCTTTTACAACTGAAAAGGAAGGTATATAATAATCTAAATATTTTGATTAATTAGTTTTTGTGTTACGCAGAGATTTTGAGTTGAAAAATGTTTTCATAAATTATGAGACAGGCCAAATCTCAGGGAAAATATGAATGGAATTTATTTATTTTGTGTGTTCCATACGTACATTTATATGCTCTAGCTACATGCCAACCTTAAAATGTTTTCAAATCATACAAGTGCGATTCAATGAGGAAGTTGTTTTTTATATAAAATTCATTCAAATCGGAGAGTTTTTCAAAGAGTTGAATGCTTGTTCAAAAATAGTTGTACCTTTATTGGGGACTTAAAGAGAACATGAGGAGCTTTATGTTCAGGAAAGGGAGATATCGGAGGGCCTCAGCAATCTCAGTTGCCTGAACAGGATTCCTCAGCAAAAATCTCAGTTTGGCTGTCAAAATACTGAGGATAAATTTTTTTTGGATTCGCTTGCTTAGCTTTTGACGGAGCACAATCTCCGATATGTCTGTTTCGTGAACGCGCCTAATATTAAAAGGACCTATTCAAGAGAACAAAAAAGTTTTTTTTCAGGGCTACTGCCTCTTGCGAGGAATTGACAAATCCTCCAAGAGTATCACTTGTCACGAATAAGTGCTTCTCGTCTAGCCGTTCGGATTCGGCATAATATTGTAGGTCCCTTCCATTCCTGTCGAAAGGCGCACATAGGAATGGTTGCGAGTTGTTAGTCACTAGGCCCTGGTTCTTCATGAGCCGTTGTGCCACCCGATTTTTTTTTTTATTCAAGAGTTATTATTTGACAGGAATTGTATATACTATAAAAACTATAAAAATAGGAACTTTATGATTCATTCTGTTTATTTATATATGTACATACCTTTTTGTATTTTTCGGGCAGAATTTTTAAATCTAGTAAACAATGGAGTTTTTTACTAAGAAATTTTAAGGGAATTTTAAGTGTTCCGGAACCTTTTTTTGTTGTAAGTGCGCAGTCAAGATGGTTTCAAGTCGCTAAAGATTGATAAAAGCAAAAATTAAGATTTTCTTGAACTCAATATACAAATTCTTTTCGATCATTCCACACATTTTTGTTTTTTTGAGATTGCCATTTGAATTCTAAACATATAAACCACCAAAAATAACTGACTTTTTAGAAGTTTGAAAATCAATATACGAGGTACCTATATGAATTTATTATTAACCTTTGAGCACAGTATTATAATTTCATAATAGGACCTATTCCTAAAAATAATCTGGCAAGCCCCTTGATGTTAGTACAATAGAATTCCCTGTTCAAAAAATAGTTATAAATTCACATAATTTCAAATGTAGCATTGTTACGGTTTTACCTCCCGCAGACATTGTCCAGATGTAATATAAGATATTATTTCTGTTTTTGATTAGGTCCCATGTCGGGCAAAATCTTAAGTAACCCCCAGTAACCAGCAAAACAAACCATCAACCTCTCCCCTTAAATGAACATCTGGAAAGTGCACCACCTCCATAATTCAAAATAAAACAAAATAAAATACATTTAGACAAAAAAAAAAGAACCTGTCACAAGAAACATTTTGGAGATTCTATTTTCATAATAAGTTGTCAATAGGTATATATATACCCAATACCTACCCATTCCTTTCAGGATGAAAATGTGTGCCCGACAGCCAGTAACCTCAATGAAAGGTATCGTTGACTTCCGCTTAAGTGAAACAAAATTCTGCTATTCAAACAAATACATTCCCGCATATAATATTGTTTGTTTGTTTTTTTTTTTTTTTGATAAATATTTTGTTTTTATTTACCCTTAAGCTCTAAGAAACACACAACAAGCAGGGAAAATGACAAGGTTTATTATACATAGCTCTTCTTTTTTTGAATTGGTAAGAGTATGGTTATTTATGTGGAGTTTGAAATCAAATACCTACATACAGGGTGATTTGATTGTTTTGTGACAAAATGAAACAAAATTTTAACTTGTTCTGTTTTATAGGTATCAATACATAATACCAATTTGTTTTCTCTAATTTCTCTAATTTTAGCAATTAAAATGCAAATTTTAAGTTATATCTTAAATTTAGTCTAAATTAGATTCCTACTATTTTGTCTAGATTTTCTGCAGAATTAAAAGTCCACAATTGTGTTGTGGAGATTTGACCCACTCAAGTGGGACAGAGGCACAGAGGACCCGAAAAGGGAGTTAAAATCCTTAAACACGCGAAGCGGGCCACCCAAAGTAATGTTTAGTACAAAAAAACTTTAATAACAGATCGACTGACAACACAGGTGCCTGCCAGACGACTGAGCATACCCTAAGCGGAGCGACGACAGAGGACCCGAAAAGGGAGTTAAAATTCTTAAACCCGTGAAGCGGGCCACCCACAGCAGTCTTGTTAAAGAAAACTATTTATAAAGTGGTCCACTGAAGTGGGTCAGAAATCCACAATCAATGGGCCAGAAGTCCACAAGATTTTTGTATTTTGGCCCATCGGAGTGGGTCAAAAGTTCACAATTGATTTATGGACTTTTGACCCACAGAAGTGGGATAAAAGTCCATTATGGACTTTTGGCCTGTGGACTTTTGACCGTGCGCCGAATTAAATATCTTTAGTTCGTTCAAATCTTTTATCTCTATTAATAATAATTATGCGAAGCAGTGCGCTTTTAACGTTTTGCGAAAATCTTTACCACAAAAAAATTTCTGAAAACCCGATACCATATACTTTATTTTTACCTTTTAACATCATTTTCAAATTCTGATAAAAGTTATATTTTTGAACAGAAGCTCAAAACCAAATAACAAACAGTATGCGCTTCACCCTGCAAAAATGATAAGAATATGTCATATACCTAGTTAACTGAAATCCCCTACAACTTATGCTCTACCATCTAACAATCACCTTCTTATACAAAATAAATACAAATTATATAAACAACTATACCACACAAGCATACGCTCGAATTCATCGCTCCGGGATACAATTGTACAAGAAGTGGAAAATTTCTACCTCCTTGCCTGCGTGAGGACGGATAGAAGAGAGGCAATATTTTCCACACCGCTTGAAATTGAAATCCGTTCCGGATTTAAGAATAGATCAGGGGTTTCTGTGTATCACTATTTCACAATCATGTTGGGGAATTGTTTTTGGAATAAAATTATAATGTGTTTTTTTACTTATTATTATTATTATTATTTGGTAACTTACTTAAATGTGGCGACCTAAGTTGAATGATACAATAAATTACTGAAAGTTCAGGAAAATAAATTTAAAAACCGGCTGGTCGGCGTAAGTATGTATACTGTACATGCCAGAGAGACCAAGAGCCGAAAGCAAATTTTAGCAGTGGATTGATAACCAAAATATGAGTATGAAGGTTTGTAGGTGCATATACAATACATACTTACATCGTGTTATCGAAAACAAAAGTGTGACAGGTTTTTTTTCATCCTTTGGCGGTAGTGGGAGTTTGAAAGTAGCGAATTTCCAATTTGTTTATCAAAGGCATTACCAATTCAATAATTTTAAAAATATATGTTATTCATAATGCTCTGTCATTTTGCTTAAGTCTAAACATCTTAATCTTGACAATCCGACCAATGGAACTCAAGATAAAAGCTTTTTAAGAGGACCCTAATCGATCTTTTTGGAGATTTTGTTTTGTTGATTTTTTGCGTTATATAAATCTCCAAGAAAAATTCCAAAAGGGTCCTCTTAAAAAGGTCGGATCTCTAAAATTATGATGTTTCGGCTTAAGAAAAATTATTGTCCTGCGCCACTATTCCATGGTTCGAAATAATTTTTGGCCAGTGAATCTTCAATATGTGACGTAGACAGCGATTCACAAAAGCCTGCAGGAAACTGCAGTTTCCTCGAGATGGTAACAGAGACTTTCCAGGTTTCGCAGGCATAAAGGAGCACGGATTTGACATTGGATTGGAAGAACCTCAACTTAGTGCGTAAAGAGATTTGATTTCTGCTTTAAATGTTCTTATGTTTGAAATGTTTATTTTATTTTTGTAAATAAAAGATCCCCTGAAGATGATGGCAACAACCCTCGAAACGTAGGGAAAAGAGATGAAAATGTATTTTCATTAATTGACAATACGACCAAAACAGCCGAATGAGACTATTTTCAAATTTTCAGACATCTATAATGATTTGTCTAGACACCCAAATTTGAGACAGGGTACCGTAGGCAGTGCGAACTTTACCAATTCTAATTTAAACGTCCAGAACCGTAACACCGTTTCTGATTACTTGCAAGGTAAATAAACTGTTCGACCTCTGCAACTGGCGTCTCCTGCAGAATAATACGCTGATGTGTGGAATGGCCTGTGAGCATTATTTTTGTTTTTTTGCTATTTATTATTAGACGAATCGACTCTCCTTTCACCTGAAGTGTTTGAAACATCCATTTCAGCCCACTGCACTGGTGTTTATTTGTCATGTCATGATACATAAATGTACGTATATCATCGGAATAGTCTAAATGACTATGACTAGGCCTTTTAAACGGTCTCCATATTTGCTGTATTAACGCTGGCCGTCAATACGTCATCTATCGCAAGCAGAAAAAGAATTGGCGATAGAACATACCTTTGTGTCACACCCTGCCGCACTTCGAAAGAGTGGGATAGCTGACCATTGTGCAAAACAAAACATCTTGCATTGTTGTAGGATTCTCTTATAATGGTAACAAGTTTTGGGGGAATTCCTCTACCAAGCGAACTGATCTCCATAAACATTCGAGGTTAACTCGGTCAAAGGCCTTCTCAAAATCCACGAACATGAGGTTAAGCGGTGATTGAAATGCCGCAAATTGCTCAAGGACAATAATACGCAGGATCGACCGCTGCGGAAGCCTGCTCGAGGCCTCTTGAATGTAGATTCGACTCTAGCCTTTATCCACTCGAGAACAATGGTTGCCATTAGTTTTGGAAAAACGAGAACAACGGTAATACCGGTGGGATGACATAATGTCCAAAGACATAATGTCCATGGACCCTAAGTCTGCACAAACGGACATAAGGTCCATGAACATTATGTCTTTGTCATATTGTCCATGGACTTAATGTCTTTTTAAAGAGAATATAATTCGAAGAAAAATTCTTCGGACACAATGTCCATGAACCTTATGACTGTTTCCAGCAGACATAATGTCCATGGCCTATTGACACCTGGTAAGTTGCTTTCCACGCCACCTGCATCTCAAGCGCTTTAGCTTCAAAAGGCGATTGAATTATTTTCGATTTGAAGTTCAATATATTTCCCATAAGAGAAAACCAAAAAAGCGCCTGATGAAAATTAGTTATACCAAATTATTTTATATCAACGGGTATCCATATTTTGATTGAAATAGAACCAATGTGTAAGCTTATAAATCAACCCGAAAATATATTAAAATAGATAGCTAAAATGCTTTGCTTTGTAAATGAAAAATGTAAACAAACCACCCTTACAACCAAAAACAACAACAAAAATACTCGATTAGAAATAGAGAAAGGCAGAGGCGTAGTCACGATTATTAAAAAAATATGTTTGTTCGTAATTAAATAAAAATCTTCTTGTGAAAAAATTGTTAAAAAAAATATTTTTCAATTGGCTATTTACACATTTGTTTCTTGGTTTACAAAAGAGGCAAGGTATGAATGAAGGTCAAGCTCGATCACTCTTAATTAGTTCTATTTTTAAGAAGAGTTTACTTTAAAGGAGTGATAACTTTTTTTTAAATGGAGGATAAAAGTCCCGAAATTACGTTTAAAAATTATTTTTAGAAAGAAACTTACGTGGTAGGATAAAACAAACGAACACAGAGAAATCAAATGATGCCCCTATAATTTATATTAACTTAACATTACATGCGCGTACCTAATACATAAAAATAAAACGAAGATTTATATCACTTAAGTGCATTATAGGTGACTCCTTTTGATAATTTGGAAAACTAATTTTCGTTGGCTTATTACATTTACTTAAGTGAGCAGTTGTGACTGTTATAATTCTATTTTTACGAAAGCAAAAGTGAACGAAACACATAATTTCCTGGTATTATCTTTCTTTCTTACGATCACTAAAGTGGACCTTTAACATTTCTACTTCATTCTTTACTTAAAATAAAAAGGAAAATTAATGTTTTATTAAAATCCATAAGAAACTCTAGCCCCCTAAACTACTACCCACCTACGCACATGATATCGTTCTGACTGATGCCTTGCATCCATTTTGGAAAACAACAACAAAAAAGCACGTTTGTTTGCATATTTCATCTGCAAAATAAAGCAAATTAGTAATAAGTTTCGATATATTTTACGTTTGATTTGCAATCTAGCATGTTTAATTATTATATTGCAATTATAATACAAACAACCGTTCATATAAAATTAATTTGTTAAAATAATTTTTCTACGAGCTGTTTTTGTTTCTCTCTTATGGGAAATGCATTGAACGTCAAATGGAAAAGAAATCTATCTCGTTTGTTAGTTTCACGCGCTGGCTGCTAGGTGTCGTGACTCCATGTGCCAATATGTCCGTTTTAACAAGACATTATGTCCATGGACGCTATGTACATTTCGAAAAGTCAAATCGTCCATGGACATTATGTCCTATTAAATCATAAATGGACATAAGAAAATCTACAGAATGTCCAAACTTAAAATGAACATTATGACAGTTTTATGCGGGAACAATAATTGAAAAAAAAATTCTCATATAGTCTGTTCGTGTTCGTGTCGCCAACAATTGTAAAACTCATTAGCACTTCTCCACAAATGACAATAGAAGATATGTGATGGATGGTACATTCTCCGTTGTTCCTGCTTGGGTTATAAGCAGCTTTTGATAATTTGTATTCAATACAAGATCATGTAGGTGTCTCATAATAAAATTCGAATTAAAAGTTTATTTTGATACTCGGGATTTGAATTAGATACACAAATATAAAGTATAAGAAATTTGATAGACGATTTTGTGATGCGTGATCGCCGCGGGGCGCGGTGGCGTGGTGGAGTGGTGGCGCGGCGGTCCGGTGGCGTGGTGGCGCGGCGGTGCTGTGGTGCGGGTGGTGGTAACGGCACAACCGCGCCACCATATATATATTTTTTGTATACTTTAAAAGGGTTGGGGTTATAGTTCTGTATGTGCCAATTTAGGTTTCCATAATTCTGTAATCCAAAATTCTGTATTTTAATATTCTGTAAATTCAAAATTCTGTTTTTCCAAATTTTGGAAATCCAATATTCTGTTTTTCCATAATCCTAATTTTGTAAATGACTTAAAAATTCTGTAAAAAATCTCTATGACTGTAATTCTGTATTTCATTTTTCTGTAATGTCGTTTTCGATTGAATTTCGGAACAGTACTATTCGTTTTTGATTACAATCGAATTATTTTCTGTTGTTCCAAGACTAATTTTCGAAAAATTATTTGTGTGTGAGTAAATTGTCTAATATTTATGTATATTTTGCATGTTCAGTCGAAAATTAATTTGACAAGTTATCCAATCAAAGAGTTTATATGTACAATGTGTGTTCCCAGTATACTCCTTTATAAAATCTGGAACAGAAAATAACTCCGAAAATATTACTCGGAACAGCCAATCGGAGTGTTTTTGAGTAATAGGAGACAAAAAGGAGTAACACCGAACCTCCAACCGAAAACGACATAAATTTGATATTCTGTATTACATAATTCGGTATTTTCAGAATTATGTATTTCAAAATTCTTTAATTTCAAAATTCTGCATTAAAATTCTGGAAAATTTAAAATACTGTATAATGCTGTACACATTTGTAATCGACCAAATAACAAAAAACTGTTTGACAAGTGTTGGAAAATCTTGAAGCGATGTGTAACTTTTATTTTCCTATCTAAATATACATTGCAACAAAAAACCGTTTGAAAATTGCTTTCGGTTTATATGCCTAATGGTGAGTGCGAAATACAAAAAAATGAGTGACCACTTTTTGTTGTGTTATCTTGTATAAAGTTTTCTTTACAGCTAGAACAATCGTTCAAATTGATACAAATTATTTTCCCTAAAGACTAAATGATAAAATTTTAACTTATGTATTTTCAAAAAAGTGCATAAGTTTTAAATTATGCAAAATAGATTAACAAGTCTTATTTAAACACACATTAACAGCTTCTACCACCAACCTTGACATAAAAGAAACTTTTTCGCCAATTTTAGAATATAGTTCAATTCGATTCTAACAAAACCGTAGTTGGTTTGAAATGTTTTCTGTATTCTTTACCTAATACAAAATTCTGCATTTTACAATTCTGTTAAAATCATAACAAAATTGTTTTGATAATCAAAAAAGACCGCACGAGTTTTCATTATCAAAACAATTTTTTTATCATTTACAGAATTTTGGAATACAGAATTTTGAAATACATATGGTCATACAGAATTTTGGAATACAGAATAACGACCCGTTCCCACTTTAAAATTTAAAAAATATTTTTAGGATATAATATGAATGTCAATTAATCGTAATTAATAATTGATGCAAATATCAGGTAAACATTAAAAAAAAACTAATTTTCTAAAAAAACTATTCTTCTAAGCCCTCTAAGAAAGCGTCAACAACCCACAAAAGTCTTTCCGACTACTTTCGTTAACAGGCCTCGGCGGTTAAGACGATCATTTAAACACATCAGTAACGAAGCTTTTGTTTTTGGACAATTAAACGTGTTAACATACGATTTAAAATATAACAAGTTAAAAGGAATGGTCCGGGAGGAAACGACAGTTTGAATAACTAAATTCCAGAAAAATATTACTCTCCCATAGGCTTCATTCGTTATTAATGATTGATAAGTAAATAAATTGTCAGTTTACCGAATAGCGGTGGGCGTGGCATACCCAGAAATTGAGTTTTTCAAAAACTTGCTACGCCAAAAAAAAAACCATAGGTACAAACCTCGAAAATTCTTCAAGCATATTTAAAAAAAAATGTCTTACCTTTCAAGAAATAAAATGCGCATCGTTAAATACATCCTCTTTTATTAACTCACATATTTTCTAATCGCTCACGTTTCCATTTTCGAAATTTGAACGAACATAATGTCGATTTATCAGATTTTTAAGAATTTTTATATAATTTTAATATTATATATTTTTCATATCAATCCATCCAAGGTACAATTAAAAAAAAATATAGCTTTTGCATTAGAAAAATGTGAATAAAAATAAATAATACCATCACTGAATAGAGCAGTAAATCTATATCTAATGAATAGACGAATACGGTGTTTTCAAGACGGCCACCAACAACGAAGAAGTGTTGTCTTCCGCGCCCCGTTTGAACGTTCATTTCTTTAACACACTTTTTAGTTGTCAAGCATATTAAATGATTGCCGTTAAGGAATTTCACTTCTTTGTCTACGTTTCTCAGGTCCTTGAATTTTTGTTCGAACGTGATTGAGAGTGGGTGTGAGGTGTAAAAGGTTGTGGGTCTGGGTAGCAATGGGTACGATATAAAGTTCAATTGAGAGTCTAACTTGTGATTGACTTATTCGGGTGGAAATTGAAATCGTTGTTTCCATTTTTTTTATTTTTTTTTATTTCATTCTTTATTTTATATTTGCTCCGAATCTTTTTCTGTTCTATTGTGTCTCGGCACTCTCGAAACCTGTCTGCTGCCGGCACAAGCATCATAGCGTGGAAATGGCAGCAGCAAACACTTGCTGCGCGACCGGGAAGAGGCAGACAATTTGAAGATTGAACCTAGTTCGTTGAATATGTACTTTTTTCTGGTATTTACTCTAGAAGGAGGACTTGAAGACGAAGACGAAAACGACGGCACCGAGAACGACGACGTCTGTTGCGATGGAGTGAACTAAATTTTTCTTCCTACTTTAGCTGATGGGTTGCTGGAAATAAAACGCACTGAAGAATCGAAAAATTATTATCATTCATGAATTTCACTGAATTTGTCGGAATTTAATTTTATTTCTTTTTTTTTTTTTGTTTTGCACAAATTTTTCTCCATAGCTTTGCCTTCTGTTTTTATCCTTGCGACAAGACTTAAACAGTGTTATCGTTGATTTCTTTTTTCCACGGAAGACTTTTGTAGATAAGTCGTTGGACAATAAGCTAAAGGGATGCTTGAAGTTAAATCGGAAAAAATCTGTTTGCGAAAGAGAGATATCTTGAATCTAATTTTTAAATGGTAATCATGATGGCATCTTGAAGTCAACAACACTCCACTCCAGCATTCCTATACGTTTTATTAATTTCTTAAAGTGCTTGGAATGTTAACAGAGCTGTGTGGGAGGACGATCAAGGGGATTAATGAAAATTGAGTGAAAAGAAACATAAAATCTAATGAAATAAACACAATGAAAGATGTTGCCATGTTGGCGAAGTTGGTATATGAATCAATGAACTTTAAGGTCATATTAAATGTAAGAATTAATTAATTATTTAAAATACCTACATGAAGTATTTTTAAAAGATGGCGAATAACTTATAATTACCTAGGCTTATCTTAGAGAATGGCTGAGTTTCAAAAAGTTTTGATGCGGCAGTAATACACTATTGATGCACATCTGCTGCGCAAATATGCTGCTTTCGCTTTGTAAACAGTTCCACGTTTGAGTTTTGGAACTTATGACTTTGCATCAAATGCGCATCTGATTTTTTATTTTTTTTTTTTTTGAGTTGAGCGCGCACTAAAGGGATTTTGGATGCCCTTTAAATGTTTAAACACAGTGTGAGCATTGGGAAAATAGGGTAGGATTTAAGAGGAGATACCGATGCACATTGGTTTTGAACCTCTGAATATTAAAATGGTCGGGAAAGATAGAGCCGGGTAAAGCATTCCACATTCGAGTAGTGCGGCTAAAAAAAGAATCTATACTTGACAGTGCGTCCGAAGTTTGGCTCGAGGGTAAACTGATATGCATTCCTAGAAGTACGAGTATTACGGTTGAATTGTTTTAAGGGAGGAATGCAGCTGGCTATTTCACTAGAACAATGTTTATAAAAGTAACGATAAAATAATGTTAGACATGAAACATTGCGGCGGTGGTCGAGGGATGCAAATGTTTCTGTTATATTTCTGTCACCTTTCATTTTCAAAGCTCTTTTTTGAATCCTATCCAACAGACTCAAGTATTGTACTCAAAAATTGTACTCAAGTTTCGGACGGATAAATGCTTTATAGATTACAGCCAGATCAGAAGCGGAGAAAAATTTCTTGTATCGCCGAAGAAAACCTAAGCACTAAGCAGCATTTTTGGCGACGTCGAATAAGGTGGTCTGTGATACACATACCGAGGACTGAAGCTCTTCGGTTTCGTCAATACAAGTACCGTTCATGGATAGCGGCATGGGGGGTGTGTTTCGTTTTGACGACAGTAGACAGCACTGAGTTTTTTAAGCATTAAATTCTACGCGGTTTTTGATTCCCCATTGGACAATGCTGTCGAAATCAGAATTTAATGAGCTCATCATACGCTGCCGTTCTAGTTCCACATCCGAAGGACATGGATGTGAATCTGAAAACGAATATTAGATGCTGAGGGTGCTGTCGTCAGCGAAACAGTTTAATGGATTAGAAGCTTCAGACAAAAGATCATTTATGAATATAAGGAAGAGAGTCGGAGACAAAACGGAGCCCTGGGGCACACCAGCATTTATTTTGTGAATTTCAGACTTGAAACCGTCCAATACAACTTGTATTGATCGGTCCGAAAGCTAGTTTCTAATCCAACGAAGAAGAGATTCATCGATACCAAATGCGCGCATTTTCGATAAGAAAGCTTGGTGCCAAACTCTATCAAACGCTTTAGAAATATCAAGCGCAATAATCTTACTTTCTCCAAAACGATGTAAAGATTTGTTTCACTGTTCGGTGAGATATACCATCAGATCACCAGTGGACCTATTGCTACGAAAGCCGTACTGCCGGTCATTAAGAAGCTTTCGTTCTTCGAGATATTTCTTTAGCTGAAAATTAATCAGCGTTTCCATGACCTTGGAGAGAAGGGACGTAAGCGCAATTGGCCGATAGTTGGAGGGGGAAGAAGACACGCCTTTTTTATAGACAGGCTGGACAAATATTGTTTTCCACCCACTCGGAAAGAGAGCAGTAGAGTAGGATAGATGGAAAAGCTTACGCAGTGGTTTTGCCAGCGTTGAAGAACACCTCTTCAGAACGATGGGAGGGATACTATCCGGGCCAGCGGATTTGTGTATGTCGAGGTCTTTTAGAACTCTAGCAACTGCACGTGTGCGAAAGAAGATTTGACCCATAGAATCGTTTACGCTCTCAAGTACAGGCGGAGTTTTATTACTTGCTGGCAGCGTCGAATTAACAGCAAACTGTGCTGCAAGCAAATTGGCTTTATCTTGTGAGCTAACAGGTCTTCCTGGCTTATTGAAACTTCTTCCGGTTTTCCTCAGTAGGGTTGGCTTTGTAACTACGGAAACTTACTTCTCTGACCCTAATAACCTCTTTACAGCTCGAATCAAACAATGAGTTTTCTTTGGGTTTGATAGATTTTACCCTATTCGGGATAAAATTTCTCATTCCACAAAGAATTAAGTTTGTTATCATATCTGCACTGGCATCGTCACTATCGAGGAAGCACAGTGACCAGTTAAAGTTACTAAAGAAACCGTTGCCCCAGGTTTTCTCAGTGCCAAAACAGCTGGCCTGTGTTGTACAGTATAGACATACGCAGCATATAAATTTTTCCTAGGCCGACGAATGTTGCTATAATCAAATTTTGCCGCTATTAAAAAATTCAAAAATAACTAAAAACCAACTCAGACAATTATCTAAATTATACGTCCCATCTAAATTCCAATTTGAACTTTTCAATAACAATTTATCACTAGTGTTATGCCTTAGTGACAAATTGCACTGAACCGCCCCTGGTTATTTAGAGAGACGAACAATTATCTATCCGAGATCACGTTAACTTAATCCCTGCGCGCAGTGTGCGGGGGTTACACGCAAAATTTTAGCAACGATTAAGCTAACTCAACTGTGGGAGACGATGGGAAGGAAAGTGAAGGATTGAACCACTCGTTGTGTATAAGGTATAATTTTTTTTATGAAGATGATGGCACATGCACTTGCACTAAATTGCCATTGCGCGACATGGGTTTGAGTTATTGTTTTTTTTTTTTTTTTGTGGGTGCATTTCGGAACTCAGCCTGTCTTTTTCGCTAATTCATAGTTTCATGTTTGACTAACCTATAGTTTGTTATGTACAATTTGTTTGCGGTCATGCTAGCATGACTAACCGGCTCCTGTTCACTAGTAGATCGCGGGATCTTGGCCCCTTTCGGTCCGTGTAAACAAAAATTATCTTTCTCTTCAAGCTGTTATACCTAGGGGTGTATTTGATTCACCATACGAGATGGTTTTTCTTTTAACTTCCAACCTCGAACGTTGTACTCATATCCCAATTTACTTTCGTTCATTCATGAAATTTAGATATTCACCAAGAGAATGAAAAATCAAAAGACTTAAACCAGCTAAGAAAGAGATCATAGTATCGTTAGATATTAGGTTAGGTTGCTACCAGAATGCAAATACAAACAAAATGCGAATACAAGAAAAAAGCGAATACAAAAAACATGCGTATACGCCGCAGTGGCCAGTAATAATTTAAATTAGTTACAGATGTAAGGTAATACAAAAATTATACGACTGGATTGCACGGAATAGCTTTTGTAGTCTGGTCTGGACCATACATAATAAGCATTGCTTAAGGACATACAGACCGGTATTTAGTCATTAATACAAATTACAATGTTATCAGAAAGTGTGAAAAATTTGAAAAATTCAATATTACTTAAACAAATTTATTTTTCCTCTGAATTTTTGGTTAGGTACCCAAAATTTGTATGAATGTTAAATTTTTGAAGTACCTATACCAGTTATTCAAAATTGGTTAAGCTATTTATGAGATATGCAGGAATACCTCGAAAATAAGACAAAATCCTAAAATAATGTTAAAATCCTATCTACGTAGATTTCTTGACAGTAATTGGTCAGCCATAGTTTTTTTTAATGAATTTTTAAAGTTTGTTGCAAGGTCACATTATAAGACTTTTAGCACCTCATTTATAGAATTAAAAAAAAATGAGTATGCCATCTAAATGGTCAGTAATTAGTCAAAAACGGTCAGCTACTTTCAATAGTTGGTCAGAAATGAGGTGCCAAAAAAAATTGGTGACCTTGAAAAACTTTAACCATTGATAAAAAATTCCCTATGGTTGACCAATTTCTGAAACTAGTTGGCCTTTTTTGACAAATTACTGACCTTTTAGATGGCATACTTTTTTTGTGAATACCTATCCCATATATGAGGTGCTAAGGGTTAGGAGCCTAATTGTATACTTATGTATGTTATATCAAAAAATGTAAATAATATAGTATGCATTATTTTTTATTACAGCTATACGTTGGTAAGTAGCTACATGTACATAAATATAGGTTTATTTATTATACATAAGTATATTAAAGATATTTTATAACTCCACTTAAAACAGAAGTAATTTCAATATTTTAATATTTAAATTTCTTCATCTTGTTATGAAATTCTACAACTTTTTGAAAACTGTTTTCTGTTGTTATTTTGTCTTTGGTTTTTTGGGATTTATTTCACAACGAAATTGTTCGTTTTTGGTTGGGCCTACAGCAGCCGTTTGAAAACGCTGAATATGGTTATTAAATTTTTGAATCGGATTTCTATGGGTTGTAGAGTTTAAATGTTAGTCATCTGCAATTTTGTAATGTTTCAGAAAATAATATTACGCAAACATACCTACATCATGTAGATAATAAATACCAATTTTTTTTATTTCATAAATTCCAACCCTTTGGCCTTTCCATAAAAAAACATGATTTTATTATATCCTGTTAAGAATTTCGATAGTGTGCATTTTTGTGTTTGTCAATCTTAATTATTATTTATTGCTGTTATATGTTCCCTGACGAGTTAACGCTTAAAATTAACCGAACTAAATTGATGCGTTGTCGTTTAATCCGTCGATACCGCTTCGTTCATGTTATATTATTATTTTTATACATAGGTATATTGTTTTTTTTTTTTCTGCTAACAGCCAGATATTGGGAGTACAAAAAGATGGCCGTTCCTCTGGATTCACACGTTCACGTTCGTTGTAATCAATGTGATTGAATGGTGGTGGTGTGAAGTAAAGAATAAAAAAAAACCAAACGGGAAAATATTTATATAAATACCCATGCAAACTGCAGACACTTATATGTGTTGGTAAAGCGGAAAGCGGAATGGGACATGCACGGGCACCTGTGTATAAATGCAAATGTTTTTAAAGTGCAATTTTAATAGCACTTTAGGTGTGAATAATTCACACGTCAGCCGCGCCGTGCCCGATCCCGGTGAGATATCAGCGTCCCTATTTTACAACCGTTAATGCGTGCATGTATCTGCATATTTTTACTTTTGGTTAAGCTTTTTTTTTTGTAAACTTTATTTTCTTTTTTGTTTATGGATAATGGAGTTTTTAATTTGTGGGCACTGATTGTGAAAACATTCCTTTTTTTTTGTGTTCGCAACTTTTATTTAAATGTAGGTATTGACGAGGTCATGTTTTTTTATGTTTTCAGATCATCAAATGATTGTGTTGATTTTAAACCAATTTATATTATTGAATTAATAATGATAATTTGACCAATTATTTGAACTATTATTTAATTTTTTATGTTAAATCGGGCTTTTTTGGTCCATACTTTTTCCTTACGTTTCGTCGTAATTTCTCGACTTCATCAGGGGTAGCTTATTAAATCTGTATAAACTTAAGATTAATCGTACACTTTTAAAATTTTTGACGTTAAACTTACATGAAAAAAAAAAACGTTTGTTACATTTAATGATAATTATTGATAATGGATGACAATTTTAAAAACTTTGAAAATTTTCTAAAATAAAAATAAAAATGAACTATTTAATATTATTTGAAAATAAATAAACGAAAATTTAATAAAAACCTACAGCACAGCACTTTAGAAAAACTTAATGAAAATAAAAACAATTTAAATTTAATAAGAAATTACACCGCTCTTAATGCAAGAGAATAACAAGCTATTGTGTTGTCTCTATCTTCTTGTGTATTCATTGTTCTGTCTATATTTTGTTGTATACGTAGACTTTCAAGTGTGTATCTATTATTTCTTCTCTTTTCCTTGTCCATTATTATTGTATTATCAAATTTTGCAGTGTCCAGTTTCTAGTATGTGTTGTGATAACCCAGTGGATTCTCTTTTGTTTCGAATATCCAACAAAATAATTTATTTCCAAAAAGCCTTTTGGAATCTCAAACTTTTCTTCCCCCTTAAAAATAATTTTTAATGTTTCCTAATGTTTCTGGAGAAACATGTTTTGGTTTCGGAAGAGCGATGCACAGTGTGTATTTTCGGATTCTAGCGAAACTTAAGTCTAAATTTAAATAATATCTTTTTTTTTTGTTTTTTTTCATAGAAATGATTTATATATCAGATTAATTTAAATTTAATAACTCATTTTAATTTTATTTTAACTAAAAATTAATCAGCCAAAGCATAGTTATTAAATAAAAAAAAATACATTATTGAAAATAATTTGAAATTCAGTCAGTTTGAAATTGTTTCTTCAGGAATATCATGAAATTTAGTTCTTGAAAACCCTGATCTTAATGAAAGCAGTGGATCTGATGACTTTTTGAAACTTTTCGTTACTTGGAGTTTGGTGCCAAACTTCAAAAACAATCAACCTGTTCATTTTTCTGTAAAATAAAAATATTTGTATGGGAGCTGCAAAAGGTTGCAAGAACTTATTTTTTAGTCTAATTATATAAAGTACACAGAATCAACATATGAAAAAATAAGAGCGGGTACACGCAGGTAAACTTAAATACCTTTGTCTCAAAGTTAAAAAAGACGTTTTTTTGAATACCCTAGCGAAAATTAATTAAAAAATAAAAATAAAATTTTTACTAACTGTTGTTAACTTCAGAGATATAGAATATCAAATAATTTTATCGTTCACAAAACAAATGTAAAAACAGCAGAGCTCAGCTCATCCGCTGTATAATGCCTTTAATTTTGTTTTCGCACCGTGTTTGGCTTTGATAGCTAACTGTACAAAATATAATGGAAATATGGAGCTTTTACTACCTGAAATGAATCAATCGTTATGTTAAGAACTGATAAAAATTGGTTTTGTACTCTACAGCTCAACTTTTTTTCTTGACTTAAGTTCCGCTGGATTGTGAAAATTTCACACTGTGCGATGGGTAGGCTTCCGAATTCCACTCACAGTTGATGTCTTTAAGATCATTCCATAGCTTTTCAAATAAAAATCAGCACTAAAAAAAATAAAAGTCTGATGATCAGGTTGGCACTCGTCAAATAGCTATAAGTTCGGCCAAAAATTAACTTGCTGCGGTAGAACACTTAAGTTGTTGTACAAAGATTATATTTATTATATAAATTATTATTATTATACAAAAATCCTTCATAATAATTTTAGTTTTTTTATTGATTACGATTCAAAAAACACGGCTATCGTAAGTTAAAATTTAAACTAACAACGTTTTTAGCCATGTTTGAGGTTACTTACTTACTTAGGTCCTCGGACCTATTACGTCCGTGATGTTTCCCTTACGGGACATAGGGCCTCCACTACACCTACGCGCCATCGTGTACGATTTCTTGAAATATATTTCAGCTCTCTCCAACTTTTCCCCAGTCGTGCCGATTCCTGTTCGACCGTTCTTCGCCATGTACTTCTAGGCCGGCCCACTTGTCTTCCCTCCTGTGTGAGCGGGTTCCACTGCATTGCTTGAGATGCAATGCACCGATCGCCTTTTCGAAGCGTATGGCCAATCCACTGCCACTTTCTTCTTCGTATAATGGAGTCTATGGGCTCCTGACCCGTTCTCGCATGAAGTTCGGCATTGGAGATACGGTTGGGCCAGAAAATCCTCAAGATGTTTCGTAGACATCTATTAACGAAGGTTTGCAGCTTCCTAGTGACAATTTCAGTGACTTTCCAAGTGCTGCAGCCGTAAAGCAGAACGGATTCAACATTGGAGCGGAACAGTCGTAGCTTGGTCTTTAAGCTAAAAGAGTTGTTTCTCCATATTTTGGACAGCATTCCGAACGCAGCCTTTGCTTTTCTGATTCGGCTGTTTACGTCCAGTTCAGTTCCGCCACCCGTAGAGATAATACTCCCAAGATATTGGAAATCCTCTACCATCTCTACCGGTTGTCCAGAAATATTTACTTGGATTGATGAGGAAGTTCCAAGGCTGATCCTTTTAGTTTTTGCCGAGTTGATCTTAAGCCCTACGATTTCTGCTTCTCTCTCCACCCTTGTTGTCATTTGATGGAGATCCATGATCCTATGAGAGAGTAAGCATACGTCGTCCGCGTAGTCCAGATGTTTGAGGTGAGATTGCAGAGTCCACTGAATTCCTCCATTTCCATTTGACAAAGCAGCGTGCAGTACGTCACTTATCACCAACAGGAACAGTATTGGTGACAGTATACAGCCTTGCCTAACTCCACTTTGGATTTCAAACTCCTCTGACAGCCTACCTTTGTGCAAAACGTGACACCTGGATCCATCATATGTAGCCTTGATAATAGCAATCAATTTATCTGGGATGCCCCTCCTGTGCAAAGCAAGCCAAATAAATTCTCTATTGACACTGTCGAACGCCTTTTCAAAATCGATGAACAGCAGGTGAAGTGGTGATCGATATTCAACGCACTGTTCGATGATGATCCTCAAGGTGTTGATGTGATCAACACAGGAAGATCCAGTGCGGAAACCTGCTTGTTCGGCGTCGAGTGTGTCTTCGAGGTGGTCTTTAATTCGGTCCAATATTATCCTTGCTATTATCTTGGCTACTGCAGGCAGAACGCATATTCCTCTCCAGTTTTCGCACTGTGTGAGATCTCCTTTCTTTGGGAGCTTGACAATCATTCCTTTTTTCCACTCTTCAGGAAAGCTCTCTGCTTCCCAAGCTCTCTTAATAAGTGGGTGCAGTAGCTCGCTCGATGTCGTTGGGGCTGCTCCTAAGAGCTCTGCAGGAATACCGTCAAGTCCAACCGCTTTGTTGTTCTTCAGTGCTTTGATGGCGGTGATAATTTCTTCTTTACTGGGGGGTACGGTGCGTATTCGGGAAATTGTTACTTCGGGTAGCTCAGTGGGAATAGGGTTCACTTCACTTGCGAAAACGCGGTTTAAAACCGCAGAAAAGTGTTCCCTCCACCTTATGAGCTGGTCCTCATCCGAAATTAGCAGGGATCCGTTTGTGTCTTTAACCAGGTGTTGTTTAGAGCTCTGGACACCAGTGAGCTCTTTGGTAATTCTGTAGACGGTCCTACTGTCACACCTACTAGCGGCTTCTTCTGCTTCTGTAGCCAATGCGTTGATGTAGCTACGCTTATCACGTCGCACACTACGGTGAACTTCCCTCATCTTCATGCGGTACGTAGACTCAAGCTCGTTTCTCCCTGCTGCTGGGGTAGCTGCGATGCGAGCTTTAAGGTGTTTCCTTTCTTCGATCCTTGCCCAAGTTTCGTCGGAAAGCCAAGCACTATTTCTTCCTTGCGCCCGGCCGACTATACTTTCAGCACCGGATATGAACACATTTTTCACAGCACACCAATGATTTTCGATGGATGTGGTTTCCGTGCTGCTGATTGCGTTCAATCCTTGTGAAAGGTGGTCCCCTAGTTGTTGGCGCACTGCAGGATCCTTTAGTCTATCTGTATTAAACTTGGGCATTCGAGTGTTTCCTTGGGATCTCCGAACTGCAGCTGTACGCAATCTTACGGTAGCAATTATCAGATGGTGGTCCCGGGCCATTCCCATGTCAGCACCTCTTCTGTTACGGACGTCCTGGAGACTGCTTCTAAAACGCCGGCTGATCGCGAAGTGGTCAATTTGGTTGGAAGTTGCTTGTCTGTCAGTCGACACCCAACTGACTTTGTGGCACGTCTTATGCTCGAACATGGTCCCTCCAATAACAAGGCCGTTGGCGTTGCAGAAATCGACAAATCGTTCGCCATTGTCGTTTCGGTTACCAACACCATGTTTTCCCATGACATGCCTTAGCCCAGTGTTGTCATTGCCAACCTTGGCATTTAAGTCTCCCATCACCATAACTATATCACCTCGTGGAACGCTATCATAAGCAGCACTCAGCCGGTTATAAAAGGCCTCCTTCTCCTCGTCAGAAGAGAGCAAAGTTGGGGCGTAACACTGTATGATGGTGACGCGACGTACTCTAGTCCGGAACCTGGCTTTCAGGATCCTGTCACCTAAAGGCTCCCAGGAAATTAGGCTTTTGAGAGCTGTTTTGGAAAGCAGCAATCCAACGCCAGATTCCCGAGCGCTTCCAGGTGTTTTTCCGGAATAGAATAGTACAGTGTTACGGGTTGGTGACTTGAACTTCCCCGAACCCAGCCATCTAACTTCACTTATCCCTAAGATGTCCATCCTATACCGCATGAATTCCTTCTCTAGTTGCAGGAATCTGGCATTCTGAGGCCTTCTTTTCCATTGTCAAGAAGCGTCTTCACATTCCAGAAACCAATCTTTGTCCGGGTACAATAGCCAAAAGTCGTCAACGAGTTATCATTAATTATCCGAGGCGTAGTGTTGGTTTCGGTAGCGGGTTGATTTCAGTTACGGAGAATGCTAACCTCCGTAACCTATCCTAGAAAGCTAGGCCTTTTCGCACTTGTAATTTTAGCCTATTTATGTATATTGGGATACATAAATAGTTGCCCGGGGACCAGGTTGCGTTACATCAAAACTTTGTTATAACTAAAATCGGCGTTAGACTCTTATTAACGGTTTCATACGGTTCGGTCTGTATACTGTATTTGGTTTGTATTCGGATGTGCTTGATAGGTAAGTGCGAACCGATCGAAACGACAAGAATAAAAATCTCAGTAGGCTGATTCATTAAAAGCGTAGCGGATCGCTTTTATTGGCCGATTTGTATTTTCTTATTCTCAAAAGCGCAAATGTATTCATATTTGCATATTTTTATCAATTCGCCAACAATCCGTCACCTAGAAACCTATCGCTTTCAAACAAAAAATGAAAAGCGAAAGTACTTTTGAGAATAAGAAAATACAAATCCGCCAATGAAAAGGATCCGCCGCGCTTTTCAGAAAAACATGTTTCTACTCCTGTGTCCTGCGGCAGAATTATGAAGGTACAGCTCAAATGAACCTACGACAGATTATAACTCGATTCTGTGCCCAACTGCTTTACAGCCTAAGCTCATTTTAAACGATATACAATCAATACATACGAATATTATTTAAGGGTCTTTCGTACACATTCCCTTAACAAAGTGTTAAGTAAAGTTTTTTTTCTTAACCATAACTTGAATTAGTTTTTGACAATAACAAGGAATTAAAAAATGATTTAGCTAAAGACTTTTGTTATCACTAATAACCGATGTGTCCCAACGTCACCGGCCCAAACGAAGACCATGGGTTCCTGAGGTGATTTTAAGTCGAAAAACTAAAGACGTAATTACTCGTTTTCGCTTCTTTTCGATTTAAACCGGTTTTAATGATTTTTGGTCTCGTTTTTAACTGGCTTTAACTTTTTGTAGGTATTAATACAAGAGCACCTAGCAGTATTTACCGGTCCTAAAACTTTTTTCAAGCGGATAACGGTTTTCCCGCAATTTATTATCAAACCCATTTTATGCCGTTTTTTTTATTATTATTATTTTGAAATTAAATTTTAATTTAAAAAAAAATATGTTAATAAGCATCATTTATTGTTTAGCCCTATTTATTTTCTTAAAAATACCTAATCTTTTTTAAGCAAAAAAATTCATTGAAAATTATTAACAAAACAAAATAAAATAAAAAAGAAATTCAAGAAAATTTGAATATATTTTTTTTTCGTCTGGGCCGGTGACCTTGGGATATAAGAAAGAAAAAGAAATTTAAATATTAAAATATTAAAATTACTTTGGTTTTAAGTGGAGTGAATGAATATAATTCAAATAAAAAGTACAAGTGACCTCAACTCCAGAAATTATTGTGTTTCGCCCAAGGTATAACAGTGGGCTCTTCCATCAGTCTTTTATACCCTACTGAGACACAAATTTTGGTCGATGTTTACCGACTCATATAAAAATCACAGCAAAAAGATACTGTGAATCTTATCATTCTAGGGGAATTTCTTTAAATTCGTGCACCCAGAAAATAATTACCCGTGGTCGGGGTTTTTTTTTCAGGCTGTGATTTTTATAAGAGTCGGTTAACATCGACCAAAATTTGTGTCTTAGTAGGGTATAACAGACTGACTGAAGAGCCCACTGTTATACCTTGGGCGAAACACAATAATTTCTGGAGTTGAGGTCACTTGTACTTTTTATTTGGACTTGCGATATAAGTGTATAAACAAAATATACACTAATAGTTAAAGTATAAGTTAAACAAAAATGAGATGAGTCATTTTAACTTTTATTTAATAAATTGTGGTGTGTTATTAAAATAAAGTGAAAATCTTATTTTGTTCTCTCATCATAAAAAACAAACTCAAAATAAAAGTTAATAATCTAAACTCTGCCACATAACGGTGAATATATATTTCAATGATAGCAAGTAGCAAGGACATTAACCAACCATTTTTAATTTTACCGAATTCAACATATAAGTGTATTTGGAGCACCCAGCTACCTAGAAGAGTAATAAGCTTTTACAAAAGAAGCTTTTTGGAAGTTACAATTTAACAGCGACAATTTCCCATATTCGTTAGATTTAAAATTTAAAAAGATTTGTATTAAATTTAAGGAGTAAGAAGTCATTTTATTTATAAAGGATAATTCAACATAACATCTTGTCGTGCTAACTCCAACAACATAGGATCATCGAAGAACTTATTAATTGATACATCCTCGGAAAGACCCTTCCTTCTTCTTGTTTTAATCATGAATTCTCGGGCCAGGTGTGAAGCAGCTTGAGGTTCCAGAGGTCGAATGATAATTGACTTATCCAAGGGATCACCTGGAACAATTTGCCAATGATGGAATACTGACAAACAAAATGCTTGTCCTTGAGTGTGTGTTCGCAAATCGGTTTCAAAACCAAACGAATCGATGGCGGGTATAAATGCTTTGATTGTGTAAATTGGCGAACCAGAGACGGGTGCATCTTGTGTAACGTGTCCTCTGAAATAGTTTACATTAAAAAAAAAAGAAAACGATTAAATTTTAGATGTGAACTAACCTCCTTCGTGCCAAAACAGTGTACACAGCAGACACACAATCCGCAGGAGCTTGAACCTCAACAAACAAATATGGCTCCATTAGTCTAGGTGTTGCCATCAAGAATGCAGAGTATGCCACACGACGAGCTGTAGGAATGACTTGACCTCCACCACGATGCAAGGCTTCGCTTGCAATCACTGCATCCAAAATTTTGAATTTAACATTCCGAATTGGTTCCTCACAAAGTGGACCTTCTCTAGTTCCCCATTGGAAGCCCTGAACAATAGAATCTTTCACTGACGTCAGCAAATTCTTATCAACCTCTGAGGGAAGGGTATCATCGACGAGGATATTTGGACCGGTGGTATCAGGTCCAAATGCCCAAATCGAACGCGCAGCCAACAAATCCCAATCGTAGTTGATTTGGAAAAATTCTCCAAGCCGTTTTTTATTCCAATTTATCGAAACCACTTCATTTTCTATATCTTCGGCGAGGCCCTTTTCCAATGGTTCAGAAATCATTGTAATTTTGTTCTTCTTATTCGGTGTTTCAGCAAAGCATTTTAAGGATGAAGTTTCGACAACAGTTTCACAAAAAGCCACAACTGGATCTGCAACTTTAATATCGATCTCCGAGTACATTTTACGCAAGTCATGCATAACACAATCTAAATATAGCTCTCCTGTACCAAGAATAACATGCTCCCCAGATTCTTCAACTCGAGTTGACAGCAACGGATATGATTTGTTTACTTTTCGTAGACCATCTAACATTTTTGGTAGCTCTGATGGATTAACTGGCTCTACGGCTATTTTAATTATACTTTGAGTGTTGAATTTCAGTGGCCGAAAGATATACAGGTCCTCGATGGCACTTATATCTGCGATTGTTGAGGTTTTAACAATACACTGATCAATACCTTCAATCAGAACCCAGTTGCCGGCTGGAACACGATTAAGCTCGACTTTATAACGAGCTTCATAAACCCATAATCTTCCAACTTGAAGAATTCTCGAATCTTCTTCGTCTTGGAGTGTATAGTTTTCGCCAAGGACACGAACTTCTTGGCCAGCATGAAGTGTACCACTTACAACCCGAGCAAGGACCTAAAAATTCAATAAACAAAATATATTTTAGCTAAAACCAGCAAAGTAAGAAAAACAAGAGGTGCAAGAGGTCACTCCCGTTAAAGTTCTGTAACTTTGTTTTGCATACCTGGAAGAATGTACAATCATCAGTTGGATACATTTTCGAGCTGTGGACCATCAGTGTTCCGTTTTGATTGCAATTCACCATATCTTTATAGATGTCACCCTCCTTTGGTCCAGTATAAATATGATCGACTTTTCTCTTTGCATTGTCCAATGGTGATTTAATATGTTCCACACACATATCAACAAATCCACTAAAATCGCTCATAAATCGATTGCAAACTAATCGCAATAAAGGTCTTATATTTGTTTTCATTTCTTCCTTGGTTACACGAACATTTAACTCTGCCAAAGTATCAAGAAGTGTTGTATCAACATCGCCTATAACTTGGGCAATAAGCTTGTACATCGGCTCGAGAATAAATTCAACAAAACTACGTTGAGCTGAACTGTGTGGTGGTTTTTTGGTGAATTTACGTCTGAAAATTGAGAAAATATATTAAACAAAATGTATTTGCGTTTTATCTTTATAGTTGTAATTACGATTTATTATGGAAATACATATCTCCCCAAAGGCGTTTCGCAAACTCTACATAGTTGACCCCTTCATATGTGTCGGCGTATAGCTTAGCAAATGATTTCAGTGTAAAACAGAAACCATAAAGAGAACTAGCAAAACAAACATTTCCAAGAGTAGGTGAAACGACAATTGCATCCTCTCCATCGCAATAAACACTGAAACAAGGGAATAAAAAGTTGTTTTTTTAATTGTGTTATGAAACTGAGCAAAGCTGTTTAAGTAACTTAAAACACACAATGTGGAATTCTTGAAAAAATGGAACGTTGTAGAACGTCATATAAATTTCCTTCAATGAATTGATGGAAAAACAATTAAAATTACCTTAATAAACTATTGACTTCTTCGACAATATGCTTAAGCTTGAAATAAGCATCCTGAGGAGGAAGCTTCAACTCCAGAATAAGCCGATCAATCTGAAAATGGAAAAATGCTTTTATATTAGCATGTTGCTTACTTGAAAAAAATAAAACGAATTTTTGAGGATTGGGTAAAAATATAAAAATAATAATAGTTGAGTTATTTAAAATTACAATGCTGACCTAAGGCCGCTCCCTGACTTTTCGGTACGGTATCGGTAAGCGGTTTTTCTTACTATACCGAATACTGCCTTAGTCTCTTCACTTACTATATACTTTCGGTATTTAATCTATTAGTCTCGGTATACCGTATGTATACCGTACCGTTACCGCACGTTCCTACCTAATCAGGCTAGCTAGTTATTTCATGTGAAAGACGACATTTTGACGATTCTAACCCTCAAAGACAAGTTTGAGATTAAAACTTCGCTCTTCAATTTCAAATGAAATAAATTTGCTTCAACCGTCTCTGCAGAACCAATAGTTTCCAAAATACCCAATAGGAGATTCAATAATTTTTTAACCACTCCCACAAAATGATACTATTTGTTTCTAGGAAACGTTTACAGGAAATCTTTTAATGTCCAATGAGAAATTGTCCCTCCCAACTAAAGGGGTGAACAAAAGACCCTGTCTCCCTACAATTGTTTTCTTCTTTTGATTGTTTCTTTTTTATGCTAAACAGCCTGCATCTATTTTCATACTGTAAATTATACTATGTAGTTCTTATTACAAAATAATTATTGCTAAATTTTGAAGAGCTGTAGTTTGGGAACTGTTGGGTCTACAGAGACTTTTTTGAGCCCACTTTGAAGAATATTTAGTTACCAATAAATTGTAGAGCGAAGTTTTAGTAAAAAAGCTAGTCCTTCAGAATTCAAATTGCCTATAAATAAAAAAAGTAGACTTTTTTCTCGACATTTCGGATTCAGCTAAGTCCTTTTTTTACTGCTATTCCGGAAAAATAATTTGATACGTATGAACGATTCTGATTTAAGTATGAGTATTTTTTATAATACAAATTCTATATACTACTGAAATACATCAGCCAAGTAGAAGACTTAACATTATTTAATTTGACTTGTTGAATTATTGATTCAATTTTCAATGTAGCTTTTAACAGCCTTTAGTACATAAAAATTGGCGTTCCGTCCCGGCGTTCTCACTTGGACTCTTCAGTTGACAGTGAGGGCCTTGTCAAGACGCAATTTTTATTAAGTTCAGTCCAGCTTACATCAATTTTACATTTCTAATCAAGTATTGTTGGAAATTTTGTTACCCGTCTCCTGGCATTGTTTACATATGAGTGTTTTTTATAATACAAATTATATATACTACTGAAATACATCAGCCAAGTAGAAGACTTTATTATTTAATTGGACTTGTTGAATTATTGATTCAATAAAGCTTTTAACGGCCTTTACACAAGGCCATGACTGTCAACTAAAGAGTCCAAGTGAGAATGAGAACTCCGGGACGAAACGCCAATTTTGATGGGCTAAAGGCCGAGAAGGAGAAAGTCATTGCATACTATTTAAATTGGCAAAGCCTTATTAAATTATAAAAACCATATAGAATTGTTGATAAAAGATTGTAAGCCAGATATTTTATTACTTTCGGAAACACGTATTACGGTAGACATACAGGAATGTGAATATAAAATTAGTGACTATTCACACATAAATTGCTTTTCGCATTCAAGACATACAGGAGGAGTGATGGCTTATGTTAAGGAAGGACTACGATTTGAAATTGGAAACGTTACTCAGTATAATGATGTTGTATGGATGTTAAAATTGTATGTTTGGTTTGAAAGTAAAAAGTATGTGTTTGTGGTGGTGAATAGATCACCAAGCTCAACGATAAGTGATTTTTTTCACTTTTATGAAAAATGAGAATAGTATTGTAGTGATTGGTGACTTTAATATTGATTTATTGGCGAATGATAATAACAAAAAGAAAATGTTAGAGTTAATAATTGATCAAAGTAAAGTTCAACTTATAAATGAGAATTACAAAAAACTCAAGAGCACTAATTGATTACGTTATAGTAAAAAATTATCAAAGAGAGGAGTTTATTGCGTGTGTGGATAAAAACTTTAAAATATCTGACCATGAAACGATAAGAGTGGAAGTCGAGTGTAACAGCTATAAATACGTTAAGCAGAAAAGAAAAATTTTAAAATACTCTAAACCCAAATTTGATAGACTTTTGAATGATATGGACTTTTCTGAATTATATCATATGGAGAACTTAAGTGATCTTACAAAACAATTTAGTAGTAAAATTGAATTGGCATGTGAGGCCATGACAATTGAAAATAAATGACAATTGAGTGTTAATGTGGATTGTCAGTGGTATAATCGCGAGCTGTGGAGGATGAAGCAGCAAAAAATTGCTGAATTTAGATCAGCAATTTACAGCAATGATATAACTTTATAGCAACGATATAAAATAACACGTAATAATTATAAAAGTGCGGTTATGGAAGCTAAAAACGAACATATTCGTCGACAAATTCAGGCAAACAGTGGTAACCAAATTGGGACCTGGAAAATGATCAAATCTTTAATATTTAAGAACAATAAAAGCAAAGATATTATTTCGGTTAAGTTTGATCAAGAGACGTTTAGTGAAGAAGTGCAAATAGCTAATAAGTTCAATTGTTATTTTGTTGAAAGTGTAAATGATATAAATAAATCAATTCCCATTCAACACTATGTTGCCCCGAATTTGCGGATAGATACTGTTCTTATATTTCAATATGCAAGTGTAGAGTCAATGGTTTCTTTGGTAAAAAAAAACTTAATAACAAGAAGGACTTAAGTGGAATTAACAAGGATATAATTTTTAACTCTATCGAAATCATTGGCCCGGCGTTGCTAAAAATTGTAAACAATTCTTTATGTGCTGGAATATTTCCAGATAATTGGAAAGAGTCAATAGTCATACCGGTCGAAAAAGTGGCGAATACGACCAAATGCGAGGAATTTCGCCCAGTTAGTATGTTGCCAACATTGGAAAAAATCATAGAGCGGTTGGTAGCAAGTCAGCTACAAGCCTATATTGAAGGAAACGGGATTTTGATACAAGAACAATCTGGATTCAGAAAGGGTCATTCTTGTGAAACAACTTTAAATTGGTTGTTGTGTGAATGGAGAAGAGAGATTGATTGTAATAATTCAGTGATAGCAGTGTTTTTATATTTTAAGCGTGCGTTTGAAACGATTGACAGAATTATATTGCTGCAAAAATTAGAAAAGTATGGAATACGAGGCAAGGAATTAAATTGGTTCAGTTCATATTTAACAGGAAGGACGCAGAGAACAAAAGTTGGCAGTTCAGTTTCTAGTCCACTAAGCGTAGACCTTGGTGTCCCCCAGGGTTCTGTTTTGGGAGTGTTGCTTTTTCTTTTATATTTAAACGATGTAAAAAGTGTGTATTGAAATATTGTAAGATAATACTGTTTGCGGATGATGCGTTGATTTATATAAGTGGTAAGAATTCTCGAAAATGTTGCTTGATTGTATGAATGCAGACTAAAGTATTATAAATAAATGGCTTCAAATGAACAAAATGAAATTAAACGTGAAAAAGACAAAGTGCATGAAGTTCAGAGTGTTTGAACCAATAACTATATGTATGGATGGAGATATTATTGAGTGTGTTAACAGTTTTAAATACCTTGGTGTAACTTTAGATTCAAACTTGAATTTTAAAGAACATGGAAAGAATGTGTGTGCAAAAATCGCTAAAAAGATTGGGTTTTTAAGAAGAATCAGGCGTGATTTAACATTTGAAAGTTCGTTACTGCTTTATAATGCCATTGTGTTACCTCATTTTAACTATTGTTCGACGTTATTGTATGCTTGTCAACGGGAAATAATAAATCGGCTCCAAGTACTTCAGCACAAAGCAATGAGAGTCATATTAAAAGTGAATATTTATACACTGATAAGAGTGATGTTAAATGCCTTAAATTGGATGAATGTAGACCAAAGACTAAAGTACAGTGCAATGATGTTAATTTTTAAAATGAAAAACAATTTGGTTCCGGACTATCTGCAATCTTTTATAGCTTGAGAAACAACGAGGACTTAAGACCAAACAGATGCATCAGAAGCAGTACCCATAATTCTGTTATGCATTCGGGATTTAATTTGTTCAACTGAGTTGAAGTCTGAGCTAAGTATCAATGTTTTTAAATATAAACTTATTTGTTATTTGAAAAATAGTTAATTATAAAATACATTTTTGTATTTATTTCGTTATAATTTTAAAGGTTTCTTATACCTTATAAATTGAGTTTTTTTATTCGCGGTCTAGGGAAAATAAAGAGCCTAATATCTGCAGCGCAGAGATAGGTACTCTTGGCTTAAGCCGAGATGGTTGCTGAAACTCTATTATTATTATTAAAAGATATATTGAATCAATGATTCTGATTTAATTTTAAAGGCGACCTCAGAAGCATTTTTGTCTTCTTTTTAGAAGAAGAACTGTCGTACTTCTAGGAGTCTCCGATCCTCTAACTCACAAACAAAAAAAAATAAAAAATAAATCGGGTGGCACAACGGCTCATAAAGAACCAGGGCCTAGTGACTAACAACTCGCAACCATTCCTGTGTGCGCCTTTCGACAGGAATGGAAGGGACCTACAATTTTATGCCGAATCCGAACGGCTAGACGAGAAGCACTTATTCGTGTCAAGTGATACTCTTGGAGGATTTGTCAATTCCTCGCAAGAGGCAGTAGCCCTGAAAAAACTTTTTAGTTTTTAGGTGGACGAGGCTGGGAAGCGAACCCAGACCTCCAGCGTGACAGTTGAACGCACTAACCATTACGCTACGGGATACTACGAAACAAAATAGTTCTTTTTCGTACGATTTCCAATATAGTGTGAAATAAAGATAGCGAGCTCTGGACTTTCTGCGCAGCTCATTAATAATGGAATCATTTTCGCGACCTCCTAAAAAATACCCAACAAAATTATGGAAATTGTTTGAAAATGACTGAATTTTGGTGCCATTATTTTTGACTTTTAAGGCTTTTACTGAACCATCATAGGACTGGAATAAATGCAACGCTTCATGTACATAGTTTTCGAATAATAACAAAGAGAACTGTTTCGAATTTTCAATTGTACGCTTGATTTTAATTATATCCGGGGTTTAAATAAGCGGATAGAATCAGATAGGATCAGAACACTATAAAAGCATTAATAGTATGATTTTTCTCAGGGTTACTAGGTCTCGAAGAAATTAAATAGCTTAATTTTTGAGTCAGGATTAAGGCACGAACAATATGATTCACTTGAAGACACGATCAAAGCGCTTATTACTTAAATTGACCTTGAGAAATGTAAAAGTAGATTACACACTATTTGCACAACTTGAATAATTCATCAAATATCAATTTTTCAAAAAACAAAGGTATTCGGAAACTAAGAATTTGAAACATTTATTCGGCTGATGAAATTAAAAATTTCAAAACCGCGCAAAAGAAAAAGAAAGATAAATTAGCTTACAACAAATTCCTTACAACAAAACTACGGCACGATGTTTGGCTTTCATTGTTTTAATCTCAAAATGACATTTGGCTGTGCCGTGACTTTCCGCCTTAAGAAATTTCTTGGACAGAAAATCACAATTCTGTTACTCTCTCGTGAGCGTTATTTTGTCAAAAACTGAGTGCTTTGGACTGAAAATCACAAAAATGCACTCAGAAATTTAAAATAAATGAACGGTCCTATAGAGACAAAAATAATCAAAACAATATCACTCGATCGATTTCAATTTACGGAATTAACCCCTGAACCAATGAGTGCGATGTTAAAATTCATCCCCATTGCGATTGTCAATAATTACTGATTTATAGTTGGTAAGTATTGAAATTTGGCATTTTAAAACTACATTTATTAAAAATTTGATCAACTACTTTCTGATATTTGTCAATTTTCTGGTAGTTCACAAGGCCCTGTAACATTCTAAATATCCGAAAATCTCAGCGGTTGGGATGTTTAATATCGATTTTCAATATTTATCAACTATCAATCAACCATCACAATAGGGGACATTGATTTCAAATAAACTGTAAATAATAATTCTGAGACTTTAAAAATGTCCACGTGAACCTTGGAGCCAAAACGGAAGTTAACAAGTTCAAGAATTAAGTGATGTATGTCACCGAAGGCTTGATAATAATAGGGAACTCGATAGATTAAGCAGAATTATAAAACCCAAAATTTAGGAGGTAACGACCATTTTTCCAAATTGCGATAGCAGTATAGTAGACTAACCTAAGACACGTACTTACGAAAAAAAAACTTCCAGGCTCACCTTATTTATGCAAATTGTGATTCCCATCTTTTCTTGGACTGCATGCTTTAACAAACGTTCAGTGTTGAGCATAACTCCTTCGGCTGCATCAACAAACACAACAACACCATCACACATTCGCATAGCGGCTGTTGCTTCGTCCGAAAAGTTAACGTGTCCTGCATAAATGTAAATAGAAAATCAGTTAGTTGTGAAAAATAAGTTTTTTTCTAAGCACAAACATACCTGGAGTATCAAATATATTCATTAAGAAACTCTTGTGCTTGACATCAGGCAGCACAAGAGTAATCGGTGTAGCTTTGATGCTTACACCACGTTCCTGCTCTGTGAACAGAGTATCCGTATACCGTAGGGTTCTCTCCTCGGTAGTGTCGAACTGAGGATGAGTCTCTCGAATCAGACAATCCACAAAGGTGGTCTTGCCATGATGCAGATGACCAATCAGGGCGACATTTCTTATCAATGGTGGTGTGTCCATCAAATCAGCCATGAACCTAAAAGATCTCGATGAGGCCCATATTTTTATAGAAACTTACTCGTTGCACTTACTCCATTTCATAGGTTGTGTCGGGAAGTTCTTGTTCCTTCAGTTGAAACTTCAACTTCTTAACAGGCTCAATTAAGGGCTTATCCAAAGGCTGTGCATCTTCTTCTTGGACAATCGTCTCTACATCAGGGCCATAGACTTCAACAGCTGTTGGATAGTAACGTTTGTCTTCATGCAAAACTACGGCAGTAATTTCTTTATCGTCATCGTTTTCTGGTTCATCTTCTTCCATAGCGTCATCCTAGAATCATAAAAGAGACAAGTTTGTTTATGTTTGGGATTCTTTTTATTGAAAGTGTTCCTTACGTCAACATCGTCTTGAATGTCCGTCTGACCATAGAGGCTTTGATCATCATCATCATCACTGTCCAAGTCTGGGCCAATGTAATTACCGAACTCATCGTATAAATCTGAATCCATTTTAGAGTATTTACCTGTAATAGCAAACGTTTGTAAATGTTTTTTTTTTTCTTTTCTGGCGGGCGTTTAACCAAACTTTTGGCGAGAGTTTAATTTGCAACTGGCTATAGTTGTTTTTAAATACCTGATTTGCCTTTGATTTATAGAATTTTAAAATGTTTTTGTTTTGTGGTAATAATTATATTTCTAAATTTAATATAGTAAAATTCTAAAAAAGTTTTCTTCGGCTTTCAACACGAAAACGTTTTCTTGAGAAACAAACTTGTCACTTGTCATATGTCACTTTGGCCGGCTTCGAAAATCGATGTCAAAAAAAGGAGTAGAATAAAATTAAAGGTATGGCCGCACTTCAAAAAGATTACTCCGGAATTTATTAAAATATAGTCTCTCCCAAAGCAACGCGGAACATTCGTTGAGGCGAAGAAACATTCGCATGTCAAAATGTATTTACATGGTGATATATGAGAGTGCCCACACCAACGCAGCGCGGAATCATATGAAATAATTTTGACTGACGAATGTTTCTTCGCCGCAACGAATGTTTCGCATTGGTTTGGGAGAGCCTTTGTACTACGTTTTCATTGGAGCCGAAATGAAGTAATTTCGAAATTAGCTCATTTGGAACGTCATTTCCTTTACAAATTTGACGTTCCAAATTAGCTAATTTCGAAATTACCTCTTTTCGGCGCTAATGAAAACGTAGTATTAGTCCCCTTTTCTCAAAAGGAAACTGAGTCCCCAGTTGCTGGCAACTCAGTTTCCTTGTCTGAAAAGTGAAAGTGACATTTGAGAGTTATTCGTGTTTTTATTTGTGTGTTTTCCACTAAAGCACGGCTTTCTAAGATTTTTTGACTTCTCTGATTTTTATCTCACTCTACTTCATAGTTAGAAAGGTAGAAAAGTAGTAAATTTAAAAAAAAATTATGAATTTGTGGATTTTTTTGACGTTCTCTTTTGTAAATTCGGAGGAGTCAGTCGAGTGTGAACACCGGCAAAAAGGCCTCTATTACCCCGTTTACAAACAGAATCGAGAGCTCGAGTTGGATTAGGGTCGGATTTTTAGCCCAGGTGTTTCGTCACATGAGTTGAGAGTCCCATTTGAAGTTGAGTTGATATAGTGTTGAGATTAAATTTAATGAAATGGCTACTATATATTTATTTTACACAAAAACAGTTCAAATTTAATGAATTTTAGTGGATACTTCACATAGCTATCAAAACAAATTAATAATTTTACTCGCACATGTGCAAAAACACTGTAGTGAACACATCCTCAAGAGCGACCATTCGACCCAGGTTTTTTATCAACAATTTCGACTCGACTCCGCTCCTGAAGTGGAATCGAGTCGGTTGAAGTTCATTTCAAGTCAACGCAGGTATACAAAGGGGCCAAGCGAGCTTGAAGCTCGCTCGAATACCTCATGTAAACGGGGTATATGGTACTAGATCTGAACATGAAGTGTAACGTTTCTATAAGCCCTCACTGCAGTGTGCTGTCACTATTTTCGAATTTCGAACTTAGAAAAACATGTGTAAAAACTGTCAAAAATACAAAAAAAGAAGGGATTTGTTTTTAATTTACAAAAATTAAATTAAATGCATTTACAAAAAATAACACTTAAACTTTAATAAAATAAATAAATAAAAATGCCCCCGAAAAAAATTAACTTAAAATCCAGTGTGAATGCAATAAATGCAAAAGCGGCTGTTGGCAAAAAGAAAGCTTTACCAAAACTTAAAGTTATTCTTGCGAATCCGTACAAACATAAATAGTAAAAATATAATTAACATTGTGAACCATAAATTCTTACATTTTTCTTTAAATTTCAGTGAAACACTTGTCGATAGCGAACTATCTCTATTCAATGATCTTATATCCAGCGAAATCAAATCATCTGGGACATCAGGGAGAGTGTTTGCCCGGGAAAACAATATTCAATTAGGACTGGGTAGTTCCTTGCGTGCCATAGGAAATAAGAAGGCTTCTTGTGTTCTTGTGTCTCGGTCAATAAAACCCAAGTTCATCATTGACCAAATTGTTTTATTTGCAAAACAAACAAACAGTACAGTTCCTGTCTTCATAGTCGATGATTGGGATACTATATCTGCAAATCTCTTCGGCGTAAGAGCGTTGGTTGTGGTGTTTCCTTCAAATGTGCCTGCCAGGTTAGGAAAATGGATATCGAAACGAACCTTGTCTAACAAAGAAACCGCAAATATATACAAGGAACCAAGCTCTCCAGCTTTTCCTCCAAGCGACGAGGGTAATAAACTCAATTTAAGTTCCATCTACCTGACAAAACCATTGAATGGTAGTCGCTCTTTTGTCCCAGATATTGTTGTCAAATCTAAACCAATACCGACAGATGAATCCAAAGACTGGACTGGAGATTTCATATCATTTTCGAATCAAAAAGAAAGTATGGATGATATAAAAATGGACATGGATGAAGTTGATGAAGAATTTAAAAGAAAACAAAACAAAGCTCTTGGTACCTTAAAAAGAATTGCAAATAGCAGCAAGAAATTTAATATTGAACCAAAGCCTAAAACAATAACTAAGTGCAAGGAAGACACGCCAAAAACGTTTGTATTCGAGAAGGTGCCAAGTATTGTGAATGAAGAATGGGAAAAAGATTTGTCATACATTTCACTCGAAGTGCACAAAATTCAACCCAACCCCAAACGAAAACTGAAAAACAAAAGAAAAAATAAAAAGCAAAAAAAAGCCACTTAACGGCTTTTGAAATGAATAGCAACTGATTGTTTTTGTTTTATGTTCTTTAATAGTTGACGCTAACAATCCCAAATACCATAGGTAGGTAGGTACTGTCCAAATAAGCTCTTCAAATTGAAAACCTCTCTTTGTCAGATTCGATTTTGTGGATTTTTTTTAACCAAACAACACTGCGTTTAATATATTAAGGATTTTAATTTGATTAAAATTTGCAACATAGCATTTTGATACACAAATTCTTCAGAAATTCTGTGAAATGGGTGGCTAACTATTTTCATTAAACTTCCAAAGCGTATATTCAAAATGATTGCAATTCTTACTGCGTCCCAGTTTGCAAATTCTCAACTCTTAGAGAAGTTGGCACCGGCATTGCTCATACTGAATTAACATTTCTGACTAATGGGGGTTTCATTGGTAATTCAATATTTTATTGGAACATTTTCGTATCTCACCGCCTAGTACTTAAGTGTCCCATATGCAAAAATATTATTCCTCAGAAAACGAATTTTAAGTTTTAAAAAAGAATTTAGTTCGTTTCTAGGTGAGACACATATAATTATGACTTTTGAATTTAAACAGATATCACTGAAGAAATTTGAAAGAATGAAGTCAAAACCTCTGCAGTTATTTTTTAAAAAATAAAAGTATGAAAAAAGTCCAAAATCCCTCTCCCAAACGAATGCAAAACCAATAAAAACCAAAAAAATATCCTATGGATATTAGGTACATTGTTATTATTGTGACTTGTGAGTTATCAGTGAGGTTTTCCAGAATAAATAACAAATAAACAGTGCTAAGCAAAAACTGCAACTGCCGTTGGCGAATGTTCCAAACTAATGCGGAACATTCGTTGCGGCGAAAAAACATTCGCATGTCAAAATTTATTTACATGGTGATATTTATGAGAGTGCCCACACCAACGCGGCGGAGAAACATATGAATTAATTTTGACTGACAAATGTTTCTTCGCCGCAACGAATGTTTCGCATTGGTTTGGGAGAGCCTTAAGGCTTTCAATTAATAAAAATCGTTAGGAAGTTGTAGAAGATTTTGAAAGTATATTAAGAAAAATACTTCAATTTTTCTCTGGTCCTTAAAATTTACAAGAAAAATTTTCAATTTGATTCGGTTTTGCTCCAAAGGAATCTTCTTGATTCGTAGCATTAATTTTTTTTTTTTTTAGGTTTACTTGTAATTTTATGTTTATTTTTTTTATTTAAGTTTTATTTGTTCAAATCAAATACATTAGTCAATTTCTCGAAAACTGGTCTATGAGGCACTTACCCTTCAGTTAAACGGCTCAATTCCTTCCCATTTCATTTGTGTCTAAAAATCAGTTTGCCATTTTTTTTTTTGTGGTGAAAAAAATTTGATTTGGAAAATTGTTCCATTTGTACATTTCAAACGAATCCTGGAAAAATCGGGCAGTGTAAGTCCATATTAAGAGGCTGAATGCGTTTTTAAAAATTAGGGCACTGAACACAGCCAAGTATTTTCTTTTTTTTCATCTGTCAAGTAAACAGCTGATAAAAACAAAAAGTGAGGTTGGGTTTACCTGCTCAAACAATTTTCATAACAAGTTCTTGGTACTTGTTCTCAACGAATTTTAAAAATGTTAACAAATAGATTCTTTGCCAATTTTAAATACTTACAAAAATGTAATTCAATATTAAAAGCATCTAATAATCTTCCCTTACTTTTAAAGTACGAAAATACAAAGAATCATGATCCAATTATAGTTAATCCAGGAGTAAGACTAATCAACACTAGCAAAGTGTTTAGTAAAAAAAATAAACAATCATCGAAATATGAGGTAAGAATTAGTAATTATTATGTTCTTAAGGATGCCTAAGTTTAACTACCTATAATTGAAAGGATTCAGATAGTGACGATGATGATAATGATCCCCACCTTCAAGATGAACGGGATTCCAAGGTCGTTAAAGTCAAGGTCAACTCATTGAGAGCTGATCTACTATTGAAAGCCGGTCTCCAAATAGCTAGAAAGTAAGTAAGAACTCTTTATTTAAAAGAGTCAAATAATAATGACTTAAATGTGTGTTGCAGTAAAATTGAAGTTATTTTCTATGAGAGCAAAATACGTGTTAATGGCCAAAAAATCCCAAAGAAAAGTGTTCAGGTAAGACATAATTTATTGTTTGCAATGTACTAAAACTTTAATTTCAACTCTTGTATCAAAACAAATCGTAGATCCTTAATCAGAAATTTGATTTTTATTATGAGCATTAAGTACCTAGCTCGGTTAGAAAAATCTTTAAATTTGCATTCAAACTTTTAAAATAGAATATGTCGGTACATAATTATATTTTATAGACTGCAGCAATTTTGTGGGTTATGAGCTGCTGTTTTGAGATAGGTATATCCTATTTATATGTAAACATGAAAGTATTGCCTGTTAGGGTTGGGGCCTTTGTATGCAATACTTCATTTAAAATGCAGTGCATTGAAAATGCAGTGTAGGAACTTAAAAACTAAATATTTAATAAAAGATCTGACCGCCCTAGACAGGGCCATGGCAAGCACACAATTCAAAGCAAAAATCGTTGAGTCCATCTTGCAGAAATTTGGCACCATAGAAAAGGTCTTGAACCCTATATTCATATCTAGGGCACTAAGCTCTTTAAATAAAATTTGTAAGTTCCTACACTGGGTACCTGAGCTTTATGAACAAAAAAAATACATTTTCAATGCAGCATTACGTACAAAGGCCCCAACCTCGACTTTCATATTTGCATATGATGTATTTATATATTTTAAAAGTTTTATATTTTGCTATCGCTCACACCCAAACATAGCTGTGGGCTGTCGGGCTATAAGATTAATTTTTCATTTTTGTAAAAGCAGTCACAGAGGCACACTTAGGACTTCTTACTTTTATTTTCATAAATCGCTCTTACCCACTTCCCAAGTAGGTTAGTCAATAATATCGTCATTCGGAATTTGTTTTAAACAAAATATTCTACAGGCCTGAGCATTGATTTCAGAGCGTTGTATTCTGCAATCCGCAGAGACAAAAAATATCATAAAGGCTTGAAAGGCGCGAAAGCGGCGCGAAACAATCGCCGTTTTATTTAGCGTTGTTTATTTGTCATTTTAGTTATCATTGTGAATGATTCGCCTAATACCTTTTCTGGTATGTCATGATGCGCTTAGATATCACATGTTTGCAAGTAATTAGAGAGCTTTGAGTTGGGTTTGGGGTCGAAATTCAGACTGAGTCAAAATTCTTCTACTTTTCAAAATTTGTATAAAATCGAACTTCATACTGTTTGTATGGGTTTGTTTGGGCTTGATGTTTGGGACATTGGATTTAAATATGAAGTATCTAATTGTTAAAGTCGGGATTTGTATATATAAGAAGCCGAAAGTACTGGATATTGAGTAGAAGATTTTTTGAGGTTCGGGATACTCTTGTTTTTATTTCATCCATTTTTTGGATCGCAGAAATGCTTTTCTTGACATATTTTTGGAGATATATGCATTTAATCATTGCATGCAGTCCATTAGGCAAGCGAGACCCACAATGAGTGTATAGCTGTAGCATGCAGCATTTTCTAGTATAAAATCAATGCGTTTAGTTTTTAAAAAGGTTTAGGAACAACGTCGTTAAATTTTTTGAATTTAATTATTATAAACATTTAAATTTAAATACAAATTGTAACGCTTTCTTACGCTTAACCTGACAGAGTCTACTCTCAACCAGACGGAGTCTTTTACGGAAGTGGACATTTTTTTTGAATGTACCCCCTACTGAGAACATGTTGTGTATGTACATTGCACATGCTGCACACGAAAGCTATGATATTACATATAAAAACCTTTTGAATTTAAAATAAAGTAAAAAATAATTAAAGTCCAAAAAAAAAAATTTCTTTTAAAGTAGTTATACATTAAAATACTATGCATTCAAAAACCACATATAAATTTTTATTTGTCAACTCTAAGTTTTTTATTTGCCAACTCCTTTGAATTTTATAATGAAGGTACATATCTAGGACAGTGTTGAGACATCTTTGCAGGTACCTACGTGTATATTGGTTGATGTGTCTGTGTGATTGATGTTTGTGTCCAAGTTTTCACAGAAAAAGTGAAAAATTGAATGCCGCCGAGCATTATGTCCATGGACTTCGGTTTTTTTTTAGAGTCAGGGATAATGCGATTAGACTAAACACAATCATAATCTATATACACGGCACACACATGACTATAGTAAAATTATTTTAACATTGTTGTTTAGCTAAAATCGTTTAGCTGTCAAGTTTTGTGCCCGTTCAACCTTAATTTGCTTAAATTCCGTTGCGGAGTACATTTTAGTTAGAAGAGTTTTTTAACGTTTCTAAAATTATAAAATAGTTAGACAAGGGTTCGCAACTAAATGACTAATTAACTAAAGCCGGTTCTATTCCTTAAACGAGCAATGTTTAAAATTTTGCTCCTAGACTTTAAAAAAAGTATACATAGACGAAAATAGAACTCTACTTTATTTTTAAAACTCACGTGAAGATTTAAATAATCTAAATAAATAAACGTTACAATTCTAAATAGGCTTTCGCTTTAGGTCTATAGGTATTTGTATCTAGTATCTTAATCAGACGCCGGCCGTTTCAAATAGTTAATAGACAATCAGACTGTGAAGGACTTAGCAGCATATATGGTCAACTCATTGAGAGGCAATAAACTAAAACTATGAATTTATATTTAACTTGTTTTGTAGGTTAGAATTATTTACAATATTTTGAATTATTATTCAAAACATAATAAATTTAGCTTGAAATATCTATTAAGCTCGTATGATACTACATTTTTTTTTCTCATTTTAAATGCATTAAAAATGAAACTAGAGTAGTTCAAACAATTTATAATTGAAGATACCGATATGAGTGAGCGCGTACACAATAACCACATTAATGTAAAAAGTCACAAGAAATGTATTAAAAATGAACATATTTCAGATTCTGACAGCTTTTTTTTGACTTTTCCGAAATTGAAAATTAAAAATTATTTGAAAGTATACTGTGACTACAAAAATAGTATAAACTTGGCTCATGAGAACACTATACTCTGTTCAGTTCGTATTTTCAGTACAGGGAAGATAGGGTGTTTGCCTCTCACCCTTACTTTTACGGATTTCAATAAACTATCTCTTTTTTTATAAAGCTTTTGCATTTTCCATGGTTGCCGTATGGCGCATTATAAAGCAAGCGAGTCCGTTTTGGATCCGAAACCAGTTCATAATCGGACCCAAAAGCGGATCCAAAACGATTCCAAATCGGATTAAATTAGTATGGAAATTAGAATCACCACGGAGCCATTATGTGAATGTATTGTGAGAGAGAGAGTTTTTCAATTCACCATACTCGGAGAACCGAAACCAAATGGAATCTAAAACGGTTCCAAAAAAAATGAATGAATTGAGGCATACCCAACCCAAATGTTTTAAAAAAAAACTTCCCATCTAGCCCAGTTTTTTTTTATTTATCATTCATAAAAGGTTTTCTACAGACTATTTCGCACTAATAAACATGACATATTTTCACAAATATAAATTAACATTTAATAAATAGAAACTTGTATTTCTGATTGAAAATTTTTCAAAGTTTTAACAAGAAAAAAGAGATAAAATAGCAACCGTCTTCGACACGCTACCTACAAAACTGAACTAAAAAAAAAAGTGGTGGAAATTAAGGCAAAATGATTGTATACTTCGCCTATACTCTCTGTATTTCTCGTTGCTTAAAAAAATACTCTCGATTCTCTTTCTTTTTACATGCGTTCACAGAAAATTTGTTATTGTGTGTGAGACACTCATTTTTTTTGGAGTCCCAAATGAACCGAGAAATTTGGGTCAGTGATTTTGCTTGAAGGGCTCTCTCATTCAAATGTCAGTAGGGTTACCAACTGCTAATTTAGATTTCATAAACAGAAAAAATGTAGATCGTAAACTAAAAAAATCGTAAAAAAATAATGTAAATGTTAATAAAAATAAATCTATCTTTTACCAAACCACAAAAAGGAAAAGGTAAGATAGTAGGCGCTTTTTGTTAAGAGTTCCCCAGAAGGCCTAATTTTTATCCGGGATAATCCCACAGTTTTTTGAATGAACGCAGGCCAGGTTAAAATAAAAGAGGCGTTTTTTTTCTCCTGTCATACAATCGCCCACGCTGCTACTTTTCTTTTCCTTTTTTTTTCATTTAATTAATTATCAATCCTTATTATTTTTTTTTCTTTAATTTAAACGAAAAAAATTAAAAGGGTCGCGGAACCCCCTGATAGGGGGCGTTTCGACTTACTCGATCCTGATACTCCTTTGGACAGAATAAAAAAACATAAGAAAACTAAATTTACAAATGAATGTTCCCCATTGCTTCCAGCAATTAATGCAAACGGCGATAAAATTCCTCGTTACTTGGTTGTAACAGGGTAGAAACGCCTCCCATGCTACACTGAACTCTGTTCAAGGTAGAATTTTCTCTCCGCTTATCATTGACATTTCGGAAGAAGAACTTCTAAGCGAATTTAAAAAAAACTAAGTTATTCAGGTTCGTAAAATAATGAGAAAAGAAAACAAAGAACTTAAACCAACAGGAGCTGCAATTTTGACATTTGATTTGATTCGTCTGCCCAATAACATCAAAATAGGATGGGCCAACTGCAGAGTTGATGAATACATTCCCAATCCGATGAGATGCGTTGTATGTCAAAAACTAGGCCACACAAAGAATAGATGTACTAACGCAGTCGTCTGCAAAGATTGTTGCGATCCTCCCCATGATGAATGCACCAGAAAGTACTGCATTAACTGCAAGAACGAAAGTCATACTTCATACGACTCGAGTAATCGCAACATCAGTTATTCATCAATTACAGAAATGGGAAGTTCCAAAAATGTTTGCCAAACTTCTATGGTCCTTTCTTGGAGGAAGAAGTTTTCGAGTTGATGCAAATGGATATAACTCACAAATTGTTCGAGTTGAGAACGGTATACCACAAGGATCTCCTTTATCCGTTTATGCTGACAACATATATGTTTTGTGTTCTGGGGAACACGAAATGGTTCATTCAAATCTTGTCTGAGTTGACAACGGCATACAAAGATGGTCAAATAACAAGGAGCTATAGTACCCACTCATAAAATGGAAGCTCTTCACCTGTGCAGAAAACGAAAATGCCAATCATCAACAATAAGCCTCCGAAATGAAATAATTCCTCTCAAAAATGACCTTCGTATCTTAGGAGTTATTTTCACTAACAAAACTTAAATGAAACCAGCAAACTAAGAAAATTGCAGATAAACTAAAAATTCGCAACAATATGTTGAAAATAATCTGTTCCCGGAGAAAAGGCCCTCACATTGAAACAGCTCTAAGGATAGCTCAAACCTTAGTCGAAGGAGCACTTCAGCATGGGTTAACCACCTATATGTGGACCACTGATAAAAACATCAAAAATATTGATGTTGCTATAAATCAATGTTATAGAACAGCGGCAGGTGCTTTAAAAACCACGCCGATTGATGCCTTGAGAGTTGAAGCTGGGTACGTTCCTTTCATCAACTTTGGTGAAAAAAAGCCATCTCCTTAGGTTCCAAGGCTATAACAGATACAAACCATCCCTTACACTCCGCAATAAAAGACACCATAAGAAATGCCCACAAAACTAAAAGAAAAACCATTTCATCCCTTACAAATATTTCAGTCATCTTGCCGCTCACCTCGTTCTCGGAGGGGAGCCATTTCAATAACAAAACAAACCACTCTGGCCCTTAAATAACCTTCAAATCGATACCAGCCTAGCGAAATATAAAAAAGACTCCACACCAGCCCTTTTTTTTCAGATGATGCACACCTACTTACTTACTTTTGATGGCGCTCACAGCCCAGGATGGGCTTCGGCCTCAACTAACAAGTCCCTCCAGCCAGCTCTGTCCCTAGCTAGCCGCTTCCAGTTGCGCACACCGAGTGCTTTGATGTCGTCATTCACTTGATTGCGCCACCTGTTACGGGTTCTTCCTCTGCTGCGTACCCCATCGGGGTTGGATTCGAAGACTCGTCGGGCAGGTGCGTTGCTGTCCATACGCTCAACGTGCCCCAGCCATCTCAGCCGCTGTATTTTCAGCTTTTTGACCAGGTCAACGTCGCTGTATAGCCCGTACAGCTCGTCGTTGAATCTTCTCCTCCATACTCCTTCGATACACACCGGACCGAAAATCACACGAAGAATCTTCCTCTCAAAGCACCCTAGCAGATTTTTATCCGAATCTTTCAGTGTCCATGCTTCTGACCCATAAAGCAGGACCGGGATGATTAGGGTCTTGTATAAAGTCTCCTTGGTTCTCTGAGAGAGGGCCTTACTACTTAAATGCCTTCTTAGACCGAAGAATCAGCGGTTGGCAAGAGTAATTCTTCGCTTGATCTCTGCACTGATGTCATTCTGCGATGTAATAGTGGAGCCCAGGTAGACAAAGTCCTTGACAACTTCGAAGTTATATCTGTCCATCGTGATATTTTGCCCGAGTCGACGATGTTGAGATTCCTCTCCCGATGACAGCATATACTTCGTCTTGTCCTAATTAACCGCCAATCCCATTCTAGCCGTCTCCGATTCAATGCTCGCAAATGCCCCTGCCATAGCTCGCTTCCTTCTGCCGACAATGTCTATGTCATCCGCATATGCAAGCAATTGAACGGACTTTTGATAGATTGTACCGCTGGTGTTGATATGTGCGTTGCGTACAATAACTTCAAGAACGATGTTGAATAGGTTGCATGATAACGCGTCGCCTTGCCTCAATCCTTTCTCAACATCAAAGGAATCGGTGGTGTTCTTACCAATTTTGACGGAGCAGCAAGATTTCTCCATCGTCATCCTGCACAGGCGGACGAGTTTGGCAGTATAATTCGTCCCTTTTCACGCTATCATACACGACTTTAAAATCGATAAAAAGGTGGTGTGTATTGCTCTGGAATTCCCGGGATTTTTCTAAAATCTGTCGGAGTGTGAACATTTGATCGACGGTTGACTTGCCTGGCCTAAAACCGCACTGATAGGGGCCGATCAGATCGTTGACAAAAGGTTCTAAGCGGTCACACAGGATGGCCGACAAGATTTTATAAGCGACGTTTAGGAGACTAATTCCTCTGTAGTTGGTACATTTCAGAACATCTCCCTTTTTATGGATGGGACACACTATACCGAGGTTCCATTCATCGGGCATACTTTCCTCCGACCAAATTTTGCAGATGAGCTGGTGTATGCTCCTAGCCAATTCATCTCCCGCTGATTTAAATAGTTCGACTTGTAAGCCATCCGCACCAGCAGCCTTGTACGACTTAAGTTTGGATATCGCCAGCCGCACTTCGGTTAGGTCGGGCGGGCGGAACTCTTGGCCATCATCGTCCAAGTTGAATGGAGCGTTTTGCCTATTAGCGGCATCTTGGCTGTCTTCGCCATTAAGCAGTCTAGAGAAGTGTTCTTTCTAGATCCTCAGCAGTGACTGTGTGTCTAATACCATATTCCCACTCTCATCTCGGCAGGCTTCCGTTCTAGCCTTGAAACCTTGTGTGGATCCCTTCACCCTCTGATACAATTTTCGAACATCTCCCCTACCGCTACAAGCCTCAAAAGACTCTACCGCCCGCTTCTCGTGCTCTCTCTTTTTCAGCCCGTAGAGCTCCCAGGCCTCTCTCTCAGCAGCTCTTGTTCGAGTCTGCAGCATTGCCTGGTAGCTGCATGCGCTAGCCGGCACTCTCCATCGAACCAGGGGTTTCGTTGTATTCGCCTAGTGATGCACAAGGATTTCCTTAATTCTGTCAAGCCAAATAGAATTTTATACACAGATGGATCATCAACGGAAAACTACACGTCATATTCTGTCAACGAACTCTTGCCCTCAGGATGTACTTCTATTCTTCACGAAGGCCTGCTTCCAGTCGCTGCAGGAAATTATATTGCTGAGCTGGCTGGACTTAAAAAAGCAATACAAATATCCTGTGACTTGTCCGAAAAAACTCTTATTTGCACCGACAACTTATGAGTTCTGCATGGGCTTAAGAGTCTAACAATTAAATGCCCATCCCTTAAAATGCTAAAAATGAATGTGAAAATGAAATGAAAACATTTTACTGTCATGAGTACCAGGCAGGACATATGGGAATCAATGGAAATGAAGCAGCCGATAATGCAGCGAAAAATGCACAAAACCTTCCGCTCATAATAGAAACGCCAAATTTTCACCAGCTAGTTCGAAAAGTTTGGCTGGAGAAACACAACAGTGAATTAAAAGAACAATGGGTTAGAAACAATAGTTTCTTACGAAGCCACCAGTCCGAAATAGATCACATACCATATCACCCAGAGCTTACGAGACAAGAATGTATAACACTATTCCGTTTCCGAGTAGGAAAAACCTTATTCAACACCAAGCACATAAACAACCGAAGTGAAGCAGAGGAATGCGTAGACTGTAGAGTGGCTCTCACTGTCCAGCACATCCTAAAAGAATGCCCAAAGTCCAGACAAACTTCAAGTCGATCAGAACAGCTGGCTGACCTTCTTGATCCTAGAAATCTAGATACCATTCAGAACATTATTCGATCTACAACACTCCATGGAAAAAACAATGAGATATAAAACAATTAAAAATAATAAAAAACCCTAATTTAAACGGCATTACATGGTCTCGTTACCCTAATGCCTTAATTCTTCAAGAGTTTGTAAATTTATTTTATAAGCTTCTTTTGTAAACAAATAAATAAATAAAAACCAAATAGGTAATGTTTATTTGTTGTTCCTTAAAGCTTTATTGCTTTGTTTGTGTTGTGTATCCTTAATTTTGTATGTCTTTTAAGGATTAGGTTAGATAAGATTCCTGTCGAAAGGCGCACACAGGAATGATTGCGAGTTGTTAGTCACTAGGCCCTGGTTCTTCATGAGCCGTTGTGCCACCCGATTTATTTATTTTTTTTGTTAGATAAGATTATACGATTTATTTCAGGAAAAAGGATTAGTTAGTAATTCGAGCGAGAGGCAAATTGTGTGTATCTTGTTCTTTCTTGTTTCAGTCTCCTCACAACCACGGAGCAGACAGGTCATGATGGGATGTAAGTGGGTTTATGGAATATTACAAAAACATTTTCAATTGAAGTCAGGGGTTCTGTTTTTTTTATTTCACAGGCAATTTCTTAAGTTGAGTGCAATGCAAACACCAGCCAGCACGTGTATATTTGAAAAAGGTCTCCCATAAAGCCAGTACTGAAAATACGAACTGAACAGAGTATAGGTTTTTGGTGTATATTTACTTTTGTGGACATTGTAATTGTCAAAACATAAGGTTGTTCTTTTTATAAAAAATACTAATTTCTCTTTTCTGATAATAAGTCATAATTTAATGAATTAAAAGTGAGAAAAAAATGTTGTATCATACGGGCTTTACTATTCAAACTTTGATTTAAGAAAACGTCTTTTTCAAGACATTTCTTAATATTGAAAAGAATAATAATTGCAATCAAAAAACAAAATACAACCAAAAGAGGATTAAACCTTGATATTAATTTTATTAGAGAAAAAGTTGTAGGTACATATTCTATAATTTTTTTTTCTTAATTGAAGCTATAAAATATTAATAACTATGTTTTAGAGACCTGAAGAAAAACGTAACCACGTTCGAAACTTCGTCTGATTTAGATACTAGATAGAAATAAACCTAAAGCCCATTTAGAATTTTAACATTTTAAGAAAGGTCACGAAGAAGGAATAATTGTTAAATAAATAAACTTTATAAAAAAAAACTTAATACAATTTTCAAAATCGAAATTTTAACTTAATAACGTAATTTTTAAAAGTTCATGTGAAAAATTCAAATTTGAAGTTCATTTTTGCCTTGAATATTTAAGAATTAGCTGCTTCATAAAGTACCAACTTCCTTCCTGCCAAAAGTACAAATTTAGTGTTTAAACATTTATTAGTTTTTTTTTTTTTTTTAATTAGCTTACATTTTAAAAACTAAATGTCTCTTTTTATAAGTGATCTTTGAAAACTCGCGTTAATTTTTATAGAATAAACTAACATTTTGTAGTACGATGACCTCCCCCCCCCCCGACACCAAACAGAAATCCTAGAAATCCTGTTCAGTATATAATTTGAAGCGTTAGTTTTTGAAAATCATTACAAATATGAACCTTAAACCATAAAAGCCAAAATTTTAAAAAAATGTACGGTTATTCATAACTTTTACTTTAATTTGATTTCTATAACTATGTATACAATGTACAGACATACCTTAGTATGTATAAATATGAAACTAAGAGAATAATATCCATATATTATTATTACATTTCACAGCTCAATGTTGGCGATGAAATTGATGTTATTAAAGGCTTTAGCAATGTAAACCCATCCCATTTGGTAATATCTCGAGTTATAATTGCATCGGCCAAGGAGAAAGACGAAGCCATAAGTGTTCATTTGCGACGATATAAAACAATGCTTATTGAAAACTACAACGCAGCAAATGCTTATAAATCTTCAGAATCCTCTGGGAGTACGTGAGTTTAATTAGAACAATGACGATGTTTCAATCAACAATAGCCAATACAATGTTCTTAAAATAAACAATTCTGTGTATTTTTCATTAACCATTATTTATATGGAAAAAGAATGCAATTTCATTTTACTCGCAAATAATGAATTCATCTTATTGAGACGGGTATTGAAGAATTTTATCTAGAGCAGCAAAATTAATTATTTTTGTTTTTATTCTAGCATCTATACTCGTACTTGCCAATAAAATGCAAAATAAATTGCAATAACCACGCAGGGGAAGTCAAAAAAAAAACCTTCTATCTGCAATGAGGGAGATTTTTTTGTTGCTGATATTTTTCTACCTTTACACTTCATAAATGGCAGGATATTCTCATGAACACATGACTGGAATAATAATAATAACGAAGGATATGGGTTCAAAAAAAATGTATGCATACAAATGCAATCGATTTTGAAAATGCAGACAACGATATACAAGCTGGTAACGATGATAACGAAGATGATGACTATGACGACGGCAACGGCGAATTCGTCATCTTCGATATAATTTTTGGCAAAAAGTTCTTGCACCTAAAAGAGGAAAAGAGGACGATTTGCATAACAATGACATTTTATCGACGAAAGTCACGATTTTGATGATGACTTCATGTAGGGGGGAGATTGCAAATGTGAAGAATTTATATAATGATGGGTCCTCTTTTGGTCGTAACATTAACGTAACGTGCAGAAAATTTTAAAGTTTTTGTTTTTTGTTTTGCAATAGAACGAATGACTAGAGCATCTTAAGTTCTTTTTTATTAGTTGAAACTTTTGATCTATTGAAAATAAGCTTTTGAAAATTGTTCTTAAATGACTCATAGAAATAGGTTATTTTCATTGGTTCCATTAGTTTAAACTTTTATATTTGCACCTAGCCACTATAAGGTTTCAAAAAATATCATTCGCTATTCTAGCTGTGTTACTCACGATTTCCATGAAATTGAAAGAAAATAAAAATTTAATTTAATAAATACATTTATGTATGTACAATAACCATGCTTAAAGAGCGCTTTTCAGTTGTAAGTTAAATCACAGTTACCCAACTCTGGAAATAGATTTATCTACAATTATGTTAAAAACCAGTTTCTAAGCGGAGGATGAATGCAGAACTTAAAAAACATGGATGATAAAGTTCCAAAAGCATTTGAAGAAGAATTAATTACAGAGCTAACTTATAATTCAGTGAGTTAACTCCGGTTCAACTTCAACCCCACACTGAATATTTGGTTGTGGTCAAGTGTGTTTGGTGTGATCGTCAAAGTTTTACTTGTCAAGCTTCGTTAATGAACTTTACCCAGGATTGCCCCAGGTTTTCCTGACAACCCAAAAAGTTGACAAAAAAAAACGCTAGTGCTAGCTGTCACATTGATGATGTTGTCAGTCATGGGATAGCCCGTTACATAATCCACAAATTCAAACGTTTCAATATTCTATTTTTATCTACATATGTACAAGGTTATGCTTATTACAAAAAATATAGAGATTCAGTTTGTATGTATCATTAAAAAAAAAAGTTTCCCAAATCCTTCGAATGCAGTACATTCACCCCTATTGCGATTGTCAATCATAGATTGATAGTTGATAAATACTGAAATTCGAATTTAAACAAGACAACCGCTAAAATGTTTGGTCATTGGGAATGGTGCAGACCGTCGTTAATTACAGGAAAATTAGCAAATATCGATGAATTGTTAATTGGATTTTGAATAAGTTGCCTTCTAAAATGCAAAATTTCAATATTTATCAACTATCAATCAGTAATTGACAATCGCAATAGGAGTGATTATGTACATTTTTTATAGAACTCTCTAGTCATTAATACCTATCACCATTGAATAAATATATGTAGAAGGTGACACTCCACAACTCAAAGCGCCATATCTTTCTCGTAGTAAATAGGACTTTTAATTATTTAATTGTTCCTTTTTGTAAGGTAACCATAGCAATATTACTTCAATATTTAGACTTGTTTTGAAATTTGTTTACAATTCACAGTACACATATCTAAGGTGTTATCACGCGCAGCTTGTCAAATTTCAAGATGGCTTCTTTCAGTGTAGGTTTTTGTGTCAAAATGAAAAATGACAATAATGACAGGTTTAGGTTTTTGTGTCAAAATAAAAAATGACAATAATGACAACTGAAAGGTAAACGAAAAAAACAAATTCGTGAAAATTGTAAAAAAGTTAAGTTTTGTGTTCTGTTTTTTTTTTTTTAAACGATTGCGCAAAAACTGTCCAACGGTTTTTTATGATTTTATCGGAATTGTTGTTAGTAATACATTTTATTTAGTTTTTCTTTATTTTTTTTAAATTACATTTTTATTTTAAATTACATATGTCGGTGCTTCGCACTGATTAATTGGTGCGGATACACTTTTTTAAATTTTTTTTTGCTATTTTCGACAAATTAGTTAAACCAAACTTTTGCAGAATTGAAAAGAAATTTAAATTAATGAACACACACGAGACAGAATTACAGAACACAAAACCGCACTGAAATCAGCCATTTTTCTTCCATTATGACAAATGCGCAGAACTGAACAAAAATGAAAACGCTAATGATATTACCTTTAATATATGTATCTTGGTACTTCTTGTTTCTTTTCGTTGTCATGACGATTTTATTCAGTATTAATTTAGTTTTTTAATTTAATAGTATAGGAATGAGAAAAAAAAGATATACGTATTTGCTTTCAGATTCAGATTATTTCACGTACATTTGTGTATACATATATGTAGTGGTACCTATTTTTGGTAGTTGCTAGTAGTATTAATTTATTTGGTATAGTTTGTAAGGTTTTTATCGGGTATTTTCATTAGGAACAAAGTTTGTTTTTGATATCGTTAAGGCAGTTATAGCCGGGGAGACGGTCATAGGACGACCTACCCTCATCTCTTTACCAGATGAGAGGTATACAGTTTTTTAGATAGTGTCCGAACAAACAGTTTGCAAAAAAAATCATTTCGCTATGACTTACCGGGCGACCTGCATCGTGCCTGATCGGGAAACTATTGATTGCTCAGAACTTGGTCTGGGCCAGAAGCGCAACAATCAGTCACGATGAAGTGCTTGTTTTACCTCCTCGTGGTGGTCCCCGGGCAACTATTTATGTATCCCAATATACATAAATAGGCTAAAATTACAAGTGCGAAAAGGCCTAGCTTTCTAGGATAGGTTACGGAGGTTAGCATTCTCCGTAACTGAAATCAACCCGCTACCGAAACCAACACTACGCCTCGGATAATTAATGATAACTCGTTGACGACTTTTGGCTATTGTACCCGGACAAAGATTGGTTTCTGGAATGTGAAGACGCTTCTTGACAATGGAAAAGAAGGTCCTCAGAATGCCAGATTCCTGCAACTAGAGAAGGAATTCATGCGGTATAGGATGGACATCTTAGGGATAAGTGAAGTTAGATGGCTGGGTTCGGGGAAGTTCAAGTCACCAACCCGTAACACTGTACTATTCTATTCCGGAAAAACACCTGGAAGCGCTCGGGAATCTGGCGTTGGATTGCTGCTTTCCAAAACAGCTCTCAAAAGCCTAATTTCCTGGGAGCCTTTAGGTGACAGGATCCTGAAAGCCAGGTTCCGGACTAGAGTACGTCGCGTCACCATCAGACAGTGTTACGCCCCAACTTTGCTCTCTTCTGACGAGGAGAAGGAGGCCTTTTATAACCGGCTGAGTGCTGCTTATGATAGCGTTCCACGAGGTGATATAGTTATGGTGATGGGAGACTTAAATGCCAAGGTTGGCAATGACAACACTGGGCTAAGGCATGTCATGGGAAAACATGGTGTTGGTAACCGAAACGACAATGGCGAACGATTTGTCGATTTCTGCAACGCCAACGGCCTTGTTATTGGAGGGACCATGTTCGAGCATAAGACGTGCCACAAAGTCAGTTGGGTGTCGACTGACAGACAAGCAACTTCCAACCAAATTGACCACTTCGCGATCAGCCGGCGTTTTAGAAGCAGTCTCCAGGACGTCCGTAACAGAAGAGGTGCTGACATGGGAATGGCCCGGGACCACCATCTGATAATTGCTACCGTAAGATTGCGTACAGCTGCAGTTCGGAGATCCCAAGGAAACACTCGAATGCCCAAGTTTAATACAGATAGACTAAAGGATCCTGCAGTGCGCCAACAACTAGGGGACCACCTTTCACAAGGATTGAACGCAATCAGCAGCACGGAAACCACATCCATCGAAAATCATTGGTGTGCTGTGAAAAATGTGTTCATATCCGGTGCTGAAAGTATAGTCGGCCGGGCGCAAGGAAGAAATAGTGCTTGGCTTTCCGACGAAACTTGGGCAAGGATCGAAGAAAGGAAACACCTTAAAGCTCGCATCGCAGCTACCCCAGCAGCAGGGAGAAACGAGCTTGAGTCTACGTACCGCATGAAGATGAGGGAAGTTCACCGTAGTGTGCGACGTGATAAGCGTAACTACATCAACGCACTGGCTACAGAAGCAGAAGAAGCCGCTAGTAGGTGTGACAGTAGGACCGTCTACAGAATTACCAAAGAGCTCACTGTAGTCCAGAGCTCTAAACAACACCTGGTTAAAGACACAAACGGATCCCTGCTAATTTCGGATGAGGACCAGCTCATAAGGTGGAGGGAACACTTTTCTGCGGTTTTAAACCGCGTTTTCGCAAGTGAAGTGAACCCTATTCCCACTGAGCTACCCGAAGTAACAATTTCCCGAATACGCACCGTACCCCCCAGTAAAGAAGAAATTATCACCGCCATCAAAGCACTGAAGAACAACAAAGCGGTTGGACTTGACGGTATTCCTGCAGAGCTCTTAGGAGCAGCCCCAACGACATCGAGCGAGCTACTGCACCCACTTATTAAGAGAGCTTGGGAAGCAGAGAGCTTTCCTGAAGAGTGGAAAAAAGGAATGATTGTCAAGCTCCCAAAGAAAGGAGATCTCACACAGTGCGAAAACTGGAGAGGAATATGCGTTCTGCCTGCAAAAGCCAAGATAATAGCAAGGATAATATTGGACCGAATTAAAGACCACCTCGAAGACACACTCGACGCCGAACAAGCAGGTTTCCGCACTGGATCTTCCTGTGTTGATCACATCAACACCTTGAGGATCATCATCGAACAGTGCGTTGAATATCGATCACCACTTCACCTGCTGTTCATCGATTTTGAAAAGGCGTTCGACAGTGTCAATAGAGAATTTATTTGGCTTGCTTTGCACAGGAGGGGCATCCCAGATAAATTGATTGCTATTATCAAGGCTACATATGATGGATCCAGGTGTCACGTTTTGCACAAAGGTAGGCTGTCAGAGGAGTTTGAAATCCAAAGTGGAGTTAGGCAAGGCTGTATACTGTCACCAATACTGTTCCTGTTGGTGATAAGTGACGTACTGCACGCAGCTTTGTCAAATGGAAATGGAGGAATTCAGTGGACTCTGCAATCTCACCTCAAACATCTGGACTACGCGGACGACGTATGCTTACTCTCTCATAGGATCATGGATCTCCATCAAATGACAACAAGGGTGGAGAGAGAAGCAGAAATCGTAGGGCTTAAGATCAACTCGGCAAAAACTAAAAGGATCAGCCTTGGAACTTCCTCATCAATCCAAGTAAATATTTCTGGACAACCGGTAGAGATGGTAGAGGATTTCCAATATCTTGGGAGTATTATCTCTACGGGTGGCGGAACTGAACTGGACGTAAACAGCCGAATCAGAAAAGCAAAGGCTGCGTTCGGAATGCTGTCCAAAATATGGAGAAACAACTCTTTTAGCTTAAAGACCAAGCTACGACTGTTCCGCTCCAATGTTGAATCCGTTCTGCTTTACGGCTGCAGCACTTGGAAAGTCATTGAAATTGTCACTAGAAAGCTGCAAACCTTCGTTAATAGATGTCTACGAAACATCTTGAGGATTTTCTGGCCCAACCGTATCTCCAATGCCGAACTTCATGCGAGAACGGGTCAGGAGCCCATAGACTCCATTATACGAAGAAGAAAGTGGCAGTGGATTGGCCATACGCTTCGAAAAGGCGATCGGTGCATTGCATCTCAAGCAATGCAGTGGAACCCGCTCACACAGGAGGGAAGACAAGTGGGCCGGCCTAGAAGTACATGGCGAAGAACGGTCGAACAGGAATCGGCACGACTGGGGAAAAGTTGGAGAGAGCTGAAATATATTTCAAGAAATCGTACACGATGGCGCGTAGGTGTAGTGGAGGCCCTATGTCCCGTAAGGGAAACATCACGGACGTAATAGGTCCGAGGACCTAAGTAAGTAAGTATGACTTACCGTTTAGAAAATATGATTTCGAGCTTTTAATACGTTCACCCTAATTTACCCTATACTTAAATTTTAAATTTCAAAAAATCCTTAATTTGGAATTTTTTTAGATAAAATTTCCTTTCATATTATATTTTTTTTATTTCTTTATGGCTTACCACATAAGCGCAATCAGATAATTGAATAAGCGCAAAAATTGACCTTTAAACCGTGGCAACCCTATGAAGGGCCCACTATTTTTTAGGCAACCCATGCGCAAACTGTTTGGACACTATCTAAAAAACTGTATACCTCTCATCTGGTAAAGAGATGAGGGTAGGTCGTCCTATGGCCGTTTCCCCTACTATTAGGGAAGGGAGTAGGGACTAGAGATTTCATTTTTGAGAGATGAAAGCCTTTGGTAAGGCCTTATAAATAACCTAAGACCTCGAGCGGCGACCGCTTCATGGTCAAAAATCAGAAAAACTGCGATTTTTTCGCGCTTTTTTCAATTAGTGGTGATTTTAGTCCTAAATAATTAATTTTAAATAAAAGCATTGTTCTACGATTTCAAAGTAACTTTATTTGCTTCAACTTGAAACTGAAGTCAACTCTGTAGACCCAATGGTTTCCAAAATACAACAATTCAAAATCTTGCGTTACAAAATTTAATATAGGTAACAAGTAAAGTAATCAAACAGTATAATGGAAAATAAGGAATGGTTGACATAAATGCATCAACTCACTGAAACGATTAGGTTGGGCCAAAAGAATAGAACAATTATACCAAGCCGGGGGTCTATACTCCCGTTTAGATGGGAGGGACAATTAAAAAAAAAAAAAAATGACAATAAGTGGTAACAACACCATTGAAAAACAATAGTTACACCTAATATATTCTCCAATAGCTTATCTGAAACCCAGAAATCCATTCTTGAATTTTCTTTTTAAATAAAGTTATTTCAATCGATAGTTTTTGAAAATTCAATTTCTAAACTCAAAATTTTTATAAAGAATATTCTACTATTTAATTAGTACAAAAATCCTTGGAGCAAATTTCTTTTTCAAAGTTTTGAGTTTGGAAATAATGTTTTCAAAAACTATCGATTAAAATAAATTTATTTAATAAGAAAATTCAAGAATGGATGACTGGGTTTCAGATAAGCTATAGAAGAATATTGTAAGTGTTACCATTGTTTTTCAATAGTGTTGTTTTTATCTTAAGTCATTTTTTTCGATAATTTCCTCTCCCATCTTAAAGGGGGTATATAGACCCCCCTTCCGGTATGATTTCCCTATTATTTTGGCTCAATCTGCAAGCTCCAGTGCTTTGATGAATTTATGTCAACCATTATTTATTTTCCATTATACCTACTTGTTATATTAAATTTGTTATCGCTAGATTTTGAATTGTTTTATTTTCAAAACCATTGGGTCTACAGAGTTGACTTTGGTCTCAAGTTAAAGCATATAAAGTTTCTTCAATCTTTTTATTTAAAATTACTTCTTAAGGACAAAAATCGCCAATAACTGAGAAAACCATGAAGCGGTCGCCGCTTGAGGTCTAAAACTTAGGTTATTTTTTAGACAAATATCCTGTACAACTCAGCAAAAATCAGAAATACCAGATTTGATGCATACGTGAATGTCAATGAACAGTTTGCGTTTTCTTTTTCATTTATTTAATTTTAAGTCAATACGCAATTAACATTTTCTGGTTTTATCATTCGCATTTAAAAAATAAATATATTAAGGGCTCTCCCAAACCAACGCGGAACATTTGCTATGCAGGGCCAATCATTCACAATAATACAAAAAATGACAAATAAATATAATGCTAAAGAACAACAAAAACTGCCGTCGGCGAATGATCCGCGCCGCTTTCGCGATGGTTTGGGAGAGCTTTTACTTTTTTTTCGCCCGACATTTGAAGGCATGTAATTTAATGTAAGCCAAAAAATTGCTAAAAAATTGAATGTCAAATAAAAAAGAACAAACTGCAGAGTAAAAAAAATGCATAACAACAAAATGCCAAATAAAAATTGCAAAACAACAAACTTCAGAAAGCCAATTAAACAAAAAAAGATAACAAAAATTGAACAATAAAAAATTCTAAATTAAGATTTGTCATATCATTAAACCGGCGAAACGTAGTTTTCAAAATGTTAAATGCGAAAAAAAATGCGCATCGAAAAACGGCCCAATGACCTTCCACGAACCGTTAATTTGCTAAACAATTCTGGTGATACAAACCAGAGCTGTAAAGTAATTAAATATATTGAGACTTAAGTACTACTTAAGTACAATTCCTTGGTACTTAAATTTTTTAAGTACAAGTACAATTCCTCGGTACTTGTACTTACAAATTTTAAGTACCAGTACCGAGGAATTGTACTTGTACTTAAATTCCACAAAGGAATTTAAAAAAAATTACTTAAGTAATTAAATACTGTACTTAAATACTTTTTCAAATACATACTTCTAATTCCTTTAGTACTTATAATTCCTTTTAAATTCCTTTTGTAAAAAAAAATATAAAAAAAAAAAACAAAAGGAATCAAAAGGAATTAAAAGTACTTAAGGAATTAAAAGTATTTGGAAAAGTACAGTATTTACTTACTAAAGTTATTAATACAATTTTTTAAATTCCTTTGTGGAATTTAAGTACAAGTACAATTCCTCGGTACTAGTACTTAAAATTTGTAAGTACAAAGACCGAGGAATTGTACTTGTACTTGAAAATTTTAAGTACCAAGGAATTGTACTTGTACTTGTACTTAAGCTTATTTTAATATTTTCTCTGGGCAACTATTTCAGAATATGTTCTTCACAGAACCTACGTGTTTTGGTAATAATTCCAGAGGACTTTCACCTCCTCTAAAAAAAACGCTTCGCTCATACTAACCTTTATGAAAAATAAAACATATAATGCAGACCATTTATTCATCAACAGACCAATCAGTTAAACGGTTAACCGTAGTTAAGGTACACAATTTTGCAAATGCGACGAACCTGTTATAAGGCTCGTTCCTACCAATAATTTCTTCTAATAGCTTGTGTTTGAGACTCAAAAGCTTATTGACAAACGTTTATCATTATTTATTAACTAAAATATTACATTTGTTATACTTGTTTAAACTCAATTTAATTTCCTATTTATTCATGTTAAATACCTAGTTACATGTCATACATAAAATACCTACATGTCATACACACTGTACATTTCTTAAAATCATTATTTTCTTATGAATTAAGAATTGTTTCTGTGATCTATTTATGATTTTTTTTTTCTAATAAAGGATTGTTTTTGTTTTTGTCTTTTAGTATATATAATATGGAGTGTTCGTTCCTATCCCTAATGCATTGTTGTACTTGAGCCTGTGATAGAGGGCGTGATTTTAATATAGAGAGGGTATTTTGACAGCTGGCAGGCATGATAGTGTTGTTGTAAAATCTTTCTATATTGAGAATTGAATTACCGCATAGATTACTGCGCCCCTATGATGGTTACGTTTTTGGAATGTAAACGAGAACTCCATATTATATATACTCAAAGGTTTTTGTTTATTTTTGTTACAATTGTGTTTAAATTTAGATTATTCTTAAAAACTAAAAAAAATCATCAAGTGAGGCATTATTTCGTCGAAAAAGGCATTATTTTTTTTTTTGAAATGAGGCATGATTTTGCCTAAACGAGTTGGCAACGCTAGGTGAGTTTCACTCATCTAATCTCTTATCTAATGCCGTTTTCCATTGGTTTCACTCGTTCTGAAATCCAATGGAACAGTCCAAGATGCTTCTACTCAATTCTGAGGTTTGGTATCTGAATAGGTGAATCGTCAAATAAGAATTATTTGCTACCACACAAAAAGTGAAATGTAAAACACGAGTGTATCAACTCCGAACTTCCAAATAATATTTTGTGTTTGATATTTTCATAATTTATTTATTAAAATTTACCAAAAACTTTGATTTTGGATGCAAATTAAATTTAAATAGAAAGTTAAAAAAACATGAAGTACATTGCGGTTTGTTGTGACGTTTGAGTTTGAATGTATTAGTGCTTCTTGAGTGGATTCTGATTTTAAATCAAGAATCGAAATTCTCTTCTCAAAATCGTCAGAAGCGTTATTTTTGTGCCAATGGAATGGTTTCAAAAGACTTCCGGACGCTTCTAGACGCTTCCGGACGTCCAATGAAAAACGGCATAAGAGAGTCTGCAAAATTATGTGCAGTCTCGATCGAAAAGACATTTTGATTTTCATTCTTTCACTTGGATCTTGACCTCAGCAGCAACGTTTGGTCACAAGACAGCGATAAGTATCATTTATAATATTTGTACATATTAAAATAATTAATTATTATAAATCTACTTGGCTTAATTTCTTTTCGTTTTTGGTTCTTTGGCGAATAAAATAATTTGTGGGGTTCGATCCAATTCAACTTGTATTTAATGGTTAATTTAATAATTATTTTTTATAAATCATAGGTATTCTAACTTAATATTAAGTATTTGATTAATCATAGAAATTCTGACTGCTTTAAATATTGTTTTGACCTCAAACTAGAAGATCTTTTAAGAAGGAAGATATATTTTTACTGTTTTATATGCATTTTTTAAAATGCATTTTTGGCTTAGTTCCCCACTGGTAAAAAAAAAATGACCGCCTATAGCCTGTTATACCTCCTGCATTTTAAGACCTTACATTTAAAGATCAGTTCATTAGAACTCAAGTTACATTCACCTAAGCAATACAGCTTTCGTTTCATGTACATAAATCAATAACAAGGACTACCCCCTGATCTGAGTTTAACTACAAATTGAATTCTACACAATTCAATAAAAAAATCAGATTTTCAAACAAAACAACACAAAATTAGTTTACATTCATACACATCCTTATATGTATAAAATAAATTTGAGTTTCAAAAAAAAAAAAAAAACTAATACCAAGAATCGTTTCCATAGAAATTTTTGAAAACAAATAAAGTGAGAATTATTGAGAAAATTCCCTCTCTCATAATATAAGGGACATTTATTTAAGCGACACTAGCGCCAAGCTAGCAGCCAGTGGTCATTCTTCCGAGTGTCACCTTCTATATATATTTGATTGATGTCACTTAATTGACATAGTTTGTTTAATTCTTTCTTCTCTCAAATTGATATTGCTTTCAATTCTTTTCCACTGTCAGAATGTCACTCAAGTGACTTAAAATTGAAAAACCATGAACAGATGTCCAGCCAAAGCTTATAAATGACAAAAACCTACGCTATTGACAGCAAAAAACCAAGAGAGAAAACATTTCTGAGAGTCAATTTTAGAAATAAAGTAAAAGAAAAAATAGAAATGTAAAACAAAAGAAAAAAAAAAAACAACTTCGGTCACAAATCGATGATGGAAATGATAAAACATAGTAGTTGAAATAGAAAAAAATATATATACTTGTGGGTGCATGGTATATATATACATATTTTCGCTATTGTTTTTTTTTTTTTTTTTGCTTGGCGTTGGCGAATGTATGTATGCATCTAGTTCCGACTTAAACCCCCCCTTTTTTAAGGGCACGTTATATGAATTCGTAGAAAAATTTTAATTATGATTTATATCATTGATTAAACTGTATTTGTCAATAAGCTTGTCCGGATTCGGGGTCTTTTTTGTCTAATTTGTCGAGATTATTAAGGATATAAAATCATTTGACGAACCAAATTTGCTGATTGCTCCGAACAACCTACCTACATGTATGCGGGCTACATGAAATTTGGCCCCAATGAAATATGACCCAAACATAAAATGAAAAATCGGCCCAACAATTTATATGGGAAAGAACAAAAACAAAAAAAAATTGTAAATTGGGGCCATTTTTCATGGTTTTGGGGCCCTTTTTTTCATTTTTAATCTTGGGGTGAAATTTCATTATGAAAAATGGCCAAACTTTTATTCTTCAACCAAAATACTTTTATAACAAAAACTTTAATACATAAACTTTGATAGCAGACCGACTTACAACAGAGGCGCCTGCCAGGCGACTGGGCATACCATAAGCGGAGCAAAGGAGTCGCGTGTGGGGTAAAGATGCCCCAAAAAAGGAGTTATAAAATCCTTGAACCCGCGAAGCGGGCTAGGTAAGCTACTTTAAAGGCTCGCCCTAACCGATAATTTTTGGGGTAATTTTACATTTTTAGTTTGGGGCCACTTTTCATGAGTTTGGGTCCATTGGGGCCATTTTTGATTGGGGCCAAATTTCATGCGGCCATCATGTTCGCGTTGTAGTCTTTATAAATTCTAAGCAAGATCGTGTGACCCAGTCGGGCCATTTATTTTAGTAGAGAAAGAGAACAAATTTCTTTTCCTTTGTTAGGAAATATTGAATTGTCCAAACGGAAGTGCATGATAGGACTTAACGATGTTCTTTGGCATTCCGCCACAAAAGTCCCCAACTTGCTATACAACATTCATCCAATCATATGTGCTAAACTAGAATAGCTACTGTACCTATGCATTTTGAATGGATCTGTTGCACCAACAACAAACAGTATCACCTTCAACCAGGATACGATTTCATATCGAGTTGGATATCGTATATAGTGGAAATCTATTGGTCGGGTTTATCTTCTGACTATAGGATGTCATTGACGGTAATTTTGGAATGCAAGGGCATTCAGTCAAGTGGGAATATCCTTCGATTTGTCGATGGAAAGAATGTATCTACATTTAACCTGATTTCTCATTGTTTTCCGTCATCGCTTCTGAAGATACGATGTGAGATAGGTAAGGTATCTATACTAAAATGTGCACAATCCTTGGAAAACATTTTTTATGAGTTTTTATGGACTTGGGTACACTTTTTTCCTGGATTCTTTATTCATTATCGACTATCGAGTCATTTGGCTATGGGAAGTCATTTTTATCATTGAAGTGAAACAAAATTGTTTCAAATTCGAATAGTTTTGAAAAAAGAATAGTTTTAATAAGGATTGCAGCTTAATTTAACTACTTTTGTGGTTATTTTTTGTAATTACGAGTAGGTATAGGTGTGGTACATATATATTAGGGTGTCGTTATTTTCCAAACTCTTGTTCTTTGGATAGCACACCCCGTCATGTTGTAAAAAAAAATATTGACCAAAAAAATATGATCCGGGAACATAAACCCGCGCCTCTAAGGTCATACTTTTCCCATACAAATTTGTATGGGAATTTTACACTATTCACATTTGATTTTTTTTCCCTCGAACTATTACAGTTGTTCTAAATTTTTTGTGAATTCTGATTGATTAATTGATACTTTACAAAACTGCATTTAAAAATGTATTAAAAAAATTTAAACTATAATTTATATCGATTTTTAAAATTAATAATTACTTTAATATTTTACCGTTTTTCTGTCTTATTTTTTATCACTTGATCTTCAACAGCTTTTGTTGTTTTTTTTTTATTGATTATCATTAAGCATGCGAATTTTTAATGCATTAAAAAAAAACGCATTAAAAAGTGAACAAAAACAAATTAGAAATAATTTAGAATAACAACTGATTTAGTTCGAGAGAAAAAAATCAAATGTGAAAAGTGTAAAATTCCCGTACAAAATTGTATGGGAAAAGTATGAGCTTAGAGGCCCGTGCCTCTCTTAGTGACCTCGGATCAAATTTTTGTTGGTCAATAATTTTTTTTCTTACGGCATAAACTTTCGAAGAATTTTAAACAGAAAAAGTTAACTGAGACCAAACTGAAATAAATTGAAAAAATCAGAGATTATTAAACTCTTTACTTATTTACTCATACCTAAGCCAGTTTTTTTAGTCAGTTAAACCTCAAACTAAAAAATAAAGAGTACGTATACGCCCGAGTGCACACTCCAATCATGCTGTATACAGCATGTCCCACTATCAATAGTCCATACAAAAAGTTGTGAAAGGCCAGAGCATGACCTTTCAGCGTTTGGTAACATGTTCATCATAAAGGTTTGCGGGTAACGTCTATTTTTTTGAAATTTAAAAAAAAAAGCTTTACTTTAATCAGTTTTTTGCTCAACCCGTCCATAATTGAGTTTTGTTTTAACGATTTTTGTTTTAAATAATTGGTAAAAGTTATACTATTTTTTATTTAAGCTTATAATTAAAAATAAATAAATAAAATAAAAAAAAAAAAAAAATCGGGTGGCACAACGGCTCATGAAGAACCAGGGCCTAGTGACTAACAACTCGCAACCATTCCTGTGGGCGCCTGTCAACAGGAATGGAAGGGATCTACAATTTTATGCCGAATCCGAACGGCTAGACGAGAAGCACTTATTCGTGACAAGTGATACTCTTGGAGGATTTGTCAATTCCTCGCAAGAAGCCCTGAAAAAAAACTTTTTGGTTTTTAGGTAAAAAACTAAAAAGTTTTTTTTTTTTAATTAAAATTTTTATTATATAATAGATTATTAATTTTTGACTTCAATCTTTTTGAATAGGCCCCTGATCAAAATTCGCATGACTCAATACTGGTTTTATCTGCTTAAAATTTAATATTTTCCTGTAATTTCTAAAATTATGGATTTGAGGTTTGCAGCATTTTAAAAAAATACAGAGTGGGGTATCTAACAATTAATTTTAACATGCCTGAAGAAGGACGTAAAACACGTCTGAAACGTCGCAAGTGAAAGAAGAGTTATACAAAAATCGACAAAGACCTATAGCCCACGTAGGAATACAATTTTAGAAATTTACAAAAAGGTCACGAAAATAGAAACAATCACCCCAATTACGAAATTCGTGTTATCAAGTCGTATTTGGTCGTATGTTGGGTTTGAGGTTTCCTTGATGGTAAAGTATCATCTTTTTTGGTTCAAAAGTTTTGAGAATTTACGAATAGAGACTTTGCGATACTGGTATTAAAACTTAACAACATATTTATCAAAAGACATGGCGAAAAGAACAAAAATTGTTCAAAAACAACACAAATTGTTCTTTTCGCCATGTCTTTTGATGGTGATATTGTTAAATTTAAATACCACCAAAGCAACGTTTGATGTTTCTATTCGCAAATTCTCAAAAGCTTTGCACCAAAAAAGGATTACATTTTACCATTAAGGAAACCACAAGCCCCACATACGACCAAATACGACTTAATACTAATTTCGTAATAGGTGTGAATTACTATTTTGCTATCGATAGTTTGTATGAAAACGTCAAAATATCTGAGCCAACGAATGAAAATATTTTTTATAAAACAAATTAATTTTTTTTCTGATTAGTGGTTTAAAATTGATTTTTTTTTTCACATTTTTTGTTTCATTAACGATCGCAATAATGTTCTATGCGAGATTTTTTTTATTTGAATGTATTTTAAAACACGTCTGAATGTATTTTGTTTTTATTTTGCATGCTTGTCCAAAACCTGAAAGGTTAGTAATGGCGATTTCTAGGTTTCGTGATAGTGCTGTTCATTTTTGCTTCGATGACTTTGCTAAGTTCAGATAACGTTTTTTTCGACAATTTTATCTCAACCTGCAAAAAAAAACACGGCTTTTGCAAGGATAGGCAGAATTTTGAAACCAGAATTTCGACCCACTCGCAAATAATTAATTAAGATGAGTTAGCGACGAGTTATCATTAACTCGTCGGTTAGGTAGTTAGATTTCTGCCACTTACGAGCTAGCTAACCCAACAAGGGAAGTGGTTTAGAAAAGCAGATATAAGTTTTAATTCACAAATCTCTTAATCCATGATTATTCGAGAGGTCATAAGACATAAGTTATAGCAATATTTTTTTAAGCATTTTTTTGTGTTAATATAAAATGGCTGTAAAAGTTAAAGTCAGAGCCTATTTTGGTATCAAAATATTTACTGAATTTAAAATAAAAAAGGAAATTTTTGAATTACAACTATAACTGGCCACTAAGTGAAAAAACTTAGACGTACTTAGGAACATTTGCTTATTTAAGCAAATCCTGTTATTTTAAACTCTAAGCCATCTAAGAGAATCCTTAGCAATTCAAAATAATACAAATACTTATAGGAAACCATTTATAATTACATTTTAAAAAATACAACAATCTATAATAATAATTGATTTTCATTTCAAGATCAAAGGCGCAATTTATAATTGATTGGTAGATGTTATCTTTGACTTTTTGTGATCAAACAACAATTTATTTTACTCTCTTCAGAGTTTCATGTTAAAACATTAATTGCAGTTGCATTTACTTCAAATATTTACCTACAAAAGAATTTTTATTCAAGTGCCACAATCATGAGTATAAATATCGGCGTTCATTGAAAATCAAAAGTCAAGTCTCACAATGAAGGCAACAAGTAAGTTCGATGTGAAAGGGTTTTATATTTGTCAATGTTTTTTTTTTATTAATTTTATCTTTCTGTTTTATCTTTAAGTTTTGGCAATTTTCCTTGTCGCCATTATCGGCAGTGCTCTTGGTCTAGTTAATCTTCGTGATGGCCGTCCTGGCTGTATGACAGATAAGGAAATGATTCAAGTCTTTTACCGAAATTTCTGGGATGCTAATGCATATTGGGCTTGTAGAACTAAAGGAGTTGCTGCTTCAGCAATGCGCTGCGATGAAGGTGGCTTCCAGGCTAGATTAAATAAATGCGTTGACTGGGAGGAATGGGAATGGGAAGATCCTGTTGCCCCACCATCCAGAGCTTTATAAATTCAAAAGGATATTGAGCATTGGAATTGGACCCTTATTAAATAGTACCTAACCTACCTATTTACCTACTTGCATAATATACTTTTCAACTATGAATTATTAAATATTTACGTTGCTGAACAAGAATTAACAAAAAATAATAAATACCTGTACATTGAAAATATTTAAATTTTGTTTGAATTTGTCTTTTTCTTTTCCTTAGAGCACAATTGGGGCTATCGTGAATTCAATTTCCCTGGGAAATTCTTCGAAAACTAGAAACGCAAATACTTTTTCAGTCCTCTTTTAAGTTTTAAATTGTCCTAATGAAATGACAGCCAAATTTATAAAAATGAGTCCCAATAAAATAAAGACTTTTAAAAGTAATTCACAATTATGAGCTATATATCGGCCTCATAAGCTAGACCTCGTAACTGAAAAATTTCAAGTTTAGAGAAAAGACGAAAATGTTCCACGAACCCCAAATACCAGTATTGATTAATAAGACCGCTTTCACACAAGGAAACTGAGTTGCCAGAAACTAGCTAGTTTGTAGGCGAGTAGGGTGTGAGGGGAGATCTTTTGACTTCCTTTTACGCCCTTCTCGCCTAGCAACTAAAAATCGGCCGGCAACTCATTTTCCTTGTGTGACAGGGGTCTAACTAAAATTAAAAATTTTAGTTATTAATCAATAGTGGTCGTTTGTTAGTAAAAAAAAGAACTTGGCAGTAAGTAAATTATGGTAGAAAAGTTACATCCCCACATGTCGACTTGAGTAAGATGTATAGGTACATATTCAAGAGTATACAGATTTGGTGCCTACAATTTTGGGTGAAGACGTGTCTAGACAAAAAATAAATTAAATAAATCGGGTGGCACAACGGCTCATAAAGAACCAGGGCCTAGTGACTAACAACTCGCAACCATTCCTGTGTGCGCCTTTCGACAGGAACGGAAGGGACCTACAATTTTATGCCGAATCCGAACGGCTAGACGAGAAGCACTTATTCGTGACAAGTGATACTCTTGGAGGATTTGTCAATTCCTCGCAAGAGGCAGTAGCCCTGAAAAAAAACTTTTTAGTTTTTAGGTGGACGAGGCTGGGAAGCGATCCCAGACCTCCAGCGTGACAGTCGAACGCACTAACCATTAGGCTACGGGCTACTACAAGTGTCTAGACAGGGTTGGGTAAAAAGAAAGTTTCAGTAGGTAAACTATGAGTTTCCGAAGGTTATACTAATGTCCTAAAAAAAAGACCTTAATATTACTGCTTTGGGTCAGGTAAAATATTACGAGGTCTAGCATGTGTCTTTGTTTAAAATATAATATGGTCATATGATACTATCATAATGTGTCATATAGCCATATTTGAGCATTAGACGATATGGCAAAAAGCAGCAAAGTAATATGGTCATATGACACTTTGAAAAAGCGACAAATAGCCATATTTTCGAATATGGCCATTTTACACTTTCACAATGTGAGTGTTTTTTATAATACAAATTCTGTATACTACTGAAATAAATCAGCCAAATAGAAGACGTAGCATATTGATTCAAAATAGCTTTTAACGGCCTTTAGTCCTTTAAAATTGGCGTTTCGTCCCGGCGTTCGCACTTGGACCCTTCAGTTGACAGGCACGGGTAACAAAATGTCCAACAATTCTTGATTAGAAATTCTAGTTGGGTTGGATATAGTTCACAATTGATTTTCGCAGTAAAATTGATGTAAGCTGCACTGAACTTAACCAAAATTGCGTCTTGACAAGGCCCTCACTGTCAACTGAAGAGTCCAAGTGGGAACGCCAGCACGAAACGCCAATTTTTAAAGACTTAAGGGAGCGCCGTTGCAAGCCCTTAGATCAACTGGGGCAAGCTCAGAAAACCCGCCTTTTCATATAGAAATATTTAAGTACATTTTTTTTTTCCGGAGGAAATTTCAAAACTACACTAAGGCGCCAGTTATAGCGATAATTAAAAACCATCAGTAAAAGTTGAAACAGGTGAAAACTGGAATTTTTTACTTACGGGCGGTTATAGCAATCAGTAAAATTATATCAGTAAATTAATGTCAAACCCACAGCCGCAATCTTTTATTTATTTTTAATGATGCAAAATGCTTCAGTAATTTTATTACTGATGAGTGGAACAGTAAAAAAATGGAACATAGAAAACTGAAACGAAATGTTCCATTTTTTGGGTTTTGACAATCAGCTGTTCAGTAAAACGAATTTCCATCAGTAAAATAAATAAATGGTTTTTTTACAAAAATTATTCATCCTTGGGATTATTTTTTGGCAGAAAAAAATATTTTTATTGATTTGCCATCGATTCGTACCATTTTAATGTTTCAATTCTTTTTTTAACACAGCAAATTATCCAAAAGAAAATTTTTACTGATGGTTTTTAATTATCGCTATAACTGGCGCCTAAGGTAGAACCAAAATAGTGTTGGACTCACAAAATAAAACACCGGTAAATCAGGACCAATCAATGAAAGATCGACAAATGATTTTTCTTCTTAGTTTAAAATCATATTTTAAAGTTTTGATACTTTTCCATAGCTGTTAAACCATCAGTTTGGCCCTTCTTAGTTTCCAAACATTATTTCATACAAAACAAAAAAATCAAATAATAAATCGTGGGCCCAGTGGCTCGTCACTTCCGTATTTTTTGGCTCCAAACCACTTATAAAAATCAACCCAAATTAAAAAATAAAACTAATAGTCAATTATTTATAATTAAAACAAATACAAAGACCAACACATTTCAGTTGATACAAATATTTTATAAAGAACTTATTTTCTTTGCTTTAACTTAGCAAAGTCTGGAATAAGTTTTTATAGTCAATTTGATCACATAATTCACTCTCTATGGATATTGTTTCCAACCCTATCAAGCGTTCCTGATGGCTTATTGTCGATCGCAGATAATTTTTTTTAAATCTTTAGTTTCGAAAAACTTAGCTCTCCTGACACCACTGAAACAGGTAATGTTAATAATATCTGCAAGGCAATGACCAAGTTAGGTAAAAGTGACAGCATATCATTCTTAGCAAACAAATTCAAAGCTTGAAGGGGAGGATTGATCAGCAGGAAAGATCGCAGCCAGATTCAATACATCGTCATACAGATCAATGCCATCAGTAACCAAGCTCTCTCCGACTTTTAATATTAAGTCCAAATCTTTGCAGCTCTTCATTGTTTCAGATTTCGTTGAAGATCTGAGAGCATGAATATCATATAGAAAATTGAAGATATTGCTGTATGCTTGTAGTTGTTGAAATTTTTCTTCAATTAAAACCACTGCTGTGTCAACAACATTATAAAAAAATTCCGTTCTAAATTGGTCTTTTGTATCTGTTAAAAGTTCGTCTCGAGCCTCGTTTTCGAAATAACGCGTCTTGCGTCGAACTTGGACCGTATTGTTAGGGGGAAATATCGGATCTATCTGTACCTCAGATCCAAAACTTCTTGCAAATTGAAGATATTGCTGTATGCTTGTAGTTGTTGAAATCTTTCTTCAATTGAAACCACTGCTGTGTCAACAACATTATACAAAAATTCCATTCTAAATTGGTCTTTTGCATCTGTGTAACTTTCGTCTCAAGCCACGTATTCGAAATTACGCTTCTTGCGTCGAACTTGGACCGTGTTGTTAGGGGTAAATATCGGATCTATCTCTACCTCAGATGCAAAACTTTTTGCTTCATTCAGTATTCGTGAAAAGTGTTCATCTTATCTATACAGTTTCAGGAAATCTGTAGTCCTATATTCCTATATAGGATCTTAAAGCATTCAGCTATATTCAAATCAGTACTTTGAAATAACTCTGATGCAACATTAACTTTGTTAAGGATATAGAACAAAATTATAATGTTACACATGAATCTGAAATTAGCGATAGATTCGCCTAAGCACCGAGCCTCATGTTTCGTTCGATTATCTCTTTTTTCATAAAGCGAAATGTGCGTCGTAGATTTCTCCAAGCTGGAAGCGTATGGGTTTGATGGCGTCAATCCTACTTTCTCAACGCGTATCACTGACAACTTTAAGGTTCAGTAACGAGATATATTTTTAAAGTCCATCCCATCTACTCGTGGAACTAGAAAAAAAACGTACATCTTCTGAATAAGACCGAAAAAACCAAAGTTCGTCCAGAAGCAGCATCGCCAACACCAAGATTAAGAGTACCTATCAGCAGAGCAAGGGCGTACCAAATTTTATTTTAAAAAATGTTCAAGAATTTTTATATATAAAAAATTAATTAAAAAAAAACCGCTCTAACTATTTTTGAATTTATTTTTTTCATAAATTCAAATTTATTAAACAAATCAGATGGCATACTTTTCTTGAGCTCTATCTTCTGTAGCTATTAGAATAACTAATTTATAATAATTCATAGTAATCATTTTAATTTTAAATTGTTTTTTAAACTTTCTTTTTAATGATATCATAATGTTATGGAACCAATAAATAAGTACATTGGTAATTTCAAGCAACGTTAAAGTTGTTAGCTACGAGAGCAAGTTTTGTGCGATCCAGTCGTGCCCATTTTTTTTTTTTAATTAAAGGAACAACAAAAAATAAATAAATAAAATAATTGTTGGGTCAAGAGACTTCAATTCTTGGAATATTTTTAATGTGCTGATTTCGACTATATGACCTTAGATATTTCATTCCAATGCCTTACATATTTTTTTATCGAGACAATTTTTTACCACAGTAAACAAGAATTTAATTCAGATGTTTTGTTTATTATTTTAAAATGTGTGCGTACATCATAATCATTATGGCCAGTTGTGTCGATAGTAATCTGGATGACGAATTCAAATTTTAAAATAAAAGAAAAAAAGCCACAACTTAACCGATGATAAACTTCAATCAAAAATAAAAACAGACAAATGAAAAAAGCTGGAACAAAATATTTGTATTTAATCAGTTGACGAAAGTTAGGCAGTACATCCTGTTATATTTCTCCACGAATCCCAAGGAATGCATCCCAGGTATCCTTCATACGCAACAAAACCTCTATTTTTTGGACAATGCATCACCGAGGGCGGAGAACTGCTGTCGCTACACAGAATATAAGAAGTAGGATCACCCTGTAAGGGATGAGGATTTGCAGCGTTTGTTCCCTCACAGGAATCAATTTTTCGTACATTTTGCTTCAAAATGCAACCATCATTCCAATCTTCCCATGCGATACATCCAGAAACTGTTGCATTGCTTTTAAAACCATATCCAGAGCGGCAATTTGAAACCTGCGTCTTATTTGTCTTAGAATCACAAAAGATGATTTCGGTTGGATTTGTACTGCCCCATGCCTGATCGCTAAAAAGACAATCTTCACAAATAACAGCGCTGATCCAAAGAACAGTAAGGAATGATAGAACTTGCACTACTAAAATTTATAATAAAAAAAATCATTAGTTCTTGGAAACTATATACATGATTAAAAATATTTGTATGAAATACCTTTAAACATTTTAAGGATTTTTAACCACTGAACAATGATTGATACTCACTGACAAAAGGCAGATAGGCTTTTGTGGTGATTTATATATAAAATATCGGTATAGTCACTCGAAACCAATTATAATTAGTAGGTACTTCTTGACGATTGAATTGGTTAAACATTTCTAAGTTAATCAGTTTGGGAATAAACCAATGAGCTATTTAATCAGCTCCGAAATTAGTGTCTTGTCAGTTTTTTTCTTTTAATCTAATCTAATCAGTTATATGAAGATACAAAGCACTATAGTACATAATTTTTGAACATTTTGATTTTGAAGTTGTTCATCATCATATACATAATTATTTACCGTTGAATGTGATGAAAAATTCATCAATTTTTGGTTTACATATCTGTAATTTTGCTTTTGCGCTCGTGATGTTGCATCGAAATATATTTGATAACATTCTACTCCACACACTTAATCGAAAAATTATCGATAATCTAGTGAGTAGTGAGAGTAGTTGTATCGACATTTTTTGTGACTTTTTCTATATCAACAAGCCATTGGGCGCATTCAATACAAAATTTGACAACTGCTGAAAATAAAGTACTTAATTTTTTTCGTTGAATGCAAAATTTTATAAAATGTCAGTTTTGTATGGAGAGCCTTTTTTTTGTATAGAAAAGCTGTCAGCTGAAATTTCAGATGGAAATTTCTTGCTGAAAATTCAGATGAAACGTAACTAAACTTCACTAAACGTAACTGAATGTCATCTAACTTTTTATGACAGCTGGCCAATCAGAAGCTCCATCTGAAAATAAAGTACTGACAAATTCGATGCGTTGAATGAGCCCATTCTCACAGAAGCAGAGTAGGACCAAACTATCCACTATCTACGATTTTACTTGCGATAGAAGTCGGTACTATAGGGCAAGTTTTAGATTCGTAAAAAAATCGAACTTGTGATACACATTTTACCTAGAATTACGATGATAAAAATAGATTTTAATATCCTACCTATTAGTACAGGTAAAATAGGAAATATAAAACATAAACAATCCTACTCTCATGAAAGTTGGTAAAAACGTTACATTTACCATAAGAATAAAGAATCGAAAGTGTATACAAATATCTTGTAACCTTTCCGAAAAAAACTGTTTTTTTTTTCTGAAAATTCCATAAATAAGGTGCTGAAAACTTTAAAAATTCATTAAAAAAAACTATGGCTGACCAATTACTGGAATGAGTTGACCCTTTATGAGGATATAATGGCCTTTCAAATGGTATACAGTCGACTCCGCTTAACTGGAACACCATAATTGCAGAACATTTGTTTCAGTTAACCGAACTGCTGATAACTGAAACTTGTCTAAATAAGCGGAGTTTTATCAAAATTAATTAAATTCTCCTTGTTTTTGTGAATATCTTATAAATGAAGTGCTTAAAGTTTTTGTTGATTTATAAAAAAAATCTATGGCTGACCAATTATTAAAACTAATTGGCCTTTTATGAGGTTTAGTTAACCATTGAGATGTTATATATTTTTTTTTTCGAATGAATGAGGTGCTAAAAATCACTTTTACCTTGAAAAATCTTTACAAAATTAATTCAAAAAAATGGCTGACCAATAACTGAAACTAGCTGATCCCTTATAACGGTTTTGTATAGCCTTTTGAATGGTACTCGTATACTTTTTTTGCGAATATCCGATAGATGAGGTGCTAAAATTTGCGCTTGACCTTAACATAAACTTTAATCATTATTAAATGGTTTCCCAATTTTTGAAACTACTTGACGTTTTTTGACCATTTAGGGAAATTTTAGATGGCATACTTTTTTTTGCGAATATCCCATATATAAGGTGCTTAGCTCCCGGAGCCGAAGAGGTCTGTAAGTTGGCAGGGCAATTTCACCTAGAGTCCAAGAGTAACGGGATAAAGGCAGTAATTTGCAGTTTTTTTGCATTTATTTTGGATTTCTATTCCCGATTTTGCAGTTCACCAAATAGTGGGTGCAATCGAGTGACCTGCTAAATTCACAGTGAAGTTAGCAGGTCACATAGTGGTTCTCGAGAAACAAGCATGCTAGAGGCTTGAAGTATGACTCCAAAGGACAATGGGCAAAAATGTATGGAGCGTGGGCCCAGCACCAATAAGAAAGGATTTCATATCGTATATAGGTACATGTTCATGCATTCATTATCCGTTAACCGTTTGTCCTAATTCGCTGTGTGACAAAAGTTATTTAATTTTGATTAAAATGAGTTTTAGGGTCACAATTCCTTTTTTCCATAGTTTTTCGTTAATATTTTGTGTATTTTTCGCTCGATTTAAGCCATTTTTTTGAATTTTTTCAGATTTTTAAAATAATTTTTAGGGGTCGCAAGCAGCAATTTTATGCAAAAATCAGTTTTTGGAGTATTTAATTTGTAAAAAATACAAATATTGGTTATTAAATAATATTTTTGATTTCAAAATCATCTCTGGAAAACAACAAACAAATATCAATTTGTATCTCATTTATCGGAATAAAAATGCGTACTATGTTCAAGGTATTAAATTGCAATTCGTAAAAATTGCACAAAACAACCCACAAACCACCCTTATAATATACTATTAGCGGTTGCATTTTTTTAACATAATCCTTATTTAGTAAAGAAGAAAATGGTTGTACATTTTTGGCGAAATGATTCCTAAATACATCAAAAAAAAATATTAACAAAAAATAGATTTTTTTTTTCCTTTTTATGGTACTAAAATTTTTTTTAACTCAGTCAGTTTTTTAACCAATTTCAAAGAAGAATGTTAGAACTTTTTTTATTAAATATATTTTTTGCTCAAGCTACAAAATCAAGTACAAGTTAAACAGATTATCTAAAATAAGGATAATGAAAAAGAAGATTTAGTGTAAATATGTTTTTTTTTGTCTACTTGTTCAAAAACGACGACCTGGCTTTGATTCTGGACTATTTAGTGATTTTTGTGTAAAACAAGAATCTGGATTAGTTATTTTTGTATATGATAAAAAAGAGACTTACATTCGTCTTTGAAAAACCGCAAAGAAACTTAAAATCGGCAAGGAACTGACTGAGTTAAAAATCTTTTAGTTCCATAAAAAGCAAACAAAATATTATATTTTTTGTTTGTATTTAGTTTTAATCTATTTTGTGATTATCCCGCAATAAATGTAATACCAATTTTTTTGTTACTAAATAAGGAATAAGCCAAAAATATTTCAACCCCTTATAATAATATATAACGGTAGATTTGAGGGTCGTTTTGTGAGTTGTTTTGTCTTACTTTTACAAATTGCAAACGAACCTTAAAAACAATACCTATTTTTATTTTGATAAATGAGGTAAAAATTAATATTTTTTTGCTTTTTTCCAGAGATGATTTTGACTTCAAAAATATTATTAAAAAACCAATATTTGTATTTTTTACAAATTAAATACTCAAAAAAACAGCTTTTTGCATCAAATTGATGCTTGCGACCCCTAAACATAATTTTAAAAATCTGAAAAAAAACAGGTAGTGTATCTTGGGTTCAAAGAACTTAACTTAAAATAGTTAAAATTGTTTAACTCGAGCGAAACAAAATATTAAAGAAAAACTATGTAAAAAAGGAATTGTGACCCTAAAACTAATTTTAATAAAAATTAAATAACTTTTGTCACACAGCGAATTTGGACAAACGGTTAACGGATAATGAATGCATAAAAATTTACCTACTTACATATATACGATATAAAGGCCGTTCTTATTGGTGCTGGGCACAATTTGCCCATTGTCCTATGTAGTTTATTTTACATTTTAAGAAATTTTAGGTCCAAATTTGGAAGTGCTTCATACTTCTCTGCTAACTTCACAGTGTAGTTGGCAGGTCAGATGCTGTCTCGAGAAATAAGCATGCCAGAGACCTGAAGTAAGGGCTCTGAATTTCCAGTTTAATTTGCATTTCAAGACATTTTAGTTACAAATTTTGAAATCCTCAATAAAAAAAAAAAAAAAAGAAGGGAACAGCCCTGTTAATTTCACAGTATGACTTTTTTTCAAATAAAGGACTTCAAAATTTTTGAACTAGAATTTCTTGAAATGCAAAATAAACTGTAAGTTTAGAGATTTACTTCAAGTCTCTAACATTCTCAGTTCTCTAGATACTCTCTAATTTTTATCAAATAAAGGAATTCAAAATTTAGACCTAAAACTTCTTGAAATGCAAAATAAACTGCAACTTTGGAGTCTTACTTCAAGTCTCTAGCATGCTTAGTTCGCGAGATACACAATATGTGAACCGCTAACTTCACTGTGAAGTTAGCAGCCCACTCGATTACACCCACTATTTTGTGAAGTGCAAAATTGGGAATAGAAAAGCATAATAAACTGCAAATTACTCCTTGGTCCCGTTAGGCATCTTCACAGACGTGAGCCAAAGTATTATTTTTTTTTTTAATTGGTTTAATTTCTATAAAATAAAAATTCAAATACATTATTATGTAGATTGTACTTTAAAAAAGTTATTTAACCTTTCTGTATAATCAACAGTATTTTAAAATATTACCAACAGTTAATAGAGCATACATATATACAATAACATATGAGTGTTTTTTGTAATACAAATTCTATATACTACTGAAATACATCAGCCAAGTAGATGACTTAGCATTATTTAATTGGACTTTTTGAATTATTGATCCAATATAGCTTTTAACGGCCTTTAGTCCATAAAAATTGTCGTTTCGTCCCGGCGTTCTCACTTGGACCCTTCAATTGAAAACGCCGGGACGAAACGCCAATTTGTATGGACTAAAGGCCGTTAAAAGCTATATTGAATCTATATACAATAACATTTTAGATTTTTTCCAGATTTTTTCTAGATTTTATTTTGACTTTTCCAAATTTTGTATTTCGAGATTTTTGTAGATTCGAGATTTTTGAAGTTCTATTTAGATTTTTGCATTTCAGATTTTTGTTTTGTTTTTCTTGATTTTGTCCATTCGAGATTTTTGTCATTCAAGATAACGTCATGATCTCAAAAATGTATTTTAATATACATTTTTCCCCTCTCACTCCAAAGAATTGAAAGGTCTTGTTCAAATTTAAGGTACAATTCAGAGAATGCCTATAACGTATAATTAAAGCTCTCCATTAAAGTATAGCTATGTGCCAAGTGATTATCTTTTTAAACAAAGCCTTATTTGGTCTATGCTAATGGTAAGAAAGAATTATTATCCATTTTGTATTTGTCTAAAACTATAGTTCTTTATAACCAGGTACAGGAAATTTAAATGCTCCTTATTCTGATAACCTTAAAGCTAAACACTTAAATAAGAAAATTCATACATATTTGTCAAAACCTCAAACAAGGACCGAAGACGAACAAAAAAACCCACTGGCTTTCTTCTAAAAAAATCAATAAAAATAATAATAACGACTTAGATAAACGAAGAAGAAGGCAAATATATAAAGTTTTCCTCAAATATTTTCATGGGAAAATAAGATTCCTAACAAAAAACATCAGAGATCTAAGCCCAAAGAATTTTTATTTTTCTTATTTTTATTTCAAGAATTCTTCTCATCCTTTTATCACAGAATTTTCATTTGGCATATGTGGAGTTTTTTTATTCTCTTATACCTATACACACATTATATTGAAGTTGAACCTACTTTTTCGTTTATTTCTCTTTACTTATATTTTTTTTAACTTTTCTTTATTTTTTTTTTGCCATAAACTTCCTTTTTTTTTCTTTTGCCATAAACTTCTACCACATGTTATCCTTCAGCTTGGCTTAGTTTTTTGTTTATAAACAAAATGTCAGGACTTGTGGGCTATGCTTTTTTTGGAAACGACCTCCGAAAAGGAGAATGTTTGGGTTTTCTTTAAGAACCTATGATATATATGCAGCGGCTAATATTTGTGAACTCAACAAAACACTATAAGCACTAAAACTTTCTTCGTGGAGTAGAAATTACTAAGCATGACCATCAGGACATCAGGTCAACAAAATAAGATTTTTCAGCCGATTGCAGTAATATTTCTAACGTCAACGTGTGTAGAGTAACTTTATTATATTTTTTCACCAAGCTACCACACTTTCACCGAACCATAGCTAACATACAACGACCTAGTAATATTTTTAAAATTCAATTTCCACTCAAAACAACTGTGTAAAAGTTTTGTAGATTCATCAAAATGACGGTCAGCGAAAACGTTCTTTTGATTATTATCCCAACATATGTAAGTTTTTCACCCTCGAATACGACAAGAATCAATTAAATTTTCATGTTAAACTTATATTGTAAATATTGTTAAACATCAGCAAAGTAAACAATTTACTAGTAAATATACAAAACTCAAGTATATTATGACGTAAATTTAACGTCTCGGGATGTTTTGTTTCTTTTTAAAAGATATTATTTGACTTTAAATCTCTTGAGTACCTATTTCTTATCGTTATTTATGCACCATCGATCTTTTTTTCTTTTCTTTTTAAAGAACAGAATTTTACTATAAATACATTCAATTTGTTGTAAAGATATCTAGTATCATTCATTTAATCATCGAACGACAATATGAAACTTTATGGTAAATTAATATAAGATTGATTTTTATTTATTGAAGTTTAATAATAATTTGTTTTGTTTTAATTGTTATACTTGTACATAGTTGCAGTAGCTTTCTTGATGACCCTTGGCGTTTCAATGGCAGTTATTTTGGGTAGTGGCCAGCCAGGTTGTAAATTCGATAGTGAGATAGCTGTGCGATATTATAGAAATCTATGGGACCCATCATTGTACTGGGAGTGTGAGGAAAAAGGCGTTGCAGCATCTAGCAGAAAATGCCCTGAAATGACAGCTTGGGATGATACTGAGAAAACATGTGTTGATTGGGATCTCTGGACATGGCTGGATCCTGTAGAACCACCAAGCACTCCTTAAATATATATATTAAATTCTAAACTATTAACTGCTATACATAATTTATGTTTTGACAATAAATTAATTCTGAATTGACAATATTTTATTTTTAAATTCATTTATTAAACTTAAAAAGTAGGTATAGACTTTTAGTTGTCAATCATGGTTTACTTTTAGCTAGCTTGTATTATATCAAAATATATTCGTTAAAAAGCGCACTCAAGATATTATTTTTAACATAACGATGATATAAAACGCGAAAAAGTGGGACTCAATTCTGTGTGTCTGTAGGTCGCAATTCAGTCTGTCTGTCTGCCTATACCTCGACCTGCAGCCAAAATCTCTGAAGCATTTTTCTTCAAAATTTGGGCTTAATGTTCTAAGGTGATTCCATGGAGGGGAAATTGAAATATAAATAAAAATATAAAATAAAATAATAATTAATAATTAATAACGTAAAATTAAAAAAAAAAAATTGAATTTGAATATATTGAATTTGAATATTTTTTAATTTTTTTTTTTAAATATTGAGTTTGAAAATTATTTTTTTCAAAAACTGTTGATTAAAAAGACTGTATTTAAAAATAAAATAAAAGAAGGAATTTCTAGGTTTGCAAAAAAGTATAACAGGATGTTGTAAGTGTTGGCATTGTTTTGTAATAATCTGTTTTCTGTTTGAGGTCAATTTTTTTTAGAAAATTGGCCCTCCCGACTCTTGTCTTGTCTAAACCAAACCTATATGCCTAATCTTTTTTTCACACTTTAGGTGAATCACCTTGTATAATAGCTGATATTATCTGTAGAGAAGAAAAAAACTGTGAAATTGTGCATTAAAATGGCTTTGACAATTGAAAACTTTAGAAGGAGTACATTTATTAGATACAAATTAAAGTCCTTTTTTAAGAGCGTTTAATTTTCTACAAATATTGAATGCCACTCATTTGAATACTTGTTATTATTAATCTTCCATTGGAAATTATTGTAATTGCTGCGACTTGAATTGAAAATTTTGACATATCTTCACGTTTTGAGGTTTCTGGAATCAGGATCCGTCGTTTTTAGCAAGATATCTGTATGTGTATGTAAGTACTCTCGGGGTACTTTTTCCGTCCAATATATATTGAGAATGAATGTAAATATATATCGATTTCGGATGAATTTTTTCGTTTTTTTGTTTGTTTTTTTTTGCAGTTTTTTTTGCACAAGTCCCCTGACTTATGAAATTTGTTGCCATTAGTCCGTTTTAAAGTAATTTATTATTTAGCTGAACTCTAGCTAATAAGCTAGGGGCATTGAAATTCGGAGGAGATTTTTTTGAATCAGTCTAATGCGGGAACGTATCGGAATCCCGCTTTTTAAAATCCCGTCAAAAAAGTTTTTAAATACCGCCTTCTAAAATCCCGTGTTTTTAAATACTGATTTTTTTTTTTAAATTCCGTGTATTCAAAATCGCGATCTTTTATAATCCCGCCTTATCCCGCTAAGGCCGTTTTTTTAGTATACATGATTAAAACTTATTGATTTCATGTTGGTTATTTTCCAAGTTTTATACTTTTCAAATGTTATGCAAGATCTAAGAAACTGCAGCGAGTTCCCTCTAAGGATTAGAATGGTGATAAGTTTGGCTTTCGAACCACCTGAAGAAGTCTCTTCCTATTATGACTCGTTGCAAAAAAGTTTGAATGATGACGAAGAAGTACTAAGTTTTGCACAAAAGTTTTTGGGTCAAACTACATTCGCTATGGAATGAGACGAGTGTAATACCCTCCTAACTTTTTGTCTGTGTACGATAGTGCCAAAAAACAGTTTCCGCCAACCCAAAATATTGATGAGCCATGGCATCGCAGACTTATGCTAGATTTCCACTTGTCATTGAATTACACAGTTTGACAAGACAGGGTGGGTTTAACCTTCTATCTACTACTACTTTCTTTGCATTTCTTGTTGGTACTAGCCACCCTGTCTTGTCAAAGTGTGTCAATTTGGGTCTTTCAATGACAAGTGGAAACCTAGCATTAAGGTTTTAGTTAGGCGAAAAAGAGCTGGGTTGTACAAAATGATTGCCGATCGAGCCAAAGAAACAATTGTGGTGCAAACAAAATGAGTAAAACAGAATTTTTGCGTCGTATCACGCACAACATTCAATTGAACTAACATGATGCTAATGCAAAATATAATATATCCTCAATTATTTAGAACTTCATGTTTTGTTTATTTAAGAATTAGATATTTTATTTTGATATATAGTTATCCTTAATTGTTTAGAATTTCCTTTTTTTTATGAATTTTGTTGTTAAAATTAAATTAAATTTAGCTAACTATAAAATTTCTCTTTGTTTCACTTATTTTAAAGTTTATTATTATTCCGCTTTTGCAATCAAAATAAAACATTTTTTAAAATAGTTTTGATTGCAAAAGTGGGATTATAATAAACGGGATTATAAGAAACGGGATTATAAAAAGCGGGATTATAAAAAAGCGGGATTATAAAAAACGGGATTATAAAAAGCGGGATTAAGAAAACGGGATTTTAAAAAGAGGATTATAAAAAGCGGAATATCGTACGCAACCCGTCTAATGCACACAAAATTTAAAAACCGTTGGATAGGATATTTTAAAAATAATATTTTTTGTTTATATAATTTTTGAAAATATTTTAGAAAAACAAATTAGAACGACAATTTAAAATAATTATTTAATATGCAGAAAAGTGATTAATTTAAAAAATCACATTCGGTCAAAGTAAAACCACTTTTTTGATTTTATTAAATGAAATGAGAATAATAAGTTAGTTTATTAATAATACATGATTATTTTTACAGTCTTGTTACTCTAACTGTTACTCGTTTGGTTTTTATGTAATGTGAAAATGAAAATCAAACAAACATTTGTATTCATACAAAAATAAAATAAAATGTTTCACTTCTTGATTTGATTAAATCTCTTGAATATCGCCATCCATGTCTTCAAGAATATCATGTTCTTCTATGTGCGTTTCTTTCGAATTGCCGCAGTTTACACCCACAGCTTCCATGACAACCGGTTGTATATCCGCATGAAATTGTTTTCAGCAAAACATCTGGTGCAGGAGGTTACTTACTTACTTGTTTAGGTCCTCGGACCTATTACGTCCGTGATGTTTCCCTTACGGGTCATAGGGCCTCCACTATACCTACGCGCCATCTTGTACGATTCCTGGAAATGTATTTCAGCTCTCTCCAACTTTTCCAGAGTCGTTCCGATTCCTGTTCGATCGTTCTTTGCCATGTACTTCTAGGTCGGCTCACTTGTCTTCCCTCCTGTGTGAGCGGGTTCCACTGCATTGCTTGAGATGCAATGCACCGATCGCCTTCGAAGCGTATGGCCAATCCACTGCCACTTTCTTCTTCGTATAATGGAGTCTATGGGTTCCTGACCCGTTCTCGCATGAAGTTCGGTATTGGAGATACGGTTGGGCCAGAATATCCTCAAGATGTTTCATCTATTAATGAAGGTTTGCAGCTTTCTAGTGACAGTGTCAGTGACTTTCCAAGTGCTGCAGCCGTAAAGCAGAACGGATTCAACATTGGAGCGGAACAGGCGTAGCTTGGTCTTAAAGCTAAAAGAGTTGTTTCTCCATATTTTGGACAGCATTCCAAACGCAGCCTTTGCTTTTCTGATTCGGCAATACTTCTAAGATATTGGAACTTTTCTACCATCTCTACCGTTTGTCCAGTAATATTTAGGTACTTGGATTGATGAGGATGTTCCAAGGCTGATCCTTTTAGTTTTGTCCGAGTTGATCTTTAGCCCTACGATTTCTGCTTCTCGCTTCACCCATGTTGTCATTTGATGGAGAGCCATGATCCTATGAGAGAGTAAGGATACGTCGTCCGCGTTGTCCAGATGTTTGTGGTGAGATTGCAGTGTCCACTGAATTCCTCCATTTCCATTTGACAAAGCTGCGTGCAGTACGTCACTTATCAACAACAGGAACAGTATTGGTGACAGCCTTGCATAACCCCGCTTTGGGTTTCAAACTCCTCTGACAGCCTACCTTTGTACAAAACGTGACATTTGGATCTATCATATGTAGCCTTGATAAAAGCAATCAATTTATCTGGGATGCCCCGCAGCCTTGATAAAAGCAATCAATTTATCTGGGATGCCCCGCAAAGCAAGCCAATTAAATTCTCTATTGACACTGTCAAACGTCTTTTTAAAATTGACGAACAGCAGGTGAAGTGGTGATCGATATTCAACGCATTGTTTGATGATGATCCGCAAGGTGTTGATGTGATCCCCACAGAAAGAACCAGTTCAGAATCCTGCTTGTTCGGCGTCGAGTGTGTCTTCGAGCTGGTTTTTTATGCAGGAGGTTGATTCATGGTTTTAGATACCAATCCATATTAAGATGTTTTCCACCCCACGTATGTAATAACTTTTTTTTTATTGCACTCTTTTGACAAAAAATGGTTGGGTTTGGAAATTGGTTTCAATTCATCTTTAGTTTTAGCTTTAAGGCGAACTTATTTGGTCCGGCGAAACGTTTCTGCGCTCTTTGTACCATGCAATTAGTACAGAAACAAATGATTTATGAATTTTGTACTTATTTCTGCAATTGTTTCAATATAGTTTTCCGCACGAAAAAAAAAAAAAAAAAAAACACACAGAACAAGCTTTAACGATTTGTTTTCACTTCGTTTGATAGCACTGTAGATCGTTAAGAGAGTAAAGAGCAGATCGTTGTGGCAGAATGGTCAGTTTGGAGTTTTGTTATGTTCTGCCTGTTTTTGTTTATCAAATTATGTACTTAACAAATAAAAGAAACTACTGCATATTTCTATTCACTGTGAACGCTCCCTATTATACGAATCTCCACCATTCGATTCTACCAGTTTTAACAAATAACGCTCAAATTAAAATGAAACCTCTTGTTCGAATGCCCTTAAATATACCGCAAGTAAATATGATGGCTAGTTTTCCATGCATTTTTAATAGCATTTGAACAACGTTTAAACGACCTATAAATATTTGTAATTTTTTTGTTTTTATACATAAGACAAATAATTAGGCACCAGCATCACTTTTAATTCATAAAGCATGAAATGTGAAGGCAATCCACCATTTTCCACAATTTTTTTCTTAAAATAACTTAAGAAAGAAAAAAACACAAGTTATATAAATACAAAAGCACAGCTGGCTACAAACTTAAATATTTTCTTTTTATACAAACATGATTCAAATTACCAATTTTATCCTGATTCAGATTCAGTATGAAATAATTCAAACATCTTGGCGAACAAAATCCCTTTTAAGCTCTTTTTATCAGAGGTTAAACCTTTTGTATGTAATATAAGGTTTAACACAAATATAAAGACTTCTCAAGTTGCCCTTTGGGTTAGATACCTATTTTTAAAAGAATCATAACATTTTGCGTTGTATACATTATAAGAACAACAAACAAAAAAAACTTTGAATAACGTAGATTTGTATGTACGAGCATGTATAGGTATACCTACATGAAATTTGATTTCTAAATAAAACTTTATTGAATTGCTGGTGAAACGCGCGAGTAACAAATGCTCGTAGCAATTTTTCCTTGTAACGCAATCTTTTGAAGGATTTTTTTATTTAAATTGAAATGGTTATGGATATGGCTAAAGAAACACGAATAATCCTATGAAAGTTTAACTCCCTTACAAGATCTTCAAGGACGTAGGTATTGTATAATCTTCCTTGTAGAAACCACCTGGCGACCTAAAACTGAAAATCAACACCACTAGTGTGTCTTAGGGAAGCTTCAGAGAAAAAAGCTATTGATTTGAATAATGCTGATGACGCTACCTTCATTTTTGTTTAAAAGCGAGATTATCTTTGTAATACTTTTACACAACACACATGTGTCGAACAAGTAAGATGCAAATACAGGGCTGTTCTTTACTACTTGAAGAACAAACAAACCCAAAGAAACGGAAATGGATTTGAGGTTCAGGTGGATAAACAATTGAATTGGATTTTGTTAAGGATCCCATACACGGTTTAAAATGTTGAAAGAACTCGAAAAGTATATCCTCCATATCACGCCTTTTTATTGGAATAGGAACTTTAAACAAATTGATCAAAATAATGTTGTTGTAATCTGGTTTTATAAAAAAAGCAATGCACCTGGGTGCAATTTTTAAAACTAATGCAGGCTCTCTGAAACAGCAAAGGCAACCGAAGCACAAGGATAGTTGATGTATTCAAGCAACATTTCCCGCAGTTGCTAAATGGGCATCAAGTGAAAGAGCAAGAAGGAAACCCAGTGCTGGTCAATGAAGACCAAGTCCCTCCAACCAGTATAGAAGAGGTTGATTTAGCTATACAAAAGTTGAAGAACAACAAGGCTGTCGTTTCTGATTAGGGCTGGCCACGAGTCGAGACTCTGTGAAACTTTTGTAAGTCTCGTCTCGGTCTCGTTAAAATCGAAAATTTTCAGTCTCGTCTCGGTCTCGAGTCGGTCTCGTACAATTAAGTCTCGGCTCGTCTCAGAAAAATACGAATCCCGGCCAACTTGTTGATTATTGGAACGAAATATGTTCGATTATAGTTTGAATACGTGCGGAAGAAAATAAATATTTAACTGAAATAGGATTTTTTAATTTATACGACCCTCTATAATTTTCGGTCTCGTCTCGGTCTCATCTCGGTTGCTTAAAAGCCAGTCTCGTCTCGTCTCGGTCATGTCATGCGAGGCCGAGATCGAGACCGAGACATTTCTCGTCTCGTGGTCAGGCATATTTCTGATGAATTGCCAGCAGAACTCTTCAAATACGGAGGAGATGTGTGCGCATGCGTCATATCATAAATAAAGTTTGGGTGGAAGGACACATGCTCTTTGATTGGACTATCAGGTCTATATGCCCCATCTTCACAAAAGGCAATCCTATGTCTTGCAAGAACTATCGAGGCATATCCCTGCTAAACGTCCCATACAAGATCCTATCGAACGTACTGTGTGACCGTCTTAAGTCGTTCTGCAACACTTTAATCGGCAAGAATAAGTGTGGCTTCGAGCCCGGCAGATCGACCATAGACCAAATCTTCACGCTCAAGCAAATTCTGGAAAAGACCAAAGAATTTCAAGTCGAAAACTATCATCTTTTCATCGACTTTATGTCCTAAGTTACATCGCCAGGACCCAGGAGCTCTATTTGGCTATGGCTAAACTCAGGATCCCAGAAAAACTGATCTAATTGTGTCAGGTGATATTAGAAAATACACAGTGCAATTATTTTGAAATAGCTTTTCCGAACTTTTCCAAACAGCCACAAAACAGCAAGGAGAGGCGCTCTCATGTGACTTCCTCAGCTTCGTTGCAGCAGAAAGTGTGTTGATCACGCGTCATCACTGAAGGCACTACCTTCAACATAGCCATAGCCATAGCCATCAAACTACTGGGATATGCGGACGCTATAGACATAATCGTCCACTACCAAAATGCCGTTATAGAGTCCTTTACGCTGATTGAAGAACAGGCGAAACTCGTTGGTCTTGAAGTAAACGAGGTTGAGACCAAGTACCTGATAATAACAAACAAAAAAGCATTTGTCCACTGGCTAGGACAAAAATTAGTTGGAAGTTCAAAGTAGTTAAGGAGTGCATTTACCTACGAGTAAACATTAACTTCATAAATGACATATTAGTGAATGTCCGGTGAATAATTATCCTAGGAAACCACTGCTTCTTTGGTTTGGAAAAACAAATGGGTTCAAAACTCCGTAAGACGATGTGCATGTCGAAGTGCATGATCTAAAGAACTCTTATACTGCCAGTCCTGCCAAACGCCGGCGCTGAATGCTGGATGAGAAGCAGAAAGGGAGTGCTCATTTGAGAGAAAAATTATTTTAAATATGTTTTTAAAGAAAAATTCTTCGACGGATATTTGGTCCTGTGTGCGAGGAAGGAGAAGATATAACCGCGAATTCTATGAGCTGTATAAAGATGTAGATGTAATGCTCCAGCCAAGAAAGTCTTCCCAGCCCCTAGGTTGGATACCACAAGGAAGACAAAATATCCGTTTTAAAAACTAGGCCGTCGCGGACACCAGAGCATTTGGCTAGGATGACTGAAAGCAGCGTGCTCGGGATTGTAGAGGATGCCAGGATGGAGAGTCATCGTGTCTCAGCCAGTGACCATTTATTGCTTGGGAGCCTGTTAAGTAAGGCGCCAGTTATAGCTTTCATTGAAAACCATCATTGAAACACAAATCAGTGAAACAGTGGAATATTTTCTGACAAGTCGGTTATAGCTATCATGATATTTTATTTCATTGAAAATTCCATTCCCCATACAAAAAACAACTTTGAGGTTAAAGTCGATCGTTGAACGAAAAACTGACAGACGAGAACAGGAAGAGAAAGGAATACATTTCATTGGAACGAATGTGTTCCACTTTTGGGAACAAAATATCAGCTGTTCATTGAAAACGATTTTCATCATTGAAAAACAAAAAATGATTTTATATGAAAGTTGTAAAGAAGACTAAACATTTTTTTCACTAAGAAAATTATATAACTGACAACCATAATTTTGGTACCAAAACGCCATCAGTTTTATTTGTTTAAGTGCATCAAAATTGAAAGACAAAATTTTCAATGATGGTTTTCAATGAAAGCTATAACTGGCGCCTAAGTAAGTAAGTACTAGGCCGGTATAGGAATACGGCTTTTCGATAAATTGTTTGAACGTCTGTGGTAGCCTTTATGTAACGTAGGCTATGTGTTGTTACTGCTAAAAATGTTTACTTTTCATCCCCTTATCTTATAAGTTTTATTTTTTTTTTCGTTTTCTTTTTCTAAAGTGGTATCATGCAAATAAGGCATAACAATGAAACAAAATTCATGAAATAAAAATTGTAGGTATGTATAAAACATCATAGAATGTTAAAGCTTGCTCTCTGGATTTCCAGATTTTCATATAGGAATCCTTGCATTTAATAGCTTCAAATGCAACAAAATAACAATGCAATAAATAGCTATTCCGATAAATCTTCAATGCTGTTTGTTTTATAAGGCCTTTTTCGATCAACTATGTTGATACAAAATTGATGGTGCATTTGTGGTTGGTATGACAGACGTTCGTTATAAATATTAAAGTCCTATCAAAGTTTGCCACAAGTTTTTTTTTTTAATTTATTTTAAGGACCAAAAAATCGGTTCCTGCCATACAATTTTTTTAACGACTAAGAAATATATTCTTTTTCTCAAAAACCATTGGGAAATGTTACTATTTAGTAGATATCTTATATTTGTTCCCAAACAAAAAATTTTGTTTGTTTTGTGATTTTCTCGAAAACGTTTAGTCGATTTTTTTCAAAAAAAAAAATTACTGAGAAACTTCTAAAAAATATTGCTAGAATATAATATTTTATTGTACCTATTGTAATTTACTTTCTGTTCAATTTTTTGAAACTTACAAATTTTGAGTTAAAAAATGTTAAGAAAAATAATATTTTTCTCGAAAACGGCTCCAAGCATTTTGAAAATAAAAATGTGTGTTTTTAATTATTGTAATCTTCATATCAGATGAAATCCAGTTTTACTTACATTTTAATTAACAGTAGTTCGGATAGAACCGAATTTCACATATTTTTGACTTTCGCATTGTTGTGTAAAAAGATCAAGTATTTTTTTGTACAGTCTTAAAATTATTGCATCTAAAAATTTCCAAAACCATTTATTTGATTTTTTTTTAAAACTTTTTTTTTTGAAAATTCGATTTGTCAAAAACAATCAAATGATTTTTTTTAAATTAAATTTTAATCTGAACATTAAGATAAATAGGTTTTGTATTGAAAATAGAAATAAATATGCTTAGGAGCAAATGTAGCAATGCATTTGAGTCGTCAGCCAGAGTAATGGTAGATAATTTTGTTTACACCAGCAAAATAAAATGTAAAAAATACTAAAAAAAGCAACAGTAATAGTCTGAGAGCTAAAGAACATTTACTCAAAGTGTTTTATACCACTCCAAAGCAACAACAAAAACAGCTCCTCCTAGCTTACCCACAAGTTTATAATAACTCGTCGCTAATTCTGTTTATTAAAATGGGGGTATCTGAAAGCGTAACTGCAATTTAGGTCACATAATGCAACACTGAGCACCCCATCTCGCTCGTAGATGTCGCTTGTGTCTGATAAAGTTATGCTGAAGTCAGTTGGAGAAATGTATGAAACGATTGCTTTATCTTAAAGCTTAAGCTAAATTCAACCATCCTCTAGATACTAAGGTTTGTATATAGAAAGGTTTCGCTTTCTGTTAAACATTTTTTTTTATTTCAAAATAAAGCCATAGACCTTTAAAATAGTGAACACTCTCAACCTCATTAAGATTGCAAAGGTTAGATATATGTATAGCCAACAAATCCTGCCTATATGGAATAAAATAAAGTCTTCTGTCCTCACATAAAATATTCGAGCCAATCCTATCCACACTAAGAGCGCTTCATTGAAATAATTCATAGTACCAAGTTGATGATTTACATTCTTGTAGATGTGTCTGTTGTTCACGGTAGGTTGATTCATCAATTTGAGGTAGGTATCAGACACAAGAAAGCAGCGCGCCATTATTGTTGAATTCCTTTGTCAACTTAATTCGAGCTTGTGACTGTTTGATAAGCTAAACCATTTTGCAAAAATACCCTTCTTGGAACAGAAAAGATACTAAGTTTTTGACAATACATCATTACATGGTTAACGTATAGTTGCAGTAGTCTCTATGATTTCTGAGGATGATTTCTCCTAGCCGAATTTGGAGAAAAATATGTTGGGGTTGTGCTTGGAAGTCTAAAAATGAAAGCATAAATACACTAATCTGCATATTAATAATAACTTTAAATTGGCGTTATGTAAATTAGGGTGTCAGTTATTTGCCAAACTCATTATTTTTTGGATAGCACACACCGTCAGGAGAATGTTTATGCATAAAGAAAAAATAATTGACCACACACATATTTTTCCGAGGTCATTAACCTTTGCCTCTAGCTCTAAGTTCATACTTTTCCCATACAATTTTTGTATGGGAATTTTACACTCTTCACATTTTATTTTTTTGCTCTGGAACTATAAGAGATATTCTAAATTTTTTTGGTTGGCCCGCTTTGCGGTTCAAGGATTTTAACTCCCTTTTCGGGAACTCTGTCCTGCTTACAAGACTCCTTCGCTCCGTTAAGGGTATGCTCAGTCGTCTGGCAGGCGGCTATGTTGTCAGTCGATCTATTGTCAAAGTAAAAAATTTCGCCTGAAATTTATGAAACTTCCTTATTCCCCCTCGCGGTTTTCACCTTGATGTTGGTGAGGGGGCTTACGTTTGGTATTCCAGCAATCCAGCTGCAGTACCAGACAACTAAGAAAACTAAACATAGATGTTTATCATAAAACAATGGAATTATGAATAAAGTTAAAGAAGAGGAACAAAATCGAGTGACGATATGCACTCAAGTGTCAGCAGAGGTCACGGCTGCCGGCGAGGGCTTGGTCTTAGAAAAGACCAAGTCGCCAGTGACACAAAAACTAAGAAACGAAACGACACAACAACAAACGACAGCCGGAACAACACAACAACAACAAACGACAACTGACTACACTCCTTCCTGTAGCAGTAAGGCCTGTAAGATTGGTGATATATTCCCTGAATGTCTCATGGATCTTACAGACTCTGAAGATGATGCTGTGGGTACTGGTGATGGGGAGATGGCGTCTGATGAGGAAAATCGAATCCTCAATGATGACGACTATCAATCTTTCACCAGTTCAGACAGCTCGGACGCAGACGTCACAGTGGCCGCTAATCCTGCGAAAGGCAAGGAGATAAAAACCCATCTTTGCGGTACTCTGGCCAAAACCTTGTCACTGACAGGAGCCAAAAGTACATCGACTCCCAAAAAAGGGTCTGCGGAATGTAAATCAACTGAAGTCTGCGAGGATGGCTTAGGGTCTTCCATGACTCTAAGAAACACCAGTCCTGAAAATCGATGCTCGCATGGGCCAAAACCGATCGAAAGAAAAACGGTGCATCCAAGCAAGCAGAATAAGGAAGGTGATCAGGACCCAGAACTCAAAAGGATCGAGAACGCAAGGAGAGCCGTACGTAACCATGGCAAGGGCGACACAACTAAGCTACATCTCAGAGACTGGAAGCGGTTGAGCTGGGCTCGGAAACTTCTTGCGAAGTCTGAAGCTGAGAGTGAGACGCCAGTCGAGAAAAACATACCGAAACTAAAAGAAGATGTGAGTGCCTCTTCCTCCAAGGCGACTGTAGCCAGTAATCTTAAGGCGAAACCGATAAACGGTCCTGATCGCCAAAGGGTCGAACATACTGGCACTAGCAGTCGTCGAAAGAGGAACAGACACAACGATTTGACACCCCCTTCAATGACCGTCACCAAGAAGCACAAATCGGCAGGAAGCGAAGATACGCCGGAGAGTATTCAGGTAGCTGTCATTAATGAAGGGAGCTCCGAGAAGAGGCTTACAAACGATCAGTGGGCTCAAGTAGAGGTCAAGCTTCTTGAGTGTGTCAACGAAGAGATACTTGCCTGTACAGGGTTTGTGCCAACTTTCGGGCCGTTGTCGACCAAGAAGGGTTTTAAGGTACTCGCATGTTGCGGACAACCTACCCTGAACTGGCTTCGATCCAAGGTAGAAAATATGAAGGGGTTACTTGAAGGAGTTACACTAAGTGTTGCTCTCAAAAGTGACCTTCCGACAAGACCAAAAGTCCGAATAAATGTTCCGGGCCCTAGCATCGACAGCATCACTCTGTTGAGATATTTCGTGCTCAAAATCCCAACCTACCTAGTGCCGACTGGAAAGTCATGCATATGGAGGAGCCCACTAAAACGGGCCGGGAAGTGGTACTCATGCTTATTCACGAGACAATGGGTATGCTTCCTGCAAGGGATTATGGGCTTAAATTTGGCATAAATGCAGTTAGGATATATTGAAATATTGAAAGTGCTGCAAATCAATCTGCAGCACAGTAAGTTGGCCTCTGCCACCCTTAACTCCCTTTTGTCAAAAGACAACATAGACATAGCCCTCATTCAGGAGTTATGGGTCAACAGCGGCAATATCTGCGGACTCAGGTCCAAGGATTACTACCTATACAACGAAAAAGGGCCCTCAGAAGGTAATTATCGTACATGCATAGTTGCGAAAAAAATTATAAATCTTTTCCTCCTATCTCCTCATTGTAGCTCAGACATGACGACGGTGAAGTGCGAAAGAAAAGGGGCCCCGCCCCTGATCTTAGCCTCTGTATACATGCCAGGTGATGAGCCGGGGCCGCCTACTGGCAGGCTGCGACTCCAATGCTCATCATTTGCAATGGGGCATCACTGACACAACTACAAGAGGTGAGTCGCTTTTTGAATTTATTATTAAGAACAATATTGTGATACTAAATAGAGGTAATGAACCAACCTTCAATAGAAGAGAAGTGCTTGACATAACGCTTTCCACGAACTCTGATTCTATTCGGATTAGTGACTGGAAAGTATCAAATAAAATTACATACTCTGACCATAGAATGATAGCATTCCAAATTGAACATGATATAGAAACCCCTAAGCTTTATAGTAACCCTAGGAAAGCAAACTGTGGAGCCTTTAATACGTTAATGGCCTTATCCTGGGGCAGTTCTGTGGGCCAACCTTTATTGAACTGTTCAGAGATTGAAAAACGCGTTAGTAAACTAACAACATCTATTCATAACTCATACGATAGCTCTTGCCCCATAGCCAAAGGAAAAGGTTAACTCGCTTTCGGTCCTTAGGAAAAACTCAAGGAGGCTTTTCAACAGAGCGAAACACAGTAATACCAATGCTGACTGGGATCTTTTCAAGATCAGCAAAAACGAATATAAGAACCGAACAACCTACGCCAAAAGAGCAGCCTGGCCAAAAATTTTGTACCGACATTGAGTCAACAAATGATGCTGCTAGGCTCAGGAAAGTCATGTCAAAGGTCTACACTCCCCCGGGCTTCCTAAAAAGACCGGATAAGACCTGGAAAGACTCCTGCTCTGAGACTTTGGAGGCACTTTTGAGCACTCACTTCCCAGGGTGTGTCAATGACATACCTCTTGGAGACAGAGGCCATCACATAGGTGTAATCTCTCAGATAGGCAATGAAATAGTAGATAGTAGGAAAGTGGCTTGGGTCATTGACTCTTTCTCAGCATACAAGTCCGCAGGGCCCGATGGTATAGTTACAATTATGCTCCAAGACACAATTGTTCCAATCCTTGTGGATATCTTTAGGGGATTTTTAAATACAACCTATATTCCATCAGGATGGAGAAAGGTCAATGTCATCTTCATTCCAAAAGCTGGCAAGCCCATGTACACTGAACCGAAGGACTTTAGACCAATTAGTTTGTCTTCATTTCTTCTCAAGGAATTAGAAAGACTCATAGAGACCCATATTCGCCTTAAACTTAGTGATGATGTTCTCTCACAGGTCCAGCATGCGTATATGAAGGGCAAATCTGTTGAGACAGCTCTTCATGAGGTGGTCAGCACAATTGAAAGATTATAAAGAATTCACTCTAGGAGGCTTCCTAGACATAGAAGGGGCCTTCAATAATGTCGAAAGTAAATCAATTCGGCAAGCCCTAGACTCTACGGGTATTGATCCATTGTTGTCAAACTGGATCGATTAACTAGACTTGTAAATGCGGAATTGGGTGACAGCAAGCTTAAAGTCAGAACATGTAGGGGAACACCACAGGGAGGGGTATTGTCACCGCTACTTTGGCTCCTGGTTGTTTATCAGGTTTTGGTCGATCTAAACCAAAGTGGAGTCAAAGTTGTGGCATATGCAGACGACATCGTGATAATGACCTCTGGCAAATTCGTTTCCACACTTCGTGAGCTCTTGCAAACCGCCCTTGAAAAGCTCAGTTATTGGGCCAATAGCTGTGGACTAAATGTCAACCCACTTAAAACTGAACTAGTTTTGTTTACGAGGAAACATAACATTCCAACTATTAACCCTCCCACTATAAATGGGACACCGCTCCATATCACGGGCACGGCAAAATACCTTGGACTGATAATTGATCGTAAACTAAACTGGAAAGAAAATGTTAAAAAACATGAGAAAAAGGCGTCGATAGCATTCTACACTTGCAGTAGAATTTTTGGTAGGAGATGGGGGCCTAGCTCTAAAACCATACACTGGATGTATACAGCCATCATACGGCCAATACTAACATATGCATGTTTGATCTGGTGGCCAGAGCTTGACAAAGCCACCAATCTCAGACAAAAATACAAAGACTAGCGTGTATTGGTACAACAAGTGCCATGAGAACTACACCAACCGCAGTCTAGAAACTTTCCTTTCGCTTGCCCCACTTGATCTTTTTACAAAAGAGCTCGCGGCCAATAGCGCTCTCCGTTTAAATGAGTGCAAATATTGAAGAAGGCTATTATGGTCATAGGACGATAATTAACGTTACTGATAATAATATTCAAACTGACTACATCTTACCGCATATTGATTTCAACCCAGTTGTACTTGCAGACTTTCCATCTAGATAACTCTGGAAGGAAAACCGGGTCACTAACGAAGATCATGTATCGGTATTCACTGATGGGTCCAAATCAGACGAGGGGTAGGGTCTGGCATTTTTTCAAAAAACCCACCCATAAACAAGTCGATAAAACTACTCTAGCGTCTTTCAAGCAGAGGTCCTTGCAGTTTGTGAAGCTGCAAAGTATCTCTCCACGCATGAATTGACGGGTAAGAACATTAATTTCTTCATAGATAGTCAGGCCGCAATCAAAGCCATATCATCAATTGTTACAAAATCCAAACAAATCGGTGGGCGCAGCAAACACAGTTACAATTCGTTGGGTCCCAGGACATCGTGACATTTTTGGTAATGAAAGGGCAGATGAACTGGCTAAAAACGGGGCAGCACTTGAACCGAGCCAAGTCATACCCTGGGTACTTATGCCTCTAGAACAAGACAAATGTAGAATTCACCACAGTTTCTTAAAAGCCGCAAACGACCGGTAGTCAACACTTGATACCTGTCGGGTTTCAAGGACTCTGTGGCCTTAACTCTCTAGGAACAAAACAGACTATTTACTTAAGCTAAGCAGGCCCAAATTATCCCTTTTAGTTGGTACACTTACGGGTCACAACTCCATGGGAACCCACTTGAGCAGAATGGGCATCAGCTTATTTGACCTATGTAGATGGTGTCAAGACGAGGAGGCAGTGGAGAGCTCATACCACTTCCTTTGAGAATGCCCCAGCCTAGCTAAAATAAGAAGAGCAACTCTCGGAGAATACTTCTTCGACGAATTAGATAGACTCTCAATTTTGCCACCTGCAAACATCATGAAATTCATCCAGATTTCAGGATGGTTCAGGGAGGCTCCTCCTACCATAACCCCTCCCTGATACCCACCAACCTCTCCTCACCCATCCTTTCTCCTACCCAAGTCAGCTCCCGGGGAGCACAATGGATCCACTGAGATCCGAGTGAGACGTTTCGGCTTGCCGCTTCATCACCCCTTCTTACCTAACCTAACCTTATTAAATTTTCAAAAAAAAAAAAAATAAATTTTAATTTTCATTTCCATTTCCTAGGTGGGCAATAAAGTCCAAAATGGCTTTGGACTTTATTTCACACCTAGGAGTGCAATAAAATCCAAAATTTGGTTTTGGACTTTATTTCATTGGACTTTATTGCATGGCACTTATTTTTCTCTCTCTATCTTCAGCAGTTTTTTTTTTTTTTTTTTTTTTTTTTTTTATTGATAATCATTAAGTTATGTTTTTTTTTTTAAAACTGCATTAAAAAATAATGAAAACAAATTAGAAATAATTTATTTCGATTTTTCAAAATATTAAATATTTTTATTTGTTAACGTTATTAATTTTTTGATTCTTATCAAATTAAGTTTTTTTGAATGAATTGTTTTGAACAATATCCTATTTAAAAACCACATTCCAAAATTAATAGAAAACACTATGTTTGATAAGAACAAAAAATTTAAAACGTTTAACGTTTTGTTGGCATACATTTATATTCGTTAAACAAAATAAAATGGCATCTTTTTTGTACAGCTCAAACTACAATAACTTAGGAATTCAAGCAATTACAAATTTTTTTATTTTTAATAAAACTCCTATACCTATGCACCTGCGTTAATTGTACATAATCCTTGAAAACAAGACAAAGAACTTGCGACTCAGTCCTGTATTTTATTTAAAATCTCTTTCTTCAAAATATTTCTTCCCACCTTCCTACCTTCTTCCGGGGACCGGGGTACCTAGTTTCTGAGCAGCAAAAGTGAAACCGCATATTCATCAATTGCCTTTCTTTTCCATTATTTATTTATAACAAACAAAATCTCAGCGTAATTCATCACTTTCAAAAGCACAAATCAATTTCTAATCATTCATCAATCTCAATGTGCAATCGCTGCTTAATTTGATCATTATATTAATCAATGCCATTTTCATTCCTGGAACTAAAGTAAATATTCATGAATTCCAGCTTTGGACCATTTTGACAAGAACACATGTATAACTAGAAACAAGCCATTGCATAGTATTTATATAGTAATATATGTGTCTGAGGATGCCAGCATGTTGTCGTATAATCATACAAAAGACCACACAGCACACACGCCACCATCATATATCCCACCATCATCGTGACCACAATCCACAAGCCTAATTCTACATTTAATCTGACTGTGTGTTCTCGGAAGCTGTAAATGGTGTTCTTATCTGTTCAACGAAGATGGTCACTAAATTTAAGGATATTTATTGGTCCCGGATATAAAGTACATAATTCACTACATGACTCATCAATTATGTAGGCAAAGTAGAAATAGCAACCTTTTGCCCACTTTTGGCCAAAATTCCACCCATCAGAGATTTCTGTCCTCCTTCTCACCACTCTTTCGCTCGCTCTCTCTCTCTCTCACTCTAACGGCTCGGTACGGGTATCAACAGGAGTATTTAACCATACAACACCCTGCCTTACTTGATGTCCTCAAATCCTTTGACCACCGGCAAATGGGGTGTTCGTTGAAGAATGAAGCTGTGCACATAATGATTTGCAAAGCCCCTAAAATACATTGTACTTGAGTGTTTGTGTCTATAAAGGCAACAAATTGTTTGGTCCTGGTCATTTTGCCTTTAAACAACTAATTAATTTAATGCATGTATTTATTCCAAAACAAACAAAAAGATAAATGTACGATGTACCTATACGTTATACATACATTATGTAGAATTTCAAAGTTCAAACCAAAAGGGATGCCTACGTAGCACTTGGAGGAATTTTGCAGAATATATTCCTATTCATTTTAGGATTTCACGTGTATATATTGAGTATGTATGTAATTTTATGTTGAATTGGTAGGATGGGTTTAATAAATAATTCACCAGGTCTTTTATCCCAAAGGATATTAAGAAAACTTACTAGGTATGTTTTATTCAAGTTGTAGACGTGAGAATCCAGAGAAGTATTTTTTGCTTAACAGACATATGATTAAGCTGAAAAATCCTTTGATGTGAAGAAAATATAAAGTAGTTGTAATATTTTCAATAATTCTCTGAAAAAAATTCTGGTGATTTTGAATAAATTAATAATGTTTTTATCAAAGCACTTTTCACCTTTCCTATTTTCCTAACGCTCGCACTGTGTTTAAACATTTTAAGGGTAGTAAGAACCACTTTAGTGCGCGCTTAATTTAAAAAAAAAAAAAAAAATATAACGGAGAAATTTCAAAACTTGTATAATTATATAATAATTTTGGCATTCAGCTCTTAAATAGAATCATCAGTAAGATAATGTTATTATATTGTCCATTTAAAAGAACTGTATGCTTATACAGGGTGGGACGTGGTTACTTGCCTATTTAAACAAATCATTTCACAAAAAGTATTGGCAATATCGATTTAATTATTTTTTCTGTATACAGGGTACATTTAAATTTTTATTTTAATGGGTTTTAAAAACGATATCTCGAAGCTGGCCACCGTGCTTGTCAATGCTCTGAGATACTGTTGCACTTTTTCTTCTTACTGGGGTTGGGTAGATATTTATATTAAGGGATTTAATAAAACTAATCGATTTAATAACGCGAATAAAATTTAATTATTAAATAAACAAAAGCACTCGATGTGCAACGAAACCGAATGAAAAGTAAAAATTAGTTTAGCGTTTGACAGCTAACACTTACCGAACGAGACACGAAAGAAAATACTAAAAGAGACAAGAAAAAAAAGTTCAAGCGTGTAGCACGATGAAAAGCTACCTTGACTGCTCAGCTGAGCTGGGTTCTGTTGTGGAAGAATTAATAAACAAAACAAAATTCATTCGTTTTGATCAAATGTATAAAACGATCGAATTGTTTTATTACAAGAACAGTGGGATACTTGTAATAAAAAGTGGGCGCCAGGAATTTTAATTGGGTTATATTAGCAAAATTCCAAATCTAATACTTTAAAATAAATGAAAGTTAAATAAAACACAGAGTTTTGTTATGTGCCCAGAAGGGGTCTTTAAATTATTTTATTTGGGAAACCTTGGACGAACCAGAATAAAAACCCAAAATTTTAAATTAATTAGATAAATTTTCAGATGGCTTACGGTTAGCGTTAGCCGTTAAATCAAAATTCAAACAAAGAAAAAGACAATTAAACATGAGCCGTTAACACGGTTAAATAAAATATTCCCGTATCCCACAATGAACTGGGATTAGAAAGCGACTTTCACGAACTCGAATTGTATAAAGAAAGCATTATAGAAATTAAAGATTTTTTTTTTATATTCCACGCGCGCAAAAGGGGTTATGGGTACCCTTAAAATGTTTTTAACACAGCACGAGCGATTAGGTAAGTAGGAAAGGATTTAGAAGGAGATACCGATGCACATTGGTTTTGGACGATTGCACATCGAAATGGGAGAGAAAGTCGAGTCAGGTAAAGCATTCCACATTCGTGTGGTGCGACTGAAGAAAGAATCTCTGTACATTACAGTACGTCCGAAGTTGGGCTCAAGGGTGAACTGATGGGCATTCCTAGAAGCGTGAGTATTACGGTTGAATTTTTTAAGGGGGGAATGCAACTGGCTATTTCACTAGAACAAGTTTTGGACGAATAAAGGATTTATAGATCACAGCCAGATCAGAAGGGGAAAAAAACTTCTTGCATCTACGGAGAAAACCTAAACACTAAGCAGCGTTTTTGGCGACATCAAATATGTGGTCATTCCACAAAAGGTGGTCTGTGACACACATACCGAGAACTGAGAGCTGTTCGGTTTCCTCGATGCAAGTGCCGCCCATGGATAGCGGCATTGGGGGTGGGTTTCGCTTAAACGACAGGAGACAACATTGAGTTTTAGAAGCATTAAATTCTACGTGTATTTTGATTCCCCATTGGACAATGCTGTCGAGATCAGAATTTAATGAGCTTATCATACGCTGCCCTTCAAGTTCCACATCCGAAGGACATGGATGAGAATCTGTAAACGAGTATGAGAAGCTGAGGGTACTATCGTCAGCAAAACAGTTGAATGGATTAGAAGTTTCAGACAAAAGATCCTTTATAAAAATAAGGAAGAGAGTCGGAGACAAAACGGAGCCCTGGGGCACACCAGCATTTATTTTGTGGATTTCAGACTTGAAACCGTCCAATACGACTTGTACTGAACGGTCCGAAAGGTAATTTCTAATCCAATGAAGAAGAGGTTCATCGAAACCAAATGCGCGCATTTTCGATAAGAGAGCTTGGTGCCAAACTCTATCAAATGCTTTTGAAATATCAAGCGCAATAATCTTACTTTCTCCAAAACGATGTAAAGATTTTTTCCACTGTTCGGTGAGATATACCATCAGATCACCAGTGGACCTATTGCTACGAAAGCCGTACTGCCGATCATTAAGAAGCTTTCGTTCCTCAAGATATTTCTTGAGCTGGAAATTAATCAGCGTTTCCATGACCTTGGAAAGAAGGGACGTAAGTGCAATTGGTCGATAGTTAGAGGGTGAAGAAGATACGCCTTTTTAGGGACAGGCTGGACAAATGCTGTTTTCCATGCACTCGGATAGAGACCAGTAGAGTAGGACAGATGGAAAAGCTTACGCAGTGGTTTTTCCAGCGTTGAAGAACACCTCTTCAGAACAATGGGAGGGATACTATCCGGGCCAGCGGATTTGTGTACATCGAGATCCTTTAGAACTCTAGCAACTGCACGAGTGCGAAAGAAGATTTGTCCCATAAAATCATTTACGCTCTCAAGTACAGGAGGAGTCATAACACTTTCTGCCAGCGTCGAATTAACAGCAAACTGTGCTGCAAGCAAATTGGCTTTATCTTGCGAGCTGACAAAAGGAGTATCATTGAAGAAGAGCGTTGGAACCGAGGACGAGGTGGTATTTCGTATGTTTTTTACAAATGACCAAAAATTTGTACTGCCTTTGGGACATTGAAGTATTTTTTGCCGTAATTTTTGATCATGTAAAAATTTGGTTCTTCGAATATGAACGTTACTGGTCTTTCTAGCTTGTTGAAACTTTTTCCGGTTTTCCTCAGTAGGGTTGGCTTTATAACATCGGAAGCTTACTTCTCTAACCCTAATAACCTCTTTACAGCTCGAATCAAACCATGAGTTTTCTTTGGGTTTGATATATTTCACCCTAATCGGGATAAAATTTCTGATTCCACAAAGAATCAAGTTTGTGTCAACATCACTATCGAGGAAGCATAGTGACCAGTTAAAGCTCTTGAAGAAATTATTGAGACCGTCCTAGTTGGCTTTCTCGTATTGCCAAACGGTTCTCTTTGGGATTTTTTCTTTAACTGTGCTTTGGTGGCACGAGAAATTCGCAGATATGACACAATGGTCTGATGAGCCTAGAGGAGTTAATACACTAAAAGTGTATTTATTAGATAATTAAATAAATTGGACAAAATGTCCGCTCTATACTTATCTTTTTTTTTGTTTTTCCCTCGGCTTCCTCCTCTATCTCCTCGAACCTTTTCCAATTGTTTTCCCTCGCTTCTGAAATTACTTTCTCTATTCATTCTCAAACAAAATTTTCCTCGACTTTTCTCCTTTTATCAATCAAACTTTTTCTCAATTTTCTTCTTCTTTCTCGATTTTCCTCGTCTTGCAAAAACTGAACTACTCGCTGGGTTAGCTCTTTCAAGAGTGGCTTTCCCAGCTAAAAACAAACCGATTCTTCCCTCGACCATTCCAGTCACCCACACATTCACACATTCAGCCATTCGTTTTCGTGATCATCGGTCACGGCACACCGGCTTCCTGGAAACCTTTTTCGCTCCGCAGGAAACCATCGTTGTTGAATCTCAACGAAACTTTACTCTCACGCTCACAGACAAGGATTCAGCAAGTTGTTGGATGTCTTTCCAAAACTTGTCGAATCTCAATGGCCGAGTTCAAACCTATCACTAAAACTGAATTTTTCGAGAAAAATCAAAAGAATCAAAATCGAGAAAGAGCCTCATATGAGCATTTTCTCAGTTACAAAAAAACTAATCGCGTGTGACTCGAAGCGCGATTGAAACCATTATACATTTTGTTCGAGTTAAAATAAAGGAAGGCATATTTTCAAAATTAGGACCCTACTCTATTTAGTCAATTCCGATAGTTCTTCTATAACCAATTTACTATTTAAGAATTAGAATTGAAAATTAGGGACGTTAAGAATTTAGCGTTAATGACCCATATTAAAATACATGATTAAGTTAAGTTCAATATAATTAAGCTAAGATAAGTTACTTTAAGTTAAGTTAAGCCAATTAAAGTTATGTTAGGATAAGTTAATTTCAGTTGAATAAAGATGTATTGAGGATGTTGTGTTGTTGATTTATGAGTACGTAAGAGACCGCCTGACTCTCTACCTCTTCAGCTCATCCGCCGGTATTTTTCTCGTTGCATGCGACCACTCGTCTACATGATAACCACGAACATATGGAATTGGGAACCGCCTGTTCCAACTGTAAACTCCAAATATCTCGTACACCTGCTTTTGTTATATTTTTGCAGAACACTGGCTAAGTACACCAATGGTTAATGGTACCATAGTTGCCCTCAACCTTGCCAGTATTTCGCAGTCGTAACGAAAAGTAAAGAACGGGAAAGAAGGAATCGAAGGATGACTTTTGTTGCGGTAAATTTTACCGTAACAATACTCGGAATCGCATATTAGTGCCTATGTCGGCAATAGCAGCCCGAATATTATTTTTTAGATGACGAAGGGTCTTGGGACGATCCGTGTACATCAAAGATTTAAGGTCCCCCCGGGAAAAAAGCTAAATCTTGCGATCGCGCTGGCCACTGAAGATCACCTCTAAGAGAGATGAGCCGTTCGGGGAAGTGTCAACCTTCTTGCCGTGTGAGCCGTGACTCCATGTTGAAACAACACTTCTCTTGCATTCATTTCTTCGATTTTGGGCAGAAAAAAATCCTTAAATGTTTTCTGAATTCACGCTGAGTTGCAATGATCGAAAGGCTGAATGAAAAGTAGGCCTCCACGGCGAACGCGCGCTCTTGCTTTGTCCACTGCATTGTTGACACTGAAATTGTCACAACAAAAAACATAGATACCAACCTTTCAAACCACTCGGTGGCGAGAGTTTCAAATAAGAAAGTAATCACGCCCCAACCTGTAGTACAAGTTCAAGTTCAAGTTCAAGTTCAAGTTCAAGTCCAAGTTCAAGTTCAAGTTCAAGTTCAAGTTCAAGTTCAAGTTCAAGTTCAAGTTCAAGTTCAAGTTCAAGTCCAAGTTTAAGTTCAAATTCAAGTTCCAGTTCAAGTTCACAAACGAATTTAAACAAGGTCCCATAGAATAATAAAATTCACATTTGCGTTTGGCTGTGATTTTCAGAAGATTCAGTAAAAATCCACAAACATTTGCGTCTTTGAAGAATATAAGAGTCTAACTGAAGAACCCAACTGTCATGTGTGGGCAAAACGCATTCCTTTCTGCAGTTGAGTTCACTTGTACTTTTAGCCTAATATTATATTTTAAGAAGATTAAAATCTCCCTTTTCTTTCATATTTCGTAAGCCTGTTATGTAAAAAAAAAAACACATCTTAAAAACTTTCTTTCAGGTACTTGAAACCATTCAAGGCATCTACATCTAGAGTGTGACACCTTAACTTTGCTACTCAATCTTGAAGTCCATAAAACTCAATACCCTATACATTATGCTGTTTTTGCACTTTGCAGTTGAGAGGGTTGCAGTGTCAACCATCAAAATCACCTGAAGCGATAACTGTATTTTTTAACCCTCAGAGCCAATTACTTTTAACGAGGTGACTTCAAGTGCAAGAAGCTTTTAATGGCTGCCAATTAGGTTGAGGTGAAATAATTTTTTTACTTGGTTTTCTTTCGTTTACTATTATTTTGCATTTGATTTTAATTCGTTGGAAGGCAGCGTTATTTATTTTTTATATTTCTCGTTATTTTAAGGATGAAAATTTCAAACAAAACAAAATTCTTAAAACAAATTTAAACTTTTAAAACCCTTGGAAAAAAACTGATGTGACAGTTTTCTTAAAGTAAATTATGAACTGTGGGAGAAAATGTAAACACATACAAACATACATTATATACATAGGTGAGGGAATTAAGGAAATAGGAAGGCAACGTGTCAGTAACAGTATGAACAGGAACTTAATTAAAGTTGAAAGAAAACTTAATGACAACCGGAGTTGTAGGACAACGACGACGATGTCAACGACAACGCGCTGTGCTGTTCCGCTCAGAATGTAATTAAATTTCAAACCATGCAATGGACACATCTTCAGAAACCAAGACTATATACATTCAACGCAACGATCTACACAGTAGTTTCCGTTTGTGGCACTAGCGGCGCGACGGAAGAAGGCAGTTTGGGATAATATTTTCATTTTGAGTACTTGAACTGTGAAAGGTCCTTGCGGATGTGAAAGAGGAAATTACTTTTTGAAGAGTTATGTACATATACTATAGCAAGAAGTTATAAGTTTTGGGTGTACGGTCTTCTGAGTGTGGATTGGACGAGCAATATTTTAATTAATTTAAAGTATTTTGAAATTTAAGTGTTTTCAAGGATTTTTTTTATAAAATTTGAACTAGCTGACCCAGCGAACTCCATTCTGCCCAAATTGTTAATGTAATAAAAATAATAATTCCGAGCCTGTCATATTCTGCTTGATGTACTTTACTCGGTCAATTCAAATTCTGTATTCGAAAAAAAGCAATGGAAATAACAGAAGTACAACAATAGCCGTGTTTTTACATGCATTACAAATACAACATCGCTAGTAGTTCTACAGTGGATAAGGAGTTGAAGTAGAATAGAGACTCGAATAAGCGCCAAAAATCTATCTACGGTAGGATTCTAATTTAGCTTCTTATCGGCTGTAGAGCTACTAGCGATATTGTATTAGATAAGCATGTAAAATCCTACTGTACTATGGATGGCTTTTACAATAAAACACGGCTTATGTCGACGACGTGTCAACCCGTTTTTTTACTGAAGTGCTTTATGGTCCAATTCTCGACCGGGTATACGTACAAAGCGCGATGTTTACCGACACGTGAGCACGCTACATACAATTGACCATGTGAGAAACATGGGAATTCAAGATTAATGCCACGAACATCCCGCTTATCTTATAGCGAAAGCGAGACGCTTAAATACGAATGGCAGGTCAATCGAATGGCAAATTACGTGATATAGTTTGTGGCTTCGTTTTCATCCATCAAGGATTCGATTGCAGTTTCTTCACATATCCCCATAAGGCCAACGACGCGACGCCTTCGGGCAAGTGTTAAATTCATCTGTCGGATTTAATGTTGAAATGACAGGCAGCCTATGAAGAAAACAACCTGCCAGCATAATAATTGCGCCACTGAAACGTCTTTCATAATTTCGTATATCTTTCAACATGCGATTCACGTTTGTCAGCCATTGGGCAATTGTCGTAGGTGGTAATGTTAGACCCCTTTCACATAAGGAAACTGAGTTGCCGGCGATTTTTAGTTTGTAGGCGAGAAGGGCGTTAAAGGAAGACAAAAAATCTCCCCTCTCACCCTTCTCGCCAACAAAATAGATAGTTTCTGGCAATTCAGTTTCCTTGTGAGAAAGCGGTCTTACATTGTTGCAATACTTTTGCCATCGCAGACTTTTTTGAAGGTCCACTTGCAGATTCGATGTCAATTTTAATGCAGAATGGTTCGACCCCCTTCTTACAACGTAGAATCAATCCCCTAATACTAAAGACACACATGGGGTTTACATACTATAGTTCAGATACTATGGTATTGCCGATACTACGATGGGTGACACACATCCTTGAAAAGTTTCAATTGTCAGATCTATATTTTTGATATTTGTCAACATGTTTGCTGTCAATAATTAATTATACTTACAAAATAATAAAATGAAATAATTGAGAATTATTTCTGAAGAACTGAATATTTTTCCTTTTTTGTTATTTAGTTTTATCCGACCTTTACATATTGAATTCGATTTTAAAATTTATAAAACACAAACAAAAATTATTTTCCTTGTGAAAATTGTAGTTCACGTACTCGTCACTTTTGGAGAAACGCGCTAGTATCGTTAAAAGGCAACGAATACTACGATAAAAACCCAGGTTTTGATACCATGCTGATACTAGTTTGCTCTCGTGGTATAAGGATAGTATAACATGACACACTGGTGGTATAAGCGAATACCATAGTATCCGTACCATGAGTGTGTCACGGGTATAAGAAGCCAATACTATCGCAATCTCAGATCTCGTACGAATCGTAGTAAAAATCAGTGAAAACCGAAACAAAAATTCCAATTGCACTGAAAGCATTAAGAAAGAAAATGCCACCATTTCCGTTATGGAATGCTTGCATAAATTTATTGACCATCTTAACTCAATACGACTCGATCAAATCCATTTCTCGGTCGAGTTCTCGATGTCACTTTGATATTTCACTTTGGCAGCTGTCACTTTGACATCTGTCATTTTGACATCTGTCACATTGACATCTGTCACTTTGACATGTCATATCGACCTGTCCTTCCTTGGGTCAATACAAATCGAAAGGATTCATTCTCGAGTTATCATGCTATTTTATGGAACCGTCGCATAAATATGTGTCGGCTGTCTATGATATTCATAATTATTTTGTATGCATTACTCTTTGCACGCAATAAATAAATTATTTTTCAATGAACTCATTAAATAAATGTGCGTTTATTTGTATATTTTCTGAGCTCATTGCTTAGATTTAAATATTTCATTGAATAATCATATCCGTCGGTATCATGTATGTATGTAATGAATAGGTACATAGATATATTAATATTTAGTAGGTAAAGTTTCTCAGCGATATTCTATGTATTTACTCATTATATAAGTAAAATGTACTCATTACATAAATAATATGTACTCATTTTAAAAATAGTGTAAAATGGTACTCACTACATTATACATACCCAATCAGGTCATAAAAGTAATAATGTACTCATTGCATACCTATGCAGTGAGTACAAAGGTACTGTACTCATAGGCCTGCAACTAGCTCCCATTTTTCAGACTTGACTGGCAACTGAAAGATAACTCTATCTAACAAATACAAATCGAAAGTATATGATATAAGAGTACTTTGGTTAAAAGTTACCCAGAACTACTGTGGCGGAACATGTCCAAATCCTGCTTTAAAGGTGCATGCACACTGTTTTCGATATTTCATTTTTTACCCAGAAAAATTAGAAAACAAATTGTAAAAGTCCTAATTTTTGTGGAAAGCTTTATTTAGATGCACTTAACATGTGATCAAAATGTTTCTTAATTTCACCCACAAAGGTGAAAGGGTTAAAAGAGAATTTGCACCTGTTTTTTTCATTATCTCAAAATTGATCAGCTTTACAGAAAAAATGTCAAAATACAAATTAAAGCTTATACAATTTGACACAAGTTAGACCTTGGCACTTTTTTGTATAGTAAGACCAATAGTTTAGAAGATACGAGTTGAATTATGTCTTAGTCTAAAATTTTACTAGTACGCTTATGTTGTTATGAGTAAAAGTAAAAAATTGGCAAAACCTCAAAAAAAGTAATACATAAAACCTTAAGATGGGTATCGACGCAGAATTTCACCCTCTACAGCATATACAAAGTTTCACGAAATTCACACATTGGATTTTTAAGTAGTCGCTTTTAAAAAGGGGGAAAGTAGGAGAGTAGGGGGAGGTTGGAGTTTATCACATTCAAATATTTATTTTAGTACAACCAAAGCATATGGTACATGATATGAAGGTAGTTTTCAAGGCTGAATCCAATAAAATAAAAACTAATTCGATATGACTACAAACCAAAAAAGTTATAGTCCTTTTTATAAAAGGATGATTGTATTTTCATAAAATACTAAAAATAGTATGGAAATAATGTTATGCTAATGATAAAACTAGGAATAAATGTTTTACTGAGCATGAAAACAAGAGTTCATAAAAATATTTACGTTGAAAGGGTGTTTTTTTTTTAGAAGGAGCGAAATCCTTTTTATTTCTTAAATCTATTTTTATTGTCACTATTTATTTCAATCAGAGAAAAAGTATGAGCTAAAAATATATTCAAATTGTTATTAGAACACTTTTTTTTCTTGTGTGTAGTTATTCTATACCTAAAAAAGAAAAACGCAGCAAGGATTTTCCAAAAAGTATTTTTGTTTCGATTAAAACAAAGTAGTCAAAGCAAAACTATAGAAACAAATTTTAAACCTTGTATCTGTATTTTAAAACTTGTTTCTCGTCGTCGCGTGTCACCGCGCGCCGACGTCTTGTCCTGGTCGTCTTCTTTTTACGTGTGTTTGTATAAAAACTTTTTGACTGTTCATTTTCATCATGCTTAGACATGGTTTGGAATAGATACTTGTATTTTTGTATGCTTGTATCTCAAGACTTCGTACTGCACATTTATAATATTCATGCTTTAACAGGATGCGACACAACTTCATCCTACTTTGGAATTGGCAAACAAAAAGTCTTTGCTGCTACTAGAAAGACGGATGATGGTGATTTAAATAAATTATGTAAACCTGGAGATTTGACAGAGGAAATAATAACTGCTGCTATTAAATTTGTTGCACATTTTTCCTTTGTATGAAGATAAATATCTGGAGCTCGCATTGGTCAAACAATCGTTAGTTGAAAAATTTCCACCGTCTTTGCCAGCTTTTACTCAGCATCTAAAACGATGCAATTGGCAGTCTTTTGTTTGGTATAACGCACATATTCCATTTGTAAGAGCCGTAGAACCCACAGAACATGGATGGTACTTGTTTGAGGGTGAATTATGACCAGTCCTTTTTGAGGGGCCAACTAGCTTGGAAATTCTTCAGCAATATATCTGTGATTGTAGCGCCCGACCATCTTCGTGCACATCAATAAATTTGTGTACATGCCGAAAACTCAATTTGTTTTGCACTATTTGTGATCCACTAAATGTGCAAATGTCGAGCATTTCGGTACAATCCATCTCGAAAAAAGAAATGAAAATAATATATGAAATAATTAACTATTTGAAGACTTTTCCATTCAATAAAATTTATCTTCATATTTTTCTGAACTCTTGTTTTCATTTATTCCAAGTTTCATTGTTAGCATAACATTATTTCTATTTTATTTTTAGTGTTTTATGAAAATACAAACATCCTTTTATAAAAAGGACTATAACTTTTTCGTTTGTAGTCATATCGAATTAGTTTTTATTTAATTGGATTCAGCCTTAAAAACTACCTTCATATCATGTGCCATATGCTTTGTTTGCACTAAAATAAATATTTGAATGTGATAAACTCCAACCTCCCCCTACTCTCCTACTTTCACCCCTTTTAAAAGCGACTACTTAAAAATCCAATGTGTGAATTTCGTGAAACTTTGGATATGCTGTAGGGGGTGAAATTCTGCGTCGATACCCATCTTATGGTTTTATGTATTACTTTTTTTGAGGGTTTGGCATTTTGATACTTTTACTCATAACAACATAAGCGAACTAGTAAAATATTAGACTAAGACATAATTCAACTCGTATCTTCTAAACTGTTGGTCTTACTAAAAAAAGTGCCAAGGTCTAACTTGTGTAAAATTGTATAAGCTATTATTTGTGTTTGGACATTTTTTCTGTAAAGCTGATAATATTTGAGATATTTAAAAAACAGGTGCAACAGTTTCATAGCTTTGCTGTTTATCTTACAGGTGGTTGCCCCACTGCAGCAATGGAGGTTATCCTTCACCTAACCCAACTTCATGTGGTGGTAGAAAGCGCAACAAAGGGAGCCGTCCTAAGATTCGCCAAGGAAGGTACTGGGAAGGGAAAATGTATAGGAATTAGAGAAAGAGAATCAATTTCCAGTTCTTCAATATCAAGATTATTTGACATTCCAAGAGATGGCATGACTAAAAAGTATTACTTCGAGAAAAAAAATCAGAATGGAGTTAAGTAGCAAAAAAGTTAAGTGCAAATGCCATCAAGTGGTACACTGATGGATCGAGAACGTCTCAAGGGACGGGTGCAGGAGTCTTTGGGCCGAGAACCAAACTTTCTCTGTCGATGGGGAAGTCCACTAGCATTTTCCAACCAGAAGTTAATCCCATAGGAAAATGTGCCGAACGAAATTTCGAAAGAAACTACCGTAACGAAAACATTGCCATTATGTCGGACAGCCAAGCCGCACTCAAGGCACTGAACACCTATGAAATTAGTTCTAATCTGGTATGGGAGTGCGTGGATAGGTTAAACGACCTTGGCAAAAATAATAATGTTACACTTCAATGGGTACCTGAGCACGTAGGTGTTCAGGGAAATGAAGAGGCAGACTCCTTAGCAAAAATAGGAGCAACGTCATCCCTAACGGGTCCTGAGGCCTATTGTAGTATAGGAGAAAATGTGATTAAAAATAAAATCAAAACAGAAGAAGAGGCAAAAAAAAAAATCCAAATTATTGATAGAACTCCCCCACCTAATGCAAGCGAAACTACTTTTTGGGAGCTATAACCAAGAACGCTTTGTATCCTGTATAGGCTTAAGCAGGAATAACCTCAGAATAATAACCGGTCTCCTCACTGGTCACTGCAAATTGAAAAGACACCTCAGTTAAGTAAAATAATAAGTTTTGTAAAATAAAGTCATATAAAGTGCTATCAAAATGTATTTTTTAAAACGGTAACCCACAAAAGCCGACTTTTCTATCGTTGTATATCTTTGTCATATTTTTTTGAATTTAATTGAAACCAGGTAATGTTGTTACATTTATTTATTCCGTACTTATTCCTTTTGGCTTCAAACACTCACCCAACACAAGAAATCGGCATTCTTCCAGGATTTAACTCGAAAGGGTATATAGCACTATTCAAAGATTTCCTCAATTTATTTATAGACGTACCTACATAAGCCACTGGAGACCGCTGCTGGAGTGGAGCTAGAATGGAGCTAGAGCTGCATAACTGGGATGTACATGCATACGGATGCAAATGAGTGTTTAACTTCCTTTCAACACTCGTTGTACTCGGTATAACCTATTGCAGTAATACAAAAGCGAAATGGAACTATTTAAGAAGCTTGGCACACAAGGAGGCATTTGGTATAGAAATTTCACCTCTTCGAGTCTGTGAGCATTTGAACACAAGCATAAAATTGTACACAAACTAAATCGGCTTTTCTCCTTTTGGTAGGATTTATGTTTGTAAAGTCGAATCTGGCGACATACACGTATACATATATACGGAACCAATACCTAAACCATTTTGCATTGAATGTTTTTGTGTTGTTTTTTTTTTTTTTTTGTTCTCTTCGATTTATTTAGTTTTGTGCAAGGAATCGATTCTGTCATAGAAATGTTCCTAGAACTGCATATCTGTAGGGCCTGTACCTGTAAGTGTGGTGCTGATGCTGGGGCTGGCTGGCAAGGATTTACGAGTATTCCAAAGGGAAATGAATTATTATTTAACTTAAAAGGAATTCAACATCAGTTCAGTGGTTCGGGATTATTTGTATCACTTTTGTATTGAATTCTTTATTTTGAACTTTGTATTATACAAAGTGGGTGTAGTGTAGGTATATGTAACTGGTATAATATCATATAAATTGGTGCAATTGATACTACGTACATAATCAAATGGTGGAACGTTTCGTCCCGGCGTTCTCACTTGGACTCTTCAGTTGACGGTGAGGGCCTTGTCAAGACGCAATTTTTATTAAGTTCAGTCCAGCTTACATCAATTTTGCTGCGAAAATCAATTGTGAATTATATCCAACCTAATTAGAATTTCTAATCAAGAATTGTTGGAAATTTTGTTACCCGAACTTAACAAAAATTGCATCTGGACAAGGCCCTCACTATCAACTGAAGAGTCCAAGTGAGAACGCCGGGACGAAACGCCAATTTGTATGGACTAAAGGCCGTTAAAAGCTATATTGAATCAATAATTCAACAAGTCCAATTAAATAATGCTAAGTCTTCTACTTGGCTGATGTATTTCAGTAGTATATAGAATTTGTATTATAAAACACACTCATAGTAAGCAATGCCAGGCCACGGGTAACAAAATTTCCAACAATTCTTGATTAGAAATTCTAATTGGGTTGGATATAGTTCACAATTGATTTTCGCAGTAAAATGGATGTAAGCTAGAATGAACTTAATAAAAATTGCGTCTTGACAAGGCCCTCACTGTCAACTGAAGAGTCCAAGTGAGAACGCCGGGACGAAACGCCAATTTTTATGGACTAAAGGCCGTTAAAAGCTATATTGAATCTTTAAAGGGTAGTCATAACCTCTTTTGTGCCTGCGAAATATAAAAAAAAAACATATAAATAACGTGAAGGAGGCATACAAAGCATCGCTGCTTGCAAGCTCTACGAACAAAAGAGGAGAGACGAACACCGGCTTCTCAGAAAGAAAAAAAGGAGCATGAAAAGCGCACGGTCGACGACATTAAGGGATGTCATAAGAGGAATGAGGTTCGGATGTCTTACAAAAGGAAAAAAGAAGCTCCAAGGGCTACAAGGCCTCAACCGTAGCCTGCGAGGACGGGCAAGGGAACATCGTAGTAGATTCGCAGTCGATGCTGAGAATTTATGGAAAGGTCACTTCTGTAGGCCAGGCAGATTTCATCCCTCAAGTTAAACGATGCAGGTAAAGAATTCCGTCTACCCGATCTCGACGAAGTGATAAGATAACAATATCTATAAGCTTAAGTCCAACAATGCTGCTGGAGCCAACGGCCTTGATTCCGAGCTATTCAAAGCAGCAGGCGTTGACTTGGTTTGGAAGGAGTATGCAGCAGCACAGATGAATCAGTCTCCTTAACATCACCTACAAGATCTGTTCTGCCATGTTATGTAAACGCATGAAGTCGTGTTCTGCAACAACCTGATAGGTCCATATCAGTGTGGCCTTATTACAAGAAAGTCACCATCGACTAAATGTTCACACTATAGGTACGACAGATCTTGGATTAAACCCAGAAACTTCAAACCGACAATACCAGCTTTTCATCTATTTTCGCGTACGACAGTATCTATAGAGCAATGTCTGTCAAACTCGCCCGTTTGTGCAGATGACGATGGAGAACGCATGCTGCTCCAGCAAGCATGTATGATATCAAAAACTGATTAAGGCAAGACGACGCGCTCTCATGAGACTTCTTTAACATCAAACTTGAAAGAATAGTACAAATCTCTCACTTCAACACCAGAGGCACAATCATTCAAAAATCTGTCCCATTACTTGGGTACACCGACAATATTGAGATAATTGGATGTGATGTCACTGAAGTTTTTGCAACATTAAGCGTTAAGCGGTAAATGAGAGCAAAATCTGTCACCAAGAAAAGACGCTGAACATACCGACGTGATGTCTTAGACAGAACGCCACCGTAGACAGATATAACTTTGAGGTAGTTAAGGCCTTTGTCTACCTGGGCTCCGCTACCAACTCAGACAATGATACTAATGCTGAGATCAAACGAAAGATCTTGACAATCGCTGCTTCTTTGGGCTAAGAAAGCAATTGAGAAGCAAAAGACCTCTCTCGAATTACTAAAGTGTCCCTGTGTAAAACATCATCCGAATGGTGCAGAAGCATGAACCCTTTTAGCGGCGATTAGTACGCTCTAAAAATATTTGAGAGAAAAATTCTTCGGGTGATCTTCGGTCCCTTATGCATAGACGGGGAATGGAGGAGAAAATACAACAACGAAATGTACGGGCTGTACAGTGACATCGACCTAGTGACAAAAGTAAAAAGGCAACGACTGAGGTGGCTGGGTCATGTAGAGCAGATGGACACCAATGCTCCAGTCCAAAAAATCTTTGAATCCATCGCCGAGGAGCGGTATAGTAAAGGAAGACCGCGAACCAGAGGCGCAGGCAAGTGGAAGACGACCTCAAACAACTTGGCGTAAGAAACAGCTATCTGGAGAAAGCTTTGTAGGTTGAGGTCCTGGTGCACAATGAACTGTGGTGATATACTGCATTACAGGTAACAAAGCACAGATATGGGTTCGGTTGAAGTCTTATCGCCATCAGCGCTAAGAACCACCGGTTGTATTTAGCATAATATTTTATTTATATGATATTGGCGTTGATGTTGACGAAATTTTCATTTGTTAAATTTTAATTTTCAGTTGACTTTTTATTGGTAATAGGGGCAGGAGAATTATATTGCTGGGTTAGTCTGGCTTCCGCTTGTGATAGATGTGGGTGTACCACTGGGAAGCGCTCTATCTTTGTAAGACAAATGATTTCAACGAAAAACAAACGACTACGTAAGAGTATAACACCAAAAAGAACCCGATGAATGGATTGTTCCCCGTTAAATAGCTCCAGTTAATTCCTTAAAGGGCAACTCATATAACGAACTTAAACACAATCATATAATTAAATCACAAAACTTGAAAATAAGTCATCTAAAATGGCCTCTAGATCCTGCACTTGTAGGATTGTTTTATAAAACAATTAAAGTAAATAATCTCTTGCCATGTCATACCTTTCATCATTTTAATTATATCTTCTGTTAAATTTAAATCTTGATTTTTATTATGAAAACATACATTATAATTTTATATACCTACCTTTTTTACTTATCATTTAAATTAATTGAAAAAAGAACAATTAAATAAATTGAGTTTATGAAATGAATCTCCTATTTGAAATCAAAGCACCCTAACCAAAAAGAAAACTCCGCCGTTGTATGCATATGTTAAGTGCGTATTAAGTATTGGTTTTCGTTTTCAGTTCATAAGGACAATAAGCTTAAAAGTTAAAACATCTGAAAATGGCAATCTATATAAATAGAACTTCTGAATGAACAATGAAAATTCAAACCAACCATGACTACATGCGTAACCAAGGCAGCAAATCATTAAATTTCTTTTTAATTACACAAAGTTTCGTTTAAATATTTTGGAATTCTACCCAGAAGATCTCTTCACAATAGAGTTATCAAAAACAAATTTTGATGGATTTACCTTTGTGTTGTATTTTAATTAAACTCCTTAGATGAGAGACAAAGATATACATATTTATGTATATGTAGTATATCTGTTTTTTGTTTTTGGAATGAGGTTGCTATTTGTTTGATTTATCAACTTTATGCTCAACCACAAAAGCAAGACATTGTAGGTAGGTGTATATTATAAAGTCAGATTAAATAATACTTTTTGTCTGATCGAATTTATAAAAAAAGGAGATGGGTACATAGGTGCGGATAGATGACGTCAATACAAGCTTTCGTATCTCCAACACATTTAAGGCGTAAAGCTATATGTACTTTACTTTTTACCATTAAGAAAAATTATTTATACGTTAAGTAATTACATACTAACAAATGTAGAGATTATTTTAAAGGACAACTCGAACGATTTTTACTATGTTCTCATTTGACAATAATTCTTATTAACTTCAGATAATTAATCAAATTCACGATTGGTTTGTTTTTTATCTGATAATAACATCAAATTTAAAATAAAAAAAGTGCGTATACGCCACAGTGTCCAAATAAAACATTTATTTATGAAAAAGATCTATTAAATAGTGAGAATTTCTAAATATGTACATATACATGGGGGTTTATATTTATAGTTATTTTCAAACTATTACTAATTATTTCAGTAAGTTGAATTAGGTTTTCTGAAGTTATTTTTAGTTCTTATGTTTTCATGTTAATATTAGAAGCTCTTTAGTAAAATAGAAAGCAATTTGGTATCGAAAAGGTGTTGTATCCATTTAGAAGTTAAAATAAGTGACTTTGAATAACCCAAGATGTTTTAAATATATCTGAAGATTGTTAATTAAGGTAGTGGATTTATTAAATACAAATTATTTCAATTGCAAAATCGATTCATTATTCAATTACACTATACCTATTATTTAATTAGGGAGGGGCATTTCACGTGATGCGAATAATGAAAGCAGTGGTGGATCATGAAATTAGTTCATCTTTGGGTTATTTATACTTCATGTGGTTCCTAACATAATGTGCAAAAATATTTTGGTCTAGTTGTGGATTTAAAAATTCTGGCTTGAAAAATTCGCTCATGGCAAGGAGTAGGATTTTAAATAAAGGTGTTGCTAAGTTAATTGAAGAGATGGAAACAAAATGTTAACTGTGGAATATATGGAAAATTAGGTGTTCTTTTCATTATATGAAATCAAAACCGGAAATGGATTTTTGTTCGGGTTGAAAACCGGAAGTTAACATTTCAAATCAAATTTTGGCCAAGTTCGAGCATTTTGATATTTGTTTTGTTTGGTTTCAAAATGTAGCTCATTATAGATAAGATACTTCACGCCAAGTAGTAAAATATAAATTTAAGTTCGAGAGAACCTGATTTTTTGTATACTGAAAATCAGACTTTACTGTTGAACAATTTTTTTCTTAGAATTTGACCAAGGATCACGTCCTAAAGTATAGCAGTCGAATTATCGGACACCCTGTAGAACCGGATGCAAAAAAATAAAAATTAAGTTTTTGGTACTATTGACCTTTTTGATACTAATTTTTTACTTGCGATATACATGGCAAGTTTAGGATTCGTGCAAACAAAAAATTCGAGATAATAATTTTCTCTAACATTAGGATGACAAAGAACGCGAAAAAAGTGGGTCTCGCAATTCTGTCCGTCTGTCCGTCTGTCGGTCTGCCGGTCTGTTCGTCTGTCTGCCTGTACCTCGACCTGCAGCCTAAACTGCTGAAGCGATTTTCTTCAAACTTAAGGTATTTATGGGATTCCCTAGAGGGGAAATTGAATTTTTGTTTTAGCTCAAAAAATAACAGTACCTGCCATACAACCAATATACAGAAATTGATTTATTTCAAATCGACTCTAACGATTTTGAAAAAAAATTAATACAATTAATATTTTGGTAGAATAAAAAGAATTTATAACGGTTATTTACGGTACCTGTCATAGAACCGATTTTTTGGTTTCCAAATTTCTCGTTAACTACTACACCGATTTCAACCAAATTTTTTATGTAAGAGGTCCTTTACAATTTTAACATTTTTGCATACAAAATATTTTGGATTAAAAAAAAAAAAAATTGAATTTTTTTTTTTTTGAAATTTTAATATCTTGAAAACGGCTTAATGATTTTTTTTTTTAAATTTTGTGAAAAATTATATTTTATTAAATACTTAAAGCTGGCATAACAAATTAAATTTTCTAAATTTTCAAGAATTTTAATATACATATAAAAAATTATTTAAAAAGAACCACTCTAACGATTTTTGAAAATTTTTTTTTTCATAAATTCATATATATCAAACAATTCAGATAGCATATTATTAAAAGAATAATTATATTAATTTATAGTAATAATTTATATCTTAAATTGTTTTTAAAACTTTTATTAATGATATTACAATGTTATAGAACCACTATGTATGCACTTTGTCAATTTAAAGCTACGTTCAAGTTGTTAGCTACGAGAGCAAGTTTATGCGATCCAGTCGTGCCAGTTTTTTTAATTTATAAATGTAGTTTATACATATAATATAGATACTTCGTGTCAAGTTATAACTTGTTTAAGATTTGTACACGTTTTAAGTTGGAGAAAATTATTTTTTTAGTTTAGGAGAACGGATGTTAAAAGCTGAAATCAAAATTTTCCATAATTTGGACCTTCTTAATATTATTTTTTTTATCTCAAAAAGTAGCTTATCTTACAATGTTTTGAGTGCGTGGACGCCACTACTGTCTTTTTTTTTTTTTTTTTTTTTTTATATTCCGCGCGCACAAAAGGTGTTATGAATACCCTTAAAATGTTTTTAGCACAGCACGAGCGATTAGGTAAGTAGGAGAGGATTTAAAAGGAGATACCGATGCACATTGGTTTTGAATGTTTGCACATCGAAATGAGAGGGGAAAGTCGGGCCGGGTAAAGTATTCCACATTTGTGTGGTGTGACTGAAGAAAGAATCTCTGTATTTTACAGTACGTCCGAAGTTGGGCTCAAGGGTAAACTGATGGGCATTCCTAGAAGCGCGAGTATTACGGTTGAATTGTTTAAGGGGAGGAATGCAACTGGCTATCTCAAGAGAACACTCACTATAAAAATAGCGGTAAAATAGAGAAAGACATGAAACATTACGGCGGTGTTCGAGAGTTGCAATTGTTTTTGTTATAGATCTTTCTGCTATCATTTTTAAAGCTCTCTTTTGTATTCGGTCCAATAAACTTAAGTGAATTTTTGGAGCTCCTCCTCCTCCTTTCTCCTCTTCGGAGAAAACCTAAACATTTAGTAGTATTTTTGGCGACGTCAAAAATGTGGTCATTCCACAAAAGGTGGTCTGTGACACACATACCGAGAACTGAGAGTTGTTCGGTTTCCTCGATGCAAGTGCCAACCATGGATAGCGGCATTGGGGGTGGATTTCGCTTTAACGACAGGAGCCAGCATTGAGTTTTTGAAGCATTAAATTCTACGCGGTTTTTGATTCCCCATTGGACAATGCTGTCGAGATCAGAATTTAATGAGCTTATCATACGCTGCCGTTCAAGTTCCACATCCGAAGGACATGGATGTGAATCTAAGAACGAATATGAAAAGCTGAGGGTACTGTCGTCAGCAAAACAATTTAATGGATTAGAAGTTTCAGATAAAAGATCGTTTATGAATATAAGGAAGAGAGTCGGAGACAGAACGGAGCCCTGGGGCACACGAGTATTTATTTTGTGGATTTCAGACTTGAAACCATCCAATACAACTTGTATTGAACGGTCCGAAAGGTAATTTCTAATCCAACGAAGAAGAGATTCACCGATACCAAATGCACGCATTTTCGATAAGAGAGCTTGATGCCAAATTCGATCCAATGCTTTAGAAATATCAAGCGCAATAATCTTACTTTCTCCAAAACGATGTAAAGATTTGTGCCACTGTTCGGTGAGATATACCATCAAATCACCAGTGGACCTATTGCTACGAAAGCCATACTGCCGGTCATTAAGAAGCCTTCGTTCCTCAAGATATTTCTTGAGCTGTAAGTTAATCAGCGTTTCCATGACCTTGGAAAGAAGGGAGGTAAGTGCAATTGGTCGATAGTTTGAGGGTGAAGAAGATACGCTTTTTTAGGGACAGGCAGGACAAATGCTGTTTTCCATCCACTCGGGAAGAGACCAGTAGAGTAGGACAGATGGAAAAGCTAACGCAGTGGTTTTGCCAGCGTTGAAGAACACCTCTTCAGAACAATGGGAGGGATACTATCCGGGCCATCGGATTTGTGTACATCGAGATCCTTTAGAACTATATCAACTGCACGAGTGCGAAAGAAGATTTGTCCCATAAAATCATTTACGCTCTCAAGTGCAAGAGGAGTCATAACACTTTCTGGCATCGTCGAATTGACAGCAAACTGGCATGCAAGCAAATTGGCTTTATCTAACGAGCTGACAAAAGGGGTGTTATTGAAGACGAGCGTTGGAACCGAGGACGAGGTGGTATTTCGTATGTTTTTTACAAATGACCAAAAATGTTTACTACCTTTGGGACATTGCAGTATTTTTTTCCGTAATTTTTGATCATGTAAAAATTTGGTTTTTCGACTGTGCCACGCAACAGTCAAAACGGCAAAACGAAAATATAAATTACTAATTATTTTATTTTATAATATTAGATACTATAAATTACTTTAAATTTGTTATTTTAATAAAGCAACTAGAGCTAAAAAAAAGTATGCCATCTGATTTATTTGATAAATATGAATTTTCGAAAAAAAAAAATCCAAAAACCTTTGGAGTGGGTTTCTTAAAACTATATTTTTAAAATATCAAAATTCTTGAACATTTTTAAAAATAAAATATGGTATGGCAACATTTAGTATTTTTAGTAAATCACAATTTTTTACCAAATTAAAAAAAAATCGTTAACCCGTTTTCAAGATATTAAGTTTTCAAAAAAAAAAATCAAAAAATTGTAAAGGAACTCTTCTATAAAAGTTTTGGTTGAAATCAGTGAAGCCTTAAACGAGAATTTTGAAAACAAGAAAATCGGTTCTATGACAGGTACCCGGTTCTATACAGATAACCGTTATTGGTAAAAATTTGTTTAATAAAATATTTATCATACCCTTTAAAGTAACTCGTAATTTTGTCAAAATCGTTAGAGCCGTTTTCGAAATAAATAAATTTTTGTTTATTGGTTTTACGCCAGGTACCGTTATTTCTTGAGCTAAAACAAACATTTCCATTTCACCTCTAGGGAATCCCCAAATAACATTAAAGTTAAAGTTTGAAGGAAATCGCTTTAGTGGCTTAGGCTGCAGGTCGATTATAAAGACATACAGGCTGAAAGACAGACAGACAGAATTGCGGGACCCAAATCAGCCAAGCTTATAACGAGACATTCGGGAATATCCTAAAACAAGTACAAAACCGACAATTTTCTCAAAGGACCTCAAAACTTTATTAACGTTCGTCAAATTTGTTGGCAAAAACCTGGTAGGCACAATGCACAGCGCTATTGAAACTATTTTGGGAATAACATGTACGATGTTTAAGAAAATTCGTTAGAGCGGTTTTTTAGAAAACTTGATAAAACTGAAATCGTTGTATGGCAACTACCCGTTATAGATAAGTAGTTAAAAGAAAATTTTGAATTGTTCCTCTAAGAAATCGCATTAAAATGTTTCACACCAAATTCGAAAAATAAATCGGGTGGCACAACGGCTCATGAAGAACCAGGGCCTAGTGACTAACAACTCGCAACCATTCCTGTGTGCGCCTTTCGACAGGAATGGAAGGGACCTACAATTTTATGCCGAATCCGAACGGCTAGACGAGAAGCACTTATTCGTGACAAGTGATACTCTTGGAGGATTTGTCAATTCATCGCAAGAGGCAGTAGCCCTGAAAAAAAACTTTTTAAGGAAAACTTCGAAGGAAATACGTTTAACCGCTTAGGAACTTGCTTGATTTTCATCAGGACGCACCAGATTTATTGTTTTCATCATTATCTGGAACTAGTAAAATGTAGGTCTTAAATTAGGGCCTTAACAAAATTAGGCACAAAAATCGGCTCAAACGTTGTTTACAACTTTTGTTAGCATATTCATATTTGTTCAACAAATCCAATAGCATCTTTTTTGCTCAACAGTTGGTTAAAAGTAATTTTAAGTTTGGTTTAAAACTGACGAATTAAAATTTTTAAGAAAATGATTGCTACCACTCTAAATGTCTTATAATCTCCGCTAAACGGTTCATTAGAATACAAATGCACTATGCATTTCTATAAATTTCCGCTCACCTCTTGATTAAAAAAAAAAAAACAAAACTGATCGATAACTAACTTATTTGTGTCTACTTCAAGAATTCACTAGTTCATTCAGAAAAGTATAACGTGATTCCTGTCAATTTTCTAGACTAGTGTCCAATACCCTTTTGACTTTTCTTCTATATACAATTTGTAAAGGATTATTTCTCCCAGCAATTGCATTTAAATGAAACCTTTTTCATATTCTTTTCTTGGACAAAAAAAACATCCTAATGAAAGAAAAATATCATTTGCGTTCATGCAAATAACTTGTGATCGATATATAAGTGATTTCTTTATCACTTCATGGCACCTATAGACTATATCACAACTTTTTTTTGCATTATGCACCCATAAACGTTAGATTGAAATCACCTTTGTGCAAGAAAAAAAAAAAAAAAAAGAAAATGAAAACCGTTTTGAATTGAAAGGACTATGTTTTCTTTTCAAGGACCTTTATTCATCTCCTGCGGTGAATAAAATTATATCAGGTCGATGTAATCACTTGCAATTCTAAAAAGAATTCAAATATATGGGTAGGTAGATGTGTGTGCGTGTTCACAAAAGGATACAATTTAAATGCAAATTTCAAAAAAAAACCCTTTTAACCCCAAAAGAACTCTGCCTTTGCCTTTGGATGGATCCTTAGGATTCTACAGAATATTCACACTTCCTGGATGATAAGAGAAGGTGAAAGATACAGATAGATAGTTCAGATATGGGAACTCATTCAGAAAAATTGCCCCCAATGGCGTAAGAGGTTTTTTTTTTGAATTTATTAAAATCAATCTAAACGACCCAGTCAGAGACAGGTGTTTGTGATAGTGATGTGCCTTTTATTTTCTTTTTTTTTCATACGCCTGTGACTACAATGAAACATTTTATTTAATTTTTTTTTCGAAAAGCCATTTAATTTTATTATCTTTGAAGGTCTTCCGAGAAGTCGGTCCCATCTTTATGAGGTTTATCTATTCCAATTAATTTTGAAACCGAAAGAGACAAATTGAAATGATTTGTTCAATCATATGTTATCGGTAGCACCATGTTAAGGTTATCAAAATGATATGGTTGGTTATTGCTAGCCGACTTCTGTGCCTCAAAAAGAAAAAACATTATCTGTGGCTGCGAATAAATTGTTTAGGGAAGTATGTGCTTCAGAATTGACATTGATTTTGGAAACTTAATAAGAACAAGGTTCTTATAGCTTGAGAGTTTCTCATTGTAGATATGTCGGTAAATGAGTCAAACAACATTGCAATTTCCTTTCATTATCACTCTCAGTTACGATTTTATTTTTGGATATATTATATTAAAATAGAATCTGTTATAATTGAATTATGACAAAATACTACTTAAGATACATAGAATACCTACATTGTAAATGTATACTCGAGATATATACTTGTAGTTTAAAATGTCAAGGGGTACTTAACGGAAAATCATGTTATCTTCGAGTTATTGCAAACACATTGCAAATTTACCCTAACAATTTGCACTTATGTGCCTCATATTTTGGGCACTTAAGAGTCAGACTGCAAAAATTGCCATAAATTATACCAATATTGAAAATTAAGTGCATATTTATTCCGGTAAGTGTGCATGCACTGTGAAATTGGCCTATGCATAAGTCTAGATTTGTTTGAGTCCAGTTTCCTGCCCTTAAAACTTCGAAGAGATAAAAAACGATGCCATTCGATTTCGAACCACACATGAATTTATCAAAAAGTTAAAATTATGAAGTTTTCCAAAAAAAAAAAAATTAAATTTAAATTTTTTTAATCTTAGTACCCAATATTATTTTAACTTTTTAGAAGCTTTTGTAGACAAAAAATGGGGAGACTACGATAACTTTGGGGCCAAAAATTAGTAGAAGGGTCAAAAACAACGGCACCACTTACAATGAAGTACTTTACCGGTTTTGAAAGCCAAAAATATGTTGTTCAATCGTGCATTTAAATTAAATTATTCATGTGAACAGTTTTTGAAAAATTTCTATGCAAACTCAAAATTTTTATAAAAAGTGAAAAAAAAGTTTAGAACAGTTTTTTTTTAATTGCGAAATGAAGTACTAAAGTGGCTTTTAGTGGTCAATGCTTATATAAATTCTGAATCGTACACAAGAAACCGAATGGTTTTATGTCTTTTAGTTTTTGAGAAAATTACTTTAACTACTTTTTTATAATTGCTTGGTATTAACGGTGGTCTAACTTAGATGATTAACGTGGGGGAGTACGATAACTACAGTGCAGCAAAATAATAACGGTTTTTTATAGAGGGGCTTAATACAATAATTTTGTATTACGGACCGAGGGTCTATCTCACTCCGTTTAGGCTGGAGCGGCAATTTTCTACAAAATGAGAAATGAAACAAAAAAAATCAAAACAACGGCAACACTCGCAATGCTAAAATTATAGGTTTTCTGAAAGCCAGAAACTTGTTATTTAATTTTTTGTTTCAACCAAGTAATTTGTGTTAGTAGTTTTCTTGAAAAAATACTCTAAAACTCAAAATTTATGGGGACAGATGCCCCAAAAAGAGAGTTAAAAAAGCGGACAACCCAAATTACTATTACAAATAAACTGAAAGCACACCAACTGACAACATAGGCGCCTGCCTGGCGACTAAGCATACCCTAAGCGGAGCGACGGAGTCGGGTGGGCGGGACAGAGGACCGAAAAAGGGAATTAAAATCCTTGAACCCGCGAAGTGGGACATCCATGATACCTATTGTTTAAAAAAAAACTATTGACAATAAACTATTGACAATAAACTATTGACAATAAATTCCGTTGAAATTTGGTTTGGAAAAATCGCCCAATATTGTGGAAAGAACCCCTATATCTTACAAAAACAATTTACATTCAAAATAATTGGGCGACATACCTCACTGTTTATACGCCGCGCCAGAATGCTGGGTGCTATATATAGCATACAAGTACATTATTTATGTAAGCAATCAATGAAGACCTTTTTCAGTTTCAACAAATGAATTTAAATGACCTTAAGGAAGCAGTAAAACAAATGAATAAAAAGAATTGTTGCACAGGTTTGAATTGCAAAATTTTATTAGATTGCAGTGGTGTTATTCTTCCATCCCCGCTGAAAATAATAAATTTATCCTTGTACTGTGGAAATTAACAAAAAAAAAACATAAAAAATGCTACAAGAGCTGAAGATTGAAGAGACCCATAAACATGCTATCTACCTATGAGAAAGTATTAGAGCACATAGTAGCCGTGTTTTTTCAGAGAGTGACTAGCAACTCAGTAAATATTTAGCTGAGTTGCTAGTCACTATCTCAAAAAACACGGCTAGTATGTGTGCAACTTACAAATTTTATCGAAAATAAAAAACTATTATGTCATGTGAAGAACAATAAGGATTTAGGCGTGGTCATTCATGTGAGACTTCCATATGCTGGTAATATTGGTAGTTTTCTTAGATCTCAAAAGAGCGTTTGAAACTATTGACAGAGAGTGTATCATGAAAAAAACTTTATAAATATGGCATTCGTGGAAATGAGTTGAAGTGGTTCAAGAGTTTTTTAACTGATAGAACCCACGTTAAGGTAAATGATAGTTCTTCTAGACCCGAAAAAGTATCTATTGGTGTACCTCAAGGAGCTATGCTTGGAGTGTTATTATTTTTACTATTTATTAATGATTTTGGAAGGTGTTTAACGCGTTCTAAAGTATTCTTTTTTGCTGACGATACCCTTATTTATATATGTGGCCCTACTTCAAAGTTCTGTGAGGAAAATGTCAAATATTTAGGAGTGTTCATTGACAATAAGTTGAAATTTGAATTTCATGTATATACGTAGTGCACAAAAATTTAGGTTTCTTGGCAAGAATTAAAAAAAAAAAAAATCAAAGGATTGTGTTTTAACAATATATAAAATATAATACTATTGTTTTCCCACAATTCAGTTAATTTCTGTTCGTCTTTATTATATATGTGTACACAGAGAAAAAAAGAACTTAAAATCAAAGCAAAAAACTTTAATTCTAATATTTTTCGGAACGATTTGGCGCCAACGCCGAAAATTCATAAATCAAAGTGGAGCGACTTTATTTCAAAGTGGTTCCATACTTAAAAATGAGCTAGATTTTACTACGTTTTTATGTTGAATTAAAGTGATATCATAGGTAAATCAAATTCTTCCATCTTTTAAAACAACATTTATCTACTTCGAATCAATGTAGATTGAACTTCGCTTTAGGTATTGATTCAAAATGGCTACCCACGCCACGCTTCTTTGTTTGACAAAGACAAATGTATATTCAAGTGAATCGTTTAATACTATGAGTATTTCATAGAAATAAATACATAAGAAAAATAATTAAATATTGTTTTTCGATTTTATGAAAGTGAATTTTGAGTGCGCGTTTAATTTGTTCACAAATGTAAGGGAGCTTCTTCGAAAAACAACAACGCGCTCTCGAAATTCTTTATATTAAGCTTACAAATACAAACAAATTGAGGTTTACTCAACTATGCAACACTTTGAAACTACGTTGATGGCACTTTAAATGCCATAAAAGTGGATCGCAATGTTAAATGTGGATTTCAATGTAAAAATGAATACGTTTCACTTTCAAACAAGGTTGAGCGCACTTTAAATGTAGATCTCAATGTAAAAATGATAACGTTTCAAAGTTGATTTCAATGTATAAATAAACACGTTTTACTTTGAAACTAGGTTGAATCTAATTAAAATTACGTCGCATATTCAAATTAACATTGTTTCAACGTAAAAATAAAAATGCTCCACTTCATTTAAAATACTTTAGATCAAATACGATCGTATTTAATTTTAGATCGCATTTTTTCCCTCAGTAATAAGTATTGGGAATCAAACTAAGCTTCAAATTCTACAAGACCAAGCTGTGCGGGTAATTTTAAAAAGTGATAGTAATGACATGGCTATTCTGTATATTTGCAGCGAAATGTGGAACACATCACCAACCAAAGGTACATGTTACGAAATCTTGGCGACTTCAGGCTTCCGTTGTACAGAAGGGTGCAAACGCAAAACAACTTGCTATACAAAGGCGACAGCTGTTCAATATTCTTCCCAGAGATGTGAAATTGATATCTATACTGAATGTATTCAAATCAAAAATAACTTATCTTCTAAAAAATAACTTTATTTAAAGACTGAATTATTGTAAATTTAACTAATAGTTTTTGAAAAACTAATATACAAATTACAATTACAAATACAAAAAAAATAAAAGTCTTAAATAATTCTCAATTTTCTCAAAAACTTGAAGACATAAAACCATTCGGTTTTTCGTGTTCGATTCAGAATTAATATAAACATTGACCACTAGAAGCCAATTTAGCACTTTTTGTCACAATCTTGAAAAAAATTGGTCTTAACTTTTTTTTTTCATTTTTTTCATTCAATTTAAATACAGGATTAAAGAACAGATTTCTGGCGTTCAAAAACGGTATAGTACTTTATTGTTAGTGTTGCCGTTGTTTTTTAATATTTTTTTTTTCATTTTAAGTAATTTTTTTTTTAAATGCCCCTTCCTCCTAAACGGGGTGAGATAGACTCCCCTCCCATAGTTTTTGACCCTTCTACAAAAAACCGTTATTCATTTTTGGCGCCAAAGTTATCGTACTCATGCCCAACGAAATATTTTATCGACCCATCAAAGTATCATATTAGTGAGTGAGTGCACATAAACCCAAAAAACAGACCCCTTTTTTTAATCGTAGTGACAAAAATCAGAATTTCATTGCTGATATAATGCAAACAAATATTATTAGGACTGGCAACGAGACGAGAAAAGTCTCGGTCTCGATCTCGGTCTCGCATGACGTGACCGAGACAACACGAAACGAAACTGCCTTTTAAGCAACCGAGGCGAGACCGAGTCTCGATATTTAGACCTTAATTTACAGAGAGTCTAATAAATTAAAAAATCCAATTTCAGTTAAAAATTTATTTTCTCCTGCACATATTCGAAAATATTTCGTTCCAATTATCAACAGTTTGTCAGAAAATCGTATTTTTCGGAGACGAGACCGAGACGAGACTTAATTATACGAGGCCGACATGGGACCGAGACGAGACTGAACATTTTCGATTTTAACGAGACCGAGACGAGACCTACAAAAGTCTCGCAGAGTTTGTCTCGTGGCCAGCCATACCATTTATACATGACGCTTAAAAGGCTTAAAAGGTTTCTTATGTTATTGGTATTAAGATTTATTGACGAAGTGGTAAGACTTGTTGGCTTTATTAGCTATTTCTATTTTGTATACTGATTTATTCTTTGTTTTGCGACTGAAAAGTCTTTGCAATTGAAATCTCAAGTAGTTGCATTATTGCAATAAGTTGCATTGAAAAATAAGGTTGCCCAAAGTCCATGCACACCTTTTGTTCTTAATCGCACAATGTTTTAACTGCAAGAAATTAGACATTAGGCTCTAATTGTGAATGCACACAGTCAGGCTTCAAAATCTCAACGATTGGAAATAAAACAAGTTATGTATATTTTGTATGCATTTTTATTTGCCAAATTGCAATTAAATGACCTTTTATTTTCTTAAAACGTGCTCGGCGTAGTTCTTGTTTGTGAATAAATAAAGACCAAAGTCGCCAGTCATGGTCGAAATTCACCAAGTCCAACATTTTTTATTCACAAAGATGCATATCGAAAGTGCTTTCATGTCCCAAATATCAATGACCACACGTGATACTAAAAAATCGAACTGTCTTCTGACCAATTTGAAAATCACCAAAGAAAATTGTACTGTACGTTATTTACCTTCTCTTAGTGCCATAAAAGAAAGAAAGAACCAACAAATTAGAGACCCACCGAATCGGATTGTTCTATCATTTCGGTTGCAGTTTTTTTTAATCACAATAAAACTAAGCCTGTATTTCAAATTAATTCACACAGAGGCATATAGTTAAAATTATTATTAGAGAAATCAAAAAAAATGTCCTATTAAATGTCATTAAAACTACATCTGTATATTTCTTACAATTATTCAGGACAGTTTTTAATCGATCTCCATTCTGAAAAGTCCGCACACCCAATAGCACCTGGAACATTTAAGAAACCTTTGCCTGCAGGACATGACATCAGGACGGGAGGTAAACCTTCTTCAGTACAAAGATAGTATTCATTTGGATTAGTCGCAGACGATGGTCGAATTAAGTTTTTTCCGATGCATTTGGGGACAATTGGAACTTGTGCAATACACGGTTTTGGCCATTGCCCAAATGGAACACATCCGGAAGTGGTGCCATTTCTGATAAATCCTGACCCATATTCACATGTTTGTACAGTCATTTCCCCAGTGATTGGATCACAGAAATTGAAGGAATTTAAATCAACATTAGAATATAATTGATTGGATGGAGAACACTTCTTAGGAAGTTTAGCTGCAGTTGTGATTCCAACAACTAGAATAGCACCAATTATTGTAAATATATGCATGGTGTAGAAACTGAAATGATAAAAATATAAAAACATAATTTTATAGGAATTTAAAAGTAACAAGAACTACAATTATTTTCATACCGAATCGAAATTATGAAGTATCTTCAACTAACTGAAAAATAATAATCCGATGTGAAGGAATATATACTACAGCTACCAAACATACATGGCTGCAAGCTTCTAAAAAAAAAGATTTCCTCAATAATTGTTAACTGGAAAGAATTAAAAGGCGATAAACTTGAAATATTTATCTAGATAAACATAGAGCTCAAATTGTACATCAATTTAAAAGCAATACATTTGACATTTCTAATTTAGTTTTATCTGATCTTTTTGCACCCATAACAATGGATAAATAAAATTGTTGGTTACAATCACGCTTCAGATATAAACTGAGCATACAATAATAAAGTTTTTAATCAATAATGTTTTTGTGGAAAAGCTCAAACATTTAAAGTACCGGCCGGCACCACATCAGTAGTGAATTTCCTGAGTACTCTAGTGCTGGATATCATATAATTATAGCCGTGTTTTTTGAGAGAGTGACTAGCACTAGCAACTCAGCAAAATGTATACACGCAAAACTCTACCAAAACAAAATTTTATATAGAATTTTGTTTGTGTTTTCCGTGTAAAACTTTTACTGAGTTGCTAGTCACTCTCACACATAAGTTTACTGATCCATCATGCGTAAGCGGCCAACAATATCTTCAGATAAGACAAAAAATTTCCTCACGTCTTCACAATCATAATCCCTCTGCAAAACCGGTTTTGATGAATCGGCCGAGAACCAACCACGTCAGATTCACCATGGAAGATATTCCACCACTGCAGCATACGAAAGGCAGAGTTGCTCCTCGTAATAATTCTCACCAATTTACATTAAATCAATCCCATATTGTCAAAGCTCGCTCAGATGACCCACACATTGTAGCACCATCTACTAGTGCAAATGCACTTGGCTCTGAGAAAAACTGTAGCAGTAACTCACTTTTTTCTTTTGATGAAATTTCTTCTCTCCTCAATGATGTCTTATCAAAATTAAGTTCTTTTCGTTCTAAATCTGAACAATTCAATGTAATTACCACTCTTGCAGTGAAATATCTTTATTCTTTATAATGGACATAAACCCAAAAATTATAACTTGGAATGCTACGAGCATTCAATATAAAAAACATGAATTATTTGATTTTATGAAACATAATAAGATTGACATAGCTTTATTAACTGAAACCTGGCTTAAAAAGGAAAACAACTTCGTGAATCATAATTATACATGCTATAGACTTGATAGGCAATGTTCATAAGGGGGAGGGGTTGCTATTTTAATAAATAAATCTTTAAAACATTTTCCCATTCCGGCTATTAAATTTGAAATAATTGAAGCTATAAGTATTGAAATAGTTTTAAGTGATTCTACCAGATTTAGTATTTTTTCTGTGTATTTCCCAGGGGGAAATGGTAGCAACGAGAAGAAAACTAAATTTAAAAGAGACATTTTGAAACTATTTAGAAGAAATGATAACATTTTAATCGGAGGTGACTTAAACTCAAGACATCAATCATGGGGATGTCTAAGAGCAAACTGTTGGGGTAATATCCTTCATGATATTAAAGCATTTAACAGATCTCTAACATTATTATACACTCTCGAACCGACATACTTTCCAAGCTGTGCGTGTCAAAATCCTTCAAAGCTTGATATTTGTGTTTCAAATAATGAATATCGTTTTTCGCAGCCAGTTACACTTAATGCTTTAAGCTCGAATCACTTGCCAGTATTGACTTCCTTTGAGAATTCTGTAAGGCAAAGTAATCTGACTTCTGTTAGTTTTAACTATTCTGCTGCAAACTGGAATTGATACACTTCATATGTTTCTGAAAACTTAAACCAGAGTAGATTACCGGCTGACTGTATTACTTCATCTGTTCAGATCGATGGCCTCATTGATTCTTTTATGGAAGTTGTAAACAGAGCGGCTGATTTATCTATTCCCAAAACCCAAACATTTCATTCAAATCAACTCACTTTACCTGAATCTGTCTTACGATTGATTCGTTTCCGAAATTCGGAGAGAAGGAATTGGATCCGGTTTAGACTTGATATTTTTAGGAATAATGTTAAGATTTTAAACAAAAAAATAAAAAATGAAATAGAAATTTTCAAAAATAAAAATTGGAATAAGCTTTTATCTAGTTTTGACAAGGGATCTTAGCCTTTTTGGAAGGTTACAAAAATAATTTAAAAAAAAAGTTCAAATATTCCACCTCTTCGAGTCAACGATAATGTTTTTGTTACTCAAATGGAAAAGGTAACCGCTCTTGGTGACACTTTTTGCCAAAACCACACAATATCTACTCATCTCAGTGATATTGACACTGAAAATACTGTCAGAGATAAACTTATTGAATAACATTCCTTACCAAGTAACGTAAATAGAAACAACTTTTTTAAAAATCGTTCCGTGAAGGATTTAATTAAACATTTAAAGTCCAAAAAATCGTCTGGTATTGATAGAATGAGCAACAGATTACTTAAAGCCCTACCTTCAACGGGCACCAAATTTCTTACAATGGTTTTCAATTGTTGTTTGATCCTTTCCTTTTTTCCAAATGATTGGAAAGTCGCAAAAGTTGTTGCTATCTGCAAACCTGGCAAAGCAAACGATAATCCTAATAGTTACAGGCCTATAAGTTTATTAAGTGCTTTAAGTAAACTATTTGAAAAGCTTATTAAACAAAGACGGTTAAACCATATTGAGGATGCGAATATTTACCCTATTGAACAATTTGGTTTTAGACCTGGTCACTCCACAAGCCATCAAATTTTATGAATTAAAAATCACGTCAAAAATAATTTAAATTTAAAGCTTTCGACTGGCCTTGTACTTTTGGACATAGAAAAAGCCTTTGACACTGTATGGCATCAGGGGTTAATTTACAAACTTGTAATGTTTAATTTTCCTATTTATCTTATGAAGTTAGTATGGAGCTTTTTACTTAACAGAAAATTTGTTGTATACTCAGGCAGTGTAAAGTCTGCACTTTATGATATAGTGAGTGGCGTTCCACAGGGTTCTGTCATAGGACCCATACTTTTTAATATCTACATGTCCGACTTGCCATCTTTGGACGTAAATACTGATATAGCTATGTTTGCTGACGACACAGCCCTTTTTGCGTCAAGCATATTGCCTCAAGTAGCTCTAGAAAGTTTACAAAGCTCACTGAACATTTTACAAACTTTTTTTCACAGGTGGAAGTTAATGCTCAAAAATCGCAGGCAATTTGGTTTTCTCGGCGTAGAAAATTAGAGTATTTGCCACAAACAACGCTAAAGCTAAATTGTACTGATATCGCTTGGTCTGATACCTGCAAGTATCTAGGTCTTACACTTGATAAGAAACTGACTTTTGATAAACATATTTCCAGCACGATCAACAAAACAAATATTTTAATAAGAATTTTATACCCTTTCATAAATCGCAAATCAAGTCTTAGCATGCATAATAAAATTTTAATATTCAAAACTATTTTCCAGCCTATACTCACTTACGGTGCTCCAGTATGGTTTAACTGTGCTGAAACCCATTTTAAAAAAATTCAAAGAATGCAAAACAAAATTTTAAAATTAATGCTTAATTTGCCATGGCACTTCTCAACTGTAAGGCTTCATGATAAAGCTAATGTTAAGCAAATTAAGCTTGTACTATATGTTCCTATTCTGATAATGAGCTTATTCTTAATCTCTTAAATTAGATTTATGGATTTATGTCCATTTTTAGTTTTTTAGTATTATATAGGGGTTTTATTCTTGTAGCTTTTCCCTTAAATCTTTGTTTGTTAAATCATATAAGCTATATTCATTTAAGTATCAAAAATATATTGAAGTTGTAAAGAATTTAATTTTCTATATCTCTTAAATAAACATTCACTAATGTAATAAATTTCGAACTGCAATAAATAAATAAATAAATGATATGTGTGTGATATTGGACAGAAATTATCAGAGCGGATGACTATCTCAACTCTAACTACTGAAAAAGCTTGCAAAGCATGGGAATATTTTCTGATAGAGTACCACAGGGAATTCAATTAAGTGCATTTATTTGTTTTATTTTTCGAAATTTTCGAAATCCGTTTTTTGTGAATATTTCTTCTTAACAATCCTTGACAAAACGATCGTCTTAGAGCAGCTGACTTGATTGCCTATGGTTCAACATGTGGTTCAACGTTGCTCCATCTCAAATTGAAAAGATTTGGGTGTTTGTGAAGCAGTGTGTTCGACGCTGCCTTGGATTACACAGCCGCAGAGTCAGAGTACAAGCGCTTTTATTCTAACCAGGTTTTATACAACAAGGTCCACATCATCAGATAGATAACGGGAATCGGATCTCGGGGATCGGGGTCAAGAGCAATGTCCTCGAAAAAAAAACAGCTTTACTTATCCCAGCCGGTGCTTTCATTTATTTAGACGGTCGAGGTGGAGGGTTGATACACGATAGAGCGGCGATTCCGCTTATGTACCCCGTTGTCGGCCGTAGAACTGCCAACTGTTGATAAGGTACTCTTTTATACGACGTCCTTGCACAACACACAGCAGAGCACCTTCGTTTCAGGAGAACTATGTCTGATTGGGACCAAAGTAACAGTGTAAGATAAGAGAACCAGTTTTTGTGATTAAGTTGTGAAATTTCATAAGATACAAATAAGGGCATTCCTTATTTTCCGCATTTGAAATTCCTTACTTGTTGATTAAAGCTTTTGTTTTAACAAACACCACACTAAGAAACAAAAAAAAAAAAATCATTACGCGAAGTTCAAGTTCAAGGACCGGTGAGGGACCAGTAACCAGTTCCGTCAATATCTGCATTGCCAGCTTCAAAGAGAGGACTGGAGGAAATATTCGATCAACAACTGTTCTGAACATCCAGCAGAATAAATAATAAAATTCCCAATTTCAATCGTCAAGAGCGTGTGAAGAGGAAAAGATCCACTTTTTCGAGCCCCTAAGTTAAAGTCTGGTACAGGTGAGGCAGAACCAACCGCAGATTATGTCCCAGTTTTGGAATGGATAATTTTCGATAGTGAACTATATCGGGATTCTCGATTAGAATTTTGTTTTCCCCGGATTATTTTTTGCCCATGGAATTTGTTCTGTTATAAAATGTGTTTAAAAATCCTATCATATCAAATTGCCCCGGAAAATATATAGCGATACCAAAATAGCCTACGGAAATATTATCAGTGAAATCTTATTCAAAAATCAACGATTACTTTTTCTAAATCTCAGCTGTTAGAATTTTAACTTGCAGGTAGACTTCTAGGAGACAAGGACATTCTGTAACCAATAATTGTTTTCTAATGGGGAGTTCTCTCTGAAAGTTATATCATTTAAAACACTGGCTAGACCAGCGATTCCCAAACATTTTAAGCTTTGGAACCCTTAAAAAGGTCAACATATATTTCGGAACCCTGAATCTTAACGATATCAAAAGATGAAAAACAATACAATTGATTTCAAAATCAATTTTTTGTTTATACATATTATATGTGAGTGTGGCTCGTAATTTTCTTATGAAATTGAGCGTTGTTGTATCATTTTTGTTTGCTTCGATAAAAAGAAAATGTAAACGTCAATCATTTTTATGATTACATAACGTGAGCTGGGTAAAAGTTGGCCATGTTGGTGGGTGAATTTGGTCAATGAACGCACGTTGAATTTTTTTTTTTAAGCAAAAGATCTTTTCTAATCTTTTCAGCTTTCTTTCTAAAAATTTATAATTTAATAAATTAAAAATGATTATAATAGCTTCATTGGGATAAATTAAGAAAAAAGTTAAAAACTAAATAATTTTTATTAAAAAACTTTAAAAAAAAAACACCAACAAATGTTGAAAGGTTTCAATATATTGTGGAAATACGACAGCAACATAATTTTTACGCAGTTATGAGGAATATTATGCAAATCGCATTTGCTTTACTCCATTAATGTAACAATAAAACAAAAAATTACAGGAAATTGCTTTTTATAAAAAAAACCATACGATGGGATTGCATTGTCCTGCATTTCGAGTGACTTTGACTTTGGTCACGACAAATTATGAAAAAAATCCATCAAAATTAAAAGAAAACTTGTCATAAACAGACGTACGAGGCTAATTTCTTAATAGGGCTGCAAAAGACCAGAGAAAGATTGATTCTCCTAATATTTTTCCAGTGAAAATAACAATCCATGTATTTAAACAGCAAAAAAAAAAAGATTAATGAAACTCTCAGACTAAGAGCCCACAGCAGATTTTGGGTGGGAACGATAGCAAAAATTCACTTCTATTTTAAAATACATCTTAACTCGCCCTCGACATGAATATGAGGGTCCCAGACGTTTTCTATGGGGCCAAATGGCTGCCAGACGCAGTCAAAGAATGCAAAAAAGCTGTGGGCACTCGGTCTATCTTAAAAATAAACAAAAAATCCTCAGTATAAGAAAATGTCTCTGTAATCAATTAGTAAGGGATGATTGATAGATTATAGCAATGAGATAATAAGAAATATGTTTACGCGGCCAAAGTCAACTGAAACTGCAGAATGACTTTGGACACCCAATTATTTATTTTCAAAAATTAAATTAGCTAACTGATTTGTCTAAAATTAACGGAACTTGTACAAAAAAATCTTTATTCTGTAAAATAATCGCTAAATGCTATTCATTTTTTTTTTAAATGTGCCAAAGTCACTCGGTTTCACGTTACTAAAGAAAATATTTTTGTGTTTTTAATGTTTGTGCTTCGAGAATGTCGTGGAATCCTGAAATCTCTTCGGCGAACGCCAGGGTTCCGCGGAACACAGTTTGGGAACCGAGGGGCTAGACTACACCATGCGAGAGGGTTATTAAAAACTTCCTACTACCTTGATATATGAAAACAAAACACGGAATTTTTAACATTTACCTCTGTGTTGTCACAGACTATACGTTAATCTGAGTAAGTATGATCAAATCTTACAGTATTGTCCGATATAGTAGTCTGACAATGACTTAACAATGATGTTCAGTAACATTGTCAAACAAAATTGTAAGTTCAGTCGGTTGATAGACATTTAACAAACATTTTTCACTGACAAATACTCTTTAGGTACTTAGCTTTAGGATCTGGAGGATTGCCCTGATTCTACATAGTTCAGTCAAACAAATCAATCTTCAGCTGCTCAAAAACCATGGCAAAGTAAATGAAGTTATTTCAAGAGTTGATATTCAAAAATTCTTAAGTCAACTCTGGTAATTATCGTTAGAACTTTTGGCTTTTATGTTTCTCTATAATAGAGTCTCCAATGAAACAGAGTAAAAAATGGGTTGAGCCTCTCTTAAAGCGAATAGTTGTGGAAATTGATAATATCCACCAAAAAGGGTGGTTTGAAGGATTTCGTTAGCTTACATTATTTTATCGCTATCTTATAAACAGTTTTCTAGTGAAAAAGCCTGTTGCATTCCTTCCCTTAAACAATTCCACTGTCATACTCAAACTCCTTGTGCTTATCAGTATTAGAGAGTCCAACTTGGGATATGTCCTGTCAACTACAGCGATTTTTTTACCCGGACTACGCGTATGAGGAGTGCCTCCCATTCAGAGCTTAAAAACTTATGTGCATTGGTAATAAAATAAATTGGGTGGCACAACAGCTTGTGAAGAACCAGGGCCTAGTGACTAACAACTCGCAACCATTCCTGTGTGCGCCAGTCGACAGGAATAGTAGAGACCTACAATTTTATGCCCAATCCGAACGGCTTGACGAGAAGCATTTATTCATGACAAGTGAAACTCTTGGAGGATTTGTCAATGCCTCGCAAGAGGCAGTAACCCTGTAATTTTTTTTTAGTTTTTAGGTGGACGAGGCTGGGAAGTGACCTTCAGCGTAACAGTCGAACGCACTAACCATTACGCTACGGGCTACTACATTGCATTGGTGGGTTAGGTACGAATGATCGACAAAAAAAGGTCGACCGGTCAAAATGTCGACTTGTATCGACTTTTTTGAAATTTAAAATGCCATCAATATTTTGGTCGACTAAAAAATTGTCGACATTATGAAATCTTGACTAGACAAAATGTCGACTGCGTTAAAAAAGTCGAGCAGAATATCGCCATCGACTTTCATAACCTCGACAACAAAATGTTGACACATGTTTAGTATTCAGCCTAAAGCAATATCATAACGGGTGATTGAAGACGATGCGAAACCAGCCAGTGAGAGATTTTACCTCTCGACATTTTGATAGTCGACTATCAAAATGTCGATTAACAAAATGTCGACTATCAAAATCTCGATTTTTAAAATGTCGATTAAAGTCCATATTTTGAAGGTCGACATTTTTAAAATCTCATTTTAAAAAATTGGTCTAGTTTTTTTTCGATATTTCCTTCAGTCGGTCTTTTAACCAGTCGACATTTTTCCTGTCGAGATTATAAAAGTCGATCTTATGGAGTCGATGTTTTGAAAGTCGACATATCGTACCCAATCCTGCATTGGTTTATCCCTTTAAATCCTCCTTTTTTTTCTTAACGCACTCACACTGTGTTCAGGTATTTTAAGAATAGTCAAAACACCTTAAGTGTGCCTGTAATATAAACAAAATAGTGCGTACCTACCTAGCTTTAATATTTAATCTATAATTTTAAGGACCACACTGAAATATTTTGTTGCCGGTAGCGACATCTAAGTCTTATCCGACTTATATAAAATGTTTAGATGATTTTTTGTTAAAAAAAAAGAACCAGAAGATAGGTTGGCACGAAAAAATTAGTAAAAAAAAAACTAAAGCAAATAAAATACCGGAAAAAAGGAAAATCGTTGTTCTGTCACTGAGACAGGGGGGAGCAAACGACTAGAAACACACATGCAAACAGTCATATTTGTCAAAAGTTTCTAGTACGAAAATAAAAATATGCTAGCACATTAAGTATGGGTTCACTTCCCAGCCTCGACCATCTTAAAACTAAAAAGTTTTTTTCAGGGCTACTGCCTCTTGCGAAGAATTGAATAAGTGCTTCTCGTCTAGCCGTTCGGATTCGGCATCAAATTGTAGGTCCCTTCCATTCCTGTCGCAACGCGCGCACACATGAATGGTTAAAAGTTGTTAGTCACTAGTCCCTGGTTCTTCAGAAGCCGTTGCACCAACCACTATTATATATACAAAACATAAAGTATGTAAGTTGAAGTGGCCCAAAGCCGAATGTAACTGTTGAAAACAAACAAAAAAATCCGTCAAGTTTTCTACATTTCTTGATAGTTTTAGGTGAAGTGAACTCCCAAGGACTAATTTCCCATTACAACTACCAGTATGACATTTGTTTTCAATCTAATTAAATTTTCATCAATTAGAGCTCAACATTTCAGAACTAGAGAAAGCCGAATTCATAATAAGTTCGGGATAAAGTCCCCGGCTATTCGGACCGAACCGAGTCTAAATCACCATGTAGTGGGTGAAGATTGAAAAAAAAAATAGTTTTCAGAAAAAAACTTTCATCATCATCAGACTATCTTTTATTTATATAAAACATAAATCCTAATTGGGCTAATATCTATTTACCATATAGACGCAAAAGGATAACAACAAACAAATGGTAGCTTTTCTGTTGAAGAAAATAATTACAAGGATCAGTGTTGAATATTCTAAAAGTTGAGTGCTTAAAAACAATGTAGTTGCACAAATAGCAATTTTCTCTAAAGCTAAACATCAAAGTAAATAAACCAAACTACAAAAACAAAGAAGATTTTGAAATTGTACATTATTCAAGATTGCAACTGAATATACAATCATTATACATAGGATCAGAATTCGCAGCAAAGCATGCAAATTCGTTATGACTCAAATGTTTGCATTTATCTCTATCGTTGATGCATCATTCTGTCTTCTGTGTGTGTCACAATCATCGTTACCATTGCGTCCTTCACAAAATCGTAGTGCTTTTCCAGGAAAAGGAAAGAACTTATCCACTTACAGACAACTCTCAGAATTCTCGACTTTGGTGTGCTTCCGCTTCTGGTTTTCTTTTCGACCTGTAAAGTTGCATCTTATGTTACGTTGTTAGATCGTTTTGTCTCCCCGTTGAGGATGGAGTTACCTGAAAACTTCATTGGAAAGGTATGTATGTGTGCAGACGTACCTTACCTACAAATTTTCTTAAAATTCATTGTGTGCTGGTGCACTTTCAAATTTGCATAATTCCATTGAGTGGCAATTTGTCGTGTTGAACTTTATGTAGGTGGAAGTGAAGTTGGAATAATAATGTTATTTTATTTTCTTAGAAGTGGAAAACAGTCATTATTTAGCTCTCATGTTCCGTTGAACATTAACATACTCCATATTTTTTCCACTCTCATAACTCATAATAGTTTTGAGAGCTAATAGAGAAGTGGGCTGTGGGTGATGGTAATGGGAAAGTGGATAAAACCTTAAAAATATCGATAACACGTTTTTTTGAACTTTTAGAAAACTTAAGCCAATTAATAAATACGGGCGGGTAGATCTTGATTCTTGAAATGGAATAAAACAAGCTGGATGTGAGGTATTTACAATATTCTTTTTTTTATTTGAAAGGCCCATATGCTTATGCCATTATGTATGGAATATAAAATCTCTCAAATGCCCACTTTCGCTTCCTACGGTCGGTCGGTGGCACGGAGCCAAGTGGTCCAATTTTCAATGACTATTCAAAGAAGATCGGGCGGAATTTGAGCGATAGCATTTGTTGTATCTACCTTAAGGGCATGGGTCGTGGTTTATTTTCGCATAAGCCTGTCACTTCAGGAACCCACATGGACAAATCTATAGGGTTAAATCTTATGACATAAGGTGGCCAGTTCACGTCCCCTCTGCGGGACATAACCTTACCCTTAAATTGTGCATGCAGACTCATTCCTGGCGTCCACTGTGTGGCACGTAGCACCAGCGCACTCATGCTGGAAACCCATGCCGACTATAGTATATGGTTCAATTTTGACCATACGAAATTGGTTATCATCGTTCTGTAGTGCGCTTGCCAATGTCTGTGACCGCCTCACCATATAACGTCGTTTTCGAAAAAGTACGTACCAATGTCAACAAAATCCACAACAAGCGCTAACTTATTTGAAGATGCATTGTCACGTGGTGAACCTCGTGTAAAGTTGGTGTCGTCCAAATTTCGCTTGTTCACATAGCCATTCATACAAAAATGTGCTTCGTTGCTAAAGATAATTTTTCAGCCAAAATTGTGGTCAGCTTCCAAACTCATTTTGATAATAAAGTTTTATCATTTGGACGTGGTGTTAAATCGTATAACTTGCCATGGTGATTTATAGTAACTGAAAAATTAATGACATATTTGACAGATGTTACCAAAACAACATGGCCACCACAGACCGCCAAAATCTTCCCGCGTCATAGGTTATTTTGGAAACTCACTGACACTGTCACTAGAAAGCTGCAAACCTTCGTTAATAGATGTCTTCGAAACATCTTGAGGATTTTCTGGGCCAACCGTATCTCCAATGCCGAACTTCATGCGAGAACGGGTCAGGAGCCCATAGACTCTATTATACGAAGAAGAAAGTGGCAGTGGATTGGCCATACGCTTCGAAAAGGCGATCGGTGCACTGCATCTCAAGCAATGCAGTGAAACCCGCTCACACAGGAGGGAAGACAAGTGGGCCGGCCTAGAAGTACATGGCGAAGAACGGTCGAACAGGAATCGGCACGACTGGGGAAAAGTTGGAGAGAGCTGAAATATATTTCAAGAAATCGTACACGATGGCGCGAAGGTGTAGTGGAGGCCCTATGTCCCGTAAGGTAAACATCACGGACGTAATAGGTCCGAGGACCTAAGTAAATAAGTAAGTATGATTATATTACTTACCACCAATGCAAATAAGTTTTTATTAGCTACAAGCTTATTCAACTGCCTTATTTCTTTACCACTGAGGCTACTTACCCGGCTTACAAACCAAAAAATTTTCTTTTGAATACCGAGCCTAGCTAAAAACTTAGCTAGCCTGTTATTTCCATAAATACTAAGAACATTTCCTATATAGCTCATATGGCAACTCATCGTGTATTCCAAAATAGGTCTCATCTGACATTCGTTAGTAAGCATGTAGTTTGGTGTTACTTTTGGTAGACCCAGAGTTTTTTCGTAGAAGTATCTTTGAATTTTTTCTACCTCATCATGTTGTATAAGAAACCCCGAATTTCCGCTCTATAGCTTAGGAAAGATCTGCACACAGCATTGCAGATCTCGATCTTTGAAGCCAGTTTAATATCTTAGTTCGTTAAGAGCCCGTTCCACGTGAAGTTTAAGCTCTGTCTGGCTTATTTTTAACGATCCTTGAAGTGCCCCGTCAAACTTAATCCGGGAGTAAGCCAAATACGCAGGTATTTATAAATATTTTAACAACTTCTATGCTTTGCTCGTTGAGGTTCCAATTTTCTTGTCGAATTAATCTCCCATCTCTTCTTAACACCATAACTTTGGACTTTTCTAGGTTTATAAATAGGTTCCAACGCTGACAGTATTTAACAATTCTGTTGATTATTACCTGGAGCACTGTGCTATTAGCACAGTGTCGTCTGCAAACATATAAGTAGACCAATCCGTATACCATTCAGTAAGATGCCACCTCCGATTAAACCATACATTCGTTGTTGTAGCCTTGTTTCGCACCCATCCTTGTATTGAACCAGCCCAGCCGGACAAATGTTCTCCATCCCAAACTGCAGCTTCCGTGTCATTGTATAGGTCCCTTATCATCCGGATTAGTTTTTCAGGAATACCTATACTTTGCAGTTTGAACAGGAGCGCTCTATATAATCAAACACCGCCTTAAATTCAACGAAAGAAACAATAATCTATTTTGTTTTCGCTCATTTTTAATTTTATAAGACGTGTTTTTTGAACGAGTGACTAGAAACTCAGCAAATTGTTTGCACGCAAAACAATAACAAAACAAATTTTTATAGAGAATTTTGTTTGTGCTTTCCGTGTAAAACTTTTACTGAGTTGCTAGTCATTCTCTCAAAAAAACAATGCTATAATATTTTGAATAAATAAATTGTTGAATAAATTGTCCACTGTACTGTAACCTTCTCGAAATTCAGCCTGAAGTGCATTAAGGATGTTGAAGTCTGGTGAGAAAAATTCCTGCAAAAATCTTTTCAATAGTGTCCATAAGGGTATAGGATATTCCCCTATAGTTTAATACCACATTGTGTCCTAGTTTTTTTTATAAATTGTAAAAATGATGTTTTATTTGAAAGCTGGTTCGACTTCGCCAGATTTCAGCATCCGTTTGAACATTTTTGTTATGATGCCTATTGTTGCTTGTGGGGCATTGCAGAAAAATTCGTAAGGAACTCTGTCATGACCTGGTGCTCCGTTGCTTTTTATGTTTTGTAGGAAATCACAAATTTCTGAACCTGAAATACTCTCATCCAGGATAGCAACTGTGGTACTCTGTGTCTGTGTTATGTGTTGGATTTCAACCGGAGCCAATCGAGGATTAAGCAATTTGTAAAAATAGTCTTTGTAATCTGAGTTGCTTATATTTATTCCTTTCACAAAGTTTGTTGTTTTCAGTACCTTAGCTAGTGACCACCAATCCTTACAACTCTTCACTTCTTTATATTTTGTGAGAATTCTTCATAATACTCTTTCTTTTTGTTTTTACAGAGTTGCTTATAAATTCTATAAAAACGCTGATGAATTTCTTTTATGATTTGCGAAGATTTATGTTATAATGTCTATTACTGCTTGCAGAAATTTGTACGGAACTCTGAATTTCTGAACCTGAAATACTCTCATCCATGATAGCAACTGTGGTACTCTATGTCTGTGTTATGTGTTGGATTTCAACCGGAGCCAATCGAGGATTAAGCAATTTGTCAAAAAAAAGTCTTTGTAATCTGAGTTGCTTATATTAATTCCTTTCCCAAAGTTGTTTGTTTTCAGTTCCTTAGCTAGTGACCACCAATCCTTACAACTCTTCACTTCTTTAAATTTTGTGAGAATTCTTCATAATACTCTTTCTTTTTGTTTTTACAGAGTTGCTTATAAATTCTATAAAAACGCTGATGAATTTCTTTTATGATTTGCGAAGATTTTTTCCTAAGCTGTCGCTTTGTTTTCTTGCTTTTGCACATGCCTGGAACATACAATTTTTCTTTTGCGTATATTCTTTGGGAATTGCTGGATTGCACTGCTGAAGATTTAACGGCATCGATGACTTTTTCAACGTTCCATTCACCTGGGGGTTGGTTAGCATTGATGATTTCGCTAAGTTTTTGTCGGTAAGTATCTGCAGTGTGTTCAATCCAGTTGAGTTTTTGTAGTAGCTTGAACTCCATGAATTGTTGGTATTGTTGATCTAGTTCTAAAGTTATAACGATTGGCAATATGATACGAGTTTATCTGGTTTTCCACCTTAAAGCCACGGATAAACTGTAAAGAGTTGTATGAAGCATACCAAAGATCGATAGTAGAGCAGCCATAAGTTTGAAAGCACGTAAAACTTCCATCGCAATCGTCTTTTGTACGTCCGTTCAGGATAACCATCCCAAAATCATCGCAAGCTTCTAGCAGCCTTTGCCCAGTGCTATTTATATTAAACAAACATGAAACAGATACAATAAAATGCATTTCCCCCATAGTAAATATTTTCATCAAATCATTTTCTATTCTCTGTAGTTACCTGAAGTCATTTAAACATAATCCAAAATTATAGGTACTTCTTGACTTCATTTTTATCCTTTCAGATTAACTTCTCTTGTTTCTCATTTTCACTTTTCACAATACCATTCAATTTATCGAGTCAGCAAAAGACAATTTAACAAAAAATAAAATAAAACTAGTAATTTTTATTTAAGTCACTTCAGCATCCGGATCTGACATCAAAGCGATTTTCTGCACAGTAAAACGATATGAGAAGCATAAGAAAGACAACCAACAGAACAGACTATTCCAAGCGAGAAGATTTAATATCGCAATTTACCACAAAAATTACGTGTTTAGCATTACAAATGTTGTCTTCCTCCAATGCCAATGAGGTGTCTGCTGGAAAATGTAGCACCCTTTGCACGAAAGAAGATATACAGTAGGTAAAGGTACTTTTCGTTCCAGGTACGTTCCTTTTTGCTTCCTGATTGCACCTGGTGCACCTTATAAATATAAGAAGAGGCAACATCCGGTAGATAGATCTGTGCGGTCGTCTCCCATCGACAGGAACAAAGTACATATATCTGCAACTAGGACTGGCTATCAACCCCATTCTTCGGGAGGTCGGAGAGGCACCGAATCAGTGTAGGTATACATACCTACCTACTCGTAGTCTTCTAACTTCAACAGGATACTCCGTCGGAGCTCTTGATATTAAAGCTTTTCAGTGCCACAAGACAAATTTGTGTGCAACCAGACTGTCTGAAATGCAGCTTAGTCGGATGTCTTTAAGGCAAGATGATTAATGATGTCATCAGATCGGAGCGGTTTTACTTTATTTAGGGTATTTAAAATGTTAAATCATAGACTTATTATAGCTCATAGAAATTTATCCTGAAAATATGCAGTAGCACTCGTTGCAATGAATTTGTTTGTGGTTTGTCCAGACAAGTATGCAATGGCTTACAGACTTGCATGTACATAAATGTATGTAGGTATAGAATATTTAATCACGTAAGATACACCGAATACCAAATTGTATGGCTGCCACAATGGCTATGATTTATATTTTCATATCGTAGATTGTTTTAAGATTTACCTTACCTTTTTCTGTTGCTGCGGCTGCTTCTACTGCTTCTCTGTCCTTCTATGCCATATCGTTATGCAGGGTAAGGTGAAACAGTTCCATGTCTTTCCTGTGTCGGTCAATGCATCATTCTTTGCGCACCCCAGGTGAGTTGAATTATCTAATCTTTTAGTGTGGCCCCGGAAAGCAGAGGAAAGTACGAATATGATGTGTAATAAATCTTGTTGCGCTTTGGAAAATACGGAAAAGTAATGTGAACGTATGGTGAGCGCACGAGGTCTTAGGTATAGGTAGGTTAGGTACCTTCTTCGATTATTTTTGTTTTGGAAAATCTTCCTTGGCTATACATAAAAAAAATTGATATTCTTCTGTGAGATACAACCGTAATTTGTATTTAAATACATTTTGATAAATTTTATCAATGATCACATGTTTTTTTTAGCTTTTAAATTTCTTAGAGCAACTTTGTGCATGAAAAATTTCTTACAGTTTTAATTTTTTTTTTCCTGTTACGGTATTTGGCTTCTTTTTCATTATTATTATTATTTATTATCATAAAGTGGTGTATGTTATTGCAAAACTGCAACGCTTGTATCCTGACTTGAGCATAACATCGTTCAATTTCGCATTCCATTGACGACTAGCTTGCTTCAATCCATATAATGCCTTTTTTAGCAAACAGACTCGCCCACTGCCATCATCAAAACTTTCTGGTTGTTTCATGTAGACAATATTCTTTAACATCACCCTGTAAGAAAGCTGTTATCGCATCCATTTGATCGATCTCAAGATTATATTTTGAAGCAAGGGCAATGAGAAACCGTATTGATGAATATCTAACCACTGGAGAAAAAGTCTCTTCATAATCGATTCCAGGTCGTTGACTGCACCCTTTGGCCACCAGCCTTGCCTTGTAACGGACAACTGCCCCATTTGAATCGGTTTTGACTTTAAAAACCCATTTTGAATTTATGGTTTTTCTCTCACTTGGCAAATCCACCAACTCCCAAGTACGATTTTTAAGTAACGACTAATATTCTTCGTTCATTGCACTCTTCCATTCTTCACAATTTGAACTTCTCATAGCTTCTTCAATCGTTAAAGGTTCTTCAATATTGCCGCATGCCAAATATGATATACATCCAGGAAATTGTCTCTTTTTAGGTTCTCTAGATGACCTTCGTAATGTTGATGGTTCCTCTTCTTTATCACCGTTTGATTGCAAGTCATCTATTGTAACATTAGTAACCTGAACGCTATCAGATTCAACTTCAGTAAACTCATAAAATCAACTTGCATCACCTGAGCATTTGCATCAGTAGTTATGTTAGAATTTTCTTCATCAGAGTCAGAACCATCGTATAAAGCAAATCTTTTATAAGTTGAATCTGGTAATTTACTTTTTTCCAAAAAGACGACATCTCGGGTGTTTTTTGCGCGATTAGTTGAAGGATCATACACACGATATCCTTTGGTTCCTTCGCAATATCCAATGAAGATCAGCTCCTCTGATTTTGCATCAAATTTTTTTCGTTTTACATCAGGGACATGTACCATTGCATGCGATCCAAAGATTCGTAAATGACTTAAATTCGGCTTCAGTCCAGTCCAAATTTCAAAAGGAGTTTTGGCATTCAACACACGAGAAAAAGAGCGATTTTTTAAATAAGCCGCCGTTGACATCGCTTCTGCCCAAAATTTCTTCGGAAGATCAGCGTCCTGTAACATGCACCTTGCACGTTCGGTCAATGTTCGAATTGTTCTTTCAGCAAGCCCATTTTGCTGTGGTGTATAAGGCGTTGACGTCTGCCGTTCAATACCACATGACTTGAATAATTTTTCGAACTGTTGATTGCAGAATTCAGTTCCGTTATCTGATCTGAATTTCTTGATGCGTTTTCCGGTTTGTGTCTCAACTAATGATTTGAACTCGCAAAATTTGGTAAAAGTTTCGTTCTTCGATTTTAGAAAATACGTAAAGGTTTTCCTGCTGAAATCGTCAACCACTCCACCAATTGAAACGTTCTCCATCGGTCCTGCAAAGTCAGCGTGTATAACTTCTAAAAGTTCCAGTGCTCTTGAGGCATTTTTCTTGAACGGTAGTCTTGACTGTTTTCCTTTTAAACAAGTCACACAAACATGTTCCCCATTGTCTTCAGGAAATGAAATACCTTCAACAACGCCATTCTTCATCTTCTTCAAGTCCTGATAATTTAAATGGCCTAACCGCCGATGCCAGACCTCAGAGCTTCCATTTGAACCAACTGCAATGTAACCGCATTGTTTCAAATCATTGAGTCTGTATAAGCCATCGATCATCGAAGCTGTTGCCAATATTTTGTTCTGTTGGTCACGGATTTCACATCGATCCGTAAAGAATTCAGCAGCATGCCCACGTTTTGTTATTTGACTTACAGATAAAAGATTTGCTGTTACATCCGGAATGCACAAAATGTTCTCTACTTCGATCGTATTCGTTTGCCCATTAACCTCAGCTAGTAACTTAACTGAACCACAAGACTCGACTTTCATTTTGGTATTATTGGTAGCAGTTATATCAGATACTGATGGTTTCTTTCTGTTTAAAACCCAGCTTTGGTTCATGGTAAGATGTTGCGTAGCTCCGGAATCGATATACCAATCACCTTGACTGAAATTTCCGGTCAAAATGCAGCACTGAAAGACGCACCAGATTTACTTTTGTCATCAACCTTTTTGGACTTCTTCATCGGACAATTAGGAGATTTATGGCCAATTTTGTTACAACTGTAACAACGAATTCCTTTTTTCTTGTGTATGCCACTTTTATTTCCGCTGTTTCCACTAAAAAAAGCACCTTCGCCACTCACTGTGAGAACCTCTTGTAACAATTTAGTTTTGATGGTATCGCTTGTTAGCTTTGTTTCAGTGTTGTCCAATGCCATTACCATTGGTGTAAACTGATCGGATAAACCACACATCAAAAAAATTGCCAACCATTCATCGTCGACTTTGAATCCAATTGCATTCAATCGCTGAGCCGCCGTAATGATTGTAGAAACATAAGTATCCATTGAGTTGCAGAAATTTAATATTTTTTTTCAAAAACAATTCAAAAACTAATATTCTCGAATTTTTCTGGGCCCATAACCTGTAGTAGAGTTGCTTATTATCCAGAAATAAAACTCGGAAACAAATTTAGTTCTGAACAGTTTGAATTGTTTTAATGAAGTGAAGAAAAAATATATTTTAATAATATTGATATTTAGCTATTTGATAAGAATACTTAAATTGATTATACGTAGAGTGTTATCAGTACCTACAGTATTTCAACAAAAACAGTCCAAATCAATAAAGTGGAAAAAAATTTAACACCTTGATTTTAAAAAGTACGGTTCTTATTTGAGATTATTTGTTAATTTTCGTTTTAAATAAATTTGTTATTAACTTGTGCCGTCCCGAACTCAAATGCACTTAAAAATTACTTTTAGAACCCGAATCGAAATGTTTTATAATTTGTTAAATCAATAAAATAAAAAAAAAAATTACGTATACGCCCGAGTGTATCGTGGACTATATGTATTTACCGGGACCATCTATTCATCATAACAATGAACAGTTAATTGTTTGAAGAAGATGTTCATTACTAATTATTTTGTATACAAAAACATACAAATGTTCAGTAGCCCAGAGTAGCCCGTAGCGTATCGCTGGGATCGCTTCCCAGCCTCGTCCACCTAAAAAACTAAAAAGTTTTTTTTCAGGGCTACCGCCTCTTGCGAAGAATTGACAAATCCCCCAAGAGTATCACTTGTCACGAATAAGTGCTTCTCGTCTAGCCGTTCGGATTCGGCATAAAATTGTAGGTCCCTTCCATTCCTGTCGAAAGGCGCACACAGGAATGGTTGCGAGTTGTTAGTCACTAGGCCCTGGTTCTTCATGAGCCATTGTGCCACTCGATTTTTTTTTTTTGTTCAGTATTTTAGAAGTTGTTCATTACTCGTTCAGTATATTTTATTTATTTTTGTTGAAACAAAAACGGCAACAAAAATTCACTTAAAAAAATGGTAATAATACGCGCCCTAATTTTCTCAACGTGCATGTAGGTACATAATTAAAAAGTTATGTAATCGAACTTCAAAATTTACGAATTCGATAATTTTCCGTAGATATTGAACAGATGTGCTTCTGGGAACGCACATCAGTTTACCCTTGAGCCAAACTTCAGACGTACTGTTTAGTGTAAGGATTCTTTCTATTTTTTTCCTATTTTAAATCTTTTTTTTCTTATCTTTTATTATTTGGAAATTAGAATTTAAAGATATGGTCACTTTTACGTATTGAATAAATTTCAATAGAAAATAATTTCTGACTATTGACATAAATAAAATTGAGAACATTAATACACTGCAAATTATAAGCCAAAACTCTAACCGATGAGGTCAACTGTGTTAATCCGACAAAAACCAATTTGGACTAAAGCACCCAAAAAACTTTGAGGTATATGTTATATGGTGGGTCGTAAGGATTATAGGAACAAAATTTAGTACAGGGAAATTATTGAGAATTGACCTGACAAAATTATTAACAGGCTGAAGTTTGGTGAAAATGCTGAGAAAAATATCCTTAATTATACGCATAAGTTCTCAAAAACAGGGTGACAGGGTTAAGATAGCAGCGACTTAATACTTTAATAAATCAATATTTTACCTAAAGATACCATTCCGTTGCCAAAATCAGGGCAGATAAAATCAGTTGCCGGTGTTTGTGACAGTGACTATGGGGCATATTCATAGTCGCAGATAGACCCAGGTTTAACTAAACTACAGTTTAAGACAATTTTGGCTCAATGAATACAGACCGATTTTTTATTTTATATTTTTATAAGATAATTAAATTGGTATACTACACAAAAGCTTTAAATATTTTGAAATTATAAACCTAAAAAAATAGAATCAACGTCCGAAAATTCAACCAAAGCTATGTTTAACTTAGACCCAGGTCTAAAATGACTATGAATACGCCCCAATATGTTTAAAATTAAATTATTGTAATGGAGTAAATAATTGTAGTGCAAATCAAAAAAATTCAGCCATGCCCTATAAATAAATACATTAACAGGGTCCGTCAAATAAAGTGTTGCCAATTCAAAATATTGTAGCATCATCTCAAGAGTTTTGTATTTCATATTTTAAGTACATGTTGAAAATACATTAAAATTTATGAAAACCATGTCACTTTTTGATATAATGTAGCTCCCTCTAAATCCAATTCTCCAATTAATCCTTTCTATGAACTATAAAGGCATTGCAAGCTGTTTCTAAAAGCTAAAACGGACTATATCGAGAGGTCCATTGGATTCAGAGCTGGCGTGCATGGAAGAAAATGAACTGAAAAAATGCGAAGAAATGAACTCAGGGACGTGATCATGTAAATATTGCTTTATGAAATGGTGCGGAGTCCTGTTGGTTTTGTGCCGAAGCGATTGCGTTCCCAAAGGATCATATTTCTTTTTACACTACCGAGCAAAAATTAAATTTTAAAATTTTGTTTGTGCTTTAGTTTTTAAATTAATAATTTGTGTGAGCCAAAGTGAGTTTTCGTTGGTTGAATTTTGGCCATTGGGCCCAGTAGCGGATCTAGGATTTGGCTCTGGGAGGGCTTTGAGTTTGGAGATCCAGTTTGAGACCTTAAGTAATAAAATTTGCTTGTCCTAAGATACATTTTATAATTTATAACAAATAATAGAGAGTTTAGGTTTAATGCAACTTCAGCCGAACTACGCTTCACGACAACACGGCAAAACATTATTTTTTATGAAATTTTAGGAGCTATATCGCACTAAGCGGCAACTGAACTTCATACAAATTCATACGAATTCGTGTGAAGTGTAGTTCCGATGCAGTGCAGTTCCGGCGAGTGCGGTCTAACCTTTAAGGTTCATGTATTTATTTTGTGAAAAAGATATATGGAGATACATGTGTAGTTATATAAAAGACAACGAATTTTGACATTTCCACTTTCATTTTAATGATATTCGTTTTTTGTGCGCCTTTATATCCGCTCCTGTCGCGCTTTAAAATGTTTTCAATATCTACAAAGTCATTATGCTTGAACTACGCGTACAAATTCGTTTATTTATATTATTTAAAAATGGATTAGGTACCTACCTTATGTAGTTATATTTTTAAATTAGCTGTGGATATGTTTTGAACTTCCCATTTTTGACAAGATTTGAAAATCAATCAATCCTCTGAGATCTCATTTTTTCTGAATTAGCCAAATCAACGAGAAACTATTTTGTTCAAACTGACACTTTAGGACATAAGACAAAGCTGCTCTAAGAAATAAGCCGTGGCCCAATCCTGCCAGCGTGAATTAATTTTCGTGTTTACGCTGCATACACTTTTTATTCATGCTAATAAAATATGTCGAACAAATTTGCACGTCATTCTAGAGTCTAGAGGGATTGCAAATATTCATTTGCTTTTGCATGGTTTTCTGAGCGCGCACAGAGAAAACTCACGCTTTTTGAATTTGGCTCCTTGACTAGAGAATTTGTATGTAATTGCCTAGTACAAAAATGTTTTGTATGTACAATTATTGCCTTGGACCTTTCAAATTTTGAAAACGTAGCCCCGAAAATTTCTAAGCCCAGCCAAGGCCGTAAGAAACAATTCCTGTTGCATTAAACATTTACACTAAACTTGACATCCTGTTGTTCTCAAATGGTTTAAGCCTCAAATGCGTTTCTTTCGGCAAATAGCTTTGTTTTTAGTATAAACAGTTGGGGCATTTGACACGTTAATGTTAAGCCCCGACCATTTTTTATCTCTTTTTACTTATCTCTTCAAGCCTTAGCCCCAAATTCGGACTTTGGCAGTCCCGAGACTTGAGCCCCCAAAACTCTCTGGAATAAGGTTAGTTTTCGGAAGTAAGTTGCTTAACCCTGGCTAGGTTTTTTGTCCAATATGCTCAACCCTTATTGCTCCAAAACTGTTTTTTCTTACCAATTTTCTGGGTTTTATTTTTAGGGAAAAATTGTCGTTGCATGAAACATGTCCATATTCATAGCCCCCAACTTAGTTTTTGCCCAATTCGCTTCAGACTTTAGCCCAAATCTTAGGGCTTAGAAAAAAATTACATAACATGTATGCAATAGTTCAACCCCAACCACGTTATTTGTCCATCAAATCTCATATCTTAACAATATTTTAGATGGAATATAAAATTCTACACGTTGTAATGTATTGCTTTCTATATTTTTAATTATCTTATGATTTGGCTGTGGGGGGGCTTTAGCCCCTATAGCCACCCTGGATCCGCTACTGATTTGGCCATAGTAGTTAAAATAAATGTAAAAAGATAGTTTTACGTCTTTAAAGTCTTATTCCATTTGCCATAAGTATTATTATAATAAAAAAGTCAAAATAGGTAGAAAATAGGTTAATTAAAAGAGGATAGGCATAATGTATACAAAAACGGGTTGTCGTCGGCCATCAAACTTGAAAATAAAAAATTCGTGCTGTGACAGGTACCGTTTATAACCGTTATTGGTAAAATTTGTTTAAAGAAATATTGACTAAACCCTTTGCAGTAAGTCATAATTTGTTTTTTTTTCTGTATTTTTAAATCGTTAGAGCCGTTTTTGAAATAATTAAATTTTTGTGTATTGGTTGTATGGGAGGTACCGTTATTATTGGAATTAAAAACAATTTCAATTTCCCTTCTAGGGAAACCTTATGTCAATAGTTTGAAAAAAATCACTTCAGTGGTATAGGCAACTGTTTGAGGGACAGACAGATAGACAGAGAGATAGACAGACAGACAGACTAAGCGACAGGTAGATAGAATTGCGAGACCCTTTTCTATCATCGTTATGTTAGGGAAAAATATTATTTCGAGTTCGATTTTTCTACGAATCCAAAACTTACCTTATAGTACCATAAAGTGCAAAGATGGGATGATGTTCAACTCAATGATGTCAAATTTTTTTTTTATTATTTAAACCTTCGTTTTTACGTTTTGCTGAAATTCAACCTTAAAGTTTCACCTTCCACGTGCCCAAAGACATTTCACTTCAAAAATCATTTTCTAACTCAAATTGACGTACAAAATATACATATCAATTTTGTCAATTTATTTGGCTCACCGGTCTCAACAAACAATTTCTAAGAAAACACGAAAGAGTTTAAAAAAAAAAGAGACAAAATTCTAGGAATACCTTTGCTTTGCTTTTATAGTGAGAGTTTAAGAATTATTGTAAAAAATGTCAAAGTGGCAGTGCGGACGAATAGAGATTCCATCATGAAAAACAAAATTTTAAAAACAAATAAAAGAAAGCCATACTATGAATGTAGTATGCAGTGAAGAATCCAGGGAGTGGGGCTATTGTAGGGGCAAAATCACCCTCTACAGCCGATTCCTAAAAATGAATTAAATTATAGAAAGCAATACATTTTAAACATGCACAGTTTAACATGCGTCTAAAATATTTGTAAACACTAGACCTAGATGGGAAACAGACAAAATAACGAAGTCGTCGGGGCTATCGAGTATAAAATATTTATGTACCTCTACCTAATGTATGTATGAAAAGAAACAAAAGTTGGGGGTAGGGTTCGAAGGGAATTGAATAAAATTTCAGAAAAATGAGCTTGGGGCTTCAGCGTAGGGCTGGTCACTTGACGAGACTCTGCGAGATTTGTGTAAGTCTCGTCTCGGTCTCGTCTCCGAAAAATACGATTTCCGGACAACCTGTTGATTTTGGAACGAAATATTTTCGATTATAGTTTGAATACATGCAAAAGAAAATAAATATTTGACTGAAATTGTATTTTTTAATTTATTAGACTCTCTGTAAATTTCGGTCCAAATATACAGTCTCGTCTCGGTCTCGTCTCGGTTGCTCAAAAGCCAGTCTCGTTTCGTTCGTCTCGTCTCAGTCTCGTCATGCGAGACCGAGACCGAGACTTTTCTCGTTGACAGCCCTTGTTCAGTTCGAATAGCAAATTGGACAAAAAAGTGGTAAGCGCTAAAAAATGTACATGATAAATGCAAAAGTAACTTTAATTTCAACAAGTCATGAGAATTTTTCGGGGCTAAGCTCTAAAACTATCAAGTGCGGAGAGCACTGACGAGGTCGAGTCCGGACATGTTGAATGGAACATGAATAAGTTTAACCGTGTGCACCTCCCTGGATGTATGTTACATGCAACATGAATAAGTCAAATCTTGTGCACCTCCATGGATGTATAGAGAAAAGGCATTAAAGTTTTCCTCAAATGTTCATCTGGTGCCAACATTATGCCGTGTGCCAATATCCGTTTTCCTTTTAAATTCATATACAAATCAGTTTTGCATGAATAAGTCAATGGCAAACAGAATATTTCTTTTGGAATTCTTCATTGACAAGTTCCAAAAATGTATACAAAAGCCTCCTGATGTCCAGGCAAATAAACCCAAAACATCTCGTTCCCATGAACAAGGCATATACAATCAAATTTGGCAGCATCCGCCTGATGATGCTAAAGATCAATTTCCAAACCAGGAAAAACTTAAATGCCATGTAGTTTCTGTTTTCATCCTTGAACTCGAGATTATACATAAATATACATAACCTATAAATGTAGTTCTTGAGAACGACAGGAAAACGTCGTTCTCCACTTCCGTTTCTAAATTCGATTCAATGATATTGAACTTTATCCAGAAGGACGACGACGATGACGGCCGACACGATGATGATGACACAGCTGACAAGGACGAACGGGATGATTCGCATTCGCCTGCAGTGAATGGCTTAAATGGAAGAAAAGTACAATTCACTTACACTTCCAGAGGCCAAACTCGAACTCTATAGGGAGAACTCTCAAGTCAAGAGATGAGAATCAGAATGGATCGGGTTCGGGTTCGGGTTTAGGTGGCCGGCAAGACGTGATTGGATGATTGATTAGCTGATTTTCTTTTCAAAGTCGTCTCAAAAGATTCCTTCGTTTCACATAGCCTGCACACGCTGTGCCCGGTCGGCCCCTCTTGTTGATGCCGTCGGCATCGTGTCGTAGCAACAAATCGAATTGAATAAATTCACTGAAACGAAAGAAACATTTTTTATCTTTTTTTTTTTCTTCCCAAGCAATACCTCTATTCCCTATCCGTTGATGGATATCCCTGGGTTGTCTGATGATAACAAACAAATTGATGAGTTAAATCCTTACCGACAGACACACTATAGAATTTGGCCAAATACTCTCGTACTTGACGGGTTTTTTTTTTTTGTGAGTGATTGGCAATGATCTTAATTGATTTCAGCTAAATTACATTTTGCAAATACATTAGGCAGTTTCAAAGCAATTTTCTATAAAAGGGTGCTAAAGAAAATTTGGTTAACAAAATGAATATTATGAAAAATGGAGAAACTTAACAATACCTATAATGTATTTGTATAACAGATTCATTCCAATTAATTCTTAAGTACGTATGTATGTGTACATAAATGGTTAACCCCCGGTTTCACAGTGGAAGTTTAAACTCCACTTTTGGTTTAAACTTCAGTTCAACAATTTATTCAGTTTCACAGTTTCGTTAAAACCTTGAACTGGGTTCAATTTGTAGTTTAAGTTAAACGACAGTATTCTTCCGTTTACAACTTAGTTCAAGGTTTGGGAACACTGTACATAATACATACATTATGGAATTTATTAACTTGTTCTTCATTACCAATTCCATCAGCAAATCTATGTCTGCTGTTGAAAAGTTGCTATTTCTCTTTTTTTGCACAATTATTGGTTAATTTTCCAATTTTTTTTTTATTTTGTTCGTGTCACTTGAAAAAAAAAATGCCGACAGGCTATCAATAACCCAATATAATTGTTGCTGTTTCACGTGTTCTGTGCTTCAGAAAGAGAAAGAAAAGACAAGGAAAGCTACGCACTGTTTGCGATACGTCACTTGGCGAAGCAAAAACGTACAATGCTGCCAATTATTTTTCATAAAATCTAGTTAAACGAAGTTCAACTGATCTAAAAATCAGATTTCACTGTGGAACCGGACGAGTTAAACCAAAAATTTAAACTCTGTTTAGGGTTCAGCTGATCTTAAGTTTAAACTCCCACTGTGAAACTGGGGCTTAGAGTTTTAGAAAGATGAGTTTCTTTAAAAGGCAAACACTTTTCTTATCCCCTCTATTCAAACTTTAGAACACATGTATCCTGTTACGCCGCGCGGTAAAACAAATGGAAATTCTTAGTTCACCAGCTAGACCAAGAAGAATTTATGCCACGTGGGAGAGTTAATTAGATTAGTCTTTATAAATGGGTATACGTCTCGTGGGATGCGTCTTGTGCTGCTGCTACTGTAACACTTATGTAGATTCATATATTGGAATTGAATGGTTGAGGTTCAAGCTTAGGGGGATTTAATTTGTCTTGATGTTGTTTGGCTATTAGATTCATTTTGGATTGATTTTAAAAAGCCCTTTAGAACTTTTTTTGTATATATGAGTAATAGAGTGAATTTGCCTAATTGCCTTAGATTTGCCTTGGGGACTTAAGGTTCCGTGTTTGAATAAATTATAAATCACGTTACTTAGCTCATATAAACAACATTAATTTTGAAAATTGTATGCATATCATTTATGATTTACGAGTGTTATGCATAGTTTAGTTATCCTTTAATTAATATAATACAGGAGGTAAAAAACCTTCAATCATGTGCGAAACTTAAAGCAATAAGCAAAACATCAGCCCATCATTTAATGAAACGCAACTTTAACACCATATTGAAAAGGAATACTGATGAAGACAAATGTGTCTCGATACTGAGCTCCAGGTTAATTTCAGACAGGAGTTCATTTATGGAAAAATAGTCCAATGCCATTACAGTTCTGTAACGCAATAAAATTTACTAATCATTTGTTCCTATAGCGATCTTGAAGACTTTCTGACGGGAATCCAAGTCTTCAATGAAGTGAAAGTTGACAACTCGTCCCTTATACATAATTTTCTAGAGCAATTATATCAGCGTGATTAAAAGCGATGAACTGATTTAATCATAGTATTTTTTTCCAATAAAATGACAGAGGAGTTTTTCGATGAAATAGTTCTACAATCCATAAGTTAGTATTTGTCACCCAACTAACAATTTAACTTATTTAATTGTCTATACAAGCTATTTTCTAGTTTGTATAGTAACTAATAAAGACCTTATGCAAATCAGTTTGGCGCACATTATACAAGCTATTTCATTTCATTTAAGACCTTTGACCAGAAGTTCTATATAATTAAATAGTTTTCCATGGAAAGTCTTATTGATAAAATAAACAAAGCAAAACAGTGTTATTGCTCCACTAAACAAGTTATCTGACTTTTATAAGAGATTCACTTGCAGGTCGAATAAATCAAATGACTCACATTGTAGGGCCTTACAAAGGCCTAGTAAAGCAGTGTAGGGGCATTCCATTGTCACGTACTCGACATCCGTACGTAGTTTTTACTATTTAAAATAAATTTAAAACAACTTAATACTAGAATCTAGATTATTTTCATACATTTTTAGATCGCTTGAAATCCTTGCTTTGATGTGGCAGAGGATTTGTAGTTTAAAATTAAAAAACCTGGCAATTATACTAAGAGTAGTTTGCGTCACGTGTCTGACATTAAAACTGCCAAAGTTCAGAACTCCAGTAATCATTGGTTTATTTTAGCTAAACTTTGAGTATTTATAGCAAAATAGCATTTTCTACAAAATAATTAACAAATAAGGTTTTTTTAACAAAAAAAAAATTGGTTGAAAACAATGTACTTAATCTGCATTTTAGCATTATAATTGCCGTTACGTGTCCGATAATTATGTAAGGTGCCCGACATGTAAGAAATTGGAACTGACAGTCAATAGATGTTTCTTGAAAACGTGGTCTTCTTGGTGCAAATCGTGGTCTTCTTGGTCCAAATCGTGTTTCTTCTTGTATATGAACAAATTTTTTTTCCTAAATAAACGTTGAGTGGAGATATTGATAATACAATATTTTTAACACATATTACTTAATAACTTATGAATGTGTGTATCGATTGATTTAGTTGTTTGTTATTTTACATCTCAATGAAATAACGATTAATTTAAGACCTCATTTGTTGACCCACGTGCTATATTAGTGTCACAATCGAATTAATTAAATATATCAAAAAACGGTCGAAATTTTCTGCTTTGTTCATTGTCAACCTCTGTTATTTAAAAAAAAAATAATTATTTCTAATCGGCATTTTTTGCTTTTATTTTAAATCATAACTTCATTTTTACTGGTCAGATATTTAGAATTAAGGTTTTAAGCTTACAAATGTGGCTAAATTTCTGTTTACAAATTATTGGGGAGGGGCGAAAAATTTCATACTAAAAGGGTGTGTAAATGTTCCGTCAACTTTATATTGGTTCTTTTAAATTCAAAACTTAATGAAAAATTTTGAAATTTCAAAAAACAAAGCATACACGATTATAATATGTCTATTGCTCCTCTACAAATATTATATTACTAGACAAAATAAACAATTTTTCAAACACTTTTAATAAAACGCGTCACGTGTCCGACAATATGTTGATCACCTTTTTTTACATGTTATTAGCACGATAAAATTAAACAAGATTATGTATTAAATAGCTCACTTCCTGCGATGTTTAAGTCGTTAAATATAAAAAGCTCCCAGCCTCAGTTTGGTAAAACATAAAATTAAACCGTTGAATTGTTACGTGCCCGACATTTTGACAATATGATTTAAAAACGGTAAATGTATGCCTCTGCTTGGCTTAAAAGCAAAAAATAGATGTTGACTGTTGACCTTTCAAAAGGGAAGATAGAAGAAGAAAATAATACAAAAAAGTATTCATAATAAGATGAAACAAACCAAATTATTTTCAAATTAAGATCATGCTAATTTGTAAGGACTGTTTGCAAGTTAAATTTTTGTTTAATTTGACATGTTACTGTTTAAGTGTTTTTCGAGATGTGACTACTCATAGAAGTAAGGTTGGGGATAGTACTTTATATACAAAATATTTTCATTTGTTCCCCAAATAAAAAAAAGGGTTTTTCAACAGGGACGATAGCAAAGTAGAGCAACAAGGACAGCAAACGACGCAATATTTCTTGCCGCTCTTTTGACATTTCTCTTCAGTCATTTCTTGACATTTCTCTTCAGTCATTTCATGATGAAAAGATAAACGAGCCAACAACGAGTCGAAATTATTAAAATTTACTACCGAAATTCGGAGTCAGTGGCCTCAGCGTTTAGAGCGCTACGTCCAATTTGTGGTCGTCATAATCGTCCTAGCAGATCAACAATTGAGCGTGGAAAAATTTGAATCCACAGGCACAGTACAAAATGTTCCCGTGCCAGTGAGACAAAGAAGTGCCCGTAGTGTCGAGAATATTGCTGCCGCTGAGGCTTCAGTTGCAGAAAGCCCAAATGTGTCTTTCACACGTCGTTCTCAAGCGTTGGGCATCTCTATGACGTTGTTGTGGCGAATTTTGCGAAACGATATTGGCCTAAATCCTTACAAGATTAAATTGACGCACGAATTGAAGCCGCTTGACACACCAGAAGCGTCGTATGTTCGTGAATTGGGCTGAGCAACAACTTGAAAATGATTCGGATTTTCATCGAAAAATCATCTTCAGCGATGAGGCTCATTTCTGGCTGAATGGCTTCGTCAATAAACAAAATATGCGGTATTGCTCAGGCAGCAATCCACACGTACTCCATGAGTCATAATGCATCCCGAAAAAATTACGGTTTGGTGTGGTTTATGGGCCGACGTCGTCATTGGGCCGTACTTCTTCCGTGATGATCAAGACCGGCACGTTACTGTGAATGGGGATCGCTACCGTTCAATGATAACCGAATATTTTTGGCCCCAATTGGATAATGGACTTGGAGGACATGTGTTTTCAACAGGACGGTGCCACAAGCCACACAGCGAATGTCACAATCAATTTATTGGAAACCAAGTTTTGAGAACGTGTTATCTGGCGAAATGGCCCAGTCGCTTGGCCGCCTCGGTCGTGCGATTTGACGCCGTTAGACTATTTCCTGTGGGGCTACGTCAAGTCTATCGTCTATGCCAACAAGCCAGCGACGATTGATGAACTTCGTACGAATATCGAACGTGAAATTGCAGCAGTATCGGCCGATTTATGCTTGAAAACCGTCGAAAATTGGGTTCAGTGTCTGGACTTCTGCAAGCGTGCCCGTGGTGGCCATGCAAAAGAAATCGAGTTCCATACATAATGACATCAAACGTTCTTTCACAAGAATACAGAACTTCATTGATATCTAAAATCGTTTTTGTTTTATTTGAAAAACCTTTTGTAGCGCTCTTATTGAAAAACCCGATATATAAACATACGAAGTTACCACTTTTCATGGAATACCCCTGTATTATTTTTAAAAAATCGCTGCTTTAAATATTATTATTATTATTATTTTTATTTTTCCTTCCATTTTCCCATTACGTTAGGGAGTTAGAACCGCTTTTCTATTTATTCTGAAATGTATAAAAATGTATTTTATTGGAAAAATTCAACTTTTACTCACATTAAATTTCAAAATCCAGGGATCGAACTCAGCTCCTCCCGATTAGTAAGCCACCACGCAACACACCAGGCCAATTGGCAATTATACCATACGCGTGTAAAAATTTTAATGAGTTGATACTTCAAGCCCAAAAAAATCAAACTCAATTTTCATTAAACATTGGTACCCCATAACAGGGTTTTAGAAGATTGATTTTAAAGTACAAATCATTAAATTCTTTAAGTTTTTGAGAAATATATACCATAAGTTAAGTATATATTTTAAACTAACATTAACATAAGGTATGCATAACCTTTTTTAACGTACCATATGTTTGAAAAAAGTTCTTAGTTTTTTTCAAGCAAATATAGATATGTGCGATGCAGTAGTGTAATTAAGTTGCTTAATTCTACCAAAGTCACACCTAAGGGGACAATTAGGTATGTATAATATTTAATTTTCCGATATACCTGAGTTTGTTTTAACAAAATACAAAAGATATAATTAAGGAAGGCAAAACAAAATTCCTCTTTTTTTCTTAGCTTTCATTTTTGATTTCTGTAAGCAAGCTATTAACAAAATGCAAAAGCTATACATTTCAAATGGATATCAATATCTGTCACAAATATAAATTCTTGATTTGTTTAAGTTTGCTATTAACAAAATGCAAAAGCTTTAATTTCATTACGGAAGCCAATATAGATGTCACATCCAAAGCAAAATTCCAGCTATAAAATTTAACTAATTTTTGATATCCTTAAGTTTGCTATTAACAAAATGAAAACAAATATAATGTTTCCTGACGTAAGTCAATAACTATTAAAAGAAAAGTGCAAGTCCCACTCATTCAAAATGTTTGATTACCGTCATCAGTCTTGTTATACACCGATTTCAAAAATTTGGTTTAATTTTGGTGAAGTGGTCAATGAAAACGAAGGATAATAGTTCACTCTTAAAAACAAATTGAGGCTATTAAGTAAAATATGAGAACAACTTTTTTTTAACTTGTTGGATTTTTAAATACATTTAAACAAATTTCTTGCAAGACTTCACTTTTGAGAAACTCAAACGAAGATATTTTCATCCACAAAATTGCAGAAGCAGATCTTATAGTTTTTTATTTATTTCATGTTTAAAAATTTAGGTAAGCGCATGTTAAACGTTTATGATATGCTTTATAAATTTATGAAAATTCCGTTCTTCAAAACAATATAACAACACTGACTAAAATCAAGCTATTTCAACATCTATCAGACATTTTCATGATGCGCGATTACTTTCTTAAACAAGCCGTAAAAGGAGTTGTCTGTAATGACTTTCAGCTGAATGTTCTATAAAAACTATTATTTTTCTAGCTTAGGCAACCAATTTCGGCAGGCCTTGAAGAGGTCTCCATAGAACTCATTACATGAAGTCTCATATAGGAACAAATTTAAAGGCACTAAACAAGCTTTTTTGAAATAAATAAATCGTTAAATGCTTGACTTGCATTATTTAGCCTTAAAATTATTCTATGTCAGCAATAGCCTATCCAATTTTGAAAAATAGACCTTATACAAATTAAATTGTAAGTTGGGCACTGTCGTATGTTCCTTATAAATCGAATAGGATATTAGAAAAAACAAAAGCTTGTTGGTTGAGTTCAGATATGAAAAACATCTTATCGGAGGGGCGTCTATTTTCCTTACTAGAGCTGGCCGGTCAATTTTCTACAAAACTGAATTAGAGCCGGTTTTCCAATCATCACTTAAAGAGTCAGTTAGCTGCCGGAACAATAAAGTTATTTGGCTCTTTAACAATCGGGTAGCAAAATTGAATTTTTCCATCAAGAACAAAATAATCTACCATATAAATAGAACATTTGCTGACCCAGCGAACTAGGTTTCGCCCAAATTCGTTAATATAATGAAAATAATAATTCTGATCCTGGCACATGATTAATTTAAAAATTCTATTTAAATACAATGGGGCATATTCATAGTCACTTTAGACCTGGGTCTAAGTTAAACATAGCTTTGGTTGAATTTTCGGACGTTGATTCTATTTTTTTAAGGTTATCATTTCAAAATATTTGAAGCTATTTGTGTAGTATACCAAGTTAATTATCTTATAAAAATATAAAACCAACAATTTGTAATTAAAATCGGTCTGTATTCATTGAGCCAAAATTGTCTTTAACTGTAGTTAAGTTTTACCTGGGTCTATCTGCGACTATGAATATGCCCCAATGTAAACAACTGAAGTATAACAATGTCGACGTGTTTCAATCAAACCGCAGTAAAGGACCATTCACATGAGAGCGACCAACGACCGACGAATGAACACACAAATGGGAATTAAAAAATTAATAAACCTTAATATTACACAAAATCTAGCCAAAATGCTAGAATTCGGCTTAGGATTAATTTTAAAATTATAAAATTTGAATTTGTATTTGCTTAAATATGAGAAATTTGAGAAAATAAGTCGGTCGTAACGAATTGCGACTATTCGCGACGAAAAAATTGTTTTCTTAAAATTATCTTGTTTTAGCAATTAAAATGAAAGTTTTAGTACCTTAAAATAATCCTCAATTATATTTCTTACATTTTGTCTAAATTTTGTGAAGAATTCAGGTTTATTAATGTTTTAAATCCCATTTGTTCATTCATTCGTCGGTCGTTGGTCGCTCTCATGTGTAAAGTCTTTAATTTACGCGTTGGTCAACCGCCCGCTTTTTCACTGAAGTGCTTTATGGTAGGTAACGTTTTTCGTTCTTTTCTCGGCCGGGTACACTTAAAAAGCGGGATGTTTACCGAGACGTGAGCACGCCAAATACAATTGACCATGTGTAAAACATGGGAATTCAAGATTGATGCCACAAACATCCAGCAATTGTCCTTGCGACTTATTAATCCTCATAGCGAAAGTGAGACGAACAAGAAAATGAAGATGCTTAAATACGAATAGCAAATCGCTCGGAATAAGCGGAATTTTCGCGTCAAAATTGTCACTTGAATACGACAAATTCCGTGAGTTTGTGGGCCTCGTAAATTAAATTATGATAGAAACAACCAACACATTGCTGAGAAATTCAGGAATGTGCTAAATAAAGCAGTTTGATAGAAAAATCTTAAAACTCTATTACCGTAGTTACGTCTGAGACTTCACCCTATACCCTAAATCCACTATTCCCCAAACGCCCCCTCGCCTAACGGCACTTCAAATTCATCAACGGCTTCCCACGCCATTTTTGCTAACTTGCAAAACCTATCCAAATCGGAGACATCCCCTTTACCCCGTTCGCCATCATAACACATAACAAAGTATTCATATTTCACTAACGAAAATGAAATATGAATATTTTGTAAACAAGTGCATTCCTTTCCCACGGGAAGCACTTCAGACAATGGTTTAATTCTAAGTTAAATATATTTCTAAGTTCAGTTCTAATTCTCACTTCTTACAATAAGGTGCAGCCTTGCTATGGACAGCGGCCTTACGTAAGAATTAAATAATAATGTAATAAATAATATATTAAAAATAAAATAAATAAATAAAAAAAAAAATAATAAAAAAAAAAAAAAACTTTAATGTTTTTTTTTAAACCAAACCGCGAAGGCAACGACGTAAATCCGTTTTTGTTTTTAATAACCTCTTTGTTAACACTGCAGCATTATAGAGATTACATTTAAACCTCGATTTTTTTTTAACCGAAATAAATACTTGCCATATAGAGCATCTGAAACCAAATAAACAATAATACAAAATACAAATAAAACAATAAAATAATATACAAAAAAAAAAATCAATAAAAAAGATTAATTCTAACCTCTTGGTGTAAGTCCATTTATTATGCTAACATTTTTAAATTTTTAAAAATAAGTATAGAAGGCTTTGCTATACTCATCTACAAAAGACAAGTGATTTTTTTTTTTCAAATTAAGTGAAAAAAAAGTTCTGACCCTTTAATTATATTTTTCTTGAAAATGTTCATCTTATTTTAACTATAACATTTTAACTTTGAATAAACGGTAAAAAATTTCTGAGACAAAATTGTGGTAGATTTAATTCTCTACAAAAAAGAAGAGCACATTTTTTCTGTGAAGTTTACGCTACCCAAGATATCGCAGAAAAACGGATTTCACCCGCCTTTTCAAGATGGCGGCTTTCAGCTTCGAAACTCGTATGGTATACGCACACTGAACCCTGAAATGTTGTCCTACTAAAAATGTAAGTTTCGGTCAAAATTTTGTAACATTTCAATAGGGGGGTTCATATTCTCAAATAAGTTTGACAAACACGGTTTGATTCACTCGAATTTGAAAATGTGAACGCTCCATCAAACAGATTGTCAAACACGTTTGATGAATATCAAAATAGTTTGATATTTTGCTGGTTTGACAAGCATATTTGAGAATATGAACGCATTCTGAAGAGTTTAAAAACAAAATTAAAAAATACAAAGCATATTTAATTCTTTTGGAAAAATTCAAAGAAATAGAGCCTGATGCAAATGTGGACACATTGAAAAAAAATTAATTCAATTCGAACAAGTTTTCGGAGAGAATTAAAAGAAAAAGTGAAAGATCTGGAGCTGGGACAGAAGTTATATACTCCTTCGCTGTGGTACTTTAACGGCCTGTTTTTTTTTGGAAGATATAATTGACGGGGTGTCATCTATGGACGATGAAAGGACTGGAGCCGAAGAAGTAAGTAAAATGCAATGTATATTTTTTTAAGTTTTTCTTTTATTATTTTGGTTTTATTTCTATAACAGTATTTTTAAATAAAAAATTAATGTGATGAATTCCTTGGAATTACTCCAGTTGTGTTGAAATATTCCGAAAAATTTGTTCGAACTTCTTTTGCACGATTTGATGATTGCTATTTTTTGCCTGTTGCAATTTCAACATTGATCTGTCATTTACATTTGTTGTCGAGTTTTTGATGTCTGTGCTACGGAGATAAGAAGCAGGGCTTCTGTGTCTTAAAAAATTGTGCAAATAACAGATCGCCAACACTACACCTGTTGTTTTCTCCGGACTTTGTCGAATTGTCGTTAGTAGCACTCGGAATCGGGAAGATATAATGCCGAATGCGTTTTCAACTATTCGTCGTGCACGTGAAACTCGATAGTTGTAATTCTCCTGTTCTCTAGAAAGTCCAGTGCCACTGTACGGTTTCATTAAATTTTCTTTTAATGGAAACGCGTCATCCGCAATCAAAACATACGGCATTTCTTTGGGAAAAGTATGAATTTTGTCGGGTTTTGGAATTTTGAGGTCGTCATTTTCGGATTAGTCATAGAATTTTGTGTTCGAGAATACACCACCATCCGAAACTCTTCCATTTGTTCCAACTTCAACCATTGTAAATTCATATTTGGCATTTACGATCGCCATCAAAACAATGCTATATGTTTTTTTGTAAATGAAATAGTAGGCTCCGGAATTCAGCGGTTTAATAAGATTTATGTGCTTTCCGTCCATAGCACCGATACAGTGTGGGAAATTCCAGAGTTCATCAAAATCATTTGCAACTTCTTTCCACTCTCCTTCTGTTTTCGGTATCTGTTGAAGAAAATAAAAATAATTTTTTGTTTTTAATTTATTGCAGAGCTCCATAGTAAATCCAACAAAAAAGAAAGTTAATGGACAAGCTGAGCGGGATAAAATTTTGCGGAAAGCAATATCGCATTTGGATAACCGAAAAAAAGAACCAGATGAGGCAGATACTCTTTGTGCAAGTTGGGCAGTGCGTTTTAGAAAGTTGGATGCACAACTACAGCTCTTTGCCAACAAAACTGTAGAAGAAGTCCTTTATAGAGCAGCACTGGGAAAATTAAATGAAAATTCATATAAATGCCTGGAAACTCCCCCCGAACGTGCACAACGTGCGAGTTCGAACTTCTTCATCTTCCAATTATAGTGCACGTGCTTCGACACCACTGTCCAACTACACATCATCACTATTATCATTTGACGAAAGTTCGCGCGATACAATCTCACCACAATAATAAAATAAATAAAATTTTAAATCGGAGTAGCTGCGTCCAGTTGCAAGAAATCGCAATATAGCAGAAAGTCTTTCGTTGGGTGAAATACAATCCCTCAGCTTCGTATTTTGTCGTTCGATGTAAGGTCGTACCATTGCCAACAATTCTTCATACGTTTCTGCGTCCATCCTGAGATAATTTTTATAATCACCAGGGGAAGTCAATTTCAATTCGTGCAATAAATTGAAAGATGAATACTTTGGACGCTCTTTTAGCCATTCCTTCGTCCAAATTCTTTTCCCTCTTATTCTGTTGCCTTTTTTTTCTTCTTGTTCTTCATCTTCTATAATTTGATCAGAGAGCTGCAATCAAAACGTCCGCCATGGTTAAAATTCTAAAGAGAACTGAGGTTGGACAACATGTTTGACAAATGTGAACGCAAATTGCTTCAATCCATCAAACATTCATCAAACCATATTTGTCAAACATATTTGAGAATGTGAACCCCCCTAATATGGACTGTTGGTAATTTACGGAAACTGGGTATAAAGTAATTTCTTCTATTCAAGAAAATGGAATTTATAAAAAAATAGTACTCCTAGAACGAACAAAAAACCACTTTAACAACCATAAAAACATTGAAAACCCGTAAAGAAAAATCGCATTTTTCTCGAGAACGGCTCAAAGCATTTAAAAAAGTTTTGATTTTTACAATTTGGTTTAAAAATAAAATTAATGTGATGTGAAAAGGTGACTTGAGTTAAATTATAAAATTAGGTTATATCAAAAATACTGAACAATTACGGCGCAGGGTTAAAAGTCCACAGGCCAAAAGTCCATAAATCAATTGTGAACTTTTGACCCACTCCGATGGGTCAAAAGTCCATACAAAAATCTTGTGGACTTCTGGCCCATTGATTATAGATTTCTGACCCACTTCAGTGGATCACTTTATAGATAGTTTTCTTTAACAAGACTGCTTTGGGTGGCCTGCTTCGCGGGTTTAAGGATTTTAACTACCTTTTCGGGTCCTCTGTCCCGCTCACGTAACTCCGTCGCTCCGATTAGGGTATGCTCAGTCGCCAGGTAGGCGCCTATGTTGTCAGTTGGTGAGCTTTAAGTTTACGAGTAGTGAAGAGTATAGAAATTAATTCTTAATAAAAATAAATAAATAATTCTTAATTGTTCTTATTTCTTCAATATTATAGTATGAAATTATTGTGGACTTATGACCCACTTTCTTTCTAAAATTAGGGAACATTGACCCTTTTTTTGTGGACTTTTGACCCACTTGAGTGGGTCAAACCTCCACAATACAATTGTGGACTTCTGACCCACCCAAGTGGGACAAAAGTCCATTATGGACTTTTGGCCTCTGGACTTTTGACCCTGCGCCAACAATTACCAGTGTGACCATTCTCTCAGAAATACATAGTTGAATTTAAGTTTATTTTATGTTTTAAGGAAGCTTAAATTCCACACAAATATATTCAAAATACAAAAAAAAACCCGTGAACTGCGGTTTATTCCGTTATATTCAGTAGCTTATATAGAGGTTATACAAATCTTTTACTGACTGCTTAGATGGCTTACGTGTTTTTTTTTGTATTCAATAAAAGAAGTGCTCACAATCTACATAATGTACATACATATATTTACTATATGTCCTTGAAACAAACTCTATCAGATTGACAATTTTTAGCGAATAGCTCAAAAATAAAGGTGCACTAAATCAATCGTGATTTTAAAAAACATTTGATGTTGAATGTTTAAATGAACAACAAAAACTATGAACTAAAAATATCCCCCATCTCCCAATTTCTGAAACAATTTGACCTTTTTTGATCTTTTTTACTGAATTTGACATATAATACCTTTTTTGTGAATATCCCATTTTAAGAGGTAATAAGATGGAGCCCAATTATTGTTCAAATTTAATTAATTTACACTATTAAAATTGATTATACGAGTATTTTTGTTCAACACAAGTAACTGAGAATTTTTCTGTTTTTAAATATTGCAAGGAAGCCGTTGTTTTTGAGAGAGTGTATAGCAACTCAAGAAACATTTTATACGCAAAACAATAACAAATCAAATTATTATAAAGAATTTTGGTTGTGTTTTCCGAGTAAAAAATGTACTGAGTTGCTATTCTTTCTCTCATAATACACGGCTAATAAAACAATACATTTTCGTAATGAAAAATTATCTATTCTTCGCCCTAGCGGTACACTCTACCCTTGTGTTAAGACCCTTCAAAGCTAATTCGTTAGTTTCAAAGATTAACCCGTACAAACAGATGAATAGATGCAACAAAATATACATTTCTATTTCTTAACATTTAAGTAACCGAGCTCAAAAACTTGCAAATATTTCAATATTAACGACAGAAACTTCAATTTCCTGTACAACTATTCTTTCTCTTTTTTTCTAATACGATTCGCTTCCAATAAGGCATATATTTGGCATTCATGCAAACATTACTGTCCCCGTTCTAAAAATAAGCACTGATGAAAAAAATAACACAATTACAGACTTCACTGACATATATTTCACTATTGCAAGTAAAAAAAAAAGGAATTTGATAAAACTCAAGAATTTTGTTTCCTGACGTCCCAAAGCTAATAAAGATATCCAGTTCACATAAAAGAAATATTTCCTGCAAGGACATCGGAATCTTATTAAGGTGTATGATTCAATTTTCAAGAATGAAGCAAATCATACAGAGACAGAGTGTATGATTTCTTCCCTGATGGTACTGTTCCGAAACAGCAATTTTTTTTTCATGTAGAAACTGAAACACATTAGATTTTGTATCTTTTCTTTATAACTTCTTTTTCTCTTCTTTAGCATGAATATAGTTGCATCAGAGATTTTAATCTTATTGCTGGACCTAGACCAACAAGGACGAAGACAACGATGCCAAACTCCTGCCTCAGCGTATTTCATATGAAAATTTTTAAAACTTGTTCCTTCTTCGAAGCCGTGCGTCTTCTTCTTCGTCAATGTCGTAAGTCAGCACAAGCCGTTGAGGTGAAAGTAAATAGGTACCTCGTAAACCTATTTTAAAGCTACAGAAAAGGACGATAGTTGACGGGTGGTTACTTTTGTATTTCTCACTGGGTACTCAGAGGGTGGATAAGGTTAAAAACAAATAGAATAACGAACTTGTTTAATGTTAAAAGTTGATTTTTCTTGAATTCTCCAGTTCCACAATGGCAATGGGACTTTTAAGATTCTTCAAGCGTTACGAAACAGAAACAGGACCCAACATTTGATTAAGCCATTCCCCAAAGTACGGTCACAGTTTTAGATAAATAATAAATTGTATGTCTTGAATTTGTGAAAGAAACTTGAAAGGTATTCTCATAAATTCATGAACGTTTGGATAGAAAAATTAAATTGAAAAAAGGACTATATTTTTGGGGAATGTTATGAGATTGAAATGCACAGACTCAAAAGGTGCTTGTACCAAAACGATATCAGTTCATATCCTTGAACAATTTCGTTGACCTTTTTTTTTGGAGTATTTGTTATGTAATGACATGATGTGTGTGAATCGGATCGGCGGCGTATATTTTGCGGGGAGGGGGGGAGGTGGCTTATATATAACTAACCCAATTTGATATTCTGTTTATTTTCAAAAGGACCATTCAAAGGATAAATGGGATCATATATAGGGATAGGATACGATTTTTTTTTTTTTGTTGAACATAGGTAAACGGATAACATTCATTACCTTTTCTTGAAGGATTTTTCATGCGTTTAATATTTATTCAAAGAGACAGGTAAGCGTTCTTCTTGAAATAATTTTACCCCTAGATAAGGAGGAGATAAAAATTCAATTGAAAATAAAAAAGAAGGTTTAGGTTTTATTGGGACGGATTATCCTTTTTTTTTTGAAAGGTAGATGGATTTTAAAACGACAAATTTGTCATAGAAATTTTTTTGATTGCTTTTTAAGAAATTTCATGGCTTTTGGTTTTGGGAATTGACATTTATTTCTAACCCCACTCATAAATATCTACTAAAAGTTAGATAAATATGTATGTATGTATTTATTGTATATATGTACATAGCTCGTTTTGCGCTTTAAATTTTTATTTAATATCATTTTCTGTATACGTTGTAAGCTGATTTCGATAGGTTTGTTATATTTGTAGAATAAACTCTCGCTTTAGTTCCATTTTTAACATTTTGCATGAAAGCAAAAATGTTTTTTCTCAATTTTCCAATAGTTTTTGATGATTACTTTTATTATTTCAAAAATGAACCCAATATATGCGCTCGGTAGCTAGCGAGATATATAGTAAGAACGGACGATTCTCGAATTTCATAGGAATCGTAGGATTTTTTTATTCGATTAGCCGTTCTTCTGATTTTTAAGAAATTTTTTTCCGACGCATACATCGCTGGGGCCCAATATCTGCTTGACTTAAGGACTGAGTCTTCATTAGTATTATTAGTATATTATGTGTTTATGTGTGGCACATTGAAAAAAAAAAAACATAAAGATATCTATACATATTCTCTGTTTCAGCGGCCTTAGGTAATTTATTTGCAGAAATAATACATTCCCAATCACGCTTTAATCATCAACACTGTCATATATTGAAGCTTGATTGCATGGTTTTCTAATGCGACACCAATTTTGAAAGCACGTTTTAAAATCATTCCACATCGCAGAGGTTACTGATTTAAAGATAAGGAAGTGCTGTATTTGTATATCTTAATCTGGAGGCATCAGTTGTGGGTCTATTTCTATGCAGCAGTTAATCTTCAAAAATATCAACATGGAAACTATCTCAATTTATTATTTGTCTGATTTCAAAGCGTACATTACATGATTCTAACAAAAATTACCGATTTTTTTTAATGTGTGCTCCTCTTTTTTTGTTCTGAATCCATAAAAATTACTTTAAGCTTTATTCCGACTTTTTTTATTTTTATTTCCGTCAATAATTCAGGTGTTCAGTGCTTTAAGGTGTTTAGTCTTGTGGGTTCAATTTGTTTTTAGAACGTGTGATTGTTTATGAAAAATAACAATTGCAGAAATCTGCAGTTTAAGACCTATAGAAAATCTGATAACTACAGACTAAAAAACGCCCTGAGAAATAATTCCAAAAATAAAATTCCCAAGTGTAATCCAAAAAAGCCATTCAAGTTCTGGCACTACCACCATTTTACAGGATCAAAATCACACGTTTTCGACCCCACTCTAACTTCAGTTTTAATAAAGAATCAGTGGTTCCTGAGATTTAAGCCTGCAAAAATCGCAAAAGACCAAACTGACTGACTTACAGTTTATCAAAATTATTGAACACATGGTCTGTGGTGCATACAAAAGGAAAACATCGTCAATTTGAAGTTTTCAATTAAAAATTATTTTTTGATTCAACGTTTAATCCAAAATTCGAAATGTATTTTTGAAAATCTTCAATTAGACATTATAGTCTATTAACTAGTATATGATTTGACGCAGGGTCGCATATATAGTCATCAGACCCTGCATCAAATCTTGATGTTTTTTTTTGTCGAGTTATTAAAGATGTTGGTATAATAAATAACATAAGTTTTCGACGGCGCAGGGTTAAAACAAAAAGTCACAGGTCAAAACTCAAAAGTCCATAATAGACTTATTTTTTTTTAATTGTTTCTTCTACCATCCACAACTCCTAACTACGTTCTCGCACTCGAAACTGGTCTACCAAATCTTTTTGTGTTTACACTCAAATTTCACTTCGACTTCATTTTGAAAGTGCTTTCGTACACCTCTGAAAGGATACCAAAAAGACTTGTTAGTGACACTTTCGAGAAGCAAGTGGAATGGATAAAGGAATGGCAAAAATGGGCCCAAGTATATGGTGTAGAACTTACAGTTCAGTATAATAATATTCCCCTATTAAAAAGACAACTTTATAAATTGTAAGAGGAGATAGACATTTTTCAAAGAAATCAAAATATACAAAACGCAATCTCGTCAACAGACAGATTTTTATATCCAGTGCTCAAGTATGACTCTGTAGCGAACTATTTCGACGATAAATACAGTGTACGAGCAATATCTCTTATTGACAGAGCTAGAAGTGATACACTTAACTTGAATGGATCACCTTACAGAAAATCCTTCGATACGTGGTGTTTCCAATGTAACCTCAATTCGAAAGAAGATTGCTTTTACTTTTTATCAATTTGCCCTGTGTACAAAGAAATGAGGATGATTTATCTCGGGAAAATAGCTTTGTCTATGGAAGACACAAAAAATGTGCTAAACGGTAAAAATTGGCTTAACCTTTATCATTACCTTAAAATACCATCAGCATATAGATATACGATAATACCAGAATATGCATTAATCAAACGATAAACATTTATAGTAAATACTATACATTAAAGTGGTATGCAGCGATGCCAACTCAGGCTTTTTAATGCCTTTTAGGCCTTTTTTCATTGCCTGAGGCTTTGAGGCTTATTTGTTTGCTTAAAGGCTTTTTTTTTCATTTCTTTTAGGTAAAAAAGATTTAATCTTAAATAAACAATTTTATTTTTCTAAAACATTCTAAAAAAAAGTGGGGAAAAGGTATTAAAATTGTGTTATAAAAAGAGAGATGGTTCTAAAACATTTCCTTTTCTTAAGACATTAGTTTACTATATTCTTTGCCTGCTGCCTTCCTCGGATACTGGTTGGAAGAATTTTTTCGTGCATTAATTTAAACAAAATATAGATCAGAAACATATTAAAAACAGATATATATTGAGTGGAATTGTTTACGCAAAGAAACTTTTCAAAAATCGTATTTGCTACGACTTCCAATTCCAAGAAACCTATATATCTTTATTTCAAAAATCCATGTATGATTTTAAGGATCAGGATGCGACGACCTAAATTAAAATTTAAAACTTTATTAAATTTTTTACTTGATTCTTCTTCTTCAATAATCTAAGAATTGTTTCTGTGATCTATTTATGATTTATTTTTTTTTTAATACAGGATTTTTTTTCTTTATCCTTGTTACAATTGTGATTAAATTAAGATTATTCTTAAAAACTAAAAAAAGATCAAGTGATTTATTATTTCGTCGATAAAGGCATTATTTTTTTCAAATGAGGCATGATTTCGCCTAAACGGGTTGGCAACGCTGGTGGTATGTCATGTTTCTACTTTTGTACTTATAATGCTATAAATCACATTCTAAAAAAAAAAATAATAATTTTTGTTTTAGCTAAACTAAAAGCCAATAATTTTATTATTGTACGAATAATCAAATTAAAAACGCTTAATTGTATTTTATAAATGCTCTATTTTTGTTTTAACTAAACTAAAAGTCCTTCTTTTTTTATAACATTGAATTTTGTTTTAGCTAAGCTCAAAGCCCACACTTTGTTACAGTAAACACTTAAAAAAGAAAAAATTTAATGAAATTAAAGCCCAACTATAAAAGCCCGAATTCTAAACATATAAAAGTTCCAAATTGTATACTATTATAAATTCTTAGTTAAATTTTTTGTGTTGACTAAGATTAAAGTCCCAAAATGTTTTTACAACTTATTATTTTGTTTTAACAAAACTCAAAGCCCACAAAGAAGAGATTTCACACTATTTATAATTTAAACATAATGGTTGTACTATTGTATAATAATCATATTTATGATAAAGTGTATCTTATAAAACTTAAATCCCGCAAATATATTTCTGAATTAAAATGAAATAAAGAACGAAACTATATGTAGAAACATACTAAATATAAATATTAATTATATAACAAAGAGACAGTTTTAAATGTCATATCAGCAGACGACAACGCCACAGTCTTACTTACTTACTTACTTAGGATCTCGGACCTATTACGTCCGTTATGTTTCCCTTACGGGACATAGGGCCTCCACTACACCTACGCGCCATCGTGTACGATTTCTTGAAATATATTTCAGCTCTCTCCAACTTTTCCCCAGTCGTGCCGATTCCTGTTCGACCGTTCTTCGCCATGTGCTTCTAGGCCGGCCCACTTGTCTTCCCTCCTGTGTGAGCGGGTTCCACTGCATTGTTTGAGATGCAATGCACCGATCGCCTTTTCGAAGCGTATGGCCAATCCACTGCCACTTTCTTCTTCGTATAATAGAGTCTATGGGCTCCTGACCCGTTCTCGCATGAAGTTCGGCATTGGAGATACGGTTGGGCCAGAAAATCCTCAAGATGTTTCGTAGACATCTATTAACGAAGGTTTGCAGCTTTCTAGTGACAGTGTCAGTGACTTTCCAAGTGCTGCAGCCGTAAAGCAGAACGGATTCAATATTGGAGCGGAACAGTCGGAGCTTGGTCTTTAAGCTAAAAAGTTGTTTCTCCATATTTTGGACAGCATTCCGAACGCAGCCTTTGCTTTTCTGATTTGTCTGTTTACGTCCAGTTCAGTTCCGCCAGCCGTAGAGACAATACTCCCAAGATATTGGAAATCTTCTTCCATCTCTACCGGTTGTCCAGAAATATTTACTTGGATTGATGAGGAAGTTCCAAGGCTGATCCTTTTAGTTTTTCCGAGTTGATCTTTAGCCCTACGATTTCTGCTTCTCTCTCCACCCTTGTTGTCATTTGATGGAAATCCATGATCCAGATGTTTGAGGTGAGATTGCAAAGTCCACTGAATTCCTCCATTTCCATTTGACGTGCAGTACGTCACTTATCACCAACAGGAACAGCATTGGTGACAGTATACAGCCTTGCCTAACTCCACTTTGGATTTCAAACTCCTCTGACAGCCTACCTTTGTGCAAAACGTGACACTTGGATCCATCATATTTAGCTTTGATAATAGCAATCAATTTATCTGGGATGCCCCTCCCGCGCAAAGCAAGTCAAATAAATTCTCTATTGACACTGTCGAACGCCTTTTCAAAATCGATGAACAGCAGGTGAAGTAGTGATCGATATTCAACGCACTGTTCGATGATGATCCGCAAGGTGTTGATGTGATCCACACAGGAAGATCCAGTGCGGAAACCTGCTTGTTCGGCGTCGAGTGTGTCTTCGAGGTGGTCTTTGATTCGGTCCAATACTATCCCCACTAATAGGTGGGTGCAGTAGCTCGCTCGATATTGTTGGGGCTGCTCCCAAGAGCTCTGCAGGAATACTGTCAAGTCCAACCGCTTTGTTGTTCTTCAGTGCTTTGATGGCGGTGATAATTTCTTCTTTACTGGGCTGTACGGTGCGTATTCGGGAAATTGTTACTTCGGGTGTCTCAGTGGGAATAGGGTTCACTTCACTGGCGAAAACGCGGTTTAAAACCGCAGAAAAGTGTTCCCTCCACCTTATGAGCTGATCCTCATCCGAAATTAGCAGGGATCCGTTTGTGTCTTTAATCAGGTGTTGCTTAGAGCTCTGGACACCAGTGAGCTCTTTGGTAATTCTGTAGACGGTCCAACTGTCACACCTACTAGCGGCTTCTTCTGCTTCTGTAGCCAATGCGTTGATGTAGTTACACTTATCACGTCGCACACTACGGTGATCTTCCCTCATCTTCATGCGGTACGTAGACTGAAGCTCGTTTCTCCCTGCTGCTGGGGTAGCTGCGATGCGAGCTTTAACGTGTTTCCTTTCTTCGATCCTTGCCCAAGTTTCGTCGGAAAGCCAAGCACAATTTCTTCCTTGCGCCCACCCGACTATACTTTCAGCACCGGATATGAACACATTTTTCACAGCACACCAATGATTTTGGATGGATGTGGTTTCCGTGCTGCTGATTGCGTTCAATTCTTGTGAAAGGTGGTCCCCTAGTTGTTGGCGCACTGCCGGATCCTTTAGTGTATCTGTATTAAACTTGGGCATTTGAGTGTTTCCTTGGGATCTCCGAACTGCAGCTGTATGCAATCTTACGGTAGCAACCATCAGATGCTGACCCCGGGCCATTCCTATGTCAGCACATCTTCTGTTACGGACGTCCTGGAGACTGCTTCTAAAACGCCGGCTGATCGCGAAGTGGTCAATTTGGTTGGAAGTTGCTTGTCTGTCAGTCGACACCTAACTGACTTTGTGGCACGTCTTATGCTCGAACATGGTCCCTCCAATAACAAGGCCGTTGGCGTTGCAGAAATCGACAAATCGTTCGCCATTGTCGTTTCGGTTACCAACACCATGTTTTCCCATGACATGCCTTAGCCCAGTGTTGTCATTGCCAACCTTGGAATTTAAGTCTTCCATCACCATAATTATATCACCTCGTGGAACGCTATCATAAGCAGCACTCAGCCGGTTATAAAAGGCCTCCTTCTCCTCGTCAGAAGAGAGCAAAGTTGGGGCGTAACACTGTATGATGGTGACGCGACGTACCTAGAGTACGTCCGGAACCTGGCTTTCAGGATCCTGTCAGGCAATTAAGCTTTTGAAAGCTGTTTTGGAAAGCAGCAATCCAACGCCAGATTCCCGAGCGCTTCCAGGTGTTTTTCCGGAATAGAATAGTACAGTGTTACGGGTTGGTGACTTAAACTTCCCCGAGCCCAGCCATCTAACTTCACTTATCCCTAAGATGTCCATCCTATACCGCATGAATTCCTTCTTTAGTTGCAGGAATCTGGCATTCTGAGGACCTTCTTTTCCATCGTCAAGAAGCGTCTTCACATTCCAGAAACCAATCTTTGTCCGGTTACAATAGCCAAAAGTCGTCAACGAGTTATCATTAATTATCCGAGGCGCAGTGTTGGTTTCGGTAGCGGGTTGATTTCAGTTACGGAGAATGCTAACCTCCGTGGGTCAAAAGTCCACAAAAAAGTTTTTCAATAATCCATAATTATGGAAAGAAAGTGGGTAGTTTTCTAAAACTGATTTTAAAATATTAAAATTTTGTTTTGAAAAACTGTCCCCTGAACATTTTTTTACACTACATAAAATTAAAAATGTTTGAAATTTCTATAAACCGAAACAATTAATTGTTGATCATCAAAGTAAATGCCTTGACTTACCGTACAAACGGACTATCACTTTTTGCTATGGTTTTTGGGTGAAAGCTATTTAGGTGTCACTTTCATACATTTTGTTTAATGTTTTTGATAAAGATAAGTTGTGTTAACTTCAGTTTCACTTCCAATCGAAGGTTAAATAAAAACAAATTAAAAAGTTATCAAAGTTAAAATAAGTGACCAGTAATTATGTAGGACATAATCCAATGAAAGTTTTCTATGCGCGAACATAATGAGAAAATATTATACTAAAAAAAATTTAGTTCACCAGAAATAACCTAATGTCCTGATGAGACTTTCTATAAATAGGTACATATTTATGAAATTAATTAAATAAAGAGAAACGAGTTTCACAGAAAATATTTTCTTTAAATACAAAACAGTTTGGTTGTTGGGCAATTTGCAATCGAATTGAGGACATCACCTGCTGCTCCCATTGATTCATTTCGGATTTTCGCCCGGATCCTGACCGTGCAATGTAATACTTCACCACCTCGCGATGGGTTTCCGTTAGGTGGTTATCATTTTTATTTGTTGTTTTGTGGCATAAAAAAACATCATTGTTCTTAATTTATAACTTTTATCAAAGTCTTAGTACAGTACAAAAGAAATGAAAATGATTTTCACAGTAAAACACAACAGCTGATGGAAAAGACATTATAATATCTGAGTGCTGCGGTGCTGCCAAGCAGGCGATCACCTTACGCAGAACAAAGGAAAGTTGATAATCAAAATTGACCATCAGAACAGTGACAGTCAACTATCGATATCAAAATTAGTAAACAAGTGGTATTTGCGAACAGTATACTGACAGATATATAAAGTTTGACTTAAATACATCAAAGCACTGGAGTGTGACTTTAAAGTTTGTTAGTTATGTTTTTATCGATGGGTTTTGTGTAGGTACATATATTAAAATAAAAAAAAATATTTTTTAAAATATTTTCCAATAGAATTTTAAAGAAAGACCCATTTAAATTTAATGAATGTGATATTTAATATAGCACTCAATTAACCAAAATGTTTAAAAATGTTTCCCTTTATAATTGCTTTCTAATACCCCTATATTTCCTTTAGCATTTCAATCTGTATCTCCATACTCTATATATTTATATGAAAACTGCTTGCAACTATTTTTATGATTATTACCTTGGCTTATCCACAAGCCTTAAACCTTTCTTCAAAAGTATGTAGTATGCTTCTCAGATAACATTTCTATTTTAAATCATTTTCTACGAAAAGGAGGATTTCCAAACAAGAGATAACATAAATTTCATTCACCCCCTTAATGGACGATCTCTTTTAAGTAGGTTTTATCACATTTGTTTCTAATTCCATTTCCGACTTCCATTACCATCAAATTCCACTTAAATTCATTTATTATAATAATGATTCTATCATGCACCTTTGTAATTACTAAAAGAGGGTGAAAAGTTCTAAAAATATAGCAATACTTTTCGTTTTAAAAGTATATTTCCATATCTTAAAATGGATATTCTTTCCATATAGGAGACACATTGAATTACTCGTATTTACAGTTGTATAGATTTTCTCATTTCTCAATCCGAGGAAGTTAATATTCATAAAAAAATTAAATCTTAATCTTAACAAAATTGTAAATTGGAAAAAATATAAAATCCACTTAAACCATATCCAGTTGCTGTTCCGAGAACATCTTCATCCTCATCACTTTCACGGGCGATGTCGATTCCAGATGGTCGATTTTTTTATTATTTACGCGTAAGGAGACAGAAAATATTTTTATCACCTTTTTATACTCCTATCTGTGTTGTAAGGCAGGAGTATATGCGTTCAGTCTCAGCATGGAATACGTTCATCTTCTTTAAGTTGATTCTAATTTTAATGACATATGAGCCTTGGGTGCATTGAAATAAAACATGCCTCATGCTTCACGGCCTTCATTACCTTTAATTAAAGTAAAGCCCCCTTGCGCCATCACCCTCCGTGAGCCGTTTGATGTCATAATGAAAAAAGTTTCTGGCAAAATTGCTCTTCCTCCAGGGTGTACAATGTAGATATATAGTCGGGGAATTTTATCCTTAAAATAGACTGGTATAGAATGTGTCACGAAAGAATTTTGCGGATATATTTTCACTGGGGTGAATTTTCTAAGTGAAATAGTTTAACAATAAGATGAAAAACACTATGGATAAATAAACTGTTCCTTAATTTCAACTAGAAAGCAAACAAACTAAGTTCTTTTTGTTCAAAGAGTTAGTAGCGGAATTTAAAAGATAAAATATTATAAATGAAAGCATCCTTGTGCGGAATAAGAAACTGAAACAAAATCAGATTCGCTGAATTTTATGTTTATTTATTTTTTTTTTAAATTTAAAAATAACTTCTTAAAGCTTTTAATAAAAAATTAAAAAGTAAAATAGTTAAAAACAACCTTCTGAAGATATGATTGTTGAAATATCACATTAGCAACCGAAACGCTACTTTTTTTAAACCCAAAAATATGAATTTCATGTTCAAAAATCAAATATTATTTAATGCTAGAGGCTTTAAGTTCAGTCTCGAAGTTGAGTTTAACCCAAGCCAATTACATATACTCTATAGATTTTTGACAACTGAAAATTAATGTTAGTCCCCATCGAAAACTGGTTCTGAGTTAAATCGGGTTCCATTTATATGCGGGATTAATTAACTCAGGTTTTACTCAGAGTTAATCTCTGCATTGAAAAACTCGCTCTTAAAACAAACGTGATTCAGTATTTGAATCATCGTTTTGGCATGAAAACTATGTCTACTTTCAAAAAGTTTTTTTTTTTATTAAGAACTTACACATTTAGTTTCAACGTTTTCAAATATCTGTATTGCGAATTAAATGGATTTTAAGATTCAACCACGGTGTAAGTTTAGAATTGGATATTATCGACCTGAGTTAATCTGCTGGAATGAGTGAGTTAAAACATATTTGATACTAAATACTCACTAATTTGTACTTACTTTATCGAAGTGGGCTTAGTTTACATGCAAAAAACAATGCAAACTTAACAGAAATCTTATATCTGAAGCTGCAGTTATTAATCACACCCTCTTAAGAAAATCTGATGTTCGTCGTCATGATTTCTATTTTATTTTGACTACTCTAAAAGTCCAGTAACATTGTTGTTTGTATAAAAGGCACCGTTTGCGTCAAATCTGGTATTTCTGATTTTTTGCCGAGTTGTTCAGGATATTAGCCTAGTAAATAACCTAAGTTTTCGACCTTGAGCGGCGACCGCTTCATGGTTAAAAAAACTAAAAAAAAACTCGATTTTTTTGCGCTTTTTTCAGTTACTGGCTATTTTAGTCCTAAGGCCTAGTACTCAGTTCAAGTGAAAATGAAATATCTATACATATAAAAGTGACATTTATTTCACAACGATGAAATTCATAACGAGAGCAGAGTACCCAAAATGTGAGAGCTAAATATGAACGGGCCATCACATACTGGCTCTATTTTGAGCTGAACTAAAGCCATACTAGCTTTTGCTTCTATCACACACAGGCTAAGCAAAACTGGGTGAAAATTCTGTGTACATGAACTGGCTTTAATTGTTTTAGTACTCTCAGTTTGAAAATTCGAAAAAAAAACAAATAATTTCCTTTAAAATTTTCAGTTTAGCATAGCAACAGATTTGTTTATTTTGCCTAGAAACGAACAACTGTGTATGTTTTAGTAGTTCAACTTTGTTAGTCCGCTCGAAATAAGGATGAACATTTCAGTCGTTTCTGTACTCATACTTCACCTCCCTTGCCTACAAACTTTCATTTCCCCAGCTTAGTCTAGTTCAAAATTGAGCCTGTGTGTCCAACCGGTTCAAAATTAATTTCATTTCATAATTTCCATTTCCTAACGTACGACCACTAGGAAAAAATTATTGAAGTGTGGAAAAGTGTGACATTTGCCAATAAATTAAAATAAAAGTTGTAATATTTAAATAAAAAATCCTAAAGAATTATTTTGGATCTTATGATTGTTTAATTTTGAATATTAAGTGTTACCGACATGCCAAAAACCAAACTATGGAATTAAAATAGTCTTCTCAAGCATTTCAAGATTCTGTTAAGCTGTCAGACAAATCAAATAATTTTGTTCATTCAAAGTAAGTACTAAAAATCTTCAAATTGAGAACTGAAAATTCACGTGGATAATTAATTATGGTTTCACAATGCTTATTCACTCAGAGGTGAGTGAAATATTTTGAGCTTGGAAACTTATTTCCCAAAAAATATCAATTAAAATAACTTTATTTAAAAAATAAATTCAAGAATGGGTTTCTGGGCTTAATTCAAGCTATAGGATAATATTTTGGGTATTTCCATTGTTTTTAAATAGTGTTGTTTCTCCCTTAAGTCATATCAACCTGTACAATCCAGTGCTTTGATGCATTTATGTCAACTATTCTTTATTTTCCAATATTCTGTTTGACAATACTATACTTGTGATATTAAATTTTTAAATGCTGTATTTTGGAAACCTTTCGGTCTAAAGAGATGATTTTGGGCTTAAATTGGAGCAAAGTTGGTTACTTTGAAATCGTATACCAATGTTTTTATTTAAAATTACTTCTTAAGTCTAGTACTCACCTCTGAGTGAAATGAAAAATAAAAGCGGTTTGAAAATCACGTGAATAAGCATTATGAAACCATAATTAATTATCCACGTGAAATTTCAGTCCTCAGTTTGAAAATTTTTAGTACTTACTTTGAATGAAAAAAATTATTCGATTTGTCTGACACTTAATATTCAAAAATAAACGATCATAAGATCCAAAATAATTCTTTAGGATTTTTTATTCAATTATTAAAACTTTTATTTTAATTTATTGACAAATGTCACACTTTTCCACACTTCAATTATTTTTTCCTAGTGGTCGTACGTTAGGAAATGAAAATTATGAAATGAAATTAATTTTGAACCGGTTCATATTTCGCTCTCACATTTTTGGTACTCAGCTCTTGTTATGAATTTCATCGTTGTGAAATAAATGTCATTTTATATAGAAATTTCATTTACACTCGAGCTGAGTACTAGGCTTTACTAACTAAAATCGCCAATAACTGAAAAAAGCGCGAAAAAATTGCGGTTTTTTTGATTTTTGACCATGAAGCGGTCGCTGCTCGAGGTCGAAAACTAAGGTTATTTACTAGGCCAATATCCTGAACAAAAATTCAGAAATACCAGATTTGACGCATACGTGAATGTATATAGTATCTGTTCTATAGGCCAGCTCAAAATATTTTTCGTCAAATTCGTCATTTTAGAGTTAAGAGGCAAAACCCGGTATTTTTAACTTTTGGTGATTTTTTTGAAATAAAATGATATCAAGTTATAGCTGATAGAAAAAAAATTATTTATGGTATCGTAAAAGGTTATGTTTTTGACATTTGACGCTATTGAAGTAGCAATATCTTGTGACTTATGACATATATATGGAAAATCGTCATAATCTTTTTCTAGAAAATATCTACAAATTGAGCGTAAGTTTGTTTTTCGACAACTTCGTCATTTGAGAGTATAACACAACAACCGTGAAATTTAAAATGTTTGTCAAACTTGTTAAATAATTTTAAAACGGTTGTATTGTACTAATAATATTTTTTCAGTTAGGAGTCACATAAGGTACACACTTTGCATTAAGATGTTTCCAAAAATACGAATGGTTTAGAAGTTATACGTGAACTACTAGCATTTTCAACATTTTATGTTTTTCAAAATATCGATACCATATTGAGTCATAGGAACAAAATTGTCAAAATTGTTCGCTTCACTTGGATTTTTGTTGGCTGTACATTTGTCCTTGGTTATGTATGTTTTTTTTATAAATATGTGATTGAACTTAAATTTACTATGTTCATGTATCTACATTCTACATAGTAAGTATATTCTGAATTGAAATATTGATTTTGTATGGAAATCAGGTGCGAGCGACGAAGAATGGTTTTATTTTTTTAGATGGTGGTTTGGCCCTACAAGTACAGTGAAGGAGTTTTTTGTTGTGGTGTACTTCAAACTAAGTTAAAACGCATATTTGTGTTATAAATTTGTATAGAGTTTTTGTTAGTATTGTGGCTAATGTGAATGAAAAATTAGAAAAAAAAAGTAGAATAACAATTAAAGACATCAGTCTCAAAGTCTTTAAGCTATGATTAGACGGTCAACGAAAATGGTCAACGGATTGACTCTCTGACGTCAGAATGACGTCAAATTCTGTCCCACGGCTTTCAAGTCGTGTGATTGTCATTGCAAAACGTTGTCAACGCACTGACATCAGCGTTGACACTTGCATGACATGGTTTGAAAAGTCAACGCGTTGACTGTTTTCATTTACCGTGTAATTACCCCATCAGAATTTTTCGGACACATTGACAGATATTTCCTGACTGCCCATCAATGCGTTGTCCAGGTTCCAACGTTGACACGCTATAATTTTCTGCTGTGTCAAAGTAGCTGGCGTTGACATTCTTTTCATTTAGAAACAGCAACAAAAAAAAAACAGCAACATAAAAGAAAACAAAACATTTCCAAACAAAATTATTTAAAGTTAGTTTGAGTTAAAAAAAATGAGCCAAAGCACCAGTGAGTTGGATAAGTAATTGCGCGTCCTGCTGATGAATCGAAGGAAAAGTTGTCGGAGAAACGTAAAAGAAAAATTACTTTACTCGTGGACCAAACAATACGAGGTCTCCACTTTGATTGCGGCAGTAGAGAAACGACCAGCGCTTTGGGATGGAGGATGCAGCGACTATAAACTAGTTAGAACAGGCAACGGGGAGTCAAATAAGGGCAATCTGAAAAAAGTTTTGACGTCTGAAAAGTTTGAACGCAGTGTTGAAGAGGGGTTGCTTCTTAGCATAAATCTCGATTTGCGGGATTTTTTGTCTTGTGGGGCGTCCGCCATCTTGGAAAGAAGAAAGAATTTTGAGTTTGAAATTTATTTTCTCAAAAACTGTTTGATCAAACAACTTGGTTTAAAAAGTTAATTTAAGAATAGGTTTTTGGCTTTCAAAATAACATGATATTTGGAGTGTTGCCGTTGATTTTTAATAATTTTGTTTATATTTTGAGTCATTTTTTTAGAAAATTGCCCCTTCTGCCGAAACCTAAATTGTCATTTCCATTTCGTTTGCTTTTAACATTTTTCCTTGCATTAAACAAATTTAAACCGAAATAAATTTATTTGACTGTGTCACAGCGCGCCACCACTATGTGTAGGCGTCAACTCGAAAAATTACAGATTTGTACTATTGTCAACGCTCAAAGCGCGTGGACATGGTCAAGCCGTGTGATCGTCAACGATTACTTGCCAGAGCATTGACACCGATTTGGATAAATCTCGTTGACACATATTACCTGTCAACACATTTTGGGACAACATTGACGGACTTGTGTCATTTGTGTGATCGTCAATATTTCAGGTGTTGACACGGTGAGCGTTGACGTTGCCATGTCAGTGCTTTGACCGTTTTTTTGGTGACGTCAGAGAGTCAACCCATTGACCATTTGCGTTGACCGTCTAATAGTAGCTTTACAATTCACAATATTCCATTTGCAAATTATCAAAAATTATTTAAAATATTGCTTAAAATTATAGGCGCATCATTTTATAGTCGTAGTAGCCCGTAGCGTAATGGTTAGTGCGTTCGACTGTCACGCTGGAGGTCTGGGATCGCTTCCCAGCCTCGTCCACCTAAAAACTAAAAAGTTTTTTTCAGGGCTACTGCTTCTTGCGAGGAATTGACAAATCCTCCAAGAGTATCACTTGTCACGAATAAGTGCTTCTCGTCTAGCCGTTCGGATTCGGCACAAAATTGTAGGTCCCTTCCATTCCTGTCGACAGGCTCACACAGGAATGGTTGAGAGTTGTTAGTCACTAGGCCCTGGTTCTTCATGAGCCGTTGTGCAACCCAATTTATTTTTTTTTATCGTTCTATAGTCGATTAAGTACGATGTTAAATCACTTTTAATAAAAATTGTATTTTGCTATTTTTATACGAGTCTAGCATCGTACTATATCCTAACATTTTACTAAAGTTAAAATTACCAAATGGCTATTTTATCTTTTGAGTACTAAAATCATATAAATGTCAAAATATTGTGAATTTTTTGCACGATATTCACAATTCTCTATTTTCATCGTTTTTTTTTAGTATTTTGTATATTATTCGTTCGATTTATTGGAGTTAAGTAAGGGGTTAAGTGTCACGAGGAACAATTTTATGCAAAGCGCCTTTTTTTGAGTCTTGAATTTGTAAAAAAATACAAATATAGGTTTTTGAATAATATTTTTTATGTCAAAATCATCTGAAAAAATATCAATTTGTATCTCATTTATCAGAATAAAAATGGGTATTGTTTTAAAGGTTTAATTGGAATTCGTGAAAGTAAGACAGAACAACTTACAAAACTTCCTTATTTATTACTATAAGGGGTTGAAAATATTTTTAGCTTATTCCTTATTTAGTTACGAAGCAAATGGTTGTACAATTATTACGGGCTGATCGCAAAATAGATACAAAAAAATATAAACAAAAAATTAAATATTTTTTGTAGCTTTTTATGGTACTAAAGTATTTTAACTCGGTCAGTTTTTTTATACGATTTTGTGTCTTTGTGACTCCAAACTTGGAAGTAGTAAAACGGAAGTAGTAGTGGAACGGAAATTAGTACAAAGTCAAAGTCGTTTTTGCATTAAAATCACTAAACCAAAATCAAAGCCAGATTGTAGTCTTAAAAAAGGATCAACAAAGCTAAGTCTTCACATCAGACACAAAAATGGCGTGAGACAGGTAGACCAGTTAATGAGCCGGCCAGCCGGTCGCCATTGTTCGTTTTCCAGTGGGACGCGTGTACTGATAGTTGACAAATATTTCATTATTTTGTTTAGCCAGGGGTTAATGTTATTTTAATCAAGGAATACATGGTTATAATTATCAACTTAATAATTTTCAACACAAAACAAAAAAACATATTTACAATAAACCTTTGCTTTCATTATCGTTAGTTTATATACAGGGTGTCCAGTAAATAATGGATAACCTTGGAATGCCTCATAGGAGACTTTATGACCGTCCTGAAAACTAATAAAAAAAAGTCTATCCCAACCACAAGAAAAGATATGTGCATTTTTTTGTTTAGTGCACTATTTGTTGCGTTACTTTACGTTTTTGAATACCACGACTACGAGTGAATGAAATCTACCGTTTTTTTTGCGTAGCAATATTTAACATTGTTTGTGGCAAAACATAAAACGACAAAAATTATAATAACTGTTGGAATTCTTAGAGAAACAAATTATTGAACTTTGATTTTCGATGCAAAATTTAAATTTTTGAAAAAGTTAAATCATCTCTGGTATGAATAAATGCATGAATACCTAAGTGGCCACCTATTTTTAAAATATGCGTGTCGAATGCGGATTTTAAAATGGTATAGTTTATTATTGTATCTAAAACCAATAGCAAGTTATTTGTAAAAATCTGCAATACTAGAGCCAATTTAGCAAAAACAAAAGTTTTCAAAATTAGCACAGTGAACGTGAAAATAATACTATGCGTTGAACATGGTAGATTTTCAATTGATTGCCTGTCTTTATAATGTTGTCCTTATGATAAATCCAAGCTTCTAACTTCTAGGGCCGAATGCAACATTACCAAAAATGTTAACAAAGTGCAAAAAACGGCTACATTTTCAAGCTTGTTTTGAATTATACCTCTTCAATTGTTCTTTTAAAAAATCATCAAATATTTTGGTAGTGGTTATTCCCAACTTAATTTTTTTATAAGAGGTGCATTAAATAAATCGAATACAGCAAGCCGATCAGCTTCTCAGAGGAGGTATGCAATCTTGTGCAAGCCGCTGCATTACAAATATGCCAGAGATACAGGCAGATGGACATGAAGTCTGAGGCCAATTTTATGGCCACCCCGTTCACCAGACCTAAATCAACTTGATGTTTTTATTGGGGCTACATTAAGGAAATCGTGTACGGCAAGCCCGTCAGGTCCTTAGAGGAGATGAGAAATCTTGTGTAGGCAGCTGCATTACAAGATTCTGAGCAATATTTAACAAGATTATTATAAGATTTTCATTTATTCGGAGGTGCAGAACCTGTATTAAAATGGGTGGAAAACAGTTTGAGCATTTGCTTTAAATTACAAAAAAATATCTACTTTTGTTTTTGTTTTCTAACTAAGTGATCAAGTGATTGAAAGTTGGCTCAGAAATCAAAAGACTATTTGTTTGAAGAAAATAACAAATAAACTAAAACCAACTGCGAAAATATTTTATGGTTTTGTTAAGGCCCAATAGACCAGGCATAATTCAAAACAAGCTTGAAAATGTAGCCGTTTTTTGCACTTTGTTGACATTTTTGGTAATGTTGCAATAGGCTTTAGAAGTTAAAAGCTTGGATTTATCACTAGGATAATATCATAAAAACAGGCAATCAATCAAAAATCTACCATGCTGGACGCGTGATATTATTTTCACGTTTAAAATGCTAATTTTTAAAACATTTGTTTTTGCTAAATTGACTCTCTTGTTGCTGATTTTTACCAATAACTTCCTATTGCTTCAAGATGCAATAATAAATAATTACATTTTGAAATCCGCATTTAACGCCACTTAGGTATTCATGCATTTTCTTATACCAGAGATGATTTAACCTTTTCAAAAATTATTTTCTTTCAAATTTTGCATCGAAAATCAAAGTTCAATAATTTTTTTCTCTAAGAATTCCAACAGTTATTATAATTTTTGTCTTCTTATGTTTTGGCATAAACAATGTTAAATATTGCTACGAAAAAAACAGTAGAATTCATTCACTCGTAGTCGTGGTATTCAAAAATGTAAAGTAACGCAACAAATAATGCACTGAACAAAAAAATGCACATATCTTTTCTTGTGGTTGGGATAGACATTTTTTTTAAATTAGTTTTCAGGACGGTCATAAAGTCTACTATGAGGCATTCCAAGGTTATCCATTATTTACTGGACACCCTGTATACTGTTCAAGTTCGTTAGTTTATGAAAACTGATCTTATGGCTTGAGCAAAAAATTTATAAAATAAAAAAGGGACTAACATTCTTCTTTGAAAAACCAAAAAGTCACTTAAAATCAGTAGAAAACTGACCTGAAATCGTTTAGTACCATAAATAAAAAGCAATACAATATTTTTGATTTTTGTATTTTGAATTTTGATGTTTCTGAGGTCCTTTTTTTTTTGTTTTTTCCACTTTTAAAATTTTTGGACAATAACTCCAAAAAGTGTAATAATTGGCAAAAGTATATTTCATTCAGGTACAGCTAAAAAGTAAAATTTTCTATTTAACTTTTTTCCCAATTCGTTGCAATGCTCTGTTCTGATATCAGTTTTTTTTTGCATGGAATAAATAAAATTCATCGGAAACTATTTTTTTAAAATCACTTCATAATTTTGATTGAGTACCTCAAATTTACTTAAACTGATAATGGTGAAATGAACCTGCCAGGTGCCAGAAGACACCATGCAAATCCATTCATACATTTACCTCATTATCGTGAGTACATGAATTAAGACGTTGGATCTTGGATAACAGAACTTCCTCTCTTCTTTCCCGAAAATTCCTCGCATGACTTGGCAGAAGAATAACTACTAATAAGTGCTTCAGGACGTAATTCCCTGACGTGATTCAATTAGGGCAGAAAAGAAAGTTTTATTCTCATCAGCTGTGCTGCCAGCCAAGTGAAGCAATCTTCGAAGGATTCTCAGCATTCTGTAAGGTAGGTACCTATACGAAAGAAATAGTTTTCTCTTTTAATGCTGGGACTGGGATGGTCCTTTGTGCTGCTCAGCATGTTTTATATTGGGGATAATGTTTAATGTCTTTCTGATTGTCAGGAATTAAGCCAGGCTATGTTGGAGGCGCCACGCCACCCTCACTGTAGGTCATCTTCTACATCGCAGTCGGGAATCATCCACAATGGAGCCTGTTGTTTACCACACTGTTGTTGGATAAGGGATAGCAGACTAAAAGACAACAGAAACAGAGTTCAACCTCTGATGGATGTAGTTCAATTCTTTTTTTGTACATTGTAGCTTTCATATCAGGAGAAAAAATGTAGGTTCAGTTTTTTGTTTAACGGTAAGAGGTGCACAACACATCAGACTCTTCGTGGAGCAGGAACCACAATTATTTCTTTTCTCGAGTTCACATTCTTCGTGTAAGTGATGTTGCGGGCTTAGCTGCTGGTTAGGTCCTAATTCTTGTCTTCCCTGAGAGGGTTTTTGGTTTCTGTTTTATCGCATAACCATTACCAGTGGCACGCGAGCCAAATAGTGCTTATAAAGTCGTAAATATCCTCTTGTTGGAAATACTGTTGTTATGTAGGTACTCCTATAGAGTTCCTGATGGTGGTGTGGTTTGCTTTATTCACTTGAAAATTGCAGATAATACATACAGGATGGCGTGTACTTGGGTTTTGTGTTACTCGCCTTCGTGGTACTTCACATACAGCTTGGTCAGTTAATTTTAAATTTTTTCGTCGTCATTTTTATTTCCATTTTCTCTCGTCTACATTTTTTTATTTAATTTTAATAATATGTCGGTATCTATATAAAAAATAATAACTATGCTGCAACGATGGAAGCAAGAATTTCAATTTAGAGCATCCTTCGTTCGTTTCATTTTTTTTTAAGGAATGTTCTTAGCGAAATAAATCACAGCATTTTTTAAAAAGAAAGGCACAAAATTGAGCAGGGGAAATTCTTTACAAGAAAATGGAAATATTTCTTTTGGAATTTTTCCATCACTTGTTGTGCTCAAAACATCATATTGACACATAATCCAGTTTAGTAATTTTTAAAATTTTAGATGTACATGTACAAAAATCACACAACTTGTGTTGATTAAAGATTTCCAGCCAATTAGTAGCGGATATTGAACTTGCCTCGATCCTCGACATTTTAAATGATACAATTTGTTTGAATCTAAAATTAAAATTAAACAAAAGATTTCTTTATAGTTAGGGTGTTAAGGGCATCAACCTTGCACTTCATCCTGACGGGATGAGCTTTGGTACACTAATATTCCATGTCCTAACTACAATGCAATCAAAGTTAAATTGAGATGGTACAAGCATCCTTAACAATGTAATCCAGGAAAAATGTATGTATTTTTTGAATATAAAGTAGGCAAAACATTTTCCCTTAAAAAACAACCTGTGAGCATAATAGATATTTGATTTATCTTTTTTTATTATTAGTTATAAAAAAAAAATGAAGCATTAACGCTAACTTACGAACTATTTATTGGGGGGGGGGGGATTTCTGGTCATAGTTTTCCACTTTTCCGTTTCACTCAATTAAAAACACCCTTTCACTGAAAATCGAGTGAACATTTTATAAAAATGAATATAACTTTTTCTAGGGAAGTTGTATTGTATTTGTACAGGGTGTACCACCATCACCGGCCCAGAGGAAAACTATGGGTTCCTGAGTTAATTTTAAGACGAAAAACTTAAGAGGTAATTTTCTAGTTTTCGCTTCCTTTTTGGCTTATAACGGCTTTTATGAATTTTGATCTTATTTCTTTTAACCACCTCTAAATTTTCCAAACTGTACCCGATTCTTGACTTCTTTATTTACACAAGGAGAGTAAGCAGTTTATACTTCCCATACAATTTTATTCTATGTGGATAACGGTTTTCCCACAATTAAATGTCAAACCTATATTTTGGGCATTTTCAGGTAGTTTTTTCGCCTCTGGTGTCATTTTTTCCACAAAAACATCTTGCTAAGTGATATTTTAACTATTTTATTATGAAAGCCCATTTTATTTTCTTAAAAATACTTAACACTTTTATAACTAATTACAACATTAAAAATTATAAAAAAAAATATAAACAGTAATAAAAGAAAGTTCAAGAAATAATACAAAATTAAAATTAATTCTTTGTTTGTGGCGAGTAACCTACAAATGGTGTTAAAAAATTGCCCCTGCTCCTCGATCGATACACATATGTGCTTGCCTCAGAATACTTTCAGTGGCGTTTTTGATCATATCTGGTGTCACGGTTTGATACGCCAATTCAATACGGTGATTTAAGCACTGGCGGACTAAGGTAGGGGCAGGGGGGCGGTCGGCCCCCTCCATTCTGTTCATTGAACAATGAAACAAAATATGTGTAGAATGGATGTACATTACACGGGTATATATTTTAAGATTTTAAGAAAAATACGTTCATGTGAACCTACTACCTACTAATTATATTTTTTTTTCGTAATGTTTCTATATCACACATGAAGAGAAATTTTATAAGGCTCCCCATCTCGAACTCAAATTTTTTTTTTGTTCAAACTTAATTCATTCCACTCAATAAACATTTATGTATTTACATATTCTATATAGGTACCAATTTTGATGAAATTTTCAGGAAATCTTCAGATAAGCCCAACTGGATCAACAGAATTTTTGTTTGGTTAAAGTAACGTGTTTCCTATACAAAGCAGGGGGTCGGTCGCCAGTTTTGAATAAAAGCTTTTATTTTGTTTTCTATACATTGAATTTTGCACTTTACATATTGGTTGGTATGCCTATAAATGCTGATGTGTTGTCCTAATTTATGTGCCCTTTCTAGTTCGCCAAAATGTTTTGTTGGATAATTTTTCCCGGAAAAGTTTACAAGCTATGTTTATGAACACATTTTGCTAAAGTAATGACATAAAATTGAAGGGGTAACCAGAAAACCCCATCGAAATCTGCCGGGCTCTGTAAAAAAAACTGCAAACATAGGGCATAGAAATCTTTCAAAAAAAGACAAGATTTAAAACAAATATTAGACTTTGTATGGTATATAAAAAAATTAGTTCAATATTTGTTGAATATTTGATTATGGCCACCATTTTGTGACAAAATCTCTATATTAGAAGGCTTAATTTAATGATTGAGATTTTTTTTTAAATAATCGAGGCCAATCTCGACCCAGTCATCACTAAAAGCTTCTATTCAGACGTCATCATCTTCAAAATGTCTAGTGAGTTCAAAAACTTTTTTGAAGTAGCCAGGTTCAAACGTCTTCAACGAAGTTCAAGCCAAGTTTAAAAGGCGGTGCCGGTAAAAGTTCCATTTTTGTATTCTAAATCTAGATTTTAAAATAAAAATATTAGTAAGTTTTGAAAATACACGTTCCAGCAAACATTAATTAAATATTTTCTATCACTGTAGTAGGTCTAAATTTCGATTCGAGATCGCCATATTGGGTTATAACAAAGAATGACACCCAAAGCCATAACACCTGAATAATAATAAACGAATTTTAAGTCGAATTTATCCAAAAGCCGAGTTTATTCCATACAAAAAAATCGAATCTAAGTTAGAATAGACTAGAAATTCATTTATTATGTTAGGGCCAATATAATTTTCATTCGGAACTCGAAACTACATTATCAATAGGAAAATTCATTCGCAATCACATATAACCTTGACTTTGGAATGGTTTCTTTAACATTTTTAAATGGTGGGTGCTAGGTATTTTTGCATATCATTTTTGGTGTCGTAAAACTGACTTAAACGTCAATTTTGACGTCATTTATTTATTTAGAATGTAATTTGAGGCAAACCATAGTTTTAACCTCATTTTTTCGTCCCTATCTTATTTCTTCCGTTGTGTAAGTTTTTGATTTTTTTGCAGCATTTGTTGATATCCTCAAGATAATTGTTAAAAAACTGTGTAACTTATTTTTAGTTTGGTTGATTTTTCTCGGCATAAGAGTTAAAGTTTTTTGAACGCATTTATGTGTTTTTACTTTTTATACTTCCGTAAACGTGTTTATAAACTTAATTTTTATTTAAAGAATACAAAATATAGTTTTTTGCCCTTTCTTAAATATTTAAAATTTTTGTTAAGAAAATATCCGTTCCGTTAAATTTTCAAACGCGAAATTCACCTTGGCCTCAATCAATCTTTAGGTTGAATCTTTATTTTTGTTAAATATGTACATTTATGTACCCACAACTAGAAAATTTATTTTGAAACACAATTTGTTTAGTAGATATCTATTGTATGCAATATAAAAAGCGAATAAAGATTAGAATAAAGAGTGTATTAAAATTACTATGGTTTATGTTTTCTCTGTCGTAAAAGCTGACGTTATTATGACTACAAAAATATCTGATCATACAAGGGGCCCCATTTAGTATTGCCGCCCCGGGCCCCCAACAAGCTTAGTCCGCCACTGGATTTAAGTCCTCCAATATATTTATTTGGCGTTTATGGACGACTTTTTTCAAATGGCCCAATCAGAAATAGTCAAGTGGGTCAAGATCTGGTGATCTTGGCGGCCAACAAATAGGACCTCCTCGACCGATCCACCGCTCCGAGAAGTTCTCATTTGGACACCATCATGCAAAAACCAAATACTCCTGTGTTGCCCAAAAATCAAGTCTGCGATTAAATCTGGTAGGCTATTCCTGTTTCTATTTTTTTTTAATAAATTTGAATGTTGTATTTTGTTAAAAAAGTGTTAAGTATTTTTAAAAAATAAAATAGGCTTTCATAATAAAATAGAAAAGATGCCACAACAAGTTGTTTTCGTGTAAAAATTACACCAAAGTAAAAAAACAAACGACCTACAAATGCCAAACTAATGGGTTTGATATTTTATTGCGGGAAAGCCGTTATCCGCATAGAAAAATATTATATTACAAATATAAACTGCTTCCTCTCCTTGTGTAAATAAAAACAAAAATAAGAATTGGATGCAGTTTGGCAAAGTTTAGTTTAGTTTAGTTTTAGTTTATTTATTTGTAATTGTTACTAACACATTAAGATAAATCTTATAAGGTAGTGAAAGTTTATGGATAAATAATATATGATAACATTTTGACTAATAATTAACATTTGTATATAATATAAAAGTGAATTTAAGAATTTAAAAAGCCAATACAAAAACAAAAAAAAAATATAATAAAATAAATAAATAATAATATGTACATCTATGTACAAGAAAAAAACTTTAGGCAAAAGACTTTATGGGATTTTTAATATTGGTGAATTTAAAAAAAAATTAAAAGTAAAAGAAGGAAAAAAAGAAAGAAATAGAGAATGAGAAGTGAGGTGTCTGTAAAAGATAAGTTAGTTGTTTTGAATAGAAATGAAATCATGTAAACTTTTTTGGAATTTTTGCATGTCACTAAGTTCTCGCAAGTAAGGTGGGAGTGAGTTCCACAGGCGACAGGCATTGATGAAAAATTGTCTCTCAGATGTAAGACACGTAAGACGAGGATGAATTAAATAAGTTGATCTGTTTGATACTGAAAACCGAAGTTCGTCATACAGATATGTTGGTTTTCGCGTAGTTATAATTTTGAAAAGTAGTATCAATGTTCGGAATTTGATAAAGTTATCGAAAGACATTTTTAAAAAGCTTCTTCTCAGATGGGAAACATGGTCATATCTTCTTAATCCATAAATATATCGTATAATACTATTAAAGGCTACTTTTAACTTGTTTTTGCTGTAGAAATCACAATTGTGATAGATTTCGCATCCGTAGGTTAAGACTGGTAAAACCAAAGACTTAGCAAGTAGAGTTCTTGTTTTAATCGGCGTAAAGCTCTGAGCAGTCCATAATGTTCTTAGGGTGCTATATGCCTTACCTACTACTGAGTTAATATGGTCATTCCATGTAAGAGTCCTATTGAAAACCACACCAAGATTCCTAGAAGTATTTACAAATTCTAATATAGAGCCAGTTAGCATGATTGACGGAAAATATGACAAATCGAGTTCTTTTTTGGATATCACAAGGCATTTGCATTTGTTTGGGTTAAGAGCCAAACCGTTATCGGCTGCCCAATTTGAGATCCGCTCGAGATCCTGATTGATAGCAAAAGCGCAGTTTTCTATAAGGCCTAGTGAACAACTTCTATAGATTTGTATATCGTCTGCATAAAAGTGCTTTGAAGCGTCGGGAATAAGAGAAGCGATTTCGTTTATATACAGCGAGAATAGCAGGGGTGATAAAATGGAACCTTGTTCCCCAAGGTATAGTATAGGTAGTCAGACAGACTATTATTCAAACAAACGGCTTGTTTTCTGTTGCTAAGATAAGATAACAGTAATTTTATTGCATCTGAAGATACGTTAAATTCCGAATGCAGCTTATTCATCAGCACCGTGTGGTTCACCATGTCAAACGCTTTGGAGAAGTCTAGAAGAACTAAAAACGTTACACTATCCTTATCCAATTCGGTCCTAATGTCTTCAATGACTTTAAGAAGTGCAGTTGTGCAGCTGTGTTGAGCGCGAAAGCCTGACTGTATTGGTACCAAATAATTGTTTCGGGTTATGTAGCCGTTCAATTGTTTTTGCATAATGCGTTCACAAACTTTGGACAAAAATGGAAGAATGGTGATTGGTCTAAATTCTTCACAAAGTGAGTTTTTGGGAATAGGAATAATTTTACCATTCTTCCATTTCTGAGGAAAAATTCCTGTTGTGAGAACTGTGTTGACAATATGGGTAAAATAGGGTAAAAGCATTGGCAAGATTGATTTCAAAAATACAGGATTTACTTCATCAACTCCTTCAGCAGTGGATTTTATTGAAAGAAAACTTTCCACAACATCCAAATTGCTCACTCCTGAAAAACTAAATGCAGATTCCGTTAAAGGTAATGTTGAATCAGTGAATAGTTCAGTTGAAATATCATAGTTTGGAGTAGATAAAAATGTACGATTAAGTTCGTTCTTATCAATATTATTTTGAGAATTTTGTCGTTGTTTACCAATTCCAAGATTTCGAAGATTTTCCCAGAGTTTTCGACCATCACCATTAACATTTAGTCGGCTAGAGAAAAATTGTTCTTTAGCATTTCTAATTTCTAGAACAACTTTATTACGTAGGGACTTGTAAGCTTTCTGAAGTTCTTCCACCCGAAAAACTATCCAGCTTCTATAAGTTTGATCTCGTTGGTTCATTAATTGTTTAATTCTTTCACTAAGCCAGGGCTTTGATACACATTTAAACTTTTTTGTTTTCAAAGGCACGTGGCAGTTAAACAGCATTCTAGATCAGTTACTTCTCTCAAAAGGTGGTCAGTGTCGATATGATGGGATTCCATTTTTGACACCTTCTCTTGGAGTGATTTTATCGATTGTTCGGCTTCTTTGACGTGAGAAGAAAGGTTTTTTTCTATTTGTTCGAATCGTAAGATGAATTCAGTTCGAAGATCATTTATTTGTTTTGTGATTTTCGAGACAATATCTTCACTCAGATTTTTCATTAGGATGTCAATGTCGGTTGAGGATGGTGGAATTATTCTTGTATTTTTTTTTATTTATTTTGCTTTCCGAGTTCATAGAGGCTGATAAAATTGAAGTATTATGCTTGGGAGTATTTGTCAGTTTCTCTGAGTTTTTAGAATTAGATGGAATTGGAGTGACTGAATTCTCAGAGGTTTTGGTTCCTTTTCCAAGTCGTGTTTTACCTGCCATTCTCACCCACACAGAAAGCCCAAATAACGACACTTTTGATTTTTTAGGAAAAAATGTTAAAGTTGTGAGAGCAACAAAAATAATTTTTTATTTAATTGTTTTTAAGCTTAAGCTTATTATTTAAAACTTGGGAATAATTTTGGTTTGTTACTCGCACGTCACTTTCGATATTTTACCACACTTAGAGTTTTATTGGGTATTTAGAACAATGATAATGAATATTTTGCCGCACGAAACTCTCGATACGTCTATTCTCTAGAGTACATCTGTGATGATGTTAGAAGTTAGAGATAGTTAAAGGAAATAACATCAAAAATCATAAAAATCGTTATAAGTCGTAAGTGAAGCGAAAACGAGAAAATTACCTATTAAGTTGTTCGACTTAAAATTAACTCAGGAACCCATAGTATTCCTCTGGGCCGGTGATGATGGGACACCCTGTATATACAAAATTACAATTATTTTCTAACAAAGAATTGAACCCTTTGTCGCCAAGGGTGTCTTGCGCCCCTAACGCAGGGAAGGGGCTTAGCAAATAGAGGTTGGGAAGGGACTTAACAAATAATAGGGTCTAGGGTTGCTTTGGCTGTCTAAGCTAACCTAAGACAAAAAGTTTATAAACTCCCGGACTTTGGAGGACATCATCTACCCTAAAAAAAGAGGACAAAAAGAAAACAAAAACTGTGTCCACGAACATTTAATTTTTCAAAATTTTAGTTACTAATGTGTAAACACAAAATTCGTGAGGTTCTGGTTGGCCGGAACGTTTTTTTTTTAAGTTGAACACACAATTCGTTTTTTCGGAAAGATAACTTTGTATTTTGGTAATGAGAATCCATTTGGCCATCTACTATTTAATTAGAAAAATCTGCTTCTACAGTTCTTTTTCTTTTAAGTATGTCTTCCTACTTTAAAAGAATTAGTTTTCTTGAAGTTTAAATGTTTTTATTTTTCGCCTACGACTCTACCTCTGGATCCGCCACTGATTTAGAGATTGACATCAGGGGAGCGATTACACTTGCAGTGGCCTATGTCCTGACGCATGAGATTCCTTTACCCAAATCCGATTCGAAAAACATTTTTTTGTTTAACTCAGTGGACAAATTGAGAGAATTAAACGATTGCTGATGACAAACCAGTGTGAAACGAAATTATTGCCTCGGTAGCCTGGATATGTTTTTGTTTTTTGTTTAAAATGAAAGCTTCTAAAACTCTTGATGTACCTGACCTTCTGTTATTTAAGTGCAATTGAGATGTTATGGGGTCATTGATCGCGTATTTTCCTTAGCTTGCAATGGAAATCTTGGAGTTAGAAACTGTGCAATATGCTTCGGAATCATATCTTCCTTTTCTAAATGAAGGATCATCATAATAAGCACTTTCTTGTTGGCATGGTTTTAAAATGATCTTGTAAAAAATTTAGAGTAAATTTAGAGTAAATACGGCTACTACGACATATTTGTAGCTCAGGCCTATAAGGAGCGGTTTATCCGGCTCCCTACCCTTGGAGTTATACGAAGGGTCTGGTCCTCCGGGTCGGGGGTTGTGCGTCGGGGTAACTTCCCTACCACGTAAAAAAAAAAGTTGTTCCGAAACAACAACAAGCCTCGGATATGGATGATTTTAAAGTTGACGACCCCAGCAAACGAAACAAGGACAATGAATTTCGGATCTGCACGTGGAACGTCCTGTCCTTATACAGAACACGTGCAGCCGAACAATTAGTGGAGAACCTGGACAGGCTAAAGGCTGACGTAACAGCCATCCAGGAAGTGCGATGGGATGGAGAGGGCGTACGGAGACTGAAAACGTGTGACATCTACTACGGCGGGTGCTTGAAGGAACAGGGTCAGCGGCTCTTTGGTTGTGGTTTTGTGATAAGGGGAAGACTTAGGCAAAAAGTCTTGGGCTTCCGAAGTGTAAGCAAGCGCCTGACCACAATCCGCATCAAAGGCAAATTTAAGAACATTTCGCTGATCTGTGTTCACGCCCCCAATGAAAGAAGAGAGTACTCAACCAAAGAAGCATTCTACGATCTCCTGGAGACAACGTATGATATGTGCCCAAAGTACGACATGAAGATCATTCTTGGTACTTCAACGCAAGATTCGAAAAGGAGGACATCTTTGGTTCGATAGTCAGAGGACACAGCCTACACGACGAAACTTCCGGCAACGGACACAGGCTGGCAGACTTTGCGGCGGGGTGAAATGTCATTACCTCAAGCACCTACTTCCCACACCTCAATATTCACAAGGGGACTTGGCAGTCGCGTGATTAACTAACCGTCAACCAAATCGACCACGTTGCGATAGACGCGAGACATGCTTCCAGTATCTTCGACGTCCGAACATTCCGAGGGCCCACATTGACTCGGATCACTACCTGGTGGTAGCTAGACTACGTATCCGCATATCCATGACACGACAACGCAGAGCAGATGCTGTAAAAAGATTCGATGTTGAGAAGCTTAAATCGCAAGAGACCACCAAAACTATTGCAGACCACGTAACTCTTAATCTCTCAGGAGGTCCGCCACCAGCATCAAGTGCAGAGGACCAGTGGGAACACTGTCAACAAGCCATCAGAAGTGCCGCCTCTGATGTGCTGGGTTTTACTAGGCGAATACAACAAAACCCCTGGTTCGATGAAGAGTGCCGGCTAGCGCATGCAGCTAAGGTCTAGGCCTACCAGGCAATGCTGCAGACTCGAACAAGAGCTGCTGAGAGAGTGGCCCGGGAGCTCTACGGGTTGAAACGAAAAGAGGAACGCCGACTTCTCAGGAGGAAAAAGAGAGAGCACGAGAAGCGGGCGGTAGAGTCTATTGGGGGTTGTAGCGGTAGGGGAGATGTTCGAACATTTTATCAGAGGGTGAAGCGATCCACCCAAGGATTCAAGGCTAGAACGGAAGCCTGCCGAGATGAGAGTGGGAATATGGTAGTAGACACACAGTCAGTGCTGAGGATCTGGAAAGAACACTTCTCTAGACTGCTTAATGGCGAAGACAGCCAAGATGCCTCTAATAGGCAGAACGCTCCATTCAACTTGGACGATGATGGCCAAGAGTTCCGTCCACCCGACCTAACCGAAGTGTGGCTGGCGATATCCAAACTTAAGTCGTACAAGGCTACTGGTGCGGATGGCTTACAAGCCGAACTATTTAAATCAGCGGGAGATGAATTGGCTAGGAGCATACACCAGCTCATCTGCAAAATTTGGTTGGAGGAAAGTATGCCCGATGAATGGAACCTCAGTATAGTGTGCCCCATCCATAAAAAGGGAGATATTCTGAAATGTACCAACTACAGAGGAATTAGTCTCCTAAACGTCGCTTATAAAATCTTGTCGGCCATCCTGTGTGACCGCTTAAAACCTTTTGTCAACGATCTGATCGGCGCCTATCAGTGCGGTCTTAGGCCAGGCAAGTCAACCGTCGATCAAATGTTCACACTCCGACAGATTTTAGAAAAATCCCGGGAATTCACCACCGATTCCTTTGATGTTGACAAAGGACTGAGGCAAGGCGACGCGTTATCATGCAACCTATTCAACATCGTTCTTGAAGCCATCGTACGCAACGCACATGTCAACACCAGCGGTACAATCTATCAAAAGTCCGTTCAATTGCTTGCATATGCGGATGACATAGACATTGTCGGCAGAACGAAGCGAGCTGTGGCAGGGGCATTTGCGAGCATTGAATCGGAGGCGGCTAAAATGGGATTGGCGGTTAATGAGGACAAGACGAGTTATATGCTGTCATCGAGAGAGGAATCTCAACATCGTCGACTCGGGCAAAATATCACGATGGACAGATATAACTTCGAAGTTGTCAAGGACTTTGTCTACCTGGGCTCTACTATTACATCGCAGAATGACATCAGTGCAGAGATCAAGCGAAGAATTTCTCTTGCCAACCGCTGTTTCTTCGGTCTAAGAAGGCATTTAAGTAGTAAGGCCCTCTCTCAGAGAACCAAGGAGACTTTATACAAGACCCTAATCATCCCGGTCCTGCTTTATGGAACAGAAGCATGGACACTGAAAGATTCGGATAAAAATCTGCTAGGGTGCTTTGCGAGGAGATTCTTCGTGTGATTTTCGGTCCGGTGTGTATCGAAGGAGTATGGAGGAGAAGATTCAACGACGAGCTATACGGGCTATACAGCGACGTTGACCTGGTCAAAAAGCTGAAAATACAGCGGCTGAGATGGCTGGGGCACGTGGAGCGTATGGACAGCAACGCACCTGCCCGACGAGTCTTCGAATCCAACCCCGATGGTGTACGCAGCAGAGGAAGAACCCGTAACAGGTGGCGCAATCAAGTGAATGACGACATCAAAGCACTCGGTGTGCGCAACTGGAAGCGGCTAGCTAGGGACAGAGCTGGCTGGAAAGGCTTGTTAGTTGAGGCCGAAGCCCATCCTGGGCTGTGAGCGCCATCAAAATCAAATCAAATCATAGTAAGCTACGTTTTATACACTTTGAGATATTAAGTTCCAAAGTCTTGAATAAAAACTTTTTTAGCACTGGCTTTACACACCAATATTTTAAAAACTTCAGTGGTGGCATGTAATTTTTTAAACACCACCAAATAGCACTTTTTGAAACCTTTAATTAAATTATAATAAAGTGTCCTTTGCTTAATAAATAGCTGCTTATAAACAAAAATTGTTCAAAAGACACCTTATAATGCTTATAGACCGGGAAAAGTAGATTCTAAGTTAAAAACAAAAAAATTATACAGTCTGAGGACTAGTATCGACGTATAATTTCACTCTATATTTTAATCTACCTTATTAATTTAAATTAATTAATTACAAATATACTCTGGTTTGGCCGATTAAGTAATTATTTATTTTAAAATCTAAAAAAAATTTAAAATCTAAAGAATAAATAATAAATAATATCGCTGTGACCAAATAAGGTATGCACCAAGTGCCTCCGCCATCAAGGTCCGCTGCCGAGCAGGCGCCGCAAGTGGTTAAGCCACTATTTGCTAATATAACTTGTTGTTTGTCCGATGCGTTATGTGTTTCGGTATCGTTAGTTAATTGGGACCTTTAGTGTAAACATATAGCAGAAATAGTTATGGCCATCAAAAATAAAAACTTTAACCATACTTTAACCATCGGTAGATATTTTTTTTAGTTTTTTTAGTCGGGCATTATGGCGCACTTAACTTCATTTTGAAAAAAAAAATTTACTACGGATAAGATTTTTTGATTGAATCAACAATATTTAATAAATTTAAGAAAAACGGAACATACAAAAAAAAAGATACCAAATCATATTTAAAAAAAAAAAAATTGTATTAAAAAATAGTTTAAAAAAACCATAATGCCCTCACTAACGGCAATATGGCGAACCCCTAAGGGCAATATGGCCATCAGCTTTTTCTTTCTGATTCAAACGTCCACATCCATCACAAGTGTTTTAAATGAAGAACATGAATTGTGGGCCGCCCACAGACCATAAAGAACGCACTGCATCCATTCGTCTTTGTTGTCGTTGTATAGTCTTCACCACAACCGGCGGCGGAAACATTTGCGCCAAAATCTTCGGGCCCACCAGAGCCGTCGGCTAGCTGCATTTTAACGTGTTAACGCGCCGCCACTTTTTTCTCCTTTGTTTAGCGATCTTATAACCTTTTGGTAGTATGAAACTAATTTTACATGTTAACTTCATAAGGGCATTATGGCTCAGCCACGCCATAATGCCCTCACATCATGTGCGCCATATTACACAAAGCACACATATTTACAACAAATTACACACAAAACTAAGTTCTCTTTAATTCTAAAATCTTTCCCGTTACACAAGAAAGCCAAGACTGTTATCCGCGTTCTACTATTCACATCAAACATGTGCGCTGTATGGTTATTGAGATACACACAATCAAAAAGAAAGCAAAATTATAGTGCCACCCAGAACCGCTTTATTTTTTTTGGTTACTTTTTTTTGTTGTTGTCTTGAACTAGTCCTATCAACTTACGATCGTAACGCGGCACGTGTTCGGTGAAGAAGCAAATTTTTGCATCGATCTTATATTAATTGGACTTTGGGAAGTGTGGTATTTGCGAGGTGCGCCATTTTGCCCACTGCGCCATAATGCCCGAACTTACCCTATACGTATAATAAGGTGTCTTTTGAAGCAATTTTTGATTATAAGCAGGTATTTATTGAGGAAAGCACAATTTCTGATGTATTAAATTAAAGGTTGTAAAAATAGCTTATTGATGGTGCTAAAAAAAGTATACGTCACCCCTGAATTTTTTAAGTTTGTATTCAAGACTTTAAAACTTAATATCTCAAAGCATAATAGTAGCATAATAACTTTGCTATTATTTGAAAGATGAGAAAACTACCGTTTATTTAATAGTAATGTCATTTTCCTACGTTTTTTATATAAAAAGTTATGGACAATTATTTCGAAAAAAAACTGAAATATGGTGTTTAGAATACTCATATTCAAGTGGCTATATCTCTGTTCTCCGGTAGTTTTCGTTCTTGCCGCCATATAATGAAATAAAGTACTGGACAAGACCTTTCATTTGGTATAATTTTAATTCTGTTGGATCAGCGACCAATTTGCCCATCATCCATTGTGAATTGTTTTTAAAACAAAATTGTTATAAGGCTTTCAGAACAAAATCCTTCCCAAAAAATAAATTAGCTGAAATAAACAATGGTTTTGGATATGAACTTTCACACTGGATTTCCCAACATTGGACATAGAATACATGTGACGAATTATAAACGGTAACGCGGTATTACTTACACTGACGCGCAATTAAATGTCCAAAAACTGCACCGAATAATAGCTGATCTTCGTTTAACTAGATTTTATGAAAAAGAGTTGGCAGCATTGTACGTTTTTGCTTCGCCAAGTGACATATTGCAAACAGTACATAGCGTTCCATGTCTATTCTTTCTCTTTCTGAAGCAAAGAACACGCGAAACAGCAACCATTATTTTGGATTGTTGATAATTTGTCGACATTTTTTTTCAAGTGATACGAACATAATTAAAAAAAATAGGCACGACTGGATCGCACAAAACTTGCTCTCGTAGCTAACAACTTTAACGTATCTTAAAATAGACAATTTACATATTTATTGGTTCCATAACACATATTGGTTCCATTCATTAAAAAAAGTTTTAAAAACAATTAAAAATATAAATGATTATGCACTATGAATTATTATAAATTAGTTATTTCAATATTTAAAACAGATAGACCTAAAAAAAAGTATGCCATCAGATTTGCTTAATAAATATGAATTTAAGAAAAAAAAATTCAAAAATCGTAAGAGCGTTTTTTTTTTTTTAAATAAATTTTGTATATATAAAAAATCTTGAAATTTTTTTAAAATAAAATTTGGTATGCCATCTTTTAGTATTCAATAAAATACAATTTTTCACAAAATTAAAAAAAAATTCAATTTCAAGATATTGAATTTTCAAAAAAGAAATTTCAATATTTTTTTAAAAGTCCAAAAATTATTTTTTCAAAAACTTTTATATGCAAAATTGTTAAAATTATAAGCGGCCTTTTGCATACAAATTTTGGTTGAAATCGGTGCATTAGTTAACGAGAAATTCAAAAACCAAAAAATCGGTAGTATGACAGGTACCGTTAATAACCGTTATACAAATTTTTTTTTTTCTACCAAAATATTTATTTTATAAATTTTGGTACTTCGTAATTTTTTTTTGAAAATCGTTAGAGCCGTTTTTGAAATAAATCAATTTTTGTATATTGGTTGTATGACAGGTACCGTTATTATTTGAGCTAAAAAAAAATTGGTAACTTAAAATAAAAATTGAACTCAGTTCAAAGTTTAAACGAAACTGTGAAACCGAATAAATTGTTGATCTGAAGTTTAAACCAAAAGTGGAGTTTAAACTTGCACTGTGAAACTGGAGGTAAAAGTTGAGTCCCAAAGCCTAGCCAAGCCCGTAGATAAATAATTGAGAACACAAGAGAAATAACAACTTTTGTTTATGTTAATTTATTTATTTATTTTTTCGTTGTTTATTAATCTACCATATCAACGTATAACAAAAGTATTTAATTGTTTTAATGTAAACATAAAGTAAGAAAATGCATATTAGAAAATTGTTTATTGTGTAATAGAATATTGTTTTTAGCTAAATAAATTCCTTGAAAAAGTTGGAAAATTCCAACGAAACGTCGGAAAAGAATGAAATAGTTTTATTTGCATTCGGAACCAACAGATTCATAAATAATTCTTGTTGCATTTATCATTCGGACGCTTTTTAGCCTCGACCCCATAGCAGTGTTGCCGTAAGCTTAAATGAGAAGTCGCAAGACCAACTTCCAAAAGTCACTAGATTGGCTGCAATTTGGGAGACTAAAAGTCGCTAGAAGTCGCTAGGCAAAAATTGGTAAATAAATGTTGAAAAAAATTCTCTTTCAATAACTTTTTGTTCAAAAATTTAAAGTACTTTGTACTTTTGTACTTTTTGCAAAAAGTAGGTGTATGTAGGTAGGCATACACCTACTTTTTGCAAAAAGTACAAAAGTGAGAAATAAATATCTATGCTGAAGACGCCTGTTTGCAAAAAAAAAAAACAGTTACAAATTGGGTATGGTGTCTTAATTGATGTGTCAGAACAATTTTCCTATGTTTTTTTGCAAGCATGTTTCTTCAGCAAACATTTTAATTTCTCACTTTTGTCGTTTTTGCAAAAAGTAGGTCTAAGTATTTAAGCCTAAAATTAACAAAAAACTTAGGACTATTATAAATTTGAAACATATGAATTGCCTTGAATCAGACTACTGCGCTCACTCGCACTTACATTTCAGTATCCAATTATGGGGAATAGAACATTACAAATTAATTAAATACCATCAGGAAACAAAAATCACCAGGGCCATTACATTAAAAAAAAAAATAGTATTTGCTTGTCGAATCTCAGAAATTCTTACCTTCAAATGTCGCTAGGAAAGTCGCTAGAAATAATCTAGCGACATGAAAATATTTTTTGTCGCGGGAGAAATTCAAATGTCGCTACGAACTATGTGACAACCTTGCCCCATATTTCGTCGAAGTCTCCGTGGGATTTAGCCATTGCTTCGATCTACGTTGTAAGATTTTGTTTATATAAGATTCAAATTGGTGCTTTAGCCCATATAGCCCCCCTGGATAGGTAATTGCAGCCCATCATCATTAAATCCATATTAAAATAGTTAAAAATATAATAGAATAATGTATACTACAATTTTAAAGCATTTTTTATATAGATCCAAATTTATAAAAAGAAAAAACTATTTCTTAGGGGTAGAGGATATAACTTCTGCTTTTCAGCCGTTGCGGTTTAGCCATAGTTATTGAAAACATTCGCAGTTCAACAACACGATAAATCTAATATTCTCTTAAATATGCCCGACCTGTCAACTCAAGATTCTACATAGGAAAATACTGTCTTTGTCTTTGGCACTCCTACGCTAAACAATAGACAAATAAAACAAAACAATATACATATACATATTTCAATATCATTTCTATTTGAAGGCGCCATGGCATTTCGGACAAACAAAGAATTAAATATAATTCGGTAACCACAGAGCATAAACAAAATACATATATATATAAAAAAATAATAATCCTATGTTCTTGCAAATTATCCAGACAGTTTTCTATTATTTGTTGATATAACAAGAGTCACCGAACCCATCCTCAATGAAACTATTGGTACGGACCACGGACATGATTACGACTGAAATTTAATTTACTCAATAATGCTTTCATTGTTTTATTTTTCTCAAGTATAGTCTTTTATTTATAGGAGAGTCCGTCAGGTCATGAACAAAAAACTCGACTATTTCTTATGGACACCATAAAGATTGTTTTTTGTACCTACGTATGAAATTTCTTTAGGGGATTTCCCCGGAACATGCTGAGCGCTGATATCCGGGGAGTTCAAAATCACTTTAGGATCTACACTACATATATATGTACCTACACTAAAACAAATAATAACATGTGAAAATAACGATACTCATGGAGAAAGTATCCTGCTGGCAAGTTGCACTTTGCACACACAAATATACATATATATGAGTCAGGAAAGTAAGGCAGCATTTTATAGAAAATGTGAAAATATAATAAGAAAATCCACATACACTAAACATATGTTGTGTTTCCCTGGTGCTGTTGTGTAAAGAAATTGGTTTTCGTTAATCCTCTATAGCTAAGGCTAACCGAATGAGTGGTTTCTGGAACAGCGACGACCAACGAAGGGTATTATTTTCTATATTTGGATTTCAAGTGTAGTTTTTTTTCTGTTGCAACTTATAATACAGTGTCTTATGCCAGTCAGGACATTTGATTTCATATTTGAAATCCTACATATTGCTGATGTAATAAATAAGTTTTTTTGTTAACTCGATGACGATTATTAAGGGATTAACAAAATGATTATGGCTTATGGGCCCTGAGTATCTTTCAAAGTGCATATGAAATATATTTCGTTCGTGTGTTTTATAATATACGTGGTGTAGGTATAGTATATATATAATGATAATGAGTATGTATAAAGTGTATTGTATATGTAGGTAAGATACTCTAAGGCAGCGTTCACATTATGTTGCTTTGTGTATATCAATAGTGCTTATCGACAATTTTTAGTTGACGTGGACGTGTAGATCAACAGAGCCGATCAACTTTTCTTGATCCGAACGTAACCCAACTCAAATGGATAGAAATCAACAAAGTTTATCAACACAGCTGTCTTATTTTTATTGTTATTTAAAATGAAATGGACTTGGAAAATTGAGTACGCAAATGAGTGTTTCCATGGACACATGACAGTATACAGTTGAACACGTACGCACCAACATGTTGACCGACAATATAAATTAACAAAATTGATCGGCATGATGTGGACGCTGCTTAAGGAAGCTGACAACACGTTTTAAAAAGGGTTGTAAGGCCGTGAGTGCAATAGTGGCCTAACTGCATTTTTCATACAGGCCTAACTGCATTTTTCATTATTTTCAGTAGAGCAAAAATAAGAAATAGGCTATTTGCAAACACTTGTAGTTATGAAACAAAGAAACATAGCTTTGATTTTCTTTTTGCAATATATGCTCAAAAAATAACAGGGTTTCGATTTTGTAGTCATCATCCTCCAAAATACCGTTATAACTGATTTTAAAGTCAGATAGGTCACTACTGCACAGAGGAAAAATGTAAAATAAATAAAATTCTGTAAAGATAGTCCAAATAATAAATAAAACAAGTTTTTTTATTAAGTTTTTTGTTAATTCAGTTGAAACTTAATATTTTTATTAACTTTCAAAAGTGTTAGAATCTATTAAGGCCTCAGATCACAGTGTAAAAATTGTGATGTATTGATGGCGGCTTAAATGCAGAAGGGCCGGCAAATTATTCAACATGCTCAAATGTACTTCTTTCACCGGGATGTACAGTTTTTAGGTTGAAGCTTGCTAGGTTTACACATATTCGTTAAAAAATACAAACACTTTGAAATGGAAAAATGTCTGCAATAGAATACTTTCTTACTAGGTCTTTAAATTTTGGAGCTCTAGAATCTTGGCTAGTTAACCTTAAGTGCTTCTGTAGAGATCTTTCTATTTGAAATGCTTTTTTTTTCAATTTCAAAGTAGAAGAAAAAGTGGTCTTTGGTCGTTCAAAGTTGTTTTTTTTTTCTAAAGGACAATGCGAAAATTGGGGGGAGCGGGTCGAAATACTGGTTTCAATATTCTGCTTCTCAAATTTCTAAAAAAAGTCTGTTTTTTTCGATTCTGTTGTACAGAATTCTGCTTTTCAAAATACTGACAAGTAATAATATAGAAAAATAAAATTCTGCTTATTCTGATTTTTTTTTCAAGAAGCATTTATTAAAGATGCAACAAAAAAAAAAATAACAACCAAAAGTAATAAACAAAAGCAAAACCACAAAGAACTATATTATTTGATATTCGCTTAAGGAACCGAGTGTGGCTTAAGTCTCTTTTTTTAAATTCTTTGTTTTTTTTTATGTAATTTTTTTTATGTTATATAATATACATAGCGCGTGCTTTTTACATTTTTGAAACTTTTAGTTTTTATTCGCAGAATTTTGTTCAACAGAATTTTGAAAAGCAGAAATTTGTTAATCAGAATTTTGAAAGCAGAATTTTGAAAAGCAGAATTTTGAAACCAGAATTTTGACCTCGGCAGAATTTCTACCCCAACCCCAAATTGGGCCCATCACCAATAAGAATCGTATATAGGAACATGTTTATGCATTCATTATTCGTTAACCGTTTGTGCAAATTCGCTGTGTGACTAAAGCTATTTAATTTTGAATACAATGAGTTTAGGGTCACAATTCCTTTTGTCCATAGTTTGTCTTTAATATTTTGTGTATTTTTCGCTCGAGGAATTAAGTTCTATGAACCCATTACACACTTCCTGAATTTTTTCAGATTTTTAAAATTATGTTTAGGGGGTCGCAAGCATTAATTGTATGCAAAAAGCTGTATTTGGAGTATTTAATTTGTAAAAAATACAAATAATGGGTTTTAAATAATATTTTTGATGTCAAAATCATCACTGGGAAAAAGAAAAAAATATCAATTTTTACCTCATTTATCAGAACAAAAATAGGTATTGTTTTTAAGGTTCGTTTGCAATTCGTAAAGATTAGACAAAACAACTCACAAAACGACCCTCAAACCACGCTTATATATTATTATAAGGGCTTGAAATATTTTAAGCTTATTCCTTATATAGTAAGCGAAAATTTGATATTACATAGATAAAAAAAAAATATAAAAAAAATTTATTATTTTGTTTGCTTTTTATGGTACTAAAAGATTTTTAACTCAGTCAGTTCCTTACCGATTTTAAGTTTCTTTGCGGTTTTTCAAAGAAGAATGTTAGTCTCTTTTTTATCATATACATAAACCACTAATCCAGGACCTTGTTTTACACAAAAATCACTAAATAGTCCAGAATCAAAGTCAGGGCGTCGTTTTTGAACAAGTAGACAAAAAAAAATCATATTTACACTAAATCTTCGTTTTCATTATCGTTATTTTATATAAACTGTTAAACTTGTAATAGATATTGTAGCTTGATCAAAGAATGATCAAAAAAATTGATCAAAAGGTCTAACATACTTCTTTGAAAGACCACAAAGACACTTAAAATTGGTAAAAAACTGACTGAGTTAAAAATTGTCTAGTCCCAAAAAAAGTAAAAAAAAATATTCTATTTTTTGTAAATATTTTTTTTTTATCTATTAAGGAATCATTTCGTCAAAAATGTACAAACATTTTCTTCGTTACTGAATACGTAATAAGTTAAACAAAAATGCAACACAATTTAAAGCCTTGAAAGTAATATCCATTATTATTACGATAAATGAGATACGAAATGATGTTTGTTTGTTGTTTTCAAGAGATGATTTTAACATCAAAAATATTTTTTAAAAACCAATATTTGTATTTTTTACAAATTAAATACTCCAAAAACAGCTTTTTGCATAAAATTGATGCTTGCGACCCCTAAACAAAATTTTTAAAATCTGGAAAAATTCAGATAATGTTTCATGGGTCCAAAGAACTTAATTCCAAAACACGGTTTCAATCGAGCGAAAAATACGCAAATTATTAAAGAAAAACTATGGACAAAAAGGAATTGTGACCCTAAAACTAATTTTATACAAAATTTAATAACTTTTGTCACACAGCGAATTTGCACAAACGGTTAGCGGATAATGAATTCATAACATGTACCTATATACGATATGAAGGCCGTTCTTTTTGTTGCTGGGCCCATGCCCCATATACATCTTGGCCCATTGTCCTTTGTGACTTCTATTCAATTTTAGGGGATGTAAATATTTGGAAAATATGTTTTCTCTCAATCAACCCAATATCTTGGTCGCATTGTAAATACGATTATCCGCTGACAAAAAACTAATGATTCATTTTATCAACTCTATAGTCAGGATGAGATTTCAAAAACAGAAATGTTTTGAAATCTCGAAGTAAACTCAACATATGGTGACTTATCTACTGAATAAAAATAAATGGAGACATAAATGCTGAAATAGTTAAATACTTAATTTATGTTCACGTACTGGGTATAAAAACTCAATATTGAAAAAATTTAATCTAAGAGAAAAGAGTCAATCCAGCCCTGCTGTTTTTTAAAATCATAAAAACAGTATCTACCTTTCGACTTCGTTTTTTTTATTATACTTAATGAGAAATAATAATTCCTTTAAATAGTATTTTTGGTGCTTCTGATGAGTTTTCTTATTAATAGACTCGCTGCTCCTTTTTTTACTAAACGGTTGACATTAAGTAGACAGCTTATTTTTTTTTTAATTTACTGCTTCTGTTTAGAAAAAAAAAATAATTTTTATTTTTGTAAATGAAATAAGACGGAACCCAGCTGGGAAAACGAATATTTTTTTAATTTTTTTCTAATTCTTCCTTCATAAGGTTTTATATTCAAAGAAAAAAAAACGCATATTTTTTTCACCAAAACGAAGGTAATTTTTTAAAGAGATTAAAAATACATAAATAATAAAAACAAGAATATAATATTTAAAAAAGGAAATATTGTTTTTATTTTTTTTACTTTTTATGATTTATTATAGAGACATGCCAGGAGTTTTCGACAACAAATTTTAATTAGTAGATTATTGTGTTGTTTTTAATATTTTTTATTAAGATGATGACATGTAAGTTATATGAAATATTGATGATAACAAAAGGGTAATAAATAGGACGATAAAAACTATGAAATGTGCCTATCAACTTAATGACAGTATTTTGAAGTTTTATTAGTAGAATTTAAATAGTAAAGTAAGTATAAATGTTTAAGTTTTTGTAGACAATTAATTATCTAAGAGACACAGAAAACTGTTTGGGAGGTGGAACTAACGTGCGGATTTGCGTTAAACTCCCCGATTTGTAAGAGTTAACTGTAGAATAACTAAGCAGGCGTATGATATTAAGTTTGTTAATTCTCTCTGCATTTATTCTCTGCTGAAAAACAATATAATAATAAAAGGTGAGTTTTTACACACTAATTAATAGGTCTATAATTTGTTTCGGCTATTTTGTTTTCCTAAAATAAAATTATGAAGGAATAAACACAAATTTTCCACACATTTTCTTCCGGTTAATTTCGTTAAGCAAGATGCCTGGTGTAACAAAAGGGTATTGATCAGCATGCGGTTGTAAGGCATGTCGCTGTCTTCTTGAACAAGACTGGCAAGCTAAAGGTTCCAGAGCAAATGGACATCATCAAGACTGCCAAGTTCAAGGAACTTTCGCCATACGATCCCGGTTGGTTCTATATTCGTTGTGCATCGATCCTTCGCCATTTGTATCACCGCTGTCCAGCTGGTGTTGGTTCCATAACCAAGTTCTACGGAGGTCGTTAACGCAACGGAGTTCATCCATCCCACTTCTGTCACTCTGCCGATGGCTGTGCACGCAAGGCGATTGGCGCATGCCCGATGAATCGAGAAGCACCCTGATGGTGGCCGCAAGCTTACCTCAATTGGTCAACGTGATTTAGATCGCATTGCAAACCAAATTGTCGTAAAGCAAAGAGACGCTCGCAAGGAAACTGGCCCAATCGTGATTCTAAGTAAAAGTTTGTCGTCTGTAAGTGCGAATAAGAAAAGTTTTAAAGTTTTAAATAAAAACAGAGTATTTTGTTAACGCTGGGTCAAACAGGAAAAACCAAACCCCGAACTTGTATAGGTACAAAAAAAAATGCTGAAAAGGAGCAGTAATGATCAACAACTCCATGTACAAAGTAGTGAGATCTAAAAGTACGCCAAGTTCTAAGTTTATTTATGTTAAATATCAAATATTTTAAGTAGAGTTATATGGAAGGACCTCAAAATTATCAGAGAAATCTGTTATTTAATGATTACTGACTTAAATTGAGTTAGTTTACTTCGCAAGTTTTCTTTTATTAGCTAATTTCTCAATTTTAAAATGAAAACTTGACTAGTAAACCAATTTAAATTATATAATAATTTTGAGGTCCTTCCATATAACTCTTTACTTTAAATATTTGATATTTAACATTAATAAAATAAGAACTTGGCGTACTTTTAGATCTCACTACTTTTTACGGCTGACTTTGTTACGAAAAGGTTTTTGTATATAGCAGAACTTGGCTCCTTTTTTAACATTTATGTTTTTGTTGTGATTAAATATTCTTTCTCCTACAACTTTTAAAGGGAAGCGGGACCAAGAAATTTTAACATTTACAAAATAGGAAACAAATTTTCAAATACTATGATTGAATGACGGCTATGATTTTGATGAATTAAAAAGTCTCTTAAAAACCCGATTTTTTTGGGATTAAATTTTTCGCTCGGGAAATATGCGATTTTGGGGCTTTCGGGTGACATTGTTTGGAACACAATATTCTTTTACCAATTTTTCAAGCCATATGCTGGAATAATATGTATCTTCAACTGCAAATATGATGAAAAGGAGACAGAAGTATGTCAAAAAACCGAGCGTGTGAAAGAGAATCATCATGAAGATGAACAATTCCGTCTTCATATCTGCATTATGGCACTTTTGTTTGTCTTTCTTTATTAAACAAAATTAAAAAGTAAATTTTATATTTTGTATACCCTTTTTCTGCATACGTCAGACAAAGATACATGTAAATCCACTAATAGAATGTCAAATTAAATTATAATTTTTTTTCAAAGATGATGTATTGGATAACCTTCAAGAAATCTGAATTTTTTTAGATAAAATTGTTTGCTCGGGGAAAAGGGCTTTTGGGGGACATTTGGAACGAAATATTCTGTGTATGCCAAAACTTAGTTTATTACCTATCTGTCAAGGTATGAACTGTAAAATTCCATTGAAGGATGGCTACCATGATGATGGATTGAAAAACCCCTAAACCTTCTAGAATTATTAAAGAAACATAATTCTCTCGTGCGTTGTATTGCTATGTGGCGTAGAAAATATATGGCATGACAGTGACATACGACTCTACATCACAACACACGAGACATGAGTGGTTCCGACTTAAGAGCTTCTCTACTGGCTTCAAACTGGCTTCGAAAAAGACAAGCCAGTTGACGAGCAAGTTGCTCAACTTTATGTCTGTTGGTTAGAAAATGTGAGTGTTTTGCCACTGGCTAGCCAGTACTGGCTCGTGTGGCCTCAGCATAAGAAAAAATTCAATCGATTTTCTAATCCACTTCACTCACGGAAGGATCCGATTTACGACTGGTTTTTATTACATGAGTTTATATTTCGTTTTGGAGTTGTGCTAAAGTGGTGTTGAGATTACAGAAGAAGGATTTTGGTTAAATCATCAAATAAATTTAAACACACACATAAAATAAATCCATATTTTTAAACAAACATGCGAAAAAACAGTTCATTAAACATTTTTTTTATTAATTTTGACTGGACTCTACTCTTTAAGTATAGGATTGATTTCGTTGAGTGGTAATGAGATTCCCTGGACGAAAGTATACAGAGGTTCGAATCAGCTTCGAGGTCCAGCTCGCTTCAGCACCACACAAAGTGAGCGTATTAAATAACATACGTAAAACCTTATTAGTGACCTCATATTAAATATTATACCTAAATAGTGTCTTGTTTTTAAAACATTAACAGCCATATTATTGAGTTTTTCAAAATTAGTTTAAAAGCAAAACTAGTTTTATGGAGATTTCAAATTGCAAGTTTTATACATATTGGTATTATTTATAAAAGTTTTGGTATCCCGGTTTCAATATTTTGAGTTTCAAATACCAAAACTTTAGTTAATAATACCGATTTGTCCAAATATTGGGACTTGAAACTTCTATTGAACTAGTTTTGCCGTAAAACTAGTTTTGAATCAAGTCAATAATATGGCTGTAAACTTTACCTAAATAGTCTCCTTATCATTAAAGCTTTTAATTTATACTAAAAAGTTTAAACTCTTTATTTTTTTAAATTTAAAATCATTTCGGGAAGGGCTTCAGCCCCCCCTGGCTACTTACCTGGTTTTAGGCAGTGAACGGCAAAAAAGATTACAATTAGTGCAAAAATGAATTGCAATAGTGTTCCATTGAAAGGACAGCATTGGTTACTTTCTATGAACTGAATAGACCCCAAATTAAAGAAACTTTTATACCAATGGTCAATAATAGCGATTAATATCATGGTTGGCGAATTATTTGCTTAATTTAATGAATGGGAATAATTGTGCGTCTAGTGCCCACAATTAAGATATGCAATGTTCTAAAGCTTAGTTCAAGAGCATCATTTTTGAATACGGAAACAGAACTGTATACCATTTGGTTTAGGCAGTATATTACAAAATATAAAACAATTCGTCTATGCTTTTTTTTTTTTTTTTTTGTTTGGTAGCTTAATTCAAAGTTGATTAACTTTAGAGTTGAAAATCAAAAGTTAAAACGTCAACTTCGAGTGAATATAAACTATTTCTCAAGTTGACTGTAAAAATCCCAAAGTTATGTTCAACTTTTTACTTTTAGTGAATAAATTAGGCCTTAACTTACCACTGACAAACTGTACATCTGTAATGTAACTGTAATTAATTGTAAGCATTTCGCCATTTAATAATTTCAGTTATTAAATGGACACGTCTTGCTTTAAGGTCTTAATCAAGATTCATTGCATATTTCTGGGATATCATTTTACTATTCAAAAAATACATGCTCAAAAGTGAAACCAACTATTTTACAAAGACATATTTTTTATGCAAGACAAAGTTGTCCATACAAAAATAAAATAGAATTTAATTTCACCAATCCTTGATAAATTTATCCCTGAATCAAAACTGTTTACATACGGTTGTAACATTATTTAAATATTAATATTGAATTTTGTTTGTATCCCTTTGTGGTAAAAACCATTACAGAACTTAGTCAGCATGAAATAGTAACAATATTCTAAACCAATCACTTGAATCATTTCACACACACATCAACCAACCCCAACTCGGAAACAGATTTAACAAATATCTATCCTTAAAAGAGATATAGGTACCCACAAGGAAATGCCAATGTTTGGATTTGAAAACCCAAGTGCCATCAGGAAATTTTCACTTCACTCATCCAATTGCCAAATGGCAAATGCACAAGTATATTGAAAAGTGTGAGGTGATGGCTGGAATGGACGTAAGCAGGCTGAACAAACCACTTACATTATTTGCCATTTCCTCTCTATACCATTTTAAGAGAGATTGAGTTCGGGCGGTTGTTAAACACCCGAAGTGGATTACAATCGATTCCCACGCTCCTGATGGCTGTATAATGTAGATGTAGAGTCTGGACTAACTTGACATGTCCACATTTACGAACACACATATGCAGCAGCACAAACCATTTACAACCTCACCGCACTAACACCAGAACCAACGTTTTACCTAAATCCTTGCTAGATTGGATTGACAGCTCGTGGGATACAATTTCATTCACCGAGTGGTTTTTGGCACACTCTATTAAAACCAACAAGAACAAAAAAAAGAAGAAGAAAAACTGAAGAAGATATAAGTTTAGGAGACAGTTGTTGTAGCCAATTTTATTTCATCGACACTAATGAATAAGTTATGAACGTTTTCCACAATAACAGGGAAAATCCATTTGAATCTAGGAAATCCTCTCAACATAACATTTCTATGAAAGAGATACGTTATAAAGGAAAAACAATTGAAATTTGTCGGTTCGTTGTGGGGATTTCGATGTTATTAAAGGTAAACTTTTTGAAATTTGAGTTAAAGGAGAATTTGCAAAATTGCATTGAAGCTGATCTATGAACCAATAATTTTGTTTTATTTTTTTAAAGCACTACAATTGTTACTTTGGCAGGTCATTTCAAAAAGCTGGTGTAAGAAAAAATTATTTGCTAACTAAGATCGATGGTGGAGAATTGGAGGGTCTGAATTCGTTTTCGGATCACAGGTGGATCCTCTTCGATATATAGGTTTTGAGTCTGAAACCCCACCTCTCTATAGAAATCCTAAAAGAATTGACTCGAAGAAGTTCAGTCAAATTTTAAATTCTAAACTGCGCAATATACCAAATCTGAGTCAAGTTTCGGTTACTGGTCTATAGCCTTTCAAGCATCTATGAACACGGCGTTCAAGATCTCTTGCCCAGTTAAATATAGCCTAAAATCTCTTCCCCATATGGTGGAAATAAGATCTGTCTGAACTCAGGAAAATTGCAAGGACAATTTTCAACATGTACCACAAAAATAATTTCTATCAACCGTATTGCCTTAGAGATTTTACAAGCGAGCCGTAACATCAGCCAAGCAACAAGGTTGGAGAGAATACTGCCAATCAATGAAAAACAGAAAAGAATCCTCAAAACTTGGTAGATTGCTATCAAAAGAGCTTGCAATCCTTCATTTTTGAATAAGAACGATGGGTATTGGACAGTCTCTCCAGCTGAATCCTTTGCAACTACTGATGACTATAAACCCTTTCCGGGTTGCGAAAACAGTAATCCCGAACCGCTTGAAACTCACAACATTCTGTTCGCTCTTGTAAAGCATATAAATGCCGTCATAACAAGATGTAGTTGTTCCATGGCTGAAAATAATTTTCAAAGCTTGCCTCTATCTCAACCATGTACCCGAGTCATGGAGACATATTAGAGTAGTTTTTATCCCGAAGGTCGGTAGACGGGGCCATGAATCCGCGAAGGATTTTCGGCCAATTAGTCTGACTCATGTCTTGCTTAAAACTATGGAGCGCATCCTAGATAAACACATCAACAATATCCTTGTTTGGTGTCATATCGAAAATTCTCAACACGCATACCTAAAGGCTTAGGGCCAGTTTCACAGTGAACACTTACTGGAATAAGTTGCACTTAAGCTTTGCATAATGGTACTTTTTGGTAAATTTTGCAATCTGAGTTAGTGACCCTTAAGTGCTCAACAAGGAATACTTAAGTGCAACTTATTCAGGTAAGTGTGCACTGCAAAAATTGGCTTTATGTATCCTACATTTTGCACTTAAGTGCTACTTCTGTTACTGTGAAACTGGCCCTTAGTCCACGGAAATGGCCATTCAGAGGTAGTGCGTACAATTGAGAAAACTTTTAACTTCAATGATGTATATACGCTTGCAACCTTCTTAGATGTAGAAGGGACTTTCAACATCGTCCTAACCGACTCTGTTCTAGAAGCTCTTAATGACTTTGGTGTAGAGTTCTACATCCGAGAGTGGATAATTTCCATGCTCAGGGAAGAAGGATTAAATCTACGTTAGAAAATACAAACTCGACCAAACACGTTAATAGAGGAGCACCCCAGAGGTGGTCTGCCTCCTTTTCTTTGGCTTTTATATCCTCTTTAAGTTGGAGAAGAAAAGAGTGCAGCTGCAGCGTGCAGGCGGTCGCGTATGCCGATGATTTGGTACTACTGGTGTCGGGTAGGTGTCTCTAAGGTTAGTAACTGGGCTGCGAGCTGCGGACTAAGTATTAATCAAAGCAAAACTATTCATGCTTTTTTATATCAGAACAAAGATACGCCTCTTCACTCTACCTAAATTCAACGGTCCAACACTTTCGCTCTCCTCCAGTGCGAAATATCTGGGTATAGTTTCACGTATGGTTCGATTGTGTGTTAGCCAGCACTAAAAAAATCGTATAATATCGATAAACTTAGGATGGTTCAAAGAACAGCTAGCATTGGCAACACAGGGGCTATTCGATCTTGACCAACTAGATTTACACATTAAATACTTGGTATCTTTCAGCGCGTTAAGGCTAAAAGAATCTATGTATCTGGTTTGCAAAACCCTATGGGCACAACAACATCACGGATTTGTTTTCAATCGAAGTGTTTTCGAATCCCATGACTACAATGAGCCTCTTTAAAATTTTAAAGTTAAGTTTCCAAACAAAAAGGAGTGGGAGTGGAAGACTTCGGCACAACTATCTCTACTGATGGATCAAAGATGGATTGCGATGTTGATTCGGGCATTTTTGTTCCAACATTTGCTCGTATTTTTACTTGCAATCATGGATGCATGCAAGTTACTTAAACAAGGTCCGAACCAGAACCGATACACGGCTATTTTCTCATACAGTCAAGCGCCTGTTAAAGCCATTAATTTGCCTACATCATCCTCTAAATTGGTACAATATTGCCAGGATAAGCTTTCGAGTCTGAACATTATAACCTTAGGGTCACTCTTATCTGGATTCCGGGTCACATTGGCATTGAGGGAAATGAACGGGCTGTGACGAGCTGGCCAGGCAAGGTGCTGCCCTATCCACAGCTCACTTGCGGAAAGAGTCAGCATTCCTCTATGGGTTCTGAAGGGTAATATATTCCAATTTTTCTCACCGAATCCAATCGTAGGTGGAGCAGTTTATTGAAATGCGTCATTTCTAGAGGGATTTGGCCAACCTATAATAATCCCCAATTTTGAATCTAATATGCAGACACTGGCCAATCGGCGAAAGCATGCGGCGAAGCTCAGCGTCAGTCAACATCCCCTACAATACTTTGTCGTAGTTGTGGGGACCAGCAGGGAAAGGAAACTTCAAATCCAAAAGCTCGTCCCCTCTTATAGAAACCATCATGGGAAAATAGATTTAAACAAATTGCTTTATCTTCTGCACCATAACGTGCAGGATTACGATGTGCAACGCGGATGTCCTGTCAGTCAGCAGAAGGAGTTCAAATTGAAATTTAGATGGCTGTGAACGCCATCTAAAGTAACACAAGTAGCACAAAATAGCATAATTTCGATATGACATTTCTTAATTCATAAAGTAAAGTAAATTGTTTCAATTTGAATTTTTTTTAAACTGCCCCATCCTCACCCCCTAATTTCATTCCCACTTCCATACGTTTTTTTTTGTCCAATAATAAAAAAAAAACATTTCATGTTGCTCATACGCCCGAGTGTCCCTATTTGTTATTAATGTGGAATCCTTAGTTATATTAAGATTAATTAAGTGTTGAATTCTTTTCACACGCAAGTATTGTTACTCACCAATAGTAATAGACAAGTGGAATTTTGTTTTGATATTTAAATATTAACCTATTCGATATAAGTCTACCAATATTATGCATCATTTGAATTGCACCAGCTGTCATCAGTTCTGTCAATGAGTATTTAGTAAGACTTCTTTATATGGACTGCATCCATAGTAGTAGTAGCGGATCTAGGATTAGGCGGTGGGGAGGGGGGCTTGGTAGATCCAGTTTGAGACATTAATGGCCAGTTTCACAAGTTAAACTACAATTTATGTTCAAACTTAAGATCAGCACTTGATTCGGTTTCAAAGTAAACCTTGAACTTAGATAATTCTGTAGTTCTAGTTAAATGAATGTATTCTGCCATTTAAACTTCATAGCCTAAGAGCAGCGAATTTTGGGAGCGGATTGATAACCAAAATATGAGTATGATGGTATCAAAAACAACCGTCCCTCAGGTTTCTTTTTCAGCTTTTTCCGGGGGTGGGGGTTTGAAAATAGCGATTTTCCAGTTTATTTTGTCAGAGGTATTACCACTTCAATAAATTTAAAAAATATATTATGTAATGTTGTCATTAAGTCAAAACATCATAATCTTGGCAAATCGACCAATAGAACTCAAAATATAAGCTTTTTAAGAGGACCTTATCGTCTTTTTCTTGGAGAATTATAAAACACAAAAAATCAACAAAACAAAGTCTCCAAAAAAATCGATTAAGGTTCGCTTAAAAACCTAATATCTTGAGTTCTATTGGTCGGATTGCCAAGATTTTGACGTTTTGACTTAAAGAAAATGACAGAGCATCACATTACATATTTTTTAAATTTATTAAAGTGGTAATACCTATGAAAAAATAAACTGGAAAATCGCTATTTTCAAACTCCCACCCCCGCCGAAGGCTGAAAAAAAAACCTGCCAGACGGTTGTTTTTGATACCGCGATATATGCACCTACAAACCATCATACTCATATTTTAGTTAGCAATTCACTCCCAAAATTTGCTGTAGGCTCTTGGTCTATCAGTGCAGCGTTCAGAACACTTGATCGTAATAATCATTCTAAAATCTAATTGATAACTGCCATTTTATAATAATAATAAATAATTATATTTTTTTCTATTTGAAATTATTTTTTTTAGTGTTTTCGAGTGACGAGGAAATGTAACATTCGTTGTGAGAGTGAAAAGAGAAAAACGCTTCCCTTGAAGAACAAATAAATTTAACTATTGTGACGATGTTGATTTTATTTTATTTATTTATATAATTTTTTTTTTATAATTTATACATAACTAATAAAAAAGTTTTAGTTAAGCTTAAAGGTTTATTTTTGTGAAAATATACAGTTATATAAATAATTGATTTTTGGCATTCCCACTTTTCCTTTTAGAATAGCCTTGTTTTTTGTGCATTTATATCAGCTTCTATCCCCGGCTTAAAATGATTTCAATATTACATACAATAACATCCGTAGTATTTAACATTTAAAATATATTTAAGTGGAGATAGAAAAAAAATGTATATACCTTCAATTTTCAGCCACGTCAAGCTTTGAAACACCAGAAAAGAAATCTGTCAGTAAATTTGTACGTCAGTCTAGGGGGACTGCCAATATTCACACGCATGATTTTCTGAGTGGCCAGAGAAAACTCAGATTTTGATTTGTTGTTCCCAAATTCTTCACGGGTTTTAGCCCCAATTTCGTTTTTTTTGCAAAGTTAGCCAAGTTTATAGGGTGAATTATTTTTTCGTTTGGCATGTTAATTGTTAAGCCCCGACCTCGTTTTTTTCAATTATCACTTTAAGCTTTAGCCCCAACTTGGACTTGACAGTCCCTTGAGTCAAGTGCAAACATTTTCTGGAATAAGGTAAGTTTTAAAGGAATTATTTGCTTAGCCCCGACCACGTTTTTTTGTCCAATTCTTGTCAAGCTCTACTCGCGAGCTGTTATTTTTTTTGTCCCAATTTTCTGTCAATTATCCGTAGCCCGAACTTGTTTTTTGTACAATTCCCTTCAGTATTCAGCCCCAACCTAATTAATTTGGGGCTTAGAAAAAAAATACGTATAGCATATAAATTGCGTAGCCCTAGCCTCGTTATTTTTTCTGACTCCTGATCTTGATTTCTATATTTCAATCAATTTTAAGAACCGCCTGTGGGGGGGGGGATTTAGCCCCTATACCCACCCCCCTGGATCCACCACTGCATAGTAGGTACTTTCCGGAACAAGCACCACTAAAGGTGTAGCTACCATTCTAGAAAGCGAATGCAATTCCATTTTATAGAATGATATAATCTTGAATTTTATTTTTTTTTAAATATTAATAAATGTTGTTTTGATAGATGTTAAGCTTCGACCAAAAAGAACAAACAACTCACAAAGTGCTTTCATTTCCCAATTCACACATTTAAGCCAAGGCATTAAAATAAAGAAAAATAGTATCTGGATATTGTATGCAAATTACTCCTTAAAACGGTTCTGCAGCTACATTTATTAGGTATGTAAATACAAAAATCTTAACTTAAAATTTTCAAAAATCCGAAAGCTCGTCCCCTCCAACATAAACCATCATGCGAATATTCCTATGTAGCTTACAAAATTTGGTTTATCTTCAACAGCATCACGTGCAGGATTACGATGTGCATCGCGTGGATGTCCTGTTAGCAGCAAGAGTTCAAATTGAAATTTCAAAATGTTCAGCACATATTTGCACTTACTTGCACATCCTAAAACCTACAAGTCCGATGAGCCAAAACAGTCCATCATTTCCATTCTGGGGGATTCCGCTTTGTGGCACGAGCAAACAATGTGTGTGCGTCCACATCCAGGACCTTTCACTACTCTATAACATAAGGATAATGCAAAAGTGCCAATGTTATTGTTGTTTTTGTTATTATTTTGGTGTGGCTGAGTAAGTGTGTGTGTGGTTCGGCAATTGTCCTTAATCACTGATGGGAAGTGGTTTGGAGATGAAAAGTTTTAAATTGAAATATGGGTTGGCTCGATGGTGATGGTGTGCTTGCTAGTGTTATACTGAATGGTTGCACGAATATGTCCAAATTTTTAGTAGCGGTCGTTGAGCGAGAAGGGGGTGCTTTGGGAATTCACAGAGCATTTGAATATTAATGATTAATTTGAACAGAATTGCCATTAGCAGTAATATTTTGAAAATATCGCTACCGAACAGTGGTGACTGCAGTGTTTGTTAGTGTTTTTTTTTTAATTTTGTTTGTTTTTTTTTTTAGGTAAAAATTGTTTGGAAAAAAACGTAGTCCCTATTATAACGTTTTCTCTAAAAAGCAATAAATTTATAAAAAATAATGTTCCAGTTTGAACCCGTTTAGGGTTGGTTTAAGCAAGTAAACACGATTAGATAACGGTTCATAGTTTTGGTGATTTTTTTCTCAATTTTTTTAATTTTTCGGCACCACTGTGCCCCACACAGCCGGCCACTATGAACGTCCGAACATACATTAATTTGAAATGTACCGATATTAGGACAGAACTGCAAGATAATTGCAAATGAGGTGGAACAAAAATTTGCATTTTCACCGTTGCGTCGCGTCGTCGCCTACAATGCCGCTAACACTCTCATTAAAATATGCCAACGTTGTAAATTTGCTCTAACTGCAAATGAGTTTGAATTGAGATTCAGTGTGAATTGGTAAAATATCTTTGCGTGAATTTATTATTATTTTTTTTTTTTTTTTAATTTGTGGCAGGAGAGAGTCAGAGTAGGTAAATAATCATTGTAGTAAATAATGAATTTCAAAATGATTGCGGACAGGGATAATTCTGATATGAAAATTTAGATATATAGAGCGCCATCATCAGTGGATAAGAATCTCACTTGATTTGCATATTTTACAAGAGGACCGTTAATATATGAAATATCGAAATGAATTCTGATTTATTTGCTTAAAATTGGAGGTTTATATTTAATATCGTTTATATTGTTGGATAAAACAATAGCGCATCGCAATATTTGCACAAAACATGTTTATAAATTTATGACAATCAATAAATTTTATAATTATCTCAACGTTAAATAATGAATAACAGTTCGTAAAACAAAAAAAAAAACTTCAGCTTTGAAGGACAGTGCAAGCAGTTGACGTATTAAAGTTCTTTTTTTAAATTTGTATACAGCAGAGCATTTGTAACCTAAAAGAGATAACTTAAACCCTTGCAAATTTTGTCAATGTAGTAAACTGTACTTGTACAGTAGGGTGGATCGTTTTAAACATTTTTTGCCAAATCACTGTGTGCAACTCATAGCTTATGCTTAATGGTTTTCTGAACTTACCCTCATCATTTATTTTGAGTCGCCCTTGGGAAAAAACAAAATCAGGAAGCCATCGAAAATTTATCTTTTTTCACGAAAAAATTATAAACCTACCTATTAAGAATTAGGAACACGAATAGTTGACGCAAAATAATAACGGGTTCTTGTAGAGGGTCTAAATACAAGTATTTTTTACCATTAAGGTATGGGTCTATCTCCTTCCGTATAGGTGGAAGGGGAACTTTTTAAGATATACATAAAAATATATATATAATAAATCATTTACAAAAATTATTTAAAAAGAACGGAAACACTGATAATAAAGAATGATATTTTTTTTGAAAGTCTGTGTTCTTTTATTGACTTTTTGAATCAAGTTTTTTTCAGTTAAAAGTTTTCGAAAAAAATATATTCAAACTCAAACTTGAAAAAATATGAACTGATTTTTTCTTTCAAAAATGTGGAATTAGGTTAGAAATTGGCTTAAATTCCTTAGTGGATAAGTGCTTTTATTAATTCTCCATCAACCACTGAAAACCAGATGACGTTATGTCTTCTAAATTTTAAGAAAATCTAAAATCACAAAAAATTGTAATTGTATTGATTCCTCCTCCCCATGGTGAAGAATACTTGTTTTTGGTCCCTGTACAAGAATCCGTTATTTTTTTGTCACCAAATATTCCCACCCCGGATTTATAATATATCATTTTTTGTGAAAAAACTACAAATTTTCAATGGCTTCCCGATTTTATTTTTCCCAAGGGCAACTCAAAATAAATGATGATGATACGTTAAGAAAAACTTAAGTTCGAACCATCTTCCGGTAATGTGCAGTGTGAATAATGCACCTGTGCTAAGTGACAATATGGTTTATGACTTTAAAAATGCTAAGTGGAGCAAATTCAAAAGGTTGATGCGAAATAAAATAAACATCTTACCGTTAATAGACCCAAATCAAGTCTCCTGCGAGCAAATTGATGAAGCTGTAGGTAGTTTTACAACTGTAGCGTTTGAATGTGTAGCACAATCTGTTCCAAAAAAAAAGTTACTTTTGGAAATTCTAATTCACTTCCCACCAATATTGTCGAACTTATAAAACTAAGGAATAGATATAGGTCACTATGGATTAGAACTCGAAATTATTATTATTTCACAGAAATTAAAGTTTTAAATAACATAATTAAATCATTTACTGCAGATCTTAGGAACAGATCGTGGAATTCAAAGCTTCAAAATTTGGATAAGGCCAGTAAGCCATTCTGGAATCTTATTAAAGTAATTAAAAAGAAGAACAGTCAGATCCCTGCGATTAAAACAGGTAACTCTGTTCTTTTGACAAACTTAGAAAAGGCAAATGCCCTAGGAAATGAATTTAATGCTAATCATCTTGCAGCTTACAACATTATTAGCAGTGACCCCATTGAATCTGCTGTAGAACAATCAATGGCATTGATTAATTCGCATCAAATACAGGTTGATGATGACTTGGTTTCAGTACAGGATGTAAGAACTGTCCTGGCATTTCTAAGGAACTCCAAGAGCCCTGGTTTTGATGGATTGAAAAATGTAATTTTAAAAAATCTTCCCAAAACAGGTGTTAAATTTCTTCATGCACTTTTTACTGCTTGTTTTAAAAGAGGTTACTTCCCAAAACAATGGAAAACTGCCAAAATTATTCCAATTCAAAAACCTGGGAAAAGTCCTTCAATACCTAGCAGTTATAGACCCATAAGTTTACTCAGTTCTCTGAGCAAATGTCTGGAGAAGCTTATTAAAAATAAAATTCTGATGCATTTAAATACGCATAATTTCCTTCCACCAGAACAATTTGGCTTTCGAAGTAATCATAGCACAGTGCACCAGATACACCGCATAACCAATGATATTAAGAGTAATCTTACAGTAGGAAAAAGTACTGGTATGGTTTTACTAGATGTCGAGAAAGCATTTGACACGGTATGGCACGAAGGGCTCCTACATAAACTTATGTTCCTTGATTTTCCGCTCTTCGTTATAAAAGTAATTTATTCGTTTTTATCTGAAAGGACGTTTAGAGTCTCAGTAAATAATTCGTTTTCAGATCTGTATGAAATTGTTGCGGGTGTACCCCAAGGATCTGTTCTTGGTCCATTTTTATATAATATATACACCTAGGATTTTCCGCGATTAAAATACTGTAAATCAGCGATTTTTGCAGATGATACATTTTGTATTCATCAGATTCGGTTAGCTTTAACATCGAAACCAACTTGCAATCTGCATTGAATATAGTGCAGTCGTATTTCAACGACTGGAAAATTAAAATTAATGCTGGCAAAACCCAAGCTATCTTTTTCACAAGGAAAAGAAAAGCTTGTCTTTTACCTAGTAACATGCTTCAAATCAATGGTTTTTCAACAGAATGGAAGTCCAGGACTAAATATTTAGGAGTACATTTGAACAAAACATTAACTTTTGGTATTCATATACAGGAGACAATAAATAAGGTAAACTTAGCTATAAAAATGCTATACCCTTCCATTAACAGAAAATCTAAACTTAGTACCGGAAATAAGGTCATAATTTTTAAAGTCATCTTCCAGAGCATTATGTTATATGGCTCACTTGTTTGTGGTAAATGTGCTAAAAGCCATATACTTAAACTACAAAGAACTCAAAATAAAGTACTTAAGATGATGCTTAATCAACCGTGGTATTATTCTACTGAAGATCTCCACGTATTGGTCAACATCGAAAAAATTTCATTCCGAATACAATATTTATTTGAACGATATAATCTATCTTGTAGCTCATCTGAAAACTACTTAATCTCAAATCTGGCTGTTTGATAAATGTAAGCAAAAAATACAAAATACAAAAAAAAAAAACACAAAAAAAATGGTTAAATGCTTTATATTATTATTTATTTATTTATTCAAACACATATATATTTATTTATTTTTTTATTTATTTATTTATTAATTTATTTATTCATTTATTTAATACATAATTTATTTATTTATTCATTGATATATTTATTTTTTTATTTCTTTATTATTATTTATTTATTTATTTATTACTTGTTTATTTATTTGTCTACATTATACATATATATTTGTAATTTGTTACTACATATATATTTGTTTGTATATTTATTTATTAATTGTTGCTGTTATATAAATGAATAAGCACTCATTTATTTATTTTTTCGTTTCATTTTATTAATTTATTAAATTGTTAATTATTTATTTATTTCCATATGTATGTTTTCATTTGATATTATAAAACCATGCATTGCATTTTAATTATAAAATTAAAAACCACGTATTTGAGATAAGTAATTTTTGGTGCTTTGCAGCCTCCCATTCTCTCCAATCTGGGATAACATTATTTAACAATTTAAAGAAGGTTTTTTCTTGTAGCTTTTCCTTCGATTTTTCATTGCTATATTTATGTGGTAATTGAAATAAATATGATATTTTTTTCAGTAGTAAAAAGTACTTAATTAGAATTTGTTGCTTATGTAATTAAAAAAAAAAAATGCGAAAGTTGAGGTTTCGTGTTAAAAAGTAAAATACACATTTTAATCATAACTAACATTCCGATGATGGAGACGGTACAAATTGAATTTCAAAAAAAAAAAAAAAAAAAATCTCATTACAAAAATTTTATTCGGTTTTAATTCAAAAAAGCATTTTTTTAGAAAATTCTTATATGCAATATTATTCACACTTTTTAGAAGAATCTGGCTTATCCAATAATGAAAAAGTCGAAAATATGAAAATTATTCTATGGGAAGTACTGTACGTCACACACATCTTTTTATCAAAATTCTTCGAAATAATTTTAAGAATAAGATCTTTCTCATTAGATTTTCAACTTTTCTATGGCAGGTACCGTTATTTTTGAATTTACAAAAATGTTTTTTTAAGTTTTCTAAAAGATACATAATTTTTGAAAATTTTGGTTAAGAAGCTTCAGCATAAAAAAAAATGAAAAATATTAACAGAATTGTTTTCGAAAAAACCAAAAAACAAATTTGGTATATTGAGTTACGCAAAATAACCGTTGAAAAAATATACCAAAAAGAAGCATTCTGTTTCAGACCTATAAGTATTTTACCATGTTTGTCGAAAGTCTTTGAGAGATTAATAGCCAAACAGATCCTTCAACACTTGGCTCAGTATAACCTTCTCTATGCTGGACAATCCGGTTTTAGATCTAACCATTGTTGTTCTACAGCCATGGTAAGAATATTGGACGATATAAGACAAGATTTCGATAAGGGACATGTTACGCTTCTTTGTCTTCTTGATTTCTCAAAGGCTTTCCACAAAGTTAACCACAAGATTCTGTGCCTGACATTGAAACATCTTTTTGGTTTCGGTAATTCTGCAGTGACTCTAATTGAAAGTTATCTCTCCGACAGACTTCAGAGAGTTGTAACAAACGATTCTTGTTCAGACCTTTTATGTGTAAAACAGGGTGTTCCACAAGGATCAATCCTAGGCCCTATCATATTCTGTATGTTCTTTAATGATTTACCTTCTGTCTGTAAACATACTACAGTTCACCTCTATGCTGACGACGTTCAGTTGTATCTAGCTCGGCAAATTGACAACATGATTGAACTTGTAAGCAATTTAAATGAGGACCTACGTGAAATTTACTCTTGGTCTATAAAAAATTGTTTGCTACTAAATCCCATAAAATCTCAAGTTATTCCAATTACTAAAAAGAAACTGTCTCTTAATACTCTACATGTTCAAACTGTGACAAGTCTGGGATTTGTTTTGAATTCTAACCTATCAGGATACGACCATACAAACTGTGTTATAGGTCAAATATATGGATGTCTTCGGAAATTATGGATGGCTGCAAGTTTTACTCCACAAGATACCAGACAAAGGCTTGTTAAAATTCTTATCCTACCGCTTATTACTTATTCTGAAGTGATATACCCTAATTTGGATTCCTTATCACAACAAAAACTTCAAGTTGCATTTAATGATTCTGTAAGATAAAATTATGGTCTCCGTAGATATGACCATATTTCTCACCATGTGAAAAACTTTTTGGGACGAACTTTAGACAACTACATTGATGCCAGAAATTGTATATTCTTGCATAATCTTGTAACTAGTAAGACTCCATCGTATTTATATGATAAACTTAATTTTGCTCGCTCCCTTAGAACTTTTAGTCTAATTCCATCACGCTATCACTATCTCAATTCATCTCGTTTATTTTTTATTCACGCCGTTAAGTTATGGAATTCTTTACCAATAAGCATAAGATCTATCTCTAATGCCAATCGCTTTAAAAGTGCAATCTTCCTTCACTTCACTTCAACCTAATCTCAGAGCTACTCTTTTTCCTCATTATTAAACTCTTTTTTTTCTTCTGCTTCAATTTCTTTTTCTTCATTTTTAAATTCTTATACTTCTTTGCTGCTATCTCTCAATATAAAACTTCAGGATTTTGTAAATTTAAATTTAGTTTTAAGCTAGGTAATTTAAATTGAACACATAAATAACTAAAGTAATACCTATTTATCTTACCTCTAAGCACTACAAAAGATATTAATCTTAATGTACAGATGTTTATAATATGTATCCAATAAATTGAATTGAATTGAATTGTTATTTTAATTATTTGAATTTTTTTTTAAAAATCGTTGGAGCTGTTTTTAAGAAAAATAATAATTTACTTTTTGGTCTTTAACAAAAAAAAAAAAAAAAAACAAACAAAAAAAGGGTGGGCATATTACACACTAGCTACCAAGTTTGAAGAAAATCCCTCGAACGGTTTAAGCTGTAGGTGCGAGGTCAGACAGGCAGACAGAATTGCGAAAGCGATTTTTTTCGCTTTCTCTATCCTATTTAAAAATACTATCATTTTAAAAAATATTGTGGGTGCGTTTATATTTTGTAAGTCGTTGTTCCTTTACCGATTTTAATGAAATTGAAACTAGTCGTAGTTGAAATTCAATTATTGAGGACACAAATATTTTCAAATAAGCGCCGTTCAAAAGAATGTCAACTTCGTTGTTCCTTGGCATATTTCAGTGAGTTTGACACACTCGCTACCAGGGTACATGTTACACATACTTGCGGATTACTCCCTTCATGCATTAGCTTTTTGTCCCACCATATAATGCGAAACACCCTAAATACGGCCTGTATTTAATGGCTAGCGTATTGGATAGTCTTCAAAACTACACCAAGTTTTCTCCTTTAAAAACCTTCCCTATTTTTCTAAGGCTCGCACTATAAAGGGCATTGATAACCCCTTGAGTGCACGTATAGAATTCAAAGTTTTGTTTCTGAAACATACACCACAATAATTTTATTTCAAATAAATACATAGAATAACAAGGATGATAAGTTATAAATAAAGCAGACACAAAGGATCACTATTCAAAATTCACATACCTAAACTATAAAATAGTACAAAGTGTATGTATATATATATCACTTTGTTATTAAATTGTACTGTATTGAGAGCAACTGGAATGCTTTTAAATAGACACCAGTACCATAAACTACCAGACTGGCAACATAATATGAAAGACCATAAGGCGTACGGTAGAAGTTCATCAGGGAGGTGCAAACTCATTATAAAAAAAAAATTGATTCGGGGTATGGGTGTCTAAAAACGCAAAAGGTATAACAACTTAAAAAAAAAAAAACAATTTAAAGTATAGAAATCTAAGAATTTGTGAAGCACAAAATATTTTTTTTTGTTTTTGAAAAATATTTTCAAATATTGTGTTTTGAAATTTTTTTTATAAAGGAAAAATACACTGATTAGAGAAAAAGTTCAACATACCAAATAGTTTCAAAAATTTGATTTTTTTATTAAAAAAACTAAAACATAAACACCCTACATTTTCATTAAGATGGGCGCAACGTACCCCCCCAAGCCTCCTTTGAGTACGACCTTGTGAAAGACATTATAGTCGCATAACTATAATGTCTGGTGCTTCGCTTATTAAAATAAATCCAATTAATTTATAAAATATTGTATATTTTGTTGCTGCTGCTGCGACAAGGACACAAGAAGCTTTTGGTTTCTTGCGAAGCGCCAGCTGTTATTTTCGTCTTGGGATTTTTAGCGCACTTAAATTTAACTACTTGAAATATAATTTTGCCAAATGAGGCTGTGTGCTTTGGTAGCTGGGGTGCAATAAATGAGTCTCGTCATTAAGACGACGACGACAACAACTTCGTTGAAACTGAAAGGAGACACACTCCTACTTGCGACACATTTTCCGAAAAACAATAAAATTAAAACGAATTAAATTATATTTGGTTGTGGAGATGGGTTTTTGTTTTAATCATTTTGTTGTTTTGTTTTCTCCACCAAAATGTGCTTCGATTTCTTAATAAATCTTCTAAATTCCCCTGCTTAAAAGTTCTGCAAAAGTATAGCATTGGAAGTAGGTGATAAATTCGTTTGAATGCTAAGTAAGCATGTACATATACCTACAACAAATTCAGGAATTTTGTTGTAAGCGAATTGCTCAATATTTTTGCCGGGAAAATCTAAATCCTAAAAGTTTTGACTTTCTTAAAAGGGCAAGTAGTCCAGGAAAATAAGATATGCTCTTTGAAAAAAAAACTCTTACAAAGCTGAATTTTGTTGGAGTGCTTCATTTGTACGTCCTTAATTCTTCCTTCGGAGTGGATCAACAAATTTTAGGTGGGGAAAAATGGAAGAAAAGTGCTTTATTTGTTGCAAATCTTTATTAGATGGGGAAACTGTTTTTCTTAGTTTTTACTCACGCAACAGTCTGTATTTTGGCGATGGATTGACGGTACATCATTTGTCTGATATTTATGATATAGCGCTTTTTTAAAAGGTTATTAAAGGCACTACCAAAAAGTGTGTGAGCATTATCTCAAAAAAAAAATACAACGGTAGGTATTTGAGATTTCTCAGAGAAAGTCCTACCAAAGCCCAATTTGACGAACAATTGAACTTTTGACCCCCCGTTGCCTTCAGGTCATTTTGTGAAAAAATAAACATCTCGTGTGTTGTTAAACAAAATGAAACAAATCAATTTGTTTAAGATGGCGGTATTTCCCTTAAAGTACAACTCTTAAAACTAGTTTCCTAAATAGAAAATATTGTTCTTAACATAACCCAAAAACAACAAATTTACCCACCCGAAAATGTAATTTTATGACAATTTTTTTGACTAGTCCAAGAAAGATAGGATCTGACCGGGAACAAATTAATTCATAAAATTTTATTGCTCGTATCCCAACTAACAATTTAACTTCTGTAAGGGTCTATCGAAGTTATTTCCTAATCAGCAAATTTGACTCTATAAGGCCTTAGAGAAACACATTTGGCCCACATTGAGAAGCTCGAAAGGCTTTTAAGCAATCATTTACAGGTTTATTGGAAGTACTCAATTTATTTCGCTAAGGCCTTATAGAACAAAACTAGATTCAAACATTGCAAATGTAGTAGTGTAGTTTTGTTCAAGTATTTCGATAGGCACATCTAAAAACCCTTATAAAAGGCTTGCCGAGGCCTAGGAGAAGCCTTTTCGAAGCACATTGCCAAACAAAATAAAAATACATTCTTTATTTTTATTTCTACATTTTCTCTTTTATTTTCATTTCATGCAAGTAATGATTTTCTTCTGGAACTAAATGCACAATAATTATATATATCTAAAAAAACACATTACTTACCTGATGGATTTTGCGAGATTTGAACCGAGGATGGTTGGTTTGAGAGTCGAGCACCTTAGGTATTCAGCTAGCCTGGCATATGAAAAATGAGTGCCAAATCGAACGAGGAACGACCACTTGAAACAGAAATTAGCTTCCTAAAACCACAACCAAAACCAATTTAAAAAATACAGGTGACCATTCGTCTGTTGCTTGCAACGGAGTTTTTTTACTTAACGTTATTTTTTTTTTTTTAATTTTTAATGTTTCCATGATTACGCATCAGAGAAAACATGGAAGTGGTCACACAAACATACATTTTGTGAGACAACAATTAAAATATATGTAAGTTCCTTTTTCATTGAAATCGATTGTTCTTAAGAACGAAAGGCTTTGATTTGAGAAAAAATATTAAAACTCTTTTATGCTCCATAAAATATGTACTTTTCATTTTGTACACAAACCATTTACTGACAATTTTAATTTGTATCTTTTTTAAAACACTAATTTGCCAAAATAAAAAACATAAACAATAACGACCATCGTTTTGTTTTTTCAACTGAAAGTAACTATGTAGTATAGATATTAATAAACGTTTAAAATGTAATTAAAAAACTACTGAGAAATATAAGCTTCGTACTAAGATAATTTTTGAAAACATTCGAATTTCTTAACGTGACAATATTTTTTAACGATGAAACAGAAACTATACTATGGTCACCTCGTTTGTGAATAATTCAGCCAGCAGTAGCTTATTTTCACATCAATACTTCTTTCCATGCGAAGTACCAGCTTTTAATACTTTCATGTTGAGTGTGCAACACTTCGCTAGGACCAAATAATCGGAATTATTATTTCCTGCGCATGCTCCTGAGAGGATGATTCAAATTATGTTTGCATAACCACCTCTTCACAGGTCTTATAGAAACAAATAAGGCTGACATCACTTCGCTGAGGCAAATTAATCGAAATAAATGCTTCTCGCGTATGCGTCTGACAGAGTTCACACAAATATTATGCTTGTGTCGGGTTTGTGTTTGATGGGTTAAAGAACTAAAATTGGATGTCATGCTTAATCAGAGTTACCACTGCGATCAAATTTAATTCTGAGGAAATCATTTTTATTGGTTGGATCCGGGGTGTAATTTTTTTTTGAAAGACAAACAACGAATATGAATAAAGTTTATCTGTTTTTGTTAAATCATTTCTTATAAAAAATGATTAAATAATTTGTATTTGTACTGCAATTCTGAATATAAATTATAAAGGTAATTATAAATATAAATAAATATAAATATAAATAATAAAAACAAAAGATGTGACTAACAACTCGCAACGCCTTTCGACAGGAATGGATGGGACCTACAATTTTATGCCGAATCCGTACGGCTAGACGAGAAGCACTTATTCTTGACAAGTGATACTCTTGGAGGATTTGTCAATTCCTCGCAAGAGGCAGTAGCCCTGAAAAAAAAAACTTTTCAGTTTTTAGGTGGACGAGGCTGGGAAGCGATCCCAGACCTCCAGCGTGACAGTCGAACGCACTAACTATTACGCTACGGGCTACTACATAGGTAATTATAGTTCCATGTAAAAAAAAAATATATTTTTTTTTCTTTATCGAGTTAATTTAATTTGTTTTCTTTTCCCATATTTATCTCAATGCAGAAAATAAATATTTGTTCCGTTTTTGTTTTGCAAAATTTAAAAGCTGTACCTATACTCAATGAATCGGTTTAATTTAAATTTTTAAAGTGTTTCAAATTTACCTATTTTTATTTTCATAAATAATTTGATCTGTGGTAAACCTCTCTCGGTAGTACAAACAAACATGCGCCGAATAGTACACAAGATAATGCTTGCATCGGGCTTTTCCTCAGGGGGCTAACAGAAACAAAATAAATTGACATAATTCCACTAACAATTATACTTCTATTAGACTTTTGTACACATAGTAGCTTGTTTTAGGCCTTTGTAAGCAGGCCCTTTCAGAGCTCTTGGCAGTGCTTCCTAATGAAAGCTTTTTCTTTGCTTTTATTTCGCATGCCTCTCAAAACTAATTTCTGGGAAGCCTTACGAAAACTATAACCAGATTTTAAATATTCAGGCTTGCAGAAAATTAAAGATTCTGCTTGTAATAGGTTTGTAGGAAGCTGTTTTCAAAAATAAAGCTTCGAAAATTTGCAACTTCGATGTCCAAAATAAAAACAAACCTTGTAGAAATAATAACTTATAGAAATTCAAAAAATGGACCTTATAGAGGAAAAATTGTTAGTTGGGATCGACGCAGAATTTTATCCTCAACAACATATCTAAAGCCCCCCAAAATTCCCTCTTGGCGTTTGTATAGACGCATTTAAAAAAGTGGATAGGGGGAGGGAGCGGGAGTTTATCAAGCTGAACATTTTTTTTATAATACAATCTAATCATATGACACATGTTTTTAGGGAAATTTTCAACGTTGATTCTAAAGAGACCAAAACTGAAAAGATACATGCCTCCTGTAGAAAGTTAAAGTCCTTTTTATGGAATGAATATTTTTTTTGTTAAGTTCAACAAGTAAAATATTACTCAAAACCATTTTAAAATAATGGGATATTAATGAAATTTGGTATAAATGTTCCATTTGGCATGTTTACCAAGAATCAAAAGATTCCCCAAAAATATCTGTGGTTAAAGGGTATTTTTTTTTTGAGGGCGAGATGTTAGTGCGTCATTTTTACCATAACAGCTATGAATAAGTTTTGACACTGATGAAATTTGCTAAAAATATTAAATATGTCATGATTTCCAAGTATCAAAAGAGTCTATTAAAATTACTTGATCCAAAGAGTTTTTTTTAGAGAGTTTATGTTTACCTGTCCCATATACGGAGCAAAATGTTAGGTATTACGAAAAATTGTATTTTCGTGTAATCGAGATAGTAATGAAAAACCAATATGATACAAGCACTCTAAAAAAGTTAGATTAATTTTGAAGCACTAATTACTGTTATTTCCCTTAAGCAGGCCAAACATAACACCCCTAGGGCTGGCCACGAGACGATTAAAGTCTCGGTCTCGATCTCGGTCTCGCATGACGAGACAGACCAAGACGAGACGAGACTGCCTTTTAAGCAACCGAGACGAGAACGAGCCGAGACTGTTTATTTAGACCGAAATTTACAGAGAGTCTAATAAATTAAAAAAATGCAATTTCAGTTAAATATTTATTTTCTTCTGCACATATTCAAACTATAATAGAAAATATTTCGTTCCAATAATAAACATGTTGTCCGGAAATCGTATTTTTCGGAGACGAGACCGAGACGAGACTTAATTATGCTAGACCGACACGATAGCGAGACGAGACTGAAAATTTTCGATTTTAACGAAACCGAGACGAGACTTACAAAAGTCTCGCAGAGTCACGTCTCGTGGCCAGTCTCGTAAATATGCCAAATGAATTATTTATACCAAATTTCAATTAATATCCCATTATTTTAAAATTGTTTTGGGTAATATTTTACTTGTTGTACTTAAAAAAATGACATCATTCAATAAAAAGGACTTTAACTTTATATGGGATACATGAATCTTTTCAGTTTTGGTCCCTTTAGAATCAGCGTTAAAAAGCACCCTAAAAACATGTGTCATATGGTTATATTGTATTATAACACATTTTTCAGCTTGATAAACTCCAGCCTCCTCCCCCTCTCTACCTCTTTAAATGCGTCTATACAAAAAGCAAATGCGGAGATTTTGGGGGACTTTGGATATGTTGTTGGGGATAAAATTCTGCGTCGATACCAGCAATAAAATTTTATGAATTAATATGTTCCCACTTGCCCATATTAACTCCCCAATATTTCACACCGTTTTTCTCCAAATATATCAATTGTACGAACCAAGTGTTGAATTTTTGTATTTATTGTTTAGAATTACATGAGCTACAATGTGTATCTACAACTTTTTTTCTTTTTCGTTAGAAAATATAGTTTTTGAGTAATTTTTCGAGTAATTTTTCCCTTCCTAAATTTGTTTTCTTTACTCCAAATCTAAGGTACTTTTTAGGAAGTTTAAATAACGTAAAAATGAAACTCACCATCAAACTTCAGCCTTTTCGGACTTTTTTCTATGTAATGTTACCTGTTTCATTGTTTTGTTTTCAAAAAAATGAATTGGTCGCACATCGTAGGGGTTTGATTGCTTGGAGAAATATAAATGTATGAAAAAAGAATAAAGAATTAGGAAGTTCCATGGTCCCTTCATAACTTGGTATTTTGTCTGTACTGAATAACGGTTTTCGATAAACAGCTGTGACCAGCGTTGCTGCAGGACTTCACGGAAGTGTAACATGTTTTTTTAGAAAAAAGACGTAACAAAAGCAGAACAAGTTTAACAATTTAAAAAAGTTGTAAGCAAATATTTTTCATAGTTTTCTTACAGTTTTTAAAATTTGGCAACCGAATCAGTTTTCTTAACCTTAACTAAAGTGAAATTTCATTTAATAAAAAAAAAAACATACTTTTCTGATGGTATGCAGGAAATTTTACATCATCCTGAAATCTTATTTTTGTCGATATTTTTCATACAAAAATGACACAAAAATGAGATTTGAGTAAAAAATATAAAAACAGAAAAATGTCAGGAAAAATATTGCATGGGAAAAAGTGTAACAAAGAGGATAAAAGAAGTAACATAGTAACAACAAAATAAAATTTTATAAAAGTGTAACACTTTTGTTACACTTGTATTGTAACGCTGGCTTGAAGAAAATAAAACAAAAATAACTCTCTTCATGTACTCTGTTCTCTGCTCATGTACGTGAAAACACTTGTTTTTGAAAGAAACATAAGAGAGTAGTTTAAATTCTGTACTCTTTGTTTTATGAAATCCACGGAAATAGCTCGTTTTCTCAGGAATTACTCGAACCATTTGGATAACATTTTGAAAGTGCGTTTTAATGAGCAACACAAAAATTGAAAAAAAAGCCTTTGTTGAAATTCCCAAATGCCACGCCTATTTTTAAAAGGTTTTGTTTTCACGTTTTCAGAGTTTGCTGTCATAGATGACAAATATATACTCTTTCCAAATATCATGCAGTCCTAAACTAGGGGTACCAAGGAAAGCTGAACACCCAAACGTGTCGAATGGTTTGGATGCAATTTTGTATTCTGTAAAAGAGTCAGAGTGTTAATGTTGCATTCAAATGTTGCAGAATTGCGTTATTTTATCAAAGTTGAATAAATTTTGGATTTCTTTGGCATGGTGTTTTTTTTTGAAACTTGCCAGAGGGTCTAGCCTAACCAGTCTTACGTCAGCCAGGCACATATAGTTTATTAAACTGAGCCGTACTGAAGGCATTATTTTTGTTGTTGTATTTCGAAAGTGCATTTTAGTGGTGTTAGGGCTATATCGCCTGGCTGAATGATGGCATTGTACTGATAAAAACGACATGGCCACAAAATTTGAAGCGGTATAAAAGACTTTAAGTAAATATTCACTAGCTCTTGCACTACAAAGTAATTGTCGACAAGACGTCTTTCTGTGCATCCTGATGAACTTTGAGCTGGACCCTAAACCATTGGATGGATTTCACTCAAATTTGGTGTTTAGCATTTTCATGCGATTCCCTAGAAGAAAAATTTAAATTTTTGTTTAAAGCCTAGTATAAAGTTCCTTAACAAAAAAAAAAAAAAAACTACATGCATTTCCTAGGGGAAAGATTTTGGCGGAAAAAAAAGTCTGACGTTTAATTTTTTTTTATCGAGCTATGAACCAACCCTGACAAACAAATTTGTACTCACCACTGCTCACCACGAACATTTTTCTTACAAAACAATGTCAGTGACATTTTTTTCGTTTCACCCCAGATTAAAAAAAAAAAATATTTCTTACCACAATTTTTTTTTCGCGCATCTAAAAAAGGTAGCTGCCATACAACGATTTTGTTACAATGAAGTTATTTTTCTAGGAGGGCTCTAAAGACGTCGATTAATCTTTGTGCACGCAATCTAGAGAGAAGCTTTTATAATACTGTATACCCGGTTTCTGCCAAAAAATCGATTAACGGAAATAAAGTTTTGGGGATATCTCATGTTTGGTTTGGTTGATTTGGTCATAATTTTTTAATTCTGTGCTTCTAAGTTAGTAAAATAGGAATGCATAAGAAATTTGAATGCAAAATTGTTTTACGAAGAAATAAAAGCAAAGAAAAAATCAATGTTTGTTTATTTTTAACTTTTTTTACTCAATTTTTCTTGCGATATATGTACTCTATATGAAAAGTTATGGATTCTTTAAAAAAAATCAAGCTCGAGATACTAATCTTACCTTACCGAACATTGCAATGATAGAGAACGCTAAAAAAGGGGATCTCGCAATTATGTATGTCTGCCTGCCCAAGTTATAAACACTCAACTATACTATATTATATAAGCAGGAAATAAGAGGAAATAATAAAATAAACAAACCTGCGTAACAAGATAAAATACACAATAGATATTTTATGATCAACCAAACATACAAAATAAGAAAAAAGATACAAAAGTAATTAACCAACACAACCATAAACCCTGAGGACAAGAAAACCAAACTTTTTGTTTGATACAACACAGAAGGAGTTTTCCAGTAGTTGGCGAGTAGTACGTAAAGAACTATATACCCTAGAACTATTGAAATATTTAATTTGTTAAAGTGAAAACAAAGTAAATACATATTTAAAAATACATTTTTTTGAAAATTACTTTTTATTCCGTCTAATAAATATAATTCGCACCTACAGCCTAAATGACTGAATAGTTTTCTTCAAATATGACACTTATAGCCTTTTCACACCAAACCCGGTTTTCGCGAAAATATCGGTTTTGGCTGAAAACCTAGATCGAAAACACAAGTTTTCCCATACATTTTTGAAAAACCACAAGTTTTAAATAAAACCTGTCGAAAACATGTTGGATTTGCAAGATGAACAAAACAAACACACCTTGTGAAACATTCAGCGCTCATTTAAACGTCATATAAATAGCTGACGGGTTGCTGCCAGGAAAAAATATTTTTTTTGCTGGAACACAAGAGAGCGCGACGCAGTATAGAGCATCCTAACTACAACGTGAAATTGATCGGCAAGGAAATAAATTAAATATAACGAATCAGGATTATTTGCAATTTCATTATAAAATTCCAATATTTATAATTTGTCTCTTAATTACGCATAAAACATTTGATTTTTTCACTTTACTGTGGCACTGAAAATTTTCAAAGCGGCGCGGCCCCTCCTTGAGACCATTGTGTTCAAGCAAAACAAATGAAATGTCAAATGAAAACTTGTAAATTTTCGGTGTGAACGCATTTCAAGTTTTCGTAAACCAATTGCCGAAAATCCGGTTTTGGGTTTGGTGTGAAAAGGCTATTACTGTTTTTTGAATAATGTTCCCACATTTTTTAAGGACTAAATTTAACGATACCTGCATCCCTTCCAATATTCTTAGCCAAAAGTTTAAGTTAATTTGATTTTCAAAAAATCGTTATGTATATAATGTATGTGGTATTGGTATCTCTTGTAAAACCATTTTTCTGTTTTTGATTTTCTCGAAAACGGTTCTGTTCATATTTTTAATCTGTTTTTGTGGTATATCTATTAAAAAGTTTAAAAATCATTGTATACCAAATACTTAAAAAACTTTGGCGCTTAATTTCAGTCGATTTAGTACGATGTTAAATCGTTCTTAGTATGATACTTGATTAAAAATTGTATTTTCCCTATTTTAAACGAGTTTAGAATCGTACTATCTTCAAACATTTTATTAAAGTTAAAATCACTAAATAACTATTTTATTTTTTTAGTATCGTACTAAATCCATATGACCCTTTGACGTTTATAAATGTCAAAATGAAGTATGTTTGTGATTTTTTGCACTAGCTGTCACTTTTTTGGACGTATTCAGCTGAAGTTTATGAAGGAAATTGTTTTAGTATGACACTAAATAAAGTAATACTAATTTAAAATTTAGAAAATTTTAGTTACTTGTCTTAATACTTGAATAATGTTAAGAAGTATCATAGATACTTAACCCCTAATATTATGCTATTTAAAATTATGCTCCTTTCTTTTTAAATTTAAAGCTCAAAACTTTTTTTTTTTTGAAAAAAAAACAACGAATTTATGATTTTTTTAAAACTAAGTCTAAATTATTTTTTATTATTTTCTAGAATATTTAAAAAATCGTTTTTCTAAGTTCAATAATAATAGTGCTTTCCATACAAATGTTGAAAAACTGTTATGAAAAATCTTATTTTGTAGAAAACAGCTTCAAAATTGTTGATAAAATGATGTGTGTGATAAACCTATAAAAAGTAGGTACATTCTACTTTTAAATTAGAAAATATTTTTATTGCGATCTTTTTAATAGTAGGTACTTGCGATATCATAGATAGGCCTGGCCACGAGACAAGACTCTGCGAGACTTTTGTAAGTCTCGTCTCAAATTCGTCAAAATCGAAAATTTTCAGTCTCGTCTCGGTCTCGAGTCGGTCTCGTATAATTAGGTCCTGTCTCAGTCTCGTCTCCGAAAAATAAGATTTCCGGCCAACTTGTTGATTATTGGAACGAAATATTTTAAATTATAGTTTGAATGCGTGCAGAAGCAAAAAAATATTTAACTGAAATTGAATTTTTTAATTTATTAGACTCTCTGTAATTTTCGGTCCAAATATGCAGTCTCGTCTCGGTTGCTTAAAAGCCAGTCTCGTCTCGTCTTGTCTCGGTCTCATGCGGTCATGCGAGACCGAGACTTTTCTCGTCTCGTGGCCAGCACTAATCATAGAACCATTTTTAATATTTTTGACTTTCTCACTATTGTTTCAACCGATTAAAATAATTTTGTTTATGCATGATACTCCTAAAAACTATAAATAGTATTGCAAAACAAAATTTTCAAATATTTTTTTTCTGATTTAAAAATAAAATTAATTTTTTTTTTTAGAAAAATAGATTTTAGAATAATGGGTTTATGAAATTTTGTTTGAAAATAAATTTTTATCTTTATATTAATAATTACTTTAAATTCATTTTATAATTTTTTTTCTTAACATAATTTGAAAATTTTTATTATGGGTAGTTCATTTTTAGTACAAAAAAAAAAAACTGTCCAACGATTTTATGTTTGTTTCCATAAATTCATATAATATCAAGAAATCAATTAACATCTTTTTTGTCTAGCTCAAACAACTAAAACTAAGAAATTAAAGTAATTTAAACAAAATCATGTTTTTGAACATTTTTAAAGTATTTATATTCTTAGATAATACTTGTACATACAATTTTGTATTATAATTATTATCAGGGCCCGGATTTCTATGAAAATGCATATTTTTTTTGGATAGCCTTAGAAGCAAACGTATCAGATAGTTTTTCGAATTAAGAAATTTGCTTTAAAATGGCATTCAATCGTTAGTCCATATTTTGGCTTATTGAACATTTTTTAAAAATAAATGCATATTTTTCCTGATTATTTCAAGAAAATAAACTTTGGCTTTCTTAAGTTCAAACTATGGGTTTCTCAGTTAGACTATAGTAAAATTAGAGGGTTGGAACTCGCTTAGAAACAAATAAATTTAATGGACGAAGCAGTTTCAAAAATGAATGCAGTAGCGAGGGTCCAAGGGGTCAATCTATTTGTAAAAAAAATAGAAAATGTTCTTAAAAAGACGAAGGATATATGAAAATGAAAAATATCTGCACATCCTTAAATGGGAATGAAGAACAGTGCTTCGATATTCAATAAATGAGATTGTTTCATTCAAAAATGCTCCACTAACGTCTGCGTCTGTTAACGTGGAGAGGTCATTTTCAATGTACAAACATTTTGGTAAACTTCAGAAAAAATGTCATGATTCATGCTAACAAAACCTTTTTACGAAAATAATGCCATATTATTAAAAATACTATTTATTTTTTGTTAAACCTACCGGAATTCTATGTTTCATGTTTATTTTATTTACTTTTTGCTGTGAAAACTTTCTATGGATAAAAGACTTTATTTTGTTTTTTTTTTTATTTAAATGGGTTTTCATTGACTTTTTGAATATTTCTGCAGCATATTTTGAATTTGTATGGCATATTTTGGATTTGTTATGGCATATTTTGTACTTTGTATGGCATATTTAGTAATTTTATTGCATATTTTAGGGGCATATTTTGATCTGTGTTTAACATTTTTCGTTAACGATATCATTACATTATTTTACCATTAACATATTTCGTCATTGCGTCAATGTTCCAAATTGGGTATGCTACAAACAGCTTCGGTAGAATATGAAAGCATTGTACTTCGGGAGAGTTTTCCACGTCCAAAATCGTTTACCATAAGCTAACTAAACGATTAAAAAAAAAACAAAAAGTTTTTGTCTCTATGTACCTACCAAACCAAATAAACGGATGGTCTGTCAAACTCAAAACCAAGATCTCGCAGACTTTTTTCTTCTTTCTGTTGTCAGTTGTGTTTGTTATATCTGCGCTGTCCACTTGACTGGGTCACTGCTGCTATAAAATCTGAATGACTTTGTAAAACTGATCCGCTGCCAAACATCAATGAAAAAGTATAAAAAGGGTGGTTAACTTCTTCTTTTTTTTGTGTCAAATTGCTCGTTTTTTGTGGCTTGTTGCTTTCAAAAGCAGTCCACGTTCTAATAGCAGGTGTCACGTTGTTCTATGCTCCTTTCTTTGTTTGGTTTTCAACCATTTCTTTTTTTTTCCTTTTTGCATCAGCCACCCTTTCTGAGGACTGATTCGAAAACTCAGTTATTGGTGTATTCAAACGTAAATTACCTGGAAAGTACGTGACGTTAGATTGGAATTCGAGACTGAACCGTTTTTTTGTGTACCTGTGTCCAGTCTACCATTATGGGAATAGGAACCAACAGGACCAAATTACTGAATCTGCTTTGTTTTTGTGTGTTTTTTTTTTTTTTTTTTATTGTCATAGGGGGAAAGTATGGTGCTGGACTTTTCAGTGTTGTATTTTGGGTTAGAAATTCTAAAATCACGAACAAAACGTGTGTGATTTGAATCGTTAACAAATTTGTAGGGTTTTATATTGCTAATTCTTTTCAAAACGGGCACGTTCAAATTTTGGTGCCAACATTATTTTTCAATTAAACGAATCAAATAATGGGAATTTGGGGAATACAATTTAATAGAACTATTTTTGGTTGTCGTTTTGTTGTGAATTCTGAGAGAGCAAACGTGTGTTTTTTTGGTTTAAAGAATAAGGAAACTATTAAGGGTAGCAGTGTTTGAGGTACCTAACCTATTAGCTATTTGATAATTATGTGCTAGGTATTAAGACTAGGTTATACTGAAATGCGCATTCATGATCTGTTCGTATTAGTGCTTGCTTCCGAATCAGCACTTATGACACTTATGAATTATAAGTTGTGTGCATTTTAATTGCCATATTATGTATGTATTAAATGACCCGTACTCACGTTGCAACACAAACTTTTGAAAATTATATTTTGATTTTGTTGATGTTGATGTTGATGCATACCTTTCCTGTCAAGACGTCTGTTGGTCTTTTTGTCTATGCGTCTGTGCCTCCTGATGTACAACGAGCTAATGCATAAACGGTTTGACCGATTAACTTCAAATTCGGTGTACAAATTTTCTATGTAATTCCAGAAAGGGGAAATTCGAATGTTTGTTTTAGCTCATCTAGAACGGGTAGCTGCCCTAAAACGATTTCGGTTTTATCAAATTTTGTCAAAAATGGCTCGATTAAACTCGCTACATAAAATATCCAAAACGGTATTAATAAAACTACTTATAACGATCTTACCAAACAAAAATACGAATCATGGAAATGCAGTTATGTTTTTTTTTTTTTTTTTTAATTGCCTTCTTATATAATTGTTTAGGTGTATTCCCGCATATATCGTCACTGGTTTGCTTGATTTAATCATTATTTTGCAGTTTGGTACTTCTAAGTTATTTAAAAATACATATTGCAATTAAAATTTGTATGAATAATTTTTTTACGAAAAAATTAAATCCAAGAAAAAAATCAATTTTTTTGTTTTTAATTTTTTTCAATTTTGTTTGTATTATATCAAAAAAATTGAAAAAGTCATTTCAAGATGCATCGTAGTATATTCAATTAAGTGCCTTTTGATGTTCACTCAAAACAAGCATGAATTCATAATTTAAAACAGTTGATAACTTTAAATAGTTTATATGTATATATTTATTTCTTCAGCTTGTATGTATAGTAAAGAAAAGATATAGGGCGTCTCGTCTCTGTCTCGTTAAAATCGAAAATTTCCAGTCTCATCTAGTGTCGTGTCGGTCTCGTATAATTAAGTCTTGGTCTCAGTCTCGCTTTTTCCGCTAGAAAATTTGAATTTGCAGTCTCGTGCCAGTCTCGTTTCCGAAGAATACGATTATCGGACAACCGTCTCGTCTCGTCTCGTCTCGTCTCGTCTCGTCTCGTCTCGTCTCGTCTCGTCTCGTCTCGTCTCGTCACGTCTCGTCTCGTCTCGTCTCGTATTTATTTGTAAAAATATTTCAATTAGAGATTTTGATCAGATAATGAATAATAATGACACAAATACGTAAATAGTGGTGTCTCCCCAATTTTGTTTGCATTCAGACACATTGACTGAACGGCTGGGTCAGTTTTCATAAAACCTGATACCTAAAGTTTTTTTGGTAATTTCCTAAAATAATGGTATCTACCTGCAATTGAAGCATTTTTTGTATAGCTGAATTTCTTGTTAACGGCTTGACTGATTTTAATGAAATTTTATACACGATCATTTGCCAACAACCGAAGTAATATTTTATAATAAAATGTTCATTTTTTTTATTATTTTATTTAAAAGTTAAGTTGGCATTAAGGTTTTTATTGTAAGAAAAACTGTTTAGTATGGCAATATTTGGCGTATTAAGAATTTTTTTGAGATCTCTTTTTGTTTAGAAAACTACTGTATGAATTTCTTATTTAATTATTTTATTTTGTATGCCCAGTTAAGTACAACTAATAATAAATTATTCTTTTTATACCGTTTTAATTGTTTTCGAGCCAAGTTTAAAATAATTTAAATTGTATACATATTCACTATATGAGTAAACAACATATTAACTAAAGGTCCATCATCACATAATATCCTTGGACATTTGTAAGTCAGCAAAATCACACAAATAAATCCATTGCATTCACAAACCACTTCAAATCACACACATAACAACAACAATATTAATTCAATAACAATAATACACAACAATAACAACAAAAAACAGCAACGACGAAGCATCATCAAACTACATCTGTCTTACCATTTAAGCTATAAATCCATCAAATTCGCAATAGCCTACAGGGCAAGACAGATAGAGTATGACGACATAAGCCCCATCATAATCCTCCCGTCCAGGCATTATTCCAAGTCGTCGGTTGTACCATCAGCATTTTCTCTGATGCGATTCAGTGTCCGTGAAAAACACAATGAAAACTCCGTATATAGTAGATATTCCCTTTGGCAAAATAACAAAATCAAATCACGAAACAAATCCCTTTTTCTGTGATGTGGATTGGAAAACACTGTCAACTTGACAACACAGGGCAGTCTAATACTCTGTACTTCTTGTTTCAAAAATCTCTATCGCAACACCACACAGATGACACTTAGCTCAGGCAACGCGTTTTGATAAACTGTTGTCGGTTGTCAAGCTGCTCGCAGGCACTTGGTCAAATTAAATTTCATATATTTTTTTAATTTAATTTTTTTTTATGAGTTCGTACCATCAAATGGTATGAGGGGTAAGTGTCCAAGACCCCACAATTAGTTGGCACCTTGCTCACGTACTTTGAAGATAATTTGCATACGTTAAGAATTTCAGTCATATCCACCTTCAGAGTAGCTATACAATTCTTGGTCAAAACCAATAAAAGACCATGGCATTACCAAATAGAAAAGTAATACCCACACATACATACATACTAATGATGGTAACCTAATTGTGATTACTTTTATTTTATTGCATTAAAAAAAAAAGGAAAACAGTTAAAAAGGTAAACGAACCTATAGAGGTAGTGAAGTACTATTAGTGTATTTGTACAAAATAGAGTTAGGCCGAATATTTTGGTGCTAAAAATTCCTTCTTTTTGAATGAAAATGATTTGAACAATTAAATATGTACGAAAATATCAATGAAATGGAAATAAATTTGTAGTCTGGAACCAAGACCATTCACATAAATACAAATACAAAAACCATTAAGTACTTTCAATACAAAGCAAGATATAATAGAATGCACGACTAGGTCGCACGACATAGACCGTGTATATAATGGTTCGATAATATTTTTATTTCGATAACGAAGAAATATTAAAAAAAAAAAAACAAGTTAATAACAATTTTGAATTTTCGAAGGACGAACAGACGCACGGACTCACACAGTGACACGGACGCTTTGTCGAAAATCTCTTTTTTGGACTTCTCCATTATCGTACCAGTTTTTATTAAAACCTCGAATTTTTGTTTTCATACGAGGCCAATACTTGCCCTATAGAGCAAATAAAAAGTTTAACAAAATTGTGTGCCGATTAAAAAAGACTTTAACGTGCAATTTATTAGAAACTCACTTATATCTCCAGCAATTTTTAACGCTTGAATTAATTCTAACTCAAATGCTAAAAACCAAACCAAAGCAATCTAAAATATATTAAACCATACAAATAAAATGCACGACTGGATCGCACTAACTTGCTTTTGTAGCTACGACTAGAATGTAACTAGAAATGTTTATAAAACGCTAGTTAAAGTTTTAAAACGAATTAAATTGAAATTTTGAGATATACATATAGGTACAGTCGATGTCGCTTATAGCTAGCTTATTGCTTTATAGCTAGCGCCAAGGGACCAGCCGAATGTGTCTCAATAGCTAGCGATCGTTATATACGACTTACCACAAAACTGATCGATAAGAAAAAAAAAAAAAAAATATGTACATGTACTTTTTAATTTTCTGGAACAGAATAATAAAGAACCTAGTTAAATTCATTCGCGAAAACTAAACAAATGAGGAAAAATTGGTCGTTAAAAGCGACTCGTCATTATAACCAACGTCGTTATAGGTGGTGGCATCGACTATAATACAAAATTGTATGAAATTGTACAAGTATTATCTAAAAACTAGAATATTAAAAAACATGTTAAAAAAACATATTATTATTATTATTATTGTTTAATTGTTTAGTTCCTTAGCCTTTAAGTAGTTTGAGCTAAACAGAAAAGATGTCAATTAGTTTCTTAAACTAATTTAATTTATGGAAAAAATGGGCACAACTGCATCGCACAATCTCGTTTTTTACAACTTTAACGTAGCTAGAAATTGAAGATGTACACATGTATTGGTTCCATAATATTATGATATTATTAAAAAAAAGGTAAAAAGAAAAATAGCAATATACTATTAATATAAATTACTATAAAATTGTTATTTTAATGGCTAAAAAAGTAAGAGCTCAAAATAAAGTATGCCATCTGATTTGTCTGATAAATACGAATTTATGAAAAAAATCTTAAATCGTTAAATTTTGTATATATAAAAATGTTTGCACTTTTTCTAAAATAATATCTGGTATTCAAACTTTTATTATTTAATAAAATACAAAGGTATTCAAAAAAAAATATTCATTTACCCGTTTTGAAGACATTGAATTTTCAAAAAAAATCAATATTTTTATAAAAATCCAAAAATACTTTTTTCGAAAATTTGTATATGCAAAACTGTTTGTGTTGTAGAGGACCTCTTGTATACAAATTCTGGTGGAAATCGGAGCAGCCGAAGACCAAAAAATCGGTTCTATGTCAGGTACCGTTAATAACCTTTATAAAAAAAAATATTAGCTAAATATTTATTTTAGTAATTTTAGTACGTCGTAATTTTTTTTTGAAAATTGTTGGAGCCGTTTCACAAATCAATCAATTTGTGTATATTGGTTGTATGGTAGGTACCGTTATTTTTTTAGTTAAAAAAATTCAATCTCCCCTCTAGGGAATCACCTAAGAACCTTAAGTCCAAAGTTTGAAGCTTCATTGGTTTAGGCTGCAGGTCGAGAAACAGACAGACAGACAGAATTACCGGACCCACTTTTTTCGCGTTCTCTACCATCGTTATGTTAGGGAAAATTTTTATCTCGAGCTCGATTTTTTTTACGAATACAAAACTTGCAAGTATATCGCAAATAAAATAGCCAAAGCAATTGTCTTTAATTTGGCATAAGAACTATCGCGAAAGTCTATTGCCAGATCATGTGCGCGTCAATAGTTATCCAAGGTTAAATGTCGAAAATATCAGTCTTAGGCATAAAACTCGGAAACGGAAAATGCTATCTAAAAGTATTTCATACAACGCTTGTAGATTATGTCATTTGCCAAAAAAAAAATTATGACTATTTTTTCTTACGACCCACCATTAAGAAGATATTGACATTTCAAAAAACGTAAAATGTCGAAAATGGTCGTTTTTCACGTTTTTCAAAACATCTTAACATTACGAAAATCAAATTTCTGTTTTTTTTTTAAATTTTTACTCTTAAAGTCGTCGAAAAAAATCTTACGTTAAAACATCATAATATTCTCTTCAAAAAAATATGAAATTTTTGTCCACACGATTCATAAGTCGCAAGATATTGTGACTTCAATAGGGTCAACTGTCAAGTCAAGTCGCAATATCTTGCAACTGATGCGATATACGCAAAAAAGTGTTATAATGTTTCCTCTAGGGAATATTAAAATCTGCAAAATAGGTATAAAATATTTTCCAAAAAAATCGTCATTTAAGAGTAAAGAGCCAAAAACTGGTATTTTAGACTTTTGGTGTTTTTATTAAAGTAATGATGTCATAAAAATGATGGCTTATAGAAAAAAAAACTGTTAATGCACGCTTATATAATATTACATAATGAAACAAATTTCCTAATATAATTTTTCGATTAAGCTTAGGGTTTAAAGATAAATGATAAAAAAATATTATCTTACCATTTCTATATATCGTCAATGTCTAAAGCTAAATCCAAGTTGTTAGCTAAAAGAGCTAGTTGGTGGGATTCAGTCGTAAGTATTTATTTTTTGTGTAGGCATACCTTCATATGTATGTATTAAAAATTATTAATGTTTATTCCGAATCATTTCGTTCAATTTCCTTATATATACAATTATACAATACATGATTATGATACCAGCACAAAACTTCCAAACATTTTTCATCGGTAAATAAGTCAATACAATTATTATTATTCCAACTACTGTTCGTATACCACATGCGGGATTTATTCGAACACAAAAAGTTGGTTAATCAACTTATCGATCGACTTCAGAATGATAAAAGTTTTTGTTGGTGACATTTTTTTATTTAACCCAAAATGTATAAATATCCTCTAAAAGAAAGATTAAAGTAGCTCTATCCCTTCGAAGTTTTATTTGCCTTCATGATGTCTTTTTTTTTGCTAACGAAAATCTGGATTCGATAAACTTCGTTATTTATTGACTCAATTGAGCTCATATAAACTTTTTAAATGTTTCTTCTTGTAGCTGTTTGGAATTAAATTATTAACATCATTAAAGGGATACTCATAATTATCCACCCTTGGTTAAGATTTTACTTAAGTGTTCACTATTTCTTCTTAAATCAAATCATGTAGCGTGGGTTTAATTTGTATCATCTCTTATACGAGTTCTTTCTCCGTACCTCAAAGGTTGTTAGTTTTTAACCGTTTTCTTTATAAAAGCATTAGAAAGATGTATCTTCATCATCCCAAAAAATAATTAAACATTCTACTGCAACCCACAAAAAATGAAAATTCTAACAAATCATTTCAACTCCAATTGTGGGTTATTTTAAAATTATTTCGTTTTCACTTCTTACATCAGGAAACTATTTACCGTTAAATTTTGTTATGATTGCTTTTTTTTCGAGTATTCAAAATATGTATTTATCCTCCAAGTAACCGAACCGGAAGACATGAACGAAATGTGGTGCCTGGTCGTGCTGGTGGCAGCAGAGAAGTTTTCATCTCACTCAGTAATGATGTCCTTCCTGTTCGATAACAGTTTGTCACTCAACAGAGCACAAGAAAAGTTTGCACATCTATCCGATAGAAGATGGATATAAAAAGAAAAATGCTTGGGAAATTCTTTCTCTGTTGACGTTGTTGTTTTATTTTTTCCAATTTCATACCTTTAGCCTCAAGCTAGCGACTAAATAATAAAAGCTGGAAACTGCACTCCCAATTATCCCCCTCACTGTGAGAAGACAAAACGATGACGCTTGCATTGAAACTAAATTTATTGATTTCGTGGGGCAAAATTAAATCCTGTCATGAGCTAAATATCCGGAAAGTTGGAAGAAACTTTTCCGTTGCCTTTATTTTTTTTTTTTTTTTTGTTGGAGGGAACTTTTGGATGAAACAAAAGGACCCCGGAACAACAACCAGATACCAGACAGTATTGGTAAGGACACACAAAAAAAAAGTTCCGAAAAGAATTTTTGTTTCACTGTCATTCTGTTTGTTTTTGTTCTTTTGAATAAGCCGGGGAAAAGAACGAGAACGGTTGATGGCAGATTCAGTGGTACACAACTTGGCGAACAATAACAGTGCGGCAAGTTCAAAGTAAAAACTCCAAGGATTACAAATTTCAAAAAAGCCAAAAATAAAAGTTTTGTAAATTTTTTTTATTTCTCAGCACATACATACATATATATCTGTTGTGATCCACAAAGCAAAGTCGCTTCTTTCTGCCCCACACACATGTTTAAAGTTAGATTTTTTTTAACGACATAGTGCTTTGCCGGGGACCAAACTTTGCAATGGGAGTTAAATTTTCTAATGAGAACGACAAAATAAAATTAAACTCTTTAGCAACTTTACTGCGTTGGAGTTCTATATACCTACATGGGGAAATATTAGGAGGTTATACGAAATGATGATACATATACTGACTCGCTTCTGTGAAGTGAAAACTTTGAGGTTACTTTGTGCGTGTTTCTTTAGTTGGATGGTTTCAGATACAATTAAAAAGATATCCAGTTTGTTAGTAAAGTTTGGCTATTCTGTTGGTAGACAAAAAAAAAGAAACTTTTATTTCGATTTCATTACCAGATGCTAAGTAAATAAAATTTGAAAAAAAAACCAACGGCTATTTGATGAAGGCTCTCAAATAAATCTATTTAAAACTTTATCCCATTTGAAAGCTGATGGGAATACTAAAATTCCTGTAAGACTTATCTAAGTGCAATAAAATTTTAAGATATAGTTTTTCCGCTCAGATTTTTAAGAATCTAATATTGATCTATTCAATGTGTGCAGTGTGCATATATTATTGAGATATAGCTAGTCAGTTGTTAAAACCATATGTTTTGCCAAATTCCTGCCTGTTACGAGCAGGTGATAAATTCTTAAAGAGTATCTTTTGTCATAATAGGCAAGCAGTTGAAAAGTTTACCGCTCAAATGTTCGTATTGAAATTGTTGGTTGGTTGTCAATTAGTACACAAAAAGTGGCACTGCCATTATTATTGTGCTTCCCTTCAGCTACCATATTGATTTTTTGTTCATACTTACAACCATTAGGGTGTCATAAGGCAAACTGTCACAAACGGGTTTTTCAAAAAGTGGAATTACAACTGCTGGAAGACTTACTTATCACTTATCAATTAATTTGAGCGGTATATTATAGCAAGACATCTGCTGAACTATTTAAAACAACAATTCAAATTTTAATAACATTTATGATGCAGTATCAGTGACCCTAAGACCTTATATCTTAATAACAAAGATCCGATTGAAAGATCTCAAGAAGAACCCTTTCGGCTTTCATTTTGGAGTATGTCTCTAACGATTGTTCACTTGGTGAACAAACTAAATAAACTGCTTGACTGGATCACACAAACCTGCTCTCGTAGCTAACAACTTTGACGTACAAAGCTTTAAATTGACAATATAATGTTATTAGTGAATGATGATGTCGTAAAAACTAAAGTCGTTTGAAAATTTATGAAAAAAAATTCTAAATGGTTAAAGCGATTTTCCTTAATAAAATTGTTAAATTTTAGTAATTGATAAAATACAATTTGACACAAAATTATTTTTTTTTAATTTTGTGTCAAATTGTATTTCATCAAATACTAAATTTTGATAAACCACATTTTATTTAAGAAAATCGCTTTAACGATTTTGAATTTTTTTTTCATAAAATAAATAAAATTCATTCATCCTTTTCAAGATATCGTCGCCCGAGAATTGGTTTGTTCCATACGCCATTGACACTTTTTCGAGAAAAACGCATGTAAAGGTTTGCGTACTTGGTACTCCGAAACTGTGCGATAGGAATTTTTTTTATTTTTTTAACTTGAAGTTAGTCTTATGAGGATTTCACCTACCAATTTTCAAAGTGTTTTGCCAAGCCGTTAACAAGATATGTTAATTAGCGTAAAAGTCCACTATTTTAACTTGTGTCCCACCTCCTACATTTTGAAAATGATTTTTTTTTTCCATACACGTGAAACACAAAAACATGGATATGGCACAAAGCAATACTCATCAAATGTATATTTGAAAGGCAAGAAAGCATCTCTTTTTCAATAAAGTAAAAAAAAAAAACAAACAAAACAACCAAAACCAAAGCAGTTTTACTGCTTTGTTGACTGATTTGTTGACTGCTTTGTTTACTTGTTTTTGACGTTCTTGGGATTTTACTGTCACAACTACTGTCAGCTGAAAAGTTAAGATCAGCTGTTGAATTATCACCTTTCCGAAAAATACCTTACCTTGAAATAACTGAGTAAGTTTTAATTACTTGAAAAATATCCCGAAGACGAAGAGGAAGAACTAAGATCCCTGGGCAATAATTCGTCATCAAATGCTTAATTTGAAAAAAATATATATATTTTATATCCTGCATTTATTTTAATAAATTGGAAAAATAAGCAGGTACTTACTTAAGGATACCGCTGGCCACAGAACGAGGTTCAGATGAAACAGTGTCCTTTACAAAAAACATCCGCGATCGCACGTCCTTTCACCTTGGTAGTCAACTTAAGGCCACAACTAGCTGATTTCATACAATCGTCTCCCAATATCTACACAACTGTAATGGAGGTGGCACAAGCCAATACTAAAATTTTGTTTGTGATCATTGTCCCACATACATAGCATTTCTTTAACAAAAGTGCACGTAGGACAAACCAATTCTCAACTTTCTTAGTATTTTCTCTACCTCTTGTCGCCATGATATGCACGTGGAACAAAACAATTCTCACAAAAAAACTGCGAAAAATTGTATGGAAAAGTTGTCCCAAACGCAAAAAAATGGTTTATGGCACAAAACAATTCTAAAAACTGTTGATTTTGGTGGATATGAAACAAAATCGATGTTCGATATTTCGGGATTGGAAAGCCATGGCGCAAATCGGATCACAGATTTAGAAAGAGCATACAAAATTACCATAGAATCCATTCCTAACTCAAAAACGACAAAAGTGGCGTATGGAACAAAACAATTCTCAGGCGACGATATTTAATTTTCAAAAAAAAAAATCAATATTTTTTAAAAAACCTAAAACATATTTTTTTTTAAAAATTTCATAATATGCAAATTCGTTTAAACTAAAATAGACCTCTTGTATACAAAATTTGATTGAAATCGGTGTACCTGTTAACGATAAATCGATTCTATGACAGGAACCTTTCGTTAATAAACGTTATAAATAATTTTTTTCTTCACCAAAATATAAACTTTCCCTAATAATAACTCGTATTTTTTTCCAAAATCGTTGGAGCCATTTTAAAAAAACTGGATCGCACAAACTTGGTCTCGTAGCTAACAACTTTAACGTAGCTAGAAATTGATGATGTACATAGCTAAAGGTTCCAAACTATTATGATAGCATTAAAAATCAAAATCAAAATCAAGTATGCCATCTGATTTGATTGATAAATATAAATTTATGAAAAAAAAAACTGTTGAAGCGGTTTCTTAAAAATTAATTTTTTATATACAAAATTGTTCGCTTATTTTCAAAAATAAAATCTAGTAGGTATGCCAACATTAAGTATTTAATAAAATACAATTTTACACAAAATAAAAAAAAAATTCATTAGCCCGTTTTGAAGATACTGAATTTTCAAAAAAAAAATTTCAATATTTTCTTAAAAATCCAAAAATTATGTTTTTGAAAACTTGTATAAAATTTTTGGTTGAAAATCAACGAGAAATTTGAAAACAAAAAAATCGGTTCTATGGCAGGTACCGTTATTAACCGTTATTGGTAAAATTTGTTTTCATCAAAATATTCACCATACCTGAACTAGTAAACGCATATCTTTTTATCAAAATTCTTGGAGCAGTTTTCGAGAAAAAGCATGTTTTTCTTAACGTTTTTTCAACATTTGCATTGAAGAACGTTATTTTTTAATTTAGAAAGATGATTTTTCAAGTAAACTACAAAATAATAAAAAATCATCCTACACTTAGTTTTGAAAATATTGACCAAGTCATTTTCAAAATATTTAATTATCAAAAAAAAATTATTATTTTTTTTTTTTAATTTTCAAAAAAAAAAAAAAATTATTTTGACCACAATAATGTTTATAATTTTTAGATGTTTTACCATAAAAAAAAATTTTCACCTTTAACTTCGAGAAAATCCAAAAAAAATGTTGTTCTGCAGGTAGGTACCCCAAAATATTCAATTTATGAGAATACAAAAATCAGCACTTCCTTACTTAATTTATTTGATTTTTTTTAACAAAATCCTCTTACCCGTTTTTGAGAAAAATATTATTTTCCTTTTTGGCGAAAAAAATTGTAAGGCAGGACAGACAGACTGAATTGCGGGATCCACCTTTTTCGCTTTCTCTATAATCGTAATGTTAGGAAAAATTATTATCTCGAGTTCGATTTTTTTTTACAAATCCATAACTTACCATATAGTACCTATATCGCAAGTAAAAAACTCAATTTGTGTATATTCGTTGTATGACAGGCTTTATTTTTAGAACTAAAAAAATTCCAATTTCGCCTGTGGGAAATCAGCTAAGAACCTTAAGTCCAAAGTTTGAAGAAAATCGCTTCAGTGGCTTAGACTGCTGTTCGGGTACAGACAAAAAGACAAACAGAATTGCGGGACCCACTCTGTTCGCGTTCTCTACCATCATAATGTTAGGGAAAATTATTATCTCAAGTTCGATTTTTTTTACGATTCCAAAAATAGACCTATAGTAGGGCAAGGTGTCAACATTGGATCACTTTTTACTTCTTGCGCCGCCGTTGCTCCGACAATTATAATCAAAAGATATCCGTTTTTTTTTTCTACAACTACCTTAATGTTTCGTCCCTAACTTTAGTAACATTTTTCAAAGCAACACTTACCACGAAAATATAAAAATTTTATTTGAAAAACATTACCGTTCGATTCACTGTGTACCATGAGTGAACAGTGAATAGTAGACAATGACTCAGGGATAAGGAATCGATTTTTCCATTTTAAAAATTTGTATATCTTAAATCAATTTATTAAAAAAACACGAAAAAATAGGAAAACCCTCCGAATATAATAAAAATTTAGGATTACAAATTTGTGTTTTAAGTTATTTATTTTATTAGTTGATACAAAATATCATTTTTATCCATAAAGCAAAATAAAAAACATAACTAAATAAATAAAATAAATGAAAAACTTAAAAATTAAGATAAATGAAAAAAATTAAAATTTCATACAAAGTTCAATGTGTTTTAAAATAAAAAGTGACAGTGTAAGAGGAAATTATTCACTGTATACCCTGATCCACTGTTGACAACTTTACCCTACCTATGTATATCCCAAGTAAAAACAAAGTGATAGGGTTTTCTTAAGGCGTATATCTTGAGTTCTATCAATCGGATCATCGTCTTTCTTTTTATATGATTTTCCGATGGCATAAAAAAAATCAACTCTCTACCAATTTTCATTGAGAAAATATATTCTCGACTCTTATCTTCATTTATCCTAATTAACCATACTGAAAACCCGAATTTCAAAAAATTACGTTATATGAGTTTTATGAATAAAAGGAGAATGGGCAAGAATATATGGGACCTGGTCTACAAACTGCTAAAATAGAATAGAGAGCAGTATGGCATCAAGCTCCTTACAAAAATTCAATGGAAGAAAACATTAAGTTTTTACCAATATTTTTAATTTTCTGTGAAGCTTTTCTTATTCTTTTTGCGTTTAAACTATTTCTTTATGTTCAAGCTATTATAAAAAATCTAATACAAACATTAAGAAAAAAATATCCAAAGCTGAACGGCCGCTCTCAAGAGATGCTATTAGCAACAAATAGCTAATATTTGATTTGTATTTACTTAGAAGACAGATGAATCGACACCAGCGCCTCCTTTCAGCCACTTAGGCCTTATTTATTCGCTTTCCATTAAATTTAAATTCGATATTAAAAACTAGAAATTGATCGATTTTAAATATTTGTATTTATTCACCCTTCTTTAACGATTTAAAATGAAGTTTCATCTATTAACTAATTGCTTACTTAATTTAAAATTTGGTTTAGCTAAAATGACAAAATCCTTTTTTTAAGGGGGATATTTAGCCATAATAGAGAGTTAACGAACTGTTTCCTTTTATTCACTCTCAGTTAGCGTTGTCAGTCGATATTTTGTTTGCTTTTTTTTTGTAATCATAAAGTGCGATGTGGGAAACAAAAGCAAACAAGATTTGAAAAACCTTATGGTGCAAAAACAATCTTCAACTATTTTAATGTTTTTAATGCACTGAATATGAATCAGACCTCAAAATTACCCTGTAATGTTTGGTTTTTGAAATTCTCCAATATTATACTGTCTTGCATCGATTTTTCATTGCAATATAGAAACCTAAAGAAATTAGGGGCTGGATTTTTATTCAGTGCACACAAAATATTTTGAAAAGTAGGTATAGTTTGTATTTCCACCAAAAGGGTTTTTTTCAACTTTGCCGGTTTTGGTTATTCAAATTACTCTTTCAGATTACAAATAAAATAAGAAAACACAAAACTGACTGTCAACGCTAATTGAGAGTGAACAAACAGACGCTTTTTTAAACTTGATTTAGTGCTAAATTGATACTTCACCAGTCAAAGTAAAATAAAAATCCCAAGGATATTTTTAAAGAGAATATAAATTTAAAGCAGCAATTTAAAGCGAGCCAGTTAACTAAAGGCGAGTGAATGAATCAAAAATTAAAATTAAAAATTAAAAATTAAGTGTTCTTAATGACAATTTTATATTAAACTTGATATTAGTTAAACCGACACAACTCAATTTTTAATGGACCGTGAACAAATTGAGCCTTAATTGGTTTGCAGGAATTAAACTTACTTAGCATGGACAAATAAAAACTTATGCATTTTTTTAGTTCAATAAAATAATGAAAAAAGTGCGTATGCGCCCCAGTGTACCATTATTTTATCGTACATTTTAGAGGGAATAAGATTGCAGCATACTTATAAGAAAAAAATATTGCGGTTTGATTGTTCCTTTAGGAGGGTGAATCCATTAACTGTAAAACCCAAATAAGTGTCAAAAAACCTTTATCCGTTTAACAGCATCAAAAACTTTATTCAGAGAAGTAAGATCGTCTATGGCGGGGTCCTAGACTATTAAATGTTTCTAGTCCAAGACCTTTTGAAACTGTAACTATTTCCAAACTTGTATTGAATGCTTACAATTTTTACGTTTTTTTCCATGCGAACCACAGCACATATTTTCAACATTGATGTTCACTGTTTCATAAACAAAACGTCCCCTTACGTATGGAAATGCAATATTTCGATTTTTTAAATTATTTCTTCATATATGGCCTCGATTTATAAATATTACTCATGGAAATGGCGCCCAACATAAGTTTTTATTCTCAAACTTAGTTGCATACAGCATTCATGCATCAATATTACTAAGAATTTTCTGTTGCCATAACTTCTAGCATCAGTGTTATATTTTTTTTATATCACATGAAGTAAAATTTTTCTCGCTTGATAGTTTTATGTCAGAGAGAAAAATATTCGTGTTTGTTGATTGTAAATAGTCACATGCTTTCATCCATGACAAAAAAACAAATCACCAATCACCATCACCAATTCACCATACCAATACCAACCACCAAAAATGTGCTCTCTCTGATGTTTTTCCAACTCTGAGCTCTTGCAGACTTGCATATAAAAAAGAGAGGAGTTTTGTTTTTATTTGACGAAAAATAAGAAGGAGAAAATAAACAAAACAAAAATACTCGGTAGAAAATATTATTCATACGATTTCACCTGACATTTGGTTTTGGGTATGACCATAATCGCCATTATTTGTATGCTAGCAACAATTGATTTAGAGAGTTGCTGTTGCACTTTTTGGGTAGTAGTAATACGAGTATATACATATTTTATGTAGGCAAAAATTTTTTTTTTTTATTTTTAAAATCCACAGACTTAATACTTAAACATAAAAAAATCTTTGTATTAAAATGTGATGCGTATTGAGCTATTAAAATTTGGACTTCCTGCGAGAAGTTTGCCTACAAAATTCATATACATATAAATGATTAATAACTTTAACAAATTGAAAGATTTCAATTCAGCATTTATAGAATTTACGTGAAAAAAGACATTAATAAAATGAAAATTCAATTAAATATGAATATACTGCCTAAGCAAAATGATATAAAGGTATATTTGGGAGCAAAAGTACATTTCCGATTTTGTTAAAAAGGGCGTCACCTACATTGGTGATATCAAAACTCTGACGTGGTTCCTCTATGCAGAAGCGGATCTAGGATTTGGCTGTGGGAAGGCTTGGGTCTCCAGTTTTAGACAAACATATGAACTTTAAAAAAAAATTAAATATCTTTGTTCCAAAACGGAATATTTTTTTTCTTATACAAATCAATCAAAAATCAAAAATTATTAGATGCATTAATCAATGCTGCCGTTTGACTAATTTTGAAGCACAAATACCTACATTCTTCTATTTTTATTTTTTTTGAGTCTTTGTCAAAAAATGCAAATGCTTTCATTATTCATAAATCTTTTCAATGGAATGGTATATCCCATATTGTCCTACGCTATTTTTTTTCACAAAATACTAGAAAGAAATAAAGTTGAAAACATCTATTTTGTATACAACATAAATATATATTTTTAAGGCTTTTTTTGGAACATATACACTAAAAAATTATCAGTCTCAAAAGTTGAAAATAAGCTTTTTAAGCCACAAAGCAATCAGTTGACAAACCGACGTTTTTAATGAATTTAATAACAATTATTAATTGGTCATTGTTTTTTTTTTTTTAAAATACATATTGAGTTTTTGAAATAAATACATTTTTATCAATTATTCTAAGTAGAAGAAACAAAGATAAGTGAAGTTTCATTAGTGGCAGAAAAAAAAATATGTACTGAAAAATTATGTTGTGTTGTTATTTTATGCATATGTATTTACAGTTGTAAATAAGTAAAGTTTTAGCAATAGAATATAAATTAAGTGTTTTTTTTATTTACATATTTTCATATTTACAGTTTTAAATAAAAAAAAGTTCTAAATTCAATATTTTGAACATAAAGCTTGATAGACACGAAGAAAAAATCAATGTTCTAGAATGCCAAATAAGAAGGAAAAATATATTTTTTTTTTTTGAATGGAGGACAAAGAAAGTTGGCTGTCGGAAAACACCATTTTACAATGCCTCTGTATTATTTTCAACTAAAGTATTTCGTTAAAAGATTTGGACTTTATAATATACATAGGGTAAAATCGCTGATAACAGAATTTTTTGAATCCAATATAGTAACAAAAATAATAAACAAATTTCCATATTTGACGACATACTGAGGGAAAATGTCGAAAAAACGAAATTGTTAAAAAAAGCTGAAGCTATTAGGAACATAGACATAAGTGCAACATTCAAAATAAAATATAACCATCTGATACTCCAGGACAAACAACTATCAGAACATTAATTTATCAGCCATAAACGTCAATTTTCACACAATCGAAACGAAAATTATCTAATGAAGACGATAAAAAAACAATGGACTCAGCATCAGGTACAATCAAACACAACAAATTACCACAAAAACGCAAAACAACAGCTCGAAAAAATATCAGCTTTCGTGGAAATTATTGAGCCCCAAATTCGTATAATGAAAATAATGTGTAAATTGTCTAGCCCTCAGTTCGTTTATTTTTAAAAATTTTCTTGGCGCTTATTATTTAGCCCCAATTAATTTCTTTTTCAGAAAATAGTCTTGGGGCTTGAAAGAAATACAGCTTTCGTAGAAATAACCGAGCCCCAAATTCGTATAATGAAATTAAAGTGTAAATTGTCTAGCCCCCAGTTCGTTTATTTTTATAAATTTTCTTGGGGCTTATTATTTAGCCCCAATTTAGTTTTTTTTTTTAGGAAATAAGTCTTGCGGCTTGAAAAAATAACAGCTTTCGTAGACAAAATCGAGACCCAAATTCGTATAATGAAAATGAAGTGTAAATTGTCTAGCCCCTAGTTCGTTTCTATACTATTCTATTTTCTCTTGAGACTTAGCCGGAAACCTAGGGCTAGGGATTTAAATTATCCAGCCACAATATAGTATTTTTCACCAATTTGTCTTTGGCTTGGAAAACTACCAGTTATCTTGAAAATTATCCAGCTCTTACATCGAATAAACAAATAATGGTGTAAGGTGTTCAGCCCTAACCTCGTTTTTTTTATCAAATTTCCTTGGGGGTTGAAAGAACACTTCAAACATATTAATTGCTTAGCCCAGAATGTAAAACCTTTCAGGCTATTACGAATTGAATTTTACAAATTGGCTGTGGGGGGGGGGGGGGGCTTTAGCCCCTATAGCCCCCCCCACTGGATCCGCTACTGCCTCTATGTGTATAAACTCAATGATATTACCTATAAATTTACTCTTCAAATCAAAAAGGCACCAGAACTAAGAAAAATATATTTTTTTTTTGAATAAAGTTTTTGATGGTCTGTAAAACGGAGAAATGTTCTTTGCCAACTTTTTGGGTTCTACAATTAATCGATTAACCCTCTTAGAGGAACAACCAAACCGCAATATTTTTTTTTGTTAGTATGCTGCAATTTTATTATCTCTAAAATGTTCGATCAAATACTGGCACACTGGGGCGTATACGCACTTTTTGTCATTACTTTATTGAATTAAAAAAAAAAAAAATGTTGAACCTTGTAGAGGAAGTAAAATAAATAACTTTTGTTCTTAATCATTCTCACAAAGGATATTTTGAGACTCCTTTTATATAATCACCAATTGATCAAGAAATTGCCTTTGATATTGACATGTGGTTCTAACTATTTATAATAACTTATTTTGGCGCTCTTACGCTTTCTTATACAAAAATAGCACAAGCTAAAAATTCTATAGCATTTTTGTCAAAAAATAGCTGAACAAAAGAAAAAAATATCATCAGTCTTCAGGCTTGGAAATAATTGTAGGTTTTTGAGAAGAAGATAAACAATAACAACAATAGAAAAATTGTTTTTGTTTTTTATTAAGTGCACTTTTATTGAAATTAAATTTGGAAGGTTTCTGCAACCTATAGTGCCGATGTGTTTCGCTCTGACAACAACAATTAAGCTCTTCAGTAATTCTAACAACATGTGTCTAAGAAAGGCAACAACAATTCTTACTGAAGAGCTCAATTGTTGTTTACAGAGCAAAACACATCTGCACTATAGGTCACAAAAACGGTGTAGGGAAATAACTTCATTGGGATATAATTTCACATGGGATAAAACTTCACCACTAGTGGGAAATAAATTCATGTTTTTTGTAGTGAAGTTATTTCTCATTAGTAGTGGGAAATAACTTAACTTTTTGGTGGGAAACTATTTCACATTTGTGTGAAGTTATTTCCCTCTTGAAATATTTTCCCACGAGAAATAACTTCATTATAAAAAAGTGAAATTATTCCTCTCAGTGATGAAGTTTTTTTCCATGTGAAGTTATTTCCCGTGAAATTATTTCCCTACACCCCAAAAAACCTTCCAAATTAAGGGTTTAGAGATATTTATTTGAAAGATTAAGCTGTGATTTGTAGATGCAATTTAAATAAAAAAATGACTGTGATGTAACATAACATCAAAAATAGGGGTTACCGTTTTGTTTCCATTTTTAAAATATCTCGAAAACCGAGTTTGGATTCGAGTTCAGGACAAAACAGGCCCTAATACAACTATTAAATCCAAGACTTATTAAAAATTAATCAATTTTTTGTGTTTTTTTTGCAATCTTTCGAGGAACTCTAGGTCAAGGTTTTTACGCATGAAACACAAAATCCTGTTCTTTTCTGTTCAAATTAGATTCATTCAGCAAACTTTTTATTTCAAATATTTTTTTTTTCAAAACATCGAATTTTTAAACATAATTGTTGTTATCTACTTTGAAGTGTAATGACTTTAAAACATCATCTTCGCAATTTCAGAATACTTCAAAACTATTTTGATAGTTATGGAAAAAGGGTAACTCAGTTTCTAGTACGAAAAAGTAGCGCATGACAAGTAGTTGTGGTAGTGTTAGTGTCACTTTTAAATTTTTAAGAGAGTCATGACTGGCAAACAAGTCAGATGGTAGAAAACCCCACTGTGGCACTGTCTGTGATAAGTCTCAGTCTCTGCCTGTTTTCTATAAATATTAAGCCTGTGGTTTCTTATTAAAAAAAAAAAACATTCTCTTAATCCCTGAATTTTCTCGTTTGTCTAAATTCTAAATCCAATACACTGGCTAGGCTAACTGGCAGGTCTTAGGCTGTGTCTCTGGTGGTGTTCCCACTGTGTGTTGGAATCTCACAGAAATTACCACTTCATGTTTGTTGTCATCGTCGTCGGCTGACAAAACCTGAGACAGAGCCTGCAAGTTGTGATGATGATGGTTTGTTCTCTGTTAAGTTGCATCGGCACCAGTGCTCAGTTGTCTTCGGTGCGTCGCTGAGAGTGAATGTGTAAGCGTATGAGACGGTTATCTTCTGACTCAGAATCTCAACTATTAACCGGTTTAGCGTGTTTTTGGACAGAATTTTATACGGGAAAAAATCGAGTGAGTGTGAATATTTAAAAATACCCTGCAAAAACAAAAAAACCTAATGGAATAACATTCCACGTGGATACGTCACACATGTATATCGTTCGTTAAGTCGTCATTAAATACGTGATGTAAACTAAACTTAATGCTCTCGCTATAGTTTCTGAACGCGCTTTTTCTTCTGACAACAACTTTTTCGTACTTAGCTGATAAGTATCAGCTTGATACCAATTTTGCCTGTTGCTTGTGCATTGTGCATATATTATAAAGGTGTATCAATAACGGGGATATACTATTCACTGGAAACTTGTTGTATGTGATTGTGTATGACTGAAGTCGGTTAAGCGTAATCATTTTTATTTGTTTTGCTTTTCGTTTTATTCAAAAAAAAAAAAAAAAAACTGTTCTTCGAAAAAAACAATAGCAACACTGGATCGATGAAATACGAATTGATAAAAAAGTGTCATTTTACTGTCGGGATTGTATCTATTTTCCGCTTATTTGATTGATAAAATTTTGTTGGTGATAATTTAAAAATATAAATGATGGGATAATTTTAATTTATAGTCTGCTGAAAAAAGAAACTCTAGGGAGAACCGTTAAATCGCAAATCATAGCTTTGTGACACAATCTGGTATCTGGTTGGAAAGACCCCAAACAGACATTTCTTTGTCAAGCAAAATAAACAAAAAATCTAGTTGTGGTTACAACAACAAACCAAAGAAAAAAAAAAAAAAAGAAAAAAGCTTAACATTTCACCCATACGATCAAGATTAACAGACGAAGCGTGTTTGTGCAATCGTTTCATTTCGCGTTTAACACCAAGTGTTAGTGTGTTTTCATTTTTTTTTTTTGTTCACAAGTGCGCGAATTGTGATTGTTAATGTGTGAGTGTTAATAACAAATTGTTAAAAGTTTTCTTACAATTGGTACCTATCTAATTTTGGGGAAATAACTATTTGTTTTTAAATATAAAGTTCGGATCTTTGGATAAATAAGTCAAACACAACGGAAAATTTGCTAAGAAGTTTCTGAAGATTCGTCGATTAATTGAAACAGGTAAGACAGTCAATGATTTAAAATTCAACAGTTTAATTTAACTTGCAATTTTGAGTTGATGTTAAAATAGAAAGATATTCTGCATTTGTATAGAGGTGAGAGAAGACGTTTGAGCTTCTATCACATGAAGGTGCAAGCAGTTTTTTTTGTTGTTAGATGGTGTTTACTTATAATCCTATGGGTATTGAAATAATAACTGTTGAACCAATAACATTTTTTCAAACTATGCCCAGTGATAAAATTTATCCGAACGAATGAAATGATTATAAGGTCAAGGTAATGCAACTTGAAGGTACCTATATATAACATTCGATATGGTTGGGTGACTTCCTAAGAAATATTAAGCTTTGGTTTAAAAATAAATTGGCAATTATGTATCTGGTAAAATCTAGAAAAATAGGTAAGGTTTAAAGCTTTGAGTAGTTGCTAATATAGAAACACTATTAACTATGACGACTATAGGTATACCACATTTTGCGCAGTACCTATCTTCTTTTTCATTTCGATATGTATGTGGGTAAAATCATGCACAAAATGAACCTCGTACTTACCTCTTCAGCATCAGTTTGAATTAGCTTAAAAACAAACTCGGCATTTTAATCAAACTTGACATCATAGCTATAACTGCGATACCTAATGTTTTGGCCGAACGAGAGCACAACTGCCTTAGTGACCTTATTGACCTTATTCAACGCCTTCTAATGATGAGGACTAGGAGAAAGCTAAAATCAAAAAACCCATGGTATAGTTAAAGTAGTTCACACATTGGAATTAAGCTAGCTATTGGCTTTTTTTTATGGAAAGCATAATATGGGCAACACCACTAAATTCAATGACTTACCACCAAGGTGTGCATTTTTCCCACGACCTTGAGATAACTGCAGCAACTTGGAAAGTATATTTTTATAGTTATAAATTTATTACCAAGCACCTTCCTCTATCTTACAGTATTTTTTCAATCCAAACACTTTTTTAAAAACATTTGGATTTAGATAAATGTACTGAAAATTCCTAAAATCTAAATGACACTAATTTAAATATGTGAAGAAAACTAATATAACTCAGCTCTCGGTATGTGTATCACTGACGAACCTTTGTGGAATGATCACATATTCGACGTTGCCTAAAACGATACGAAGAGAGTTAGTTTTCTTCAAAGATGCAAGAAATTTGTCTGAGCTTCTAATTTGGCTGTTACACTTTCTTATCAGGCTCACTTCCTGAGACACGATGGCTTTCCATCCTCTACGATCACGAGAACGCTACTTGTAGTCAACTAAACCAAGTGATCTTGCATCCGCAATGGCTTGGACCTTAAACTGGAGGTTTGGTCTTCCTTTTCGTCCCGAACCTGGGGGAGGGGATTCAAAGAATCTTTAGGCTTGAGCATTGTTTTCCATTCACTCGATGTGCCCGAGCCAATGGAGTCGACGTGTTTTGATTTTCTGGATTAGAAAACATCCACATCTCTGTACAGATCATACAGTTCCTCAGTTATTATCTTCACTTCCATTCATTCTCCTCGCACATAGGACCAAATATCCGTCGAAGATTTTTTCTCTCAAAAAAGCTCAGTATCAGTTGCGTCTGTCTTGCATTCCCTCCCGCCCACCGAAACAATTTAACCGTTATACTCGTTCTTCGAGGAATACACATCAATTGACCTTTCAGCCCAACTTCAGATGTGATTATTTCTTTAGCCGCACCACACGAATGTGAAATGTTTTACTCTAGTTTTACCTGCCATTTTGATATCGAGTAGGGGAGAGGGGGACAAAACGGACTCCGGGGCAAAAAGGACTAAACCGTATTTTGGCTTCGTTTTTAACTTTATCTTATTTTCAATGACGAGAACTTATTAAAAACCTCCTTACGGACCTCTTTCCTTAGTTGCATATGTACAGTTAAGTTCGTTGTATTATTTACAATTAAACATTGAAAACAGACGTTTTACTAAAAAAAATCAACTTTTTAAAAGAAATCTAACCACACAGCTTTATTTTTGCGGGAATTTAGTTTTTAATAAAGTGATTGATTTGTTTTGGTTATGTTGGATTAATAATGCTAAGTCTTCTACTTGGCTGATGTGTTTCAGTAGCATATAGAATTTGAAAAAAACACTCATATCTAAAAACCAAAACCAAATAGATTTGTTTTTGTATAAAAAAAAAATATTAAAACAAAAACCTCACTGTGGGACAAGAAAGACCAGAGCAGCCGGGGATAAAATGATTAATTTGCCCTATAAAAAATTTTTTACGAAATTTTCAGATATCTTATTTTTTGTTTTATAAATCCATATACTGTTTTGGTTATATAGTTTCTTTTCGTCTTTTTATGCATTTTGTTAATTTTTGGCTTAAAACTTTCCTTTTGTTACTTTTCAGTTGAATAGTAAGTTTATTTTCAATAAATCGAATTTAAAACTTCATAGGAGAAATTTATTTGTTCTCTATGCTCTTAATACAATATATAAATACAAAATTTTGCTCCTTGTGTATATATTTCTTTTGTCATTGCTAAAAAAATATTGGTCTATTTTACCCCATTCAAGTGTGTGCGACTAGACGATCACCCTAAGGGATCAGATCGTATGCATCCCGGGCAAATCAGCAAATTGCTTAGCGTAGCATACTGCAGCTGAACTCGGGCGTAGGCGATGATCCGTTGGGAGATCTATCACAAAATACCCTCTTTTTCTTTAAAAATGTTCTTTTAACCCCCAGGTCAAACGAGTTATGGTATCAAAACGGCGCATTACAGCGTTAATTGGGTCATCGAGCAAGGATGCTTGTGACCGCCATCTCTACCTACCTACCCCATTCAAAAGTCCGTTTTACCCCGCTAGTGGGGTAGAGCGGACTTTTGAGATCGAGTTGTGATTTTGGTGATAACTTTATATACGTTTCTCTTACTTTAATGATCTTTTACTATGGTGAAGTTCAAATGTTAAGCTATTATTAGCAAAAAAAAATCGTTCGATTTTTAACAATATTAAAAAATTAAGGAAGGTCTGAAGCTTAAGTAGTCTTGCTTGCCCCCCTCTCCCCAACCTACCAAATTGGTCTGTATCTCCTCTTTAACCCTTTCCTTTTTTCCTACAACGCGCCCACAGTGTTTAACTACTACTACCCTAATCCAAAACCCCATATTATCAACTTCTCGATTCTGGACAAAAATTAACGAAATACGTACGTTTCATGATTTGGGGCGTTGAATGCAGTGCAGTAAAACCCGCTTAGTGAAAAAACCGGCTTATCTGAAACACTTTTTTCATCCCTGAGCATTTGACGACGAATTACATTTATAACACTCCGCTTAACCTGAGGCTACACGAGCCAGTACTGGCAAGCCAGTTCGCTACATAGATTGCCTGTCAAGTCCGTATACGTGAATATGCTGTGACGTAGGCGGCAAACAACTTGTAAGCAAGTTGCTTTCAAGTATCTGTGGTAACGTTCAGCTTTTACTAGGACAGCCTATCTAGGATTCTAAATACACAATTTTATTGAATTTGATTTGTCATCGGACTTCGATTTTTTCTTAAACAAAAAATGACGTCAAATTCTGCATCAAGTCTTGCGATGGTCAACGCATAATACTGCCAATGCGTTGACGAATGCATTGACAGACTTTTCTGTGGCGTCAAATTAGCATGGATTAATTTTCATCTAATTTCAAAAATCTAATTCAAAAAATAACAAGAACCAGTGATAGGCAATACAAGAACCATTTTCTCCTTAAGGTAGACTATTTCCTCACTATTTTCACAAATAGTCTACCTAAAGGTGGAAAAAGTCTACTTTAAGGAGCAAACGGTTCTTGTATTGCCTATCACTAGTTCCTGTTCTAGATGTAAATAAGGGCGCCACCTACATTGGTGGTATCATAACTCTGACGTTGTTCCTCTATGTGTATAAACTCAATGGGGCATATTCATAGTCGCAGATAGACCCTGGTTTAACTAAACTACAGTTTATGACAATTGTGGTTTAATGAACACAGACCGATTTTAATTAAAAACTGTTGGTTTTATATTTTTATAAGATTATTAACTTGGTATACTACACAATTAGCTTCAAATATTTTGAAATGATAAACTTAAAAAAAAAAGAATCAACGTCCGAAAATTCAACCAAAGCCATGTTTAACTTAGACCCAGGTCTAAAATGACTATGAATACGCCCCAATGCTTATAAGCCAATAATAATAAATCCAGCCCCGTTCACAAATCAGGAATTTTATATCTTGAGCCCACAATGTGCTTTGCTGAATTTTATTTTATGGCTTTTGTCTCAGTTAAACACTGAACGTACAAAAACACATATACATTTGTATGTAATATTGTCATATATGTAATATGTATAGTCAGAAAAAAACAAATGACAATTCCATCATTTTAAATATGGACTGGGCGTATAATTAATATCATAACATTTTATTTTCGAACATTATTTTTACTATTTTACATACGCATTATGTGCAAATTGGTTTCTAATCATAATTACATATTACATCACTCAATTAATTTATAAAGCGATTTATGAAAAAAAAAAAAAAAAAAAAATAATAATATCATAAAAATTATTCTGCAACAATGACAAATAGGAAAATATAGATTGTATTTTTTTTTAACCATACATTAGTTGTAGACAAACATTTATGTATGTTCTATAAATTCAATTATATAGCCTGCAATGGAAAAACTTAGAAAATTATACCCGCGCAAAGTAACAAACTGAAACTGTGATGCAAAACAAAGTTCATCACAAGAACGACATACAAGTTTACTTACTATATTTTTAAAGACGATATACTTTTATCTTGGAAATGCAACCACATCATTACTGAAGATTCATGACATACAAAACAATACTGTTTGTGACATACGAGTCTGTAGGTATGTTGGTTTCTAAGAATTTTCATCTGCAGGAATCGTTATCTATCTTATACGTTGCTAATTGTTTTTTTTTTTTTTTTTGAATAAAATTATTTTTAAATGCAAGTAAACAACAGAGGGGTGTATTCAATGTTAATAGTCACTGGGCTTTGTTCTCTCGTTTAATTTTTTTTAATTAGTGAAAAATTATACAGATCACTTTATGAATATTAATTCGGTATTGGTAGGTAAGGTACAGCTAAGACCAAAATATAAGCAGCACTCATTACTTTTAAACTTGACTGTCCTTCGTTTTTCGATTAGCCGATCACGATCTAATGTATAATTTTGTGCATTTCTCTCAATCTCTTGCAATAATTTGCACTCAATTCTTTTTGTTACTTAAAGAAGCTGGCCAAAAAATAGCAGCACGCAGAAAAAAAAAATAAAAATAGATATTTTTCTTTTGGACTGTGATTAATTAAGGTTGTTATCGCCAGCATCATTAACAAAAGGAATTAAGGTGGCATCGGAAATAACACAGAAGTAAGTGAGGATTTCTGAAAGAAAAGGGCAAGATTGGTTTCATATCAAGAGTATCACTTTATCGTTTTCAAGTTTTTATATATTTATTATTTTGTATCATGTTTTATTTTATTTTGTTGTCGTTAAAGCCTAGTACTCACCAGTGTTACTGCAGGTTTAATTTTTATTGAGTCCTGGAGGCTAAAAATTGAGTCATTTTGAAAATAAATGAGTCCCAATAAAAAATATGTTGAAGGTGTATGATAACGGCTCGCGTACACATATCCCGTCATTGTCCGAATTATGCTCGGAAGTCGTCGGCCGAATTCGGCCGATTGAATCAAACGTATGTAAAAGGAAGAGTGCGCGTACACCACTACAACCGCCATCGTCCGAACTTGTTTGGATTTCACGTCAGTTTATCAGTTATATCTTGCCAGAATAAAACGAACCGTAAGACTTTTTTCATTTTCTTAATAATAAAAATAAATACTTTGAAATCATAAAAAAAAAATATTTAAATTCATAAATATCATTAAACTAACTTATTTTGAATTCATTTTTTTTTCAAGCAAAATGAAATGAAAGCGCTTGAACCTAAAAATTGTAAAAATTATAGTATTTGTACTCTTAAAAAAATGAGTCAAATCTAAAAAAGATGAGTCCTTGAGCAAAGTTTACTTTGACTCAAATGAGTCCCAGTGGTAACACTGGTACTCACTTCAAGTGAAAATGAAATTTCCATATAAAAGTGACACATATTTCACAACACCGATGAAATTCATAACGAGAGCTGAGTACCCAAATGTGAGAGTGAAATATGAACCGGTTCAAAATTAATATCATTTCAAAATTTTCATTCCCTAACGTACGACCACTAAGAAAAAATTATAGAGTCGTGGAAAAGTGTGACATTTGTCAATAAATTGAAATAAAAGTTTGTATAATTGAATAAAAAAGCCTAAAGAATTATTTTGGATCTTACGTTTGTTTATTTTTGAATATTAAGTGTTACTGACAAGCCAAAAACCAAACCAATTAATTAAATAAGTCTTCTCAACCATTTCCAGATTCTGTAAAACTATCAGATAAATCCAATTATTTTTTTCATTCAAAGTGAGTATTAAAAATTTGCAAACTGAGGACTAAAAATTCACGTGGAGAATTAATTATGGTTTCATAATGATTATTCACGTGAATTTCAAACCGCTTTAATTTTTCATTTCACACAGAGGTGGTTACTAGGCTTAATTTATTAATATTAAAAATTCATTCAAACGAAACTGGCTATCGAAACAGAGGTAACATTTTATATTTCCGATCTTCTTTGTAATTCCTATACTTTATTTGGGTATTTTTAGCAATATTTATTGCTAGTAATGGGAAGGGCCTAACACTGTAACGAAGGCCAACGTGAAGCCATTTTACATTTGCATAAGAGTGAAAAATCGATACGAGAAATCGGACGCTCTGCAAGAATGGTTTTAATGCCATCAAACTCAAAAAATCAGCGGAAACCAGAGGGCGGCCAATAAAAATCACCAGAAGATAGAAATTGTCATTGATTAGGTGCCAGTTATAGCTATCATTGAAAAAGTTAGCTGTTGATTTTGAGACCCTTCGAATTTTTAATCATTGAATATTTTAATGCAGAAATATAGCTTACGAAAAGTTACGTTATGGGGAAGATATGGGTCGAAATGATTTATTTTTAGAGGAGGAATAATTTTAAAGTCGTAATCTATATTTCTGCATTAAAATATTCAAGGATTAAACTTTCTTAAGGTCTCAAAACCAACAGTTAACTTTTTCAATGATGGTATTCAATGATAGCTATAACTGGTCCCTTAGGAAGTGTAAATTAAATGCATTTCCTTCATCCAAAGATCTACAGCGGGAAACTGGGATCGGTGTGAGTAGCAGAATGCTGATCTACCTTCACGATCGGCAAGAAAAGTTCCGTTACTAAGTACACAGGCCAAAGCGGATTGCTTAAGCTAGGAAATATTGGAGGAATATGTAGTTTCTTTTTTAGAATTTTTATATGTTGATTAAACTAGGAATTTGGTGTCCAATTAAAATTCATGGTCTTTGGTTTATATCATTGTCTTAAGAAGAAAGTTCTACATAAATATTTAAAGAAAAACACAGCCTACAGCCATAGCTGTAGGTAAGCAAAACCCGATGTCTGAACAAAAACCGATGTTTCCTTTTGTTCCGAGATTTATGTAAATAATCTTACAGTAATTTTTTTAATTAACTGCTTTTCCCACCTAAAGGGGGGAAATTAGAATTCTATTTCCATATGACTTCTTTACTTGTTTTGGATTCGTACACAAATCGAACTCGAGATAATATTTTTCCATAAAATTACAATGATTACGCGAAGAAGGTGGTTCCCGCAATCCTGCCTGTCTGTCTGCAGACAGACAGTCTCGAATTGCAGGCTTAACCGCTAATTTCTAGTGACCTTAAAGTTTTCAGCTACAAGGGCAAGCTTAGGCAATCCAGTCGAGCAGTTTATTTCTTTTTTGAGCTCAGTGATTCCTTAGGTGTTTTGATTTTTTTCCGCGAATAACGCATTTACAGAATTAACAATACCATATTAAATAATTACCCGCTTACATCGACTATATGGAGTACAAATACAAGTTTTTTTTTTTAATTCGACGAACAAAACAAGTGCAAAATTTCTATATGATGCTATTCAAGTGAGCCTGAGTGTAGGTAAGTCAGTTTTATTATTATTTAAGCTTCAAAAACAATTTATAAGAGAAATTCCGCATTAGTTGCTTTTTAATCTGAAAGAAAAGTACAAAAAAAATAAACATTATACTGATAAATAGGTCAAAGATTAAAAAGCTGGTCTATGAAAATACACGCCAAGAAATTTTTTTTTTCTTGGCGTGTATTTTCATAGACCAGCTTGAACGGCAATCCATATACGTATGTACATATGTATATCAAATATAAAAGAACAGAAACTTCGAGTCTCCGTTTGGTATTCAATTAAAGATTTACTATTGTTTCAAGTTTAACCGACTGATTGTGAATCATATATTTACCTACCACAAAACATTGACAAAAAAAAAAGAAACAGGTTGAATTACTACAACAGTCAGGCGGTCACTTTTATAACAATTATGTGAGAGTTTTTTTTTTGTGTGAGCCACATGTTAATTTTATAAATTGAAAGACTGCTGGCTAGACAGTGTATAGTCTTTCGGTTCATAAATTGGCCATACAGCATGTTTACAAAACAATGGGAAAAACTTTTTTGTGCAAATGATAAGAGTTAGCGTCTTTCAAAGTCGACAAAAAATAAAGTCAGTCAACATTTTCCACAAACGAAATATATAAATACATATAAACCTACCTATACAGCATAATCTGTAATGACATTGTTAAAAAGTTAATCCCACCATCAAGATGGTTCTAGATAAATGAACAAAAGAGGAAGTTATTAAAGCCATTTTTGAGGTTTTTTATTTTTACTTGGCTCAACAGAGGTTTATTAAATGAAGAAGCCACAGTAAAGCAATTTAATTAATTTAAAAAATGAAAGCAAACCTTTCTTTTTTCTTATTTTTTTTTTTTTTGTAAATTTAGGTATCATAAAAAGAAAATAGGAAATCACTTTAAATGTACATATCTACCCATAATTATTTCAGCGCGTAGAATATTTAAAATATTCTATAATTAATGACTAAATAGACGCATCAGTGGTGGACTAAGCGGGTGTAGTTTGCCCCGAGCACCTTCCATAGGGGGTCATATTTTGGCTTTAAAAAGATTACTTATAATGAAATAAATTTAAGCAAATTAAGTTGGTATTGCTTATTAAACTACAAAAATAGAGTAATATTCCCGTAGAGAGGACAAATCCCATCAGGGCCTTTTTTAGTGAAAATTTGGAACTGCAGAAAATGAATTGCTATTTTTATTTATATAATTCAAAAAAAAATAAAAAAAAATCGGTGTACCTATTAAAAATATCGTGGAACTTAAAGGTATTTGCTAGATGAAGGTACGGCCTCTGCACTTTCTTCGACGTCTTTTGTTATTTTTTTTTCTGGCTGTGGGAAAACACCATTTTCCATAAACAAATAATGCTGGCATCTTTGATTTTTAATAGACTCTAGGCATCCACGCAGAAAAACAATATAGTTTTCGACAATGCACTAGAGAGTTTAACGTACATTCTGGCAAGGGGCTAGCAAGGGTAAGCAAAGGTTAGAACAAGGGCCTTAGCGATTATGAACACTTTTGCCTCGTCTGAAAAAAAAAATGAGTGAATAAGTTTGATATATTGCGTAACAAAGACATATTTAATTATGTAAAATACAGATTTCTCACACCCATAGAAAAGAGTGTGATATGAATAAAAAGACAAATGAAAGTGAGAAAAATGCTTCGTATGATGCTGAAATTGAATGGTGCTTATAAATTGTTTGTTTTTCGTGTACAAGAGACATTCCTCATGGGGTCCGAAACATGTTCAACAAGTTATTACTGAGTGTTTGAAAAGTTTCCCTCATCTAAATTGTCATCCGCTGTATTTTCAGCCTTTTGACCAGGTCAACCTCGCTCTATAGCTACGCTGACCATTAGCTACGGTGACCCATAAAGCTCGTTGTTGAATCTTCTCCTACACACTCCTCGAATACACACTGGACCGAAAATCACACGAAGAATTATTCTCTCAGAGCATCCTAGCAGATTTTCATCCGATTTTTTTCAATGTCCGTGCTTCTACCCATCGAGCAGTCTTGTATAAAGTCTCTTTGGTTCTCTGAGAGAGCTTGCTATTCATATAAATACCATCTAATTAGTATAAATGTATCACACACAATGTCATTTTTCGTTCGAACAAAAAATATGTAGTTGTGAAGTTTTATTGTGATCACTTCATTTTTAATTTTATTTAATTTTTTACTCCGACTCACAGAGTGGTTTCTCCCATAGGCCAAAATTTCAAGGTAAAATAAATTAATTTAATTTTTAATGCAATAATTATCTATGATAACGGGACAATAAAGTGACAGTAAGGTTTCTCCTCTAAAATAAGTTGTTGGCAGTCAGTCCCGTCAAGAGATCTGATGTGGAAGGTTCATTTTGGAAAAAAGGTGATGTGAGTAATAAAATAGTGTACCCATAGCTTTAAAATAATTTTCTTTAAAAAACATAAATATTTTTTTATTTTAACCTCTATTGAAAATGGTGGTGTTTCGAGTCGCGAATCCTTTATCAACCCTTAATTTATTATTTGAACTTCTTTAAGTACCCATTTTTGCACAATGCACATTAGTTTAAAGTTTTTAGTGCTCCTTTTATTGGCTACATTAAATTATTGCGACTTTATTTTTAGATAACCAAATGGATATGCCTACACAAAATGGATATGCCTACACAAAAAAATGTTTTTTTCCACAATCATCTTACAAATTTTATGATTTGTCTCACTTTGGATTTTATTGCTCCTTTTTCCCTCATAAAAACCTCTATCCCAGCCTAATTGTATTCCAATCGACTTCGATACAGTATAGAAGTATACCTAAAATGGTTATAAAAAAGCCATAACAGTTCCTTCATCAGTCCATTTTGTAGCTATATTCCTTATTATTACTATTAATGCCCGGCTATATTTTATCATAGAAAACTCAGTAAATAAAACTGAGATACATTCGCATTTGTAATAGGTATGGGAAAGGTACTATGAAAAGCTCACTCTATATTTATATTGCCGTCAGCAAGCAGGCCAGGCAAAACTCTCTACCAAGCCAATATAAATAAATCATAAAAAAAGTATAAAATACATTAAACCTGTCTTCGCCCCTGTGAGGTTATTTCCGGTTATTTTTTTTTTTGTATTGCTTACAGCTCATTTCCAAAGGTTCCTCGTTGCCCTTGCTTTATATGTACCTAGTAACCCCTGGACACATTCTTACAATAAGAACAAAAAAATATATATATTTATGACCACTGCAAACGCAACGTTGTTGTTGAAATAGCTTATACAAAGCTTTCATATTTCACATAGAAGTGTATTCTACTCGTACCTAGAAACCTAACCTTAAGTCTGGCTACACTTTTTCCACCCACCTCTAAAGACAGCCACTTAACGGATTATAGAAACACTTAAACGGGGGATCGTATTACATTTTTATCCTTTATCGCCAACCCTTTTCATTCATAAGGAATGAATTTCGATTTATGAGTTGAGTATACAATTTCTTATATGATGGGGTTCTATTTACCTACATAAACCTACCTTTTACCTCACATACGCCCTACCTACCGCTAACTTGCAGTTTAAGTCTATCCTTGCAAGGAGTTATACCAAAAGGACAAGACCAATAACTATAACTGAGGAAATAATGATTTAATGGCTGACTTTCAGAGTGCCACGAGCTCGGGGAACACTATCCAGAAACAAGGTTACCAACATCGACTATTAAACATATCCTTTTGAAAAGAAGAGCTTTTAAATTTTACAATGTACCTTACATTTTTTTGATTTTCTTATGTGAAAATATCATATCAAGAACAAAATACATGACCAAATCCAGCTAATATTTTCTAATGGGTCATTATGTCCATAAATCAGTTGTGGGCTTTTAACCTACTCTTGTGGGCGAAAACTCCACATAAAGTGGGTCATAACTCCCTAATATAATTGAAATGGGTTTTAAAGCCCACAATTGTATTGACCTTGAAGAGGCGTATAACAAGGCATTCGCCAATATCAACAGCCTTCTTGTGAAACAGTGCCTTGTGTGGTTCTAAGGATTTCGATTTTTCTTATGGTCCTCTGTCCCGTTCACGCAACCCTGTTGATTCCCTTACATAAGGGTATCTTAGGTAAGAGCCCAGGGACGAATTTCTTGGACAACAGTTCTTTGAAATTCTGACCAAAAAAAGTGGGTCATAAGGCCAGAAAACTACATTGCACTACAATTGATATGCGGACTTATAACCCGAAAAAGTGAGCCAAAGTTCCGTTACGGACTTTGGGTTTGTGTCAACAAATTCCTTGGAAAATAGTTCCTTGAAATTCTGAACTACATAAGTGGGTCTTTAGACCACAATGGATGTGCCAGAAGTCCAGATGAATTGATATGTGGACTTATAACCCGAAAAAGTGAGCCAAAGTTCCAAAGTTCAACTTGTACTTTTAAATTGAATTATGTCAACAAATTTCTTGAAACAGGAAAATAGTCCTTGCGATTCTGAACTACATAAGTGGGTCATAACACCATAATGGATGGGTCAGCAGACTGAAGGAATTACGTGTAGAATTTGTCTTAACCAGAGGTGATAACCACATGAATGCTACACCAAAAGAACAGGAATATCCCCCTGATTATAAAAATGTGTGTCCAAGACATTTTGGTTTCAGCCTTGTGCTTGCCAGACACTTTAACTTTTCTCAAAGAATTCTTGAACTTAAAACCTTAACAAATTTGTTCCTATGAGGTATAACCAAAAATTGACAATTGGTTTGTGGACTTATAACCCTCAAAATGGCTCAAAATTCCGTTGTGAATATTTCGGGCGTAGGACTTCTGACACTCTTCACTTGGACATAATTTACTGAGATTTCTTGGAAAATGGATGTGGGAGAAGTCCACAGGAATTACATCTAATTTTTGCGGAATTAAGTGGACATTTGGCCTGTGGACCAAATTTATCGGAAAACAGTTTCTTAAAACTCTGATGACCTAATAATTTGGTCATAAGTAGGGCTGGCCACGAGACGAGAAAAGTCGCGGTCTCGATCTCGGTCTCGCATGACGAGACCGAGACGAGACGAGACGAGACGAGACTGCCTCTTGAGCAACCGAGACGAGAGATTTGGACCGAAATTTACAGAGAGTCTAATAAATTAAAAAATTCAATTTTTAACCTTCACCAGTACTGAATTTTAAAGCAACATAACCTGTAAGTTATTAGCTTATAGGTTGGTCCTTCCTACCATCAACTCTCCAAGTCCTATGAATAATAGATACCTACCTTTTTTTTTTAATAGATTTATGTTGGCTACCATATTTGATGGAGTTAACGCAGCTGTGTGCTAGTGCATGTGGTGTACATGCAGCACAGCACCATTCGTTAGGTAACGATGGCTTTGCTTTTGTTTATCTCCCGCGAATTGTGAAAATGAAAATGAACATAGCACAAACATAAAACAAAAAAAAAGAAAAATAATAAGAAGACAAAACTGCATGACGCGTCATTCATCATTGTGTTGGCTCTGTTGGCAAGTTTATCCAACCAACCATAACCAACAAACTTACCCCCAATAACGACGCGACGTGGAGCCTTCCCTATTTTCCCGCCAAAAAGTGTAGCATGGTGTATTTCTTGTGGTGGCAAGAAAGTCTTTTAAGAGGAGAAACAAGAAACAAAAACAAAATAAAAACCTAAACAGACAGAGAACGAGTATAATACGAGACGAATAGTATAGTTGTTTTATTCCAGTTTAATTTCATTTTTGCCATTAAGGATAACGACATGAAGGATATCCTTAAGTGTTTGCTTTTACTTCCAGTTCCTAGAGTGAATTCCCGTTTTGTTTGTTTTTGTTGTTGTTGTTGTTTTTTTTACTATTGTTTCTGGCATACTATCTTGAACTGTGCTTGGTATTTGGCCAACACTTTTTAATTAAGCTCTTACTTTTCCTTTCAACTTTATACTCACTGTTGATTCAGACGAAAAGCGTTTTAGAACAAAGTAGGTACAGTTAAATTGCATATGCAAAGCATCCAGTTTATATTTTCACACGACCCCTACCACATCACCACCCTATTCATTTTAGCCTTTTTTGGATAGACTTTGTTTATAAGTGTGTGTGTGTGAGTGTGCTGAAATAATTGTATAGTGGTTTTTGATGATGAAAAATTTCTTTGATGCAACGTTCTGGAAAACAGGGAAAAACACTCTTTTTAGAGTTAATGGTTGGTTGCACAAATGACAGACAGAATATATAGAATAGGGTGTTTTAATTAATTTTGATATATAATCAAGGACACATTTCAAAAACAGGCATTGCGGATAGAGTTGGCATTAAATTGGATGCCATTAACATCATTTTTGTTTATAATGTGGTTTTTGTCCAAAATAGATGGCTTTTTATGTACCTATGTATGCTGATGCACAGAAAAAAAAAACAGAATTTAAAATGTGGCTTAAGCGATAAATGTTAGGTATAAGCACTTGTTATTCCGGTTATGATTAGTTTTATAATAATTGCCTGTTTTGCATTATAGAAACTTCAAAATAATTTATTCTTGACCATTAAATAGCAACAAAACTAACTGTCGAGATCAGTGTTTCAGTGCATGTATTGGCTTCTTAGCAAACAAAATAGATAGGTGGTAGTGCGGTCGTATTAATAACAAATTGTATACATTATGTTTTGTATCAGCATAAATATGTATACCTACGTATATTTTGTCCTGAGCGAAATTACGCATATTCACCATACATTTTGGTTCATCAGTGTTAGAAAAATGAATGAGGGAACGGATCCACCATAGGGAAGTGTTTTTCAAACTTGCATGTAAATCAGAATAAAAAACCATCCCCATGCAATACTTAAAGTCACGAGTTTATGCTCTGATATTTGCCCATGTTTATAATAGAAAAAAGTAAAATAGGCTTGCTTGCTGCGTCACAGCCAGGTGCATCGTGTACCCCCACAAATCATTTTCTTCTACCCACAAGCGCACGTACCTTATTTTTGAAAACAGTGCCCTTGCCCTTAAAAATACGATTTAATAGTAGTAGTATAGTATATTAGTAGTAGTAGTATAGTTAATTGTTCATACAAATTTTAAAAGCAATATTTTTTAACTTTTTTGAAAAAACTAGATAAAACCAAAATCATTGTATCGCAGCTATCCGTTCTAAGATGAGCTTAAATACAAATTTGAACTTGTATCCCCTAGGGAATCTCACAAAAACGCTTCACACCATATTTAAACCGTTTAGGCTCTAGCTCGATGTACATCAGGAAGCACAGATGCACAGACAAGCAAATTTGTCCAACCGTTTAGGTTCTAGCTCGATGTACATCAGGACGCACAGACGCACTGACGCACGGACAAACAGACCGACGGAAATCTTTATGAAAAGCACTTATTTCGACTTCTCCATCATCGTTGTGTTATATTTTTTATGAAATTTTTTTTGACACGAAATTAGTCATTTCCATATATAGCAAGTAAAATTCTTTATTGATAGTAATCAAAATATATTAACAGTTACAGCCAGGTGCAGAACATACCCCCAGAAATCGCCTTTCCCTTTCCTCTAAGGGTATACGCGTGCCACACTGTTACAACACTGCTCTTGAGGAACAAACAAACATCGTTAACCAAATATGTCGTATTTTCATTCTCTCTAAAAATAACAATCAAATGGTATTTGATGTATAATAGAGTTTTAAACAAAATTCAATAAATTTATAAAAAGTGCAGCAAACTTACAAAAACTAAAAAATGGGCACGACTTAATCGCACAAATTTGCTCTCGTAACTTACAACTTTAACGTAGCTTGAAGTGGACAATGTGCGTATGTATTTGGTTCCATAACATTATAGCCCAGTCAATAATTACAAAAAAGGGCTAAATTCGTAAAGCGGGATGTAGTTTTGCATTTTTGATATGTTGTTGGGGCATATTAGAGTAGTATATAGCCAACTTCGAAAAACCTATGCTCGCTGCACGAAAAATGCAACAGTGAAAAAAACAGTAAGACCACCCCATTTTTTCCGACATTTTCCTTTATAATTTTGGAAATATGTAACTTAGGAAAAAATGATTCACCATTAACTTGTTTGCTATACAATTTTCTACAAGACCACATCAGCTTTGAATTCATGCATGTTATATATGTGTTGCTATCTAACCATGAATTAAAAAGAAAAAATCTGAAAAACTAAGTTATTTTGAAGCAGTCAAGAAATATGTCAAACATTTTCCAATTCAGCTAAAAATTTGAAATCAAACAATAGTCTAGAGCAGTCTTTCCCAACGTGGGGCTCTCGCCCCAACGGGGGGCGGTTTGATAGTAAAAGGGGGCAATTTAAAGTTATGCTGCATAACACTTCTCTCCGGAAAAACTATGCTTCTTGTGTTCCACCCTTAAAGATATATTTCGGAACGTACATAGGATCTGCTTTTGCATTAATCAATTGTATCAACTGTTACCAACTTCACTTCACTCAATGACACTACTTGGCGACAAATATGAATCAATTTATTTTTTCACGTTGATTTCTAACCGAAATCAAATACCCCAATGCAACCAAAAAGACAAAATAACTGTTTTATTACCTTTTCCATCTTGGTATGAACTGAATGTGGATTAAGTGCCATAATTAATTTTGCTGATAATAAAAAAGAAATTGCATGGATATAACAAAACGGGGAGACTTAAGACTGTAGCTGGATTTGCAGGAGGCATTAAGCGCAAGGGAAGGGATTTAAATATAATTATAATTTTTTTTATACATATATAAAAATTCTTTAACATAAAATAATTAATATTTTTTAAAAAATCCAAAAAATATTTTTTCGAAAAATTGTATATGCAAAGTTGTTAAAATTGTAAAGGACCACTGATATAAAAAATTTCTTTGAAATCAGTGTACCCGTAAACGAGAAATTTGAAAACCAAAAAATGGGTTTTGACAGCAAACAAAATATTAATTGTAGTAATTAAAGTAGTAGCCCCGTAGCGTAATGGTTAGTGCGTTCGACTGTCACGCTGGAGGTCTGGGATCGCTTCCCAGCCCCGTCCACCTAAAAACTATAAAGTTTTTTTTTCAGGGCTACTGCCTCTTGCGAGGAATTGACAAATCCTCCCAAAAGTATCACTTGTCACGAATAAGTGCTTCTCGTATAGCCGTTCGGATTCGGCATAAAATTGTAGGTCCCTTCCATTCCTGTCGAAAGGCGCACACAGGAATGGTTGCGAGTTGTTAGTCACTAGGCCCTGGTTCTTCATGAGCCGTTGTGCCACCCGATTTATTTTTTATTTTTTTAATTAAAGTAGCTCGTATTTGTTTTTTTTTTTTTGAAAATCGTTAGAGCCGTTTTTAAAATAAATCAATGTTTGTATATATTGGTTGTATGGCAGGTACCGTTATTTTTTGAACTTAAAAAAAAATTTTCAATTTCCCATCTAGGGAATTCCATAAAAACCTTAAGTCCAAAGTTTGAAGAAAATCGCTTCAGCCGTTTAGACTGCAGGTCGAGGTACAGACTAACAGACTGACAGACTGACAGACTGACATACTGACAGACTGACAGACTGACAGACTGACAGACTGACAGACTGACAGACTGACAGACTGACAGACTGACAGACTGACAGACTGACAGACTGACAGACTGACAGACTGACAGACTGACAGACTGACAGACTGACAGACTGACAGACTGACAGACTGACAGACTGACAGACTGACAGACTGACAGACTGACAGACTGACAGACTGACAGACTGACAGACTGACAGACTGACAGACTGACAGACTGACAGACTGACAGACTGACAGACTGACAGACTGATAGACTGACAGACTGACAGACTGACAGACTGACAGACTGACAGACTGACAGACTGACAGACTGACAGACTGACAGACTGACAGACTGACAGACTGACAGACTGACAGACTGAAAGACTGACAGATTGACAGACTGACAGACTGACAGACTGACAGATTGACAGACTGACAGACTGACAGACGGACAGAATTGCGAGGCCCACTTTCTTCGCGTTCTCTATCATAGTAATGTTAGGGAAAACTATTATCTCGAGTTTTTTTTTGCACTAATACTAAACTTACCCTTCTACTTATATCGGAAGTAAAAAAACAATTTATTTAATGAACCAAATGCATATTAATTTGAAAAAATAAAAATTACCAACAACTGATAAAACAGATATGTACTTCCTTTGTAATAATTTTCTTATAACAGAAAGGAGACCACATAAACAGCAAAGCGCCGCCGACGAGATAGCAAAACCGCAAGATATCAAACCGGGAACTAACAACCAAGACACAGCATTTATTTTGATAGTTGCGGTGGTGTATAAATTATGCGAAACGATTTTCATGCAAACGGTCATAACCCGTAAGCAAGATCTGCTTATACCCCAAAGTCATTGACCATTAAATGCGATACAAAGTATTGACTGCGTAGACTTGCTTCGCAAAGTAAAGCTGAACACAAACCAATCGCGTCTTAGATCTATACCACTCTTCCGGATACACCATCACCGAACTGAGTACGGCCAAAATGAACCACTTACAAGAATGCTTAGAAGTGCTAACAACTCAACTATCTTTGATTTAAGTAGTACAAAAACTGCCCTAAAGAATGCTCTCCAATAATTATCCCTTCAATTCCCAACCCATAGCCTTCCACACAAATCTATTATTACTATTATTATTTATTTATTATTAATCTAGTTTTAAGAATTTTGTTGTTTAGTTTTAAGTTATACATGCTTGAATTAAGCTAAATAAATAAATAAATAAATAAATAAATATATGCAAAGCGAGTTCACCTAGTCGGCTGATATTTTCTCATATGAGATATGAGCTCAGATATAATTTATGTTCAACTCAACTAAGTCAGAGTATACAAAGCTTTATTTGTTTCACAATAAATCTACTTCGAGGCAAACCGCATACATTTTTTGTTTGAAGTTTTTTGGAAATAGGTGCAAGCAAAAAATCCACATTACTTTTTTTTCACAAACGTGTCTTAGGCCCAGGGCCTCATCACGTTAAACAAAAACGATTGAACGATTTCATTTTGAATACAGCTGTCTTTATTATATTCTGCAGAAGTGATATCGATATCGTCTGATCGTTTTCGTCTTACATGATGAGGCCCCAGTTTTTCAGTTTGAGATATTATCCAAGTTTCGGAGTTAAACTCAAGTTAACCCTTCGAATTTTGCAAGTTAACTTGAGTTTAACTTTAAGCTCGTAAGTAAAAACTGAATTTCAGAGGTGAGATTGCCTTATATACTAAGAGCCCAGGGCCGCTAGATATACGTCACATTATCAAAGCTAAGATTTTTTCTGCGAACAGATACTATGGTAGCTAAGAACAAATGGATACTAAGAATCTTCAATCCGGGTGCAATTAAGAGGTAGCGAGTGTTAAAGTTGCATACAAATGTTGCAACATTGCGTTATTTTATCAAAGCTGAATTTTTGATGTGTCTTAAGGGATGGTGTCATTAATTTTATTGTACCCTTGCCAGACATCTACAGTGGGGCCTAACGTGAGCCAGACACTTAAAATATGTCAAACTAATCGTGCCATTTACGTTGTAGTTTTCTAGCTAATATTTATATGTTTTATGGGCAACTGTTTCAAAATAATTTCCCATCAGCTATACATTTACAGTGGGGCGTATTCATCAGCCAGACATTTAAAAACAGCTAAAATTAGCGACAAAATCACGTTTTAGTAACAAAGAATTATTATTTTGATAGTTTCAAGGTGATGTAAGGCCCCGCTGTATGTGTCTTGCTGATAAGAAAATATTGTAGAAAATTTTCCCACAGAAAACAAAAAATCTTGATTTGATTCTGTTATGTAAATGGCACGATTAGTTTGAGAGATTTGAAGTGTCTGGCTCACGTTAGGTCCCACTGTAGATGTCTGGAAAGTGTCAAATAAATTAAATGACACCATCCCCTAACACATATCAAAATTTCAGCTTTGATAAAATAACGCAATGTTGCAACATTTGTATGCAACTTTAACACTCGCCACCTCTTAATTGCACCCGGATTGAAGATTCTTAGTATCCATTTGTTCTTAGCTACCATAGTATCTGTTCGCAGAAAAAATCTCAGCTTTGATAAAATGACGTATGTCTGGCGGCCCTGGGCTCTTACTCTATTACTAAGTACCCGAATTTCGAATCTACGAATTTGTATATCTGAGAAGACCATAGTCGTGTACCTAGCCTAGAGTTCAATTAGCTTCTATGAAGAGACATTCCGAATTATTTCATTCATTTAAAAATTATTCCAAGCTTTTTCACACTGCTAAGTTTTCTCTTTGTGGTTAGAAGTCGTGAAATATTGCATACTTTGTATCTGGTATCAATTTTCAAGTGAGCATAATATTTTGTTGAAAAACTTATTCCATTTTAAAAACAATTTTCTTAATATGTACATATGTATTAAGAATTATTTTTCAATATTTCGCACAAAAGCCCAAATTAGCTACGTATCTAGAATGATTTTGATTCCCTCGACAACTGACAACTGATACCTTCACTGACACACACACACACACACACACACCCATACAAATCCCTCTAAATGTTTGAAGTTTCATTCGTAAATTAACTTGACATCACCCACAAGAAGATACAAATAAAAAGTCCTTGAGGCATCGCAGTACCTACCGCACAAGTGCAAATATCGTTTCTCCTGTGTGATTCGCATGGCTGATCTCCGACAGTATTCCCTAAGTTATATGTGTTTGTATGTGCCATAACGGTTGCCACAAAATTTATAAATTCATTGCAATCTGGTTTGATTTAACACTTCAACTACCTTTACCTTTATATCAGAGCCATAGCAAAAGATTGTACAATACTTATAGGTATTAGAGTGATGTACCAAAAGCAAAGTTAAATATTCCCCCTGCCCCACTACTTGCATCTCCTCTTCTGTCTTCTGTGGTTGACAAAAAAAAAGTAAAATTTTGAATTTTACCGTCGTCTGCGACGCGATAGATGGGGAGGATGGATGATTCAGAAAACTTCTTCCACGTCAACATTTTTGATGAAAGGGTTAAACGTCGAATAGGAAGGGGAGGTGAAGAGGAAAAATTTATTTTTATATGAAAGAAAACTAACAAGAAAACTTTTCCAACTGCCAATTAAATTCTTCCCAGTAGGTACGCCTCGGCTCGACACGGATGTCTGTCGAAGTTTACAAAAACGTTCTATTTCAACCCTGAATGTCCCGAACACACGGCCCGACCGCCCCACTAGAAGTCAGGAGCACCGATTCCGTCATCAGAAACTTCACGCCCGCTCAAAGTTAAATAATTCGAAATTATTATTTATACTTGTGAGTTTTTTTAAAAGTCCATACCAACCCCCTTAACCATTCATTACTGCGATGGTAACTAAAGCCTGCCTATACCTACGTAGAGTTTAAGTAGGGAATGTGGTGTATGGAGGGGATGGGGTTTGCTGCGAGCCTCAAGGAAGGAATTTTATGAGGGCATAGGACTTTTTCCTATTTACTTTATCTTTAGAAGCGGAATCGTATGTGAGTACCCACAATATAGGTGGCGTGCGTGTGTATTCATAAAGCACGTACTCTGACTTAAGTTGTCGCTTATCACGGTTTCGTAGGCACATAAGTGGAGACTTTCACATCGTTACTCATCTTTGTGTTATTCTTTTTTCATTTATAATTTAATTCTGCCTCCTGCCTACTCGGTTTCCTTGCCATCATCACTCAAAAACTCCCTCTGTGCTCCTGTGAGCCTGTGAGTATATTCGAACTCCGTTCCATTCAATAACAAACTCCCTGTTCTGCGTTATACGGTCCTTGAAATAAGCTATGAATAAAAAAGTATTTTAATTTCAAATAAAGATTTTAAAAATGAATTTGAGAACAATATTATGTATTTATATATATTTCGAGGCTAGAGTGATTTTTGTATTCTTATTGGGGTTGGTATGATGTTTTGTGTGATATGAATTTAGGTAGGTGTATTTGTGTGTATTCGACTATTTAGGAAAAGAAAGAGATTAAAGAACTTTTAGGTAAAAGTGACAGTCGTTCGATTTGGGGTGTTTTTTTTTGTTTTCTTTCTTCACCCATCATCAGAGAATGTTTACCTAGGAAACGTGCATTTTGTAAGTGTCTAAAAAGTTGAGATGAATAAGTGGCATGTGTGTGCGCGCTGTCAAAATTTGGAGTGGGATTTAATATTTTTAAGTTATTTGTCGGTCTAAGGAATTTATGTCTGGAAATCGAAATGGCTCGTTGTCATGAATGGATTATAAGCGTGTGGATTTAAAAAATCATTCAAGCTAACAATTTTCTGGCAGCTGTACATGAAGTTTGATACTTAATACTCGTACATAGAGTTTTCTATAAATATATTGAAGTCGAAAAAATTGGTTTTAAAATCGAGGATTTAAATACAAAAATAATAGAGTTCTATGTATATATTGACTTTATGGCATGACAAAGGATAGGAGACTTACAATAAAGTCAGGGAAGTATTCAGGCTTGTGACCTTGAAAAAGTAGATAATATCTACTTGCCACCGAATTATTATTATCTGACAAGTTTTCCTCGTCCAGATTTTCCCCACTGAAAATTTACTAGGGCCTTGCCCAAAGTAACAAAAAAAGTAACAAAACAAAGTAACACAAAGAAACTTGGAAATTTTCCAGCGGGGAAACTTCTCAACATGTGCTGGGAATTAAGCCTAATAGTAATTGCTGTAATTTAAATCAACACAAGCCAATTTTTCGTTAAACAGCAGTTAAACATTATCCACATTTTAAAAAAAATGCTTAACTCACCTTTAACTTTCGAGCTCTCGTGTAACCATGGATTAAGTGATGATAACTCGTGAATTAAAACTTATATTTAATTTTATTATTTAACCCTATTCTAAACCACCTGCTTTCTTGAGGGAGGGAGCTCCTAAGTGGCAAAAATCTAACTCCGAAAGCGATCGTCCCTGCGACTTATGATCCAAAGAATTCAAAAATTCTGTGGGATAGCTGGTGGCTTCGTTTTCATCCATGACGGATTCCACGGATTTGAATAAATGTATAACAACGAAAACTGCTCGTGAACTCAGCCAATCATGGTGTACATAATTTTGAGCGATATTCGGAAAAACATTCGTGATGAGCTCTTCTGGCGTTGTTGTAAAGTGGCAAAAATTTAGTGGAAATTCAATCAGGCCGGTGACTAAGTCCACTGGTATAACACCATCGCCAATAATTGCCTGGAGAACTCTGCAGCGAACTGGTCATTTCGTAAAGCGACTCGCATGTTTGTTTTCAATTGCAATTTCAGGCAAGCGTTCAATTCATCTGTCGGAGTTGATCTTGGAATAACAGACAGAGTTTGACAAAAATCGCCTGACAGTAAAATCATTGTACCACCGAAACGTCATTGATCATTTCGTAAATCTTTCAACCTACGATTTAGGACTTTCAATGCGCATTTGTGAGCCATTGTGCACTTGTCCTAGATGATAATCTTACATTGCTGCAAAACTTTCGCCATCGCAGAGTTTTTTGAAATGTTGCACGCAGGTTCTTCATTCACTTGCAGGTTCAATGCAGAATGAGCTGTTCGACCGCCTTCTTACAACGTCGCCGCTTTCCCAGAAGAGGCGAGTGCTAAACCAATCTCAGATCTTGAACGAATAGTAGACAAAAAAAGTGAAATCAGGAATGTTTTTTTCCAGTTCCACCGGGTGCATCAAGGAAGAAAATGCTACCGTTTCGGTTATCAACTGCCTGCAGTAAATCATCGTACAACTGCTTTTTTTCTTGATTTAACATTGACATATTTGTTCGAACTGCTTGACTCAATGCGACTCGATCGAAATCCCTTTCTCGCTCAATTTCTCGATTGAATGCGTCATACATTGGCCGATTTGGTGGTGGCATTCCCAATTTGCACAACAAATAGCCACTCATAAGCAGACACATATATTTAATCAAAATCAAAGCTTGGTTGCGCATTTCATCAGACATTTCTAGTTCACACCCCGACTCCACAGGCCATGAAAGATGTCCATAATCCAATCTACAATCCAATCCACAATCTGATTTTTATGGAAATGTTCCATAGTCCGGCCATCGTTCATGGCCTGTGAAGTCGGGGTGTCATTATCATTAGTCACACTGCGGATTCGATGCAAAATATCGTCAGCCATAATCAAATTACCCAAATCCAATTGCACAAGAACGAAATCAAAAGCACAATCTTCACAATTTAATTTTTCAATAGTGAAATTACATACATACATAAATAAAATTGATAGAAATGACAATGAATCGCACTTGATAAACATACAAATACTTTGAGCACAATTAAAATTAAAAAAAAAATTAATTAAATTTTATTTATAAGGATTTTTGTATGAACTAAAGTTCATACGATGCAGTCACGCTGCGCAGACAATAATTAACATTGGAAAATTTGAATGTAACAACAACAACTAAAGTGTTCTACTACCAAGTTATTTTTGGCTGAAGTTATAGCTATCCCCTTGTATGACCAACGAATTGTTGGCATATGAATCGGGTACGGAGAAAAAAGAAAGAAACCGAATGTGACAACAGCAAGCTTGTGTGCTCTCATAAAAATGCTAGTCGTTCAAATGCATCTGATAAGCAACAAAACCTGCACTGAGATGGAGCTTGACATGTGGCTTCGGTAACGCGATGGGTAGGCCGTCGGCTTTTGAATTCCAGTCACAGCTGATGTCTTAAGTTGAATCCCCATGACGGGCAAAGCTTTTCAAATAAAAATGAAGATATTAAGACTCAGCACAACATAAAGAAGTCTGATGATCGGGGTGGCACTCGTGAAATAGCTATAACTTCAGCCAAAAATAACTTGTTGGTAGAATACTTTAGTTGTTGTTGTTGTTACATTCAAATTTTTCAATGTAAATTTTATATTAATTGACCGCACGCAATAGCAAATACAATTCAATTTGAATGACGGAACGAAAAGGACACCTCATATTCTTTCCTTAGGCCATCACGAATCCATCAATCTCAAAATCTTGAAAATCAAACGATGTTCCGGGATTACCAATTTTTATGAAAATTTTGGAGGATTTTCTTCCAGCTCTTCCTGGGCTAATACGAATTTTTTTAAGCCCCAAATCGTGAAAATCAAAGTAACTGTTGTCAAGTAATGCACTAAAAAGCGGATGTTCCCGGATTTCCAATTTTCCGGGATTTTCCTCAAGTGTCCTATGTCAATACGAATCCATCAAGCCCTAAATCGTGAAAATCGAACTTTCCATTCTCGATTTATAAGTGCACACACGGACGACATTTCTCTTTAATAAGATAAGAAGAATCCGGATGATTCTTTCAGCAATCGGTGGATTATCATCAGCATAATTTTTTTCTTGTTTTTATCAAAACGTTTTTTTTTTTTTTATTTTCCTATATTTTTAAAAGCAAAAGTCCTAGACTTATTTGGTTTTCAGTTGTTTGAGTTTTCGTCACCATTATCTTTTGCGTTAGTTTCCAAATCTCAGCAGATGGTCTTCATAATGTCTAAGTCCCCTTTCATATAAGGAAACTGAGTTGCCACCAATTTTTAGTTTGTAGGCGAGAAGGGCGTAAGGGAAGGAACAAAATCAGTACTCACACCCTTCTCGCCTGCAAACTAGCTAGTCTCTGGCAACTCAGTTTCCTTGTGTGAAAGTGGTCTAAGTCTTGAGGCTATTACTTCATAGTTACAGTTTCTTTACATTTTTTAAAAGCGTTTTCTATTCATTGTTTTCTTGTAGAAATTCGGCTCCTAACCTTTAGAACCTCATAATATATGGGATATTCACAAAAAAGTATGCCATCTAAAAGGTCAGTAATTGGTCAAAAAAGGTCAAATAGTTTCAGTGTGCAGCCACAGGAAATTTTTAATCAGTGGTTACAGTTTTTTCAAGGTCACCAACTATTTTTGGCACCTCATTTATTGGATATTCGCAAAAAAAAAACGTACCATTAGAAAGGCCACCGACTTGTGATAAAAGGTCAGCTGGTTTCAGTAATTGGTCAGCCATAGTTTATTTTTAATGAATTTTTAAAGTTTGTTCCAAGGTCACAGTATAAGACTTTTAGCACCTCATTTATATAATTCAAAAAAAAAAATAGTACGCCATCTAAAAGGTCAGTAATTGGTCAAAAAAGGTCAGCTACTTTCAGTAATTGGTCAGCAATAGATATTTTTTAATAATTTTTTTAAAAAGTTTCAAGGTCAAAACTATTATTAGCACCTCATTTATGGGGTATTCGAAAAAAAATATACCATCTGAAAGGTTACCTAGACCTCATAAAAGGTCAACTAATTTCAGTAATTGGTCAGCCATAGTTTTTGTTTAATTGAATTTTTAAAATTTATTTTTTCAAGGTCGTATGAGACTTTACACCTCGTTTGTAGGATATTCCCAAAAGAAGTATACTATTTGAAAGGCCAACGACTCGTGATAAAATATCAGCTTATTTCAGTAATTGGTCAGCCATAGGTTATTTTATATGAATTTTTGAAGTTTTTTGTTTTTCAAGGACGTATGAGACTTTTAGCACGTTGTACCAGGGTCTTGTTGCGTATTACAACAGTTTTAGTAGGCATAAATTCATTATACAGATGCCCAATAAGCATCTCAATAAGCAATTCAGCTTATCATTAGGATCAGCAATTAGTCTACAAAGCTTATAATTAAGAGTTTATGGTGTCAAATAAGAGTATTAACTTGGAAGATTTATAGAGCAATAGCGCAGTTAGAGAATGACACAGTTTTCAGAGAAACAAAAATGTAAATGACCACTTTTATGTTGACTGTGAACTAGGATTATTATTAAGATAATAAATAATTCATTAATTTAATCTCAAATAATGTCAAACCACAAGTGCACTAAACTCGCGCACTATACAGAAACTAGGCAGGTAAAGAAACGGAAAACACTGGCTTTAGCTATGGAGCCATGATAAAAAGCGTCTATACTCATGTTGAGAACACATGACTTGAAGATCGCCTAAGCTCTTGATTAATTTTGAATTCGCTTTCCAGATTGCCGGTCAACAATAAGTATGTACGTTTTCGAATGAGTTTTCAAGCAATTTTGTTAACGGTCATTTACAGAAATATATGTCTGTAATAATCCACAATCGTACACCGATCTTTCGTTTCTTCTTTAATATCAATAAAGCATCCATACACCAATTTCGTTAACTTAAGCTCTGAGTCCCCTTTCTGGAGTTAGCAGAAACTTTTAGTTTGATGGAGCAAGAAGGGCGTAAGGGGAGACTCGTTTTCCCTCCACTTCCTATTGTAAAAGGGGACTTAGGGTTCTGTCAATATCTGTCAAAGTATTAAGATGAGCATGTGGAGCAAATGGTGAATTTTGTGAACAATCCGTCTAATTTTTTTTCAAATTCAAACATTTTATTAAGCACATCAAACCGCAGTTTTTGTTTTGTTTCGGAGTCTCCAAAAACTCGGTCATCACGAAGGACTATTTTCAGCATTAAGGCTCTCCCAAACCAATGCGGAACATTCGTTGCGGTGAAGAAACATTCGTTGCGGTGAAGAAACATTCGCATGTCAAAATTTATTTACATGGTGATATATGAGAGTGCCCACACCAACGCGGCGGAGAAACATATGAATTAATTTTGACTGACGAATGTTTCTTCGCCGCAACGAATGTTTCGCATTGGTTTAGGAGAGCCTTTAGTCCGCTTGATTTTAATAATGTGCCGAGTCTCAAAAGACAGCGTTGTATTTGCCTAACCACCATGGGGTAGTAATTTTTGATTGATACACTGGTAATTTTGGTGTTTTGGAGTATAACCACCTACCTGATCCTTATTACGTATTAAATTTATCCAAAAAGTTGTTTTGTTTGTTGTTGTGTTTTCTCAATTCTTGCACTTGATCAGGGTGCTGCATAAATTGGCTAGATACTCTTTGTTTGTCGTCCATCATTTCATTTGTTTCTATTCGCATAAGTAAATTATTTTCTGTGGTCTCTTTTTGTGTAGTTTCTATTTGATTTTCCAGAAATTCAAATTTTTTTGGACACCAGAAAGAGTCTTTCCTTGATAATAGCTTTCAGGTTAACGTTTTCCTTCTGTATACAATGAGTGTTTGATGGAGGTAGATACAGGTAGACTTTTATTTTTTTGTGTTCACCTTCGAAATATTTATCTAAAACAAGAAGGAGAAGTTTTTTTTAAAAATAAACGGTGTTCTATCTTGGATTACCAATAATATTATAAATAATAAAACTTAAATAATCTTAAAGTTTGGTATATTTGAATAAATGGCACCTTAAGTGGTAAACACTGTGATAAGCGATGAAGTGATGTAACCGTACACTGTCCAATAACATAGACATCAAGCAAACATAATGATAGTGGTAAGAGTACCTACCAGGGTTGCAAATAGTTAATTACATTTGTAATTTAATTACATTTTAATTACCGATTACATTTGTAATAAGTAATTAAATAAAATCTAATTACCCATTACATTTGCAATATGTAATTAAAAAATATCTAATTATCCATTACATCTTCAAAATGTAATGGAAAAAAATTGAATTACCCATTATATTTTCAAAGTAGTAGCCCGTAGCGTAATGGTTAGTGCGTTCGACTGTCACGCTGGATGTCTGGGATCGCTTCGCAGCCGCGTCCACCTAAAAAAACTTAGTTTTTTTTCAGGGCTACTGCCTCTTGCGAGGAATTGACAAATCCTCCAAGAGTATCACTTGTCACGAATAAGTGCTTCTCGTCTAGCCGTTCGGAATCGGCATAAAATTGTAGGTCCCTTCCATTTCTGTCGAAATGCGCACACAGGAATGGTTGCGAGTTGTTAGTCACTAGGCCCTAGTTCTTCATGAGCCCTTGTGCCACCCGATTTTTTTTTTATATTACATTTTCAAAATGTAATGAAAAAAAAATTTCCATTACATTCTAAAAATGTAATGGAAACAAATTTAATTATCCATTACATTCTTAAAATGTAATGGACAAAAATTTAACTATCCATTACATTTTTGAAATGTAATTCAAAAATATCTAATTACCTATTACATATGTAATATGTAATTAAATATTATTTAATTCCAACTGTAATATGTAATTAGATATTTTTTAATAACAAAGTAGAAATGTAATGGGTAATTAGATATTTTTTAATTACATATTAAAAATGTAATAGGTAATTAGATTTTATTTAATTACATATTTAAAAGAGTAATGGGTAATTTGTAATCGGGTGATTAAATATTTTACAACGCTGGTACCTACACTAAAATACTTTTTTTTCAGAAAGGTGTTCCTCACTTTCTTCTATTTCACATGCCATATGCCCTCGGTCAGAAACCATCTAAGAGATTTCTAGATTTCTATTAATCTTTATTTTATAACTTCAAGGCTTTCGCCCTAAAACCTTGTCTTAGATTCTCAAAAATATAAATACCTGCACGTGCATTTAAAGTCAATAATATAAGAAAAACGTAAATAACATCACCTCATAAAATATTTGTATTCCCCTTACGTCTTAAACAAGCAACCGTGAATATGAAAATTCCCTTAAATTTTTATTAATAAAGTTCTTTAAATTGATGCCTTAATCCGGCCGCCCGCCATCAACATTACCGCCCAAGATGGCAAAGCCAGACAACCTTGTTCAAATACACATATGAAAACAAAAAAATAAAAAATCAATAATCCACGTTCAGGATATCATTTTCTTTTTTAAGTAAAATATGTATACAAATCCTTTTTACCATCATCGTCTTCATCATCATCATCGTCGTTATAGGATCAAAAGCCATTCAATATGGCGTAATGATATCCGATAATTAATTTGTTTTTCACAACAACATCATTGTCTGGATTGATAAAGAAAGTAAGAACGCTGGTGTCCCTTTAACGACCACCACAATAACATAATATGATAACATCCTACAAAGGCAAATCCCTTTCCCCCAAATACCTGATATTTATATTTGTGTACAAACAAACCTTAAAACTAACAAAAAAAAAAAAACAAAGACAACATCTAAATCCCAAAAGATCTATTAGATTTAGATATGTGTGTAGGAAGGTAGGACGTAGGTACATCAGCAGCGTGCCGCATCCTGTAGTTTCTATTTTTATTTTTTTTTTTTTGTTTAACATGAAACATATTCAATGTCCATGGCATGGGATGCAGGTTAAAGTCGTTAGAAGAACCCTTGTCGCTACTCGCTACCAGGGACCGCAGGTCATTTTTATTCCCCACAAACGTATTACATTTCGTGTTTTTCCTTTTTTTTAATTTGGAAAATTTCAGTTTCGATGTGTTGTTGTGGTGGTGATGGCGGGCGGAGAGAAAAGATAAGAACACTATCTATATGTACCTTAGCTATAGGTTAGGTATGCAAACAAGAACATCAAAGAATAATAATGTCCTACTGGGAATCTTTTACAAGGACTTTTTTTATTTTTATTTTGAAGAAAAAATAAAAACGAAAAATATTCTCCCTCTCGGAATCCGTGTTTATTTTTCCCATGGAACAGACATCGGCATCAGACACTTAACTTTCCTACAGTTTTATTTTTTTTTTTCTTATGAAAGTTATTTCGGTCACAGTGGACTAATGAAGGGAAATTTTATTAATATAGAAAACGTGGTGTTTTTTTTTTTTTTTTTTGAGATAGGTACCTATTTATTGACGTACATTTGTTATTGAAGTAAATCAAAGGTAAACAACAATTTAATCTTCTCTAATTAATTTGGCCAATATTATTTTATACCTTTTATAATCCTGTTCTTAAGAAATTATCGAATACCAATTCTAGTTTTGCCCAAAGGCCGATATTCGAGTGCCCTTCACTCCATATGTTTTTTTTTCTTGGCTTAAAACTTCAAAGCACACTTCGTCGCTAATGCTGGCAAAAAGATGAGACTCGGCGAGACTTTCGTAAGTCCCGATCTCGTCACCGAAAAATACGATTTCCGGACAACCTGCTGATTATTGGAACGAAATATTTTCTTTACGTTATTTTATTAAACTCTCTGTAATTTCGGTGTAGTAGCCCGTAGCGTAATGGTTAGTGCGTTCGAATGTCACGCTGGAGGTCTTGGGACTCATCACGTAAAACAAAAACGATCGAACGATATCGTTTTGAAAATACCTGTCTTTATTTTTCTCTACAGAAATGATAGAGCTATCAATATAAAATACAATATCGACCTATCGTTTTCATTTTACGTGATGAGGCTACTGGGTTCACTTCCCAGCCTCGTCCACTTAAAAACTAAAAACTCAGGGCTAGTAGTGTACGCAGGATTTTGTTTGGGGGGGGGGGGGCTCAGTCTCAATTTTAGTGTAATTTTTTTAAGGTATCACAAAATAGCAAACAAAATTAAAGCCCTTCGTATTATCAACCACCAGAAATTTAATTTCAATAGAACAAAAAAAAAACACACAAAATACTCCCAAAGTTGTGAAATGAATTTTACCTTTCTTGCTTTGTAATCAAATATTTTTTGTAAAAATCAAATTTGACAAAAATCCACTTTATGGACTCGATTTGAACAACGTCAACGGTAATAGGGGTAGGTGAAAAGTGTATTCACATTTTAATAAACACACATTTCCGCTTTTTCTATAAATAATAGCATAGACACGCAAAACTATAACAAAACAAATTATTATTGAGAATTTGTTTTCACTCTCTCAAAAAACACGGCTAATAACATTTATTAGGTCTGTTCATTTAATTTGAGTTTCTGTGATTTTTTGTCCAAAGTCCTATCAAGTTCATATAAAAGAAATGAAATTGATAGAACTTGGGAACGAAATGCACAGAAAATCGCAGAAATTTAGGGTAAAGGTACAGACATTATTAAAGTTTAAAGTAGCAGAAGCAGTAGCTATACAATGAAAAAAATGGTAACACTTTTCAAGGGAATTCTCATAATACAAATTAGTATTGGGGCGTTTCATAGTGGTTTCGCTAAACTTATGTTTTATTTAAGTACAGTTTTAATAAGATCAATTATAACAATTTATTCCAATTCGATTTCTATACTTATCAAAATAGAAGTTTATTAAATTATTGAACGTCAAACATAGTGCATTGAACAAAACTCAAATAAATGTTAAGGTTATATTTTAAGTTTAAATTAATCATAATAGTTTAAGACGACTATGAATACGGCCCTTTAACTTTAAAAAGAGAGTTTGAGAAGATTGTCTACCTCTGATACAAGTCAAAGGCAGTTTTTCGAAATGTCATCAATTGATTTTACAGCTTTCTTAATGCCTTATGTCGTAGCATTAGAAATAACAACAACAAATATTTTTTGAAAATTTGATACGTTCACTGAGCGTGAAGATACTGCTTCAAGCATAACCAAAGCACTTCAACACACTAAAAAGCGATAAAAAAAGAGAAGATACTAAGAGAATGTATTGTCTTAATAAGTGCACTGCATTTTTTGTTATTTTATTGCGGCTTTTTTTTAATGGGAAGAGAAGGAAAAAATTAAATGTGTGAAATCATTTTGCGAATTTTGACTGTTTGCAAGGGAATTTTGTTTGGGGCTATTCCATTATCGAGGGTGCAACATTTAGACAGACTTTAAGTATTTTTATAATAAAATAAAAGAATATTTTAATGAAATTATTCCTTGAAGGGTAACATTTTCAACTATTCACTTGGGATTCATTTATAAAACTCAAATTAAATAAATAAATCGTCAGAAAAAAGGGTTTCAAAGTGCGATCGCGGGTGCAACGAATTTGGCCCACCTATCTTGATCATAGTTAGAAAAACACAAAAGTCTGTTAATTGTGAAACATTTATTATTTTCTTCTTTCGTTTTATTGAACGACATTGATTCAATCAACTAAAGACATTCAAATTAAGATAAAAAACAAAAATCAACAACGATTTTTTCACTTTTTAAGCAATCGCGGGTGCAACATCAAATTTTCGCGGGTGCAAAGCGTCTTACTTTTATGAATATTGATATCAGTAACACGATATAAATGAACTGGAAAAGAGATTAAATAACATATATTGCTAGTCAGTACCGTTCTCTATTAATTATTAGTTTGTTTTTTTTTTTTTTCAAATACGTCCAATATTTGCGAAAAATACTGTGGTGCAATTCTCTTATCGCTGGAGCAAAATGAGACACCTTTGAGTATATTATAATTAAATATAAAAATATCTTAATGAAATTATTGCTTGAAGGGCTACATTTTAACCTATTCCCTACGTAGAAGTGCTCTGCATTAGGGCTGGCCACGAGATGAGACTCGGCGAGACTTTTGGAAGTCTCGGGCTCTTTAAAATCGAAAATTTTATACTCGTCTCGGTCTCGTCTCGGTCTCGTGTCGATCTCGTCTCGGCTCGTCTTCGAAAAATACGATATCCGGACAACCTGTTGATTATTGGAACGTCAAACTATAATTTGTCCCCCATATAGTTTGAATATGAGCAGGAGAAAATAAATATTTAACTGAAATTGGATTTTTCAATTTATTAGACTCGCTGTAAATTTCGGTTCGTCATGCGAGACCGAGACGGTCTCCCTAGCCAGCCCTACTCTGCATGAAGTTCAGCATTTTTTCAAGCCCGCGCCTATATTTTTGTGAAGCAGTCTCTTTCCTTACTTCCCTGCATTTTATATTAAATTGTAAAAAAAAACAATCTTGAAAAACAAAATTTATTATTCAAGGCATTTTATTAATAAAATATGATACATCACTCAATAATGTTAGTTGTCGATAAGTTGCACCCGCGATCCTAATTTAGCGATCGCGGGTGCAACCAATTTGAATCAACGTTTTTTTTTACTTCAACGTACAATTTACTCCTAATAACGACTGGTTAAATTTTGTTTTTAATTTATTCTTACTTTTACAAAGTTTCACTAAAGTTAACACTTTATTTCTATGGGAAAAACAAACTTTTATATATTTTATATCGCGGGTGCAACAAACTTACAATGGCTATTTGCAATCAATAAAAGTTAAAAAAATAATAATAAAAATGTATATGTTTTTATGTAATCGATTGTATAACATTTGTGACAAGATGTCTACCATAACCATAATCATAACCTCAAACTATCGGTAATGTCTTTTTCGGGCTTTTGTTAGCAGCTATGATATTTGCAGTTCATACTGACTCTTCGTATGACAATGTTGCAAGGCGCAAAAAAAGTGTTTTCTTTACAGTAGGTATCATTTTTTTGCATTGGTATACAAAAAAATTAAAAATATTGTAATTTATAAATTGATGACGAAAATCGTCTATAGCGGAATCGCCCTTTGGGTTTCTATGAATACTGAGATACGTTTGAAATGTCAAACAAAATCTAGATTACGTGTGGTATGAACTAATGATTTCAATACGACATCCATGTCTATAGTTTTTTTTTTTAATTAAAATTGAAAATACTGCTAAAGTTTAAAATTAACAAAAATATAATTTGAACTAAAAATAATAAAAATCTTACTTCGATGATATCTGAAATCTTAGCACAGTATACCATATTGCTTGGGGGGGCTCAAGCCCCCTAAGACCCCCCCTCTGCATACGCCACTGCTCAGGGCTACTGCCTCTTGCGAGGAATTGACAAATCCCCCAAGAGTATCACTTGTCATGAATAAGTGCTTCTCGTCAGCCGTTCGGATTCGGCATAAAATTGTAGGTCCCTTCCATTCCTGCCGACACGCGCACACAGGAAGGAGGTTGCGAGTTCTTAGTCACTAGGCCCTGGTTCTTCACGAGCCGTTGGGCCACCCAATTTATTTTAATATATTTTGATGGCAAATAATAAATAATTTTATTTCCAACAAATTGAGTTATAACAAATTTGCACCCCAAACTGTTTGTTTTGGAGATATAGATTAATTCGCGTATTCCAAAATGGTGGATTTCCACAGGGGTATGGCATATGGATGGCGTCCCGAAAAACAGGACTTAATCTTTCCTAATAGTCCTTTTTCAGGTATACAAAATTCAGCCGTCCTTTATTTCGTTCTACAAAAAAATATATCTTTCCTGTGCTAAAACTGGCTTTTTTTGAAACAGTTGTAGGTATGCTACTTGAATCAATAAAAATATTGTATAAAAAAGGGATTGGCAATGCTTTTTAAATAAAAATTAACATGATTTTCTTAATGCAGCCCCAATAAAAAAATCAAGTTGATTTAGGTCTGGTGAACGGGGTGGCCATAAAATTGGCCAGACCTCATGTCCATCTGCCTGTATCTCCGGCATATTTGTAATGCAGCAGCTTGCACAAGATTTCATACCTCCTCTGAGAAGCTGATCGGCTTGCTGTATTCGATTTATTTAATGCACCTCTTATAAGAAAATTAATTTGGTAATAACCACTACCAAAATATTTGATGTTTTTTTAAAAGGCCAATTGAAGAGGTATAATTCAAAACAAGCTCAAAAAATGTAGCCGTTGTTTTGCACATTGTTAACATGTAATGTTGCATTCGGCCCTAGAAGTTAAAAGCTTATATAAAGACTCAGCAGCACATACAAAGAAGTCTGATGATCGGGTTGATACTCGTGAAATAGCTATTAAAAGACCAAAAAGTAACTTGTTGGTAGAACACTTAAGTTATTGTCCTTTAATTAAAAATGTTCAATAAGGATAGATTTTCCCTCTAATAACCATAACCTAGTTTTTGTCTCTATAAAAGCAGTAGCCATCACACAAAGTGTGCTTCAAATGATTTGGTTATAGACCACCCACGACCCACCTAAAACTCCAATGAAACCGAGAATAAAAAACCATTCACAGCTCCAGAGCTTATCCTCCAAATATTATTTGGATGCGAACTTTAATTAATTATTATGATTTTAAGCGCAGGAGAAAACTTAACTTCCCATTAGAAAATAGTTTGGCAAGGACAAATTAAAAAAAAAATCTTTAAAATTCACACTATTTTTTAGTTTGATTTAAACAATAGCAGTGCAGCTCCTATTTTAATACCTCACTAGTTTTTAGTATTTTCAAAGAAAAATCAGGTCTTCTTGAGAACGAAAATTTAGATTTTACTCGTAATGATTTAGTTATAAATTTATCATATTTTTTTATCATGATGCCAAGATTTAACAAAATCCTTTCTCGTAAACACCAGATGATCTAGGAATAAGAATTTATGCGGAAGGTTTTCTTTTGAAAATAAAAATTTGTTACACAGTTTCTCATTACTCGTTAGGTTTTTTTCTTTACTATTCTCAGTGTAGGTATAAAACAAATGGCGAAGAAACAAAAATCTTAATGTAAACGCAAGTATTTCCAAGACAAAGTTGTGATGTTAATTTATTTTGTTTCAATTTTGTTTGTTTTTTGAGATAAGACTTCCGGAAATTTACGGCCCAGAGAAAACCAGGAAGTAGAAGAATTTAGCCAGATAGAGTGAATGTGCACTTTTTGTACGAAGAAAATTCATTACGAACACGTTTTTTTTAGTTTTCTTTTGAAATTTATTATTTTTTGTTTACTTCTTTGGTTTGTTTGGGTTTGGCTCTTTCACAGGTTGTTGGTCATTGTTTTCTATATATGTTATGCAACTCCGTTCCAATGAGTGATTCGAAAGGGAAAGACGTGTGGGTTGTGTTACAACAGCAGCGGTACAAAATAATGTGATGGTTTCGGTTGAGTATACGTTGTTGTTTGTTTTGAAAGAGTTTTTTTTTTTTTTGTTGAATAAGAATATAAATGTAGTCGGACCTTTAGTTGCACTTGGGAGTAATTTGTCAATGGCTATTTTTTTTTTGTTAAGAACCGTAAACTAACAGGTGGCTTGTCTAGGTAGCAAAGCAGAATATTTTCATGTCTGAGGTAAACAAAATTGTCGAATTTGCTGCTTGAATTGATGACAGAAATATTCTTCTATGCGTAAATGCAGGCACGCGGCCCCCATTTATTTATAAATGAAACTCGAGAAGTTTTAATAAAAACAAAATGTAGGAGTTGCATTTGCCGAGGGTTTTATTATACTCGTCAACTCCAAATACCACAAATATTTGATAATTAACTGGTAGAACAGTATTACCGCTGGCGAGGCGGTAATAAAAATTTATTATTTTGGCTATAGAAATATTTCGTTTTAAAAGAAAATGTAACTCTCTTACGAAAACTGTTATTAATTTTCTTTTAATTCGCCGCCCCTTAGCAAAGTTTTTCAAGGGTTTCAAAAACAAATTTAGTTTTTTTTTTTTTAATTTCATTTATACATTTTATACTTTTAAGAAGCTTCTCTGTTAAGTATTGAACACAAAAATCAATGGACTGTTTTCAAGAAAATTAAAAACCGAAAAGTGTTTTTTAGAAAATATGAAAAATATCAAAATAGGCTAATTTTCAAATCGAAAAATTGTTCTTGGAGTGATGTATGTGGGTGCATATGTACGTTTCTTCGTACACGTTTCTTCTTTGGGATACCTCTTTCGTTCACCATATCTTGAGAGCGAATAAAGGTATCGACTTCGGATGAATTTTAATTCACAGATAGTGATGTCAAAACGTGCAGAAAGGCTTTTCAAAAAAAAATTAATGATTATTTTCTACAGTGATTATAAAAAAAAAAAACTGTACAAAATTATTCGTCTCAAATGTCTGAAGAACAAACAACGCTATCGACTTCAGATTAATTTTATTTTACACATAATGAACAATTGATAAGACTTAAAAAAAATCAATTGATATTTTTGTTTTAAATAAAAGAAAATTCTGAAAATTATTTAAAAATATATTTCCGTTTTATATATTTTGAAAAAAAAAATTATATTGACTTCGGACAGATTTTATTCGACCTATAATGTCATTATTGAAAATTGATAGGATGTTGAAAAAAAACCAAATGATATTTTTTTTCTGCTTACAAGGTCATGGTTACAATTTGATTTTTAGACTTAATAAAAAAAATCAATGTTTTCTTAATCAAAAATTCCAAAAAAGAAACTTCTAAAATTTTTTCCAATTTCGTTTTTTCCACAATGTTTCGAGGTCAAATGGCCCAATCTTTCTTTAACTTGATTCCATCTAAAAAAAATAGCAAGATTGGATCGCACAAACAGGCTCTCATAGCTTACAACTTTAACGTAGCTTGAAGTTGACAATGTGCATATGTATTGTTCCAAAATATTATGATATCACTAAAAAAAAGTTTAAAAAACAAGTAAAAATGTAAATTACTACTATAAATTTGTTATTTAAATACAAAGCTACAACAGATAGAGCTAAAAAAATGTAGGCCATCTGATTTGTTTGATAAAAAAATTTCAAAAATCGTTAGAGCGGTTTTCTTAAAAATTAGTTTTTTATATATATCTAATAATTATTCTTGAATTTTTTTTAAAATAAAATTGGTATGCCAACTTTTGGAATTAAATAAAATATAATTTTATACAATATTAAAAAAAATATTCATTGACCAGTTTTCAAGATATTGAATTTTCAAAAAAATAATTTCATTATTTTTTTTAAATCCAAAAATAATTTTTTCGAAAAACTGTAGACATAAGCAATTTTTTTTTAAATTGTAAGGAAGCTCTCACATACAAAAATTTGTTGAAATCGGTGTAGCCGTAAACGAAAAATTTGAAAATAAAAAAATCGGTTCTATGACAGGTACCTACCGTTAATAACCGTTATAATTTTTTTTTGTCTACCAAAATATTTACTCTAGTAATTATAGTAGCTCGTAGTTGTTTTTTTGTTGCAAAATCGTAACAGCAGTTTTTGAAATGAATCAAGTTTTGTATATTGGTTGTATAGCAGGTACCGTTATTTTTTGAGATAAGAAAATGTCAATTTCGCTTTAGGAAATCACATCAGAACCTTAAGTTTGAAGAAAATCGTTTTAGCCGGTTAGGCTGCAGGTCGAGGTTCAGACAGACAGACGGACAGAATTGCGAGAACAACTTTTTTCGCTTTCTTTATTACCGTATTGTTAGGGAAAATTATTATTTCGAGTTCGATTTTTTGCAAAATAAACTTGCCCTATACTACGTATATCGCAAGTAAAAAATCTAGTAAGGTGTTCGAAGATCTTGATTTGGTGATTTTCTTTTAACAAAATAACAAGGGCACCAATGGAAACTACCAGTGTGGGTCACACCCAGCCTCTTGTTTAAAAAAAAAAAATCTGCATCTGCATGTGTAGATATATCTCAAAAAAAAAAAAAAGGTGAAAATTTATACGAAGTGGAATTCCAACTCAGTTTAGGAACCTACTTCAGAAAAACGTGGGTAAAGTCTGTTTTCTGAACCAAAAATGCTGTCGAACTTTAATTTCTCGATTTAAGAATTTAAATATTTAAAATCATTGAGGAATTATATTTTGTCAACATTTATTTCTCTTCATATATTTTTTTTTTAAACATTTGAACGAAATAAAAATGCACGAATTGTTTCCAAAGTATTATTAAAAATGTTTTCATTTTTGAATGCTTTATTCAGCTGGCTTGTCAGGGACTCCAAAAATCACTAACTAATGGCCAAACACTGTTTGCAAAACAAAATAATAGCTTTTTTTCCTGAGAAATTAAATTTTTCAGACGAAACTCATTTGCATTTTTATTTAGCTTCAATAATAATCATAATCAAAATACTGCAACACAAAGCTTTTATAAATATATTCTTCTAATAATATTTCATGGCAAGTAAAATCTATATTTAATTCAAATGATGTTCGTTGTATTTTGTTTAAATCGTTGATAATTTGAATTACACCCAAAGGAAAACCTCTATAAAATTAACCTAAATTGTGGTTTAAACTTAATCTTAATAGGACCAATGTCGTTTTGGACCCTGGACGTTCTATAAGGTAAATAAATGCCTTAGATTTATAAGGTAAATAAAATTTGCCTTAGTTTTTGGTAAAAGTAAGCGAATGGAATGGAAAACAAAAATGAATAGCCGAGGATGGAGTAGCACTCCGAAACGCGTCGTCAAAAGTTGTGATATTAAGTTTTAATTCAAATAAAAAGTGCAGGTTACCTCAACTCCAGAAAATATTGTGTTTCGCCCAAGGTATAACAGTGGGCTCTACAGTCAGTCTGTTATACCCTACTAAGGCAAAAATTTGAGTCGATGTTTACTGACTCTTATTAAAATCACAGCAAGAAGATACTGTGATTTTTTTATTATTCTAGGGAAATTTGTTTAAATTCATGCACCCAGAAAATAACTACCCGTGGTAAAAATCGACCAAAATTTGTGTCTTAGTATAGGGTATGACAGACTGAAACTGACCAAAATTAGTGTCTTAGTATAGGGTATGACAGACTGACTGAAGACCCCACTGTCGTATCTGGGTGAAACACATTTATTTCTGGAGTTGAGGTCACTTGCACTTTTTAATTGAATTATATTTATTCGCTCCACTTAAAACAGAAGTAATTCTAATATTAAAATTTGTTCATCTTCTTTATTATAAAACCTAAGAGAGTTACGTGTGAAAGTAGAAATTAAATTTTTTTTGAACTACCCTAATTGTCCTGATTGTTGCCAAATCCAACTCCGAGCGAAGAAATTCCACCAATGGGGCTTGCGTGGATTAGTCACATCGAAGACTTTATTAGCTAGAATGTGCCGCTGCAGGGGTGTTGTTTGGAAGGATGTGTCGTTGAGGGGATGTTACTTTGCGGGGATGGTGCTTTCCGGGGATGTTACTTTGCGACGATTTGTTGTTGCGAGGGTGTGTAGGTGCGGCGATGTTGTACTGCGAAGATGTTGCTTGCGAAGATGTGTCGTGCGAAGATTAGTATGATACTCTTTTGAATACCCAAGCAAAATATTGTCTCAGACTTTTTTCCCATCAAAAATCTTAATTCCCTGGACTGAAAATATTTCACCTTGGGGTGATTAAGGCAATTGAACAATGTTTTTTTTTCTTAGTGTTAATATTTTTATTTTACTTCTTAACCAAATATAATAATCTCTAAAATTTTATTCCTAAATTATTATTTTTAAATCGTATTTCTTATGATTGTAATTAAAATCCTATCTTGTTTAAAGGATGATGTATCTATTGCTATTTCTAGAAACTTGATTGACAAAAAAATATCAAAATTAGCATAAGTCGCTGCTCGGAAATTTATAATTTGCATTATAAAAATGAAGAAAAAACCCAAGATCAATAAATTCTGGACACATATATAAATGATATAAAAGCAAAAACTGAAGCCATAAAATGATCCACCTATAAGTCAAAGCTTTTGTTAACTTTTTTCAGATACGAGAACAAATATTAAATACAAAAAAATGTTACCACAACCGCACGCGGGGGTGTAAACAAAAACGCATATATTATAAGATTTCTAGCATTTATAGCTATACACATTTTTTTCCAAAAGCTGTTTTCGCTTGCACGCAACCATTGTTATCGTGTGAAGCTTAAAGTCTGAAGCTTCACATACATATAGACAAATTTTGACGTAATAGAAAAACCAACATTAACAACAACTCTTCATTGATTTAAAGCGTTCATCGATTCGGTCTTACATTTCATTGTCTGTTTTGTTATTTTGTGTTGTTGTGTTGTTAACTTAAAAATAAAAAAAAATCGTTGGCAAACAATAGTTATTTAGCACAGCAAGTCGCTATGGTTGTTCACATGCCTAAAGCCATCCTTTTATTTGCATATAGGTACTCATTTATTAATTATGGCTTTAGACTTTCGTTACTTTTCGTGTTTTTTTTTTTTTTGGCTCGGAGCGACGTGTAGATACTTTATCCATTTGTATTCACTGGTATTTTATAATGCATGTTTTGTTGTACATAAGTTCGACTTGTAGGTAATATCTCTACAAACGCTATACCATCTATTATGACAGACGAACAAGTTTTTTTTTGTAACGCTCTTCTTGTCTCTTGTCTCCATACACCTCGATGTTTTTAATTACCTTTGAAAATAGACACGTAGAAAATTAAAAATTAATCACATAACTGAATAAGTACAAGATGCCAAGGTAATTTGTAATACGAACAAAAAAAAACTCATACATCAAAGAATCAAGGAGTGACAATGGCGACACGACGAGACGCTCCTTCGCAGTTAATTCCATCAAAATATAACTTCACCTTTGTTGAACACGTAAAAGCAACACAAAAGTTACTTCGTTGTTCGTGGTGCTTCTTGCATCAAATAACACTTCAGGTTTTTTTTTAATAAAAAAAGAAGAAGAAACAAAAACTCACTCACTTATAAAAAGTTAGCAGAAGTTCACTTGACAAGAGTGGGGTCTGATAACTCTAGCTACTACTTCTTTTGTATAAAATGGAGATGCATAGCCCACCACCAATGCACCCAACATAAGAGTGTCCTCCCTACGTGTTGTAACCTTTTTTCATCAAGAACCCACATTATTTTGAACTTTAAACAAAGAAAAAAAAAAACAAAAAACAGAAAAGAAATTGTTTTTTTTTGATTCTATCTTAAAAAAAAGCGGCCCACACTAAACACGTTTTTATATTCTCCTACATATAAAGATAGATACGTTTTTTGTATTTTAAAATGTTTTATAGACAAATCTTGAAGAAGTGTGTTGACCCAAATACAAATATATGCACATACATAAATGTATAGTAACAGCCAGACATAATCCAAAGAATTCAGGTGAACATAATAACATTAATCAGATTTATTCGAGTTTATATAGAAAAAAAAAACATATCTCTTGGAACTTGGGAGTTGGGACTATACAATCCTCTCAAGTTAATAAAATGCTGAAAGAAAAGACGTTTTATAATCTCTGTAGGAGATCTTTTATTGGGTGCTACGTCTCGCCGAACACACTTCCTTTCTTGTCAAAATAAACTAATGAAAAATGCCAGGGAGTCTTAAGTCTTGAATTCCATGTTGCCAGGTATTTTTTATCCTTACAAATGTTTTAGGTACTTTTCTATAATACCTTCGTGATTTAGCGCGAGTTTTCAAAATGTTCTTATAAATGTCGGCCGTATTTGTGACTTTAATTTTTTAAGTTGGTAACATTCTCTGGAATTAGGTGTTTGAATGTGTAAATTTCGCATTCCAGAGCAACCTCTGATTAAAAAAAATGGTTTGAAGCTAGACATTAACTGTGAATACCAATGGATTGACAATGTTTTTATGTCACTATTGACAAAATATTAAAAATAAGTTAAAATAAGAATTTTGATATTTTTATGATTAAATACAAATCAATCTTTCCGTTCCTTCTATACCTTGTAGCTAGAGCCGTGCAATGCATTTAAAAGACCTGAGGTCTCACATGCCTAAAGTTAAAAATTATTATTATTATTATAAATGTACATACGACTACTTGATCTTATGTTCAAGTAGCTTACCCCGAGGCTACAAGTTGCAATACACACACATCTTTTAACTAATACATACAAACATCAGCAATGGTCTACTGGTATTAAATTTCTATAAAGCCAACAGAAAAGCAAGTTGAACGGTAAGACTTATATATAAAGCGCATATCTAGGTAGCTTTTTGTGAAATTTTCTTTCTGAAACATTTTAAAGGAGGAAGGGTCAAGAAATTTAAAAATTTTCAAAATATGCAACTGCCTAAATTTGATTGATGGATGGCTTTTGATATTACATACACCGAAATTTTTAAGATAAAATTTTGTGCGCGGAAAAGATGATTTTGGGTCTTTTGGGAGGCGTTGAAAACAAATATTCTGTTAATGATTTGTCAAGTCATAGACTGTCAAATTATAATAAGGCTCGTTTCACACACATTCGGTTTCATTCGGTTCGGTCTCTATTCGGTTTGTATTCGGCTGTGCCTGATATGTGTGTAACGATAAAACGGTGCTCTACGGTTTCTATTAGGTTTTTATTTTTGCCGTTTTATCGTTTCACAGATATCAGGTACAGCCGAATACAAGCCGAATAGAGACCGAATGTGTGTGAAACAAGCCTAAAGGATTGCTACGAAAATGATGTACTGAAAAACTTAAAAAATTAAAATAAATAAAATAAATCGGGTGGCACCACAGCTCGTGAAAAACCAGGAGTGACTAACAACTCGCAACCATTCTTGTGTGCGCGTGTCGACAGGAATGAAAGGAACCTACAATTTTATGCCGAATCCGAATGGTTAGACGAGAAGCACTTATTCGTGACAAGTGATACTATTGGAGGATTTGTCAATTCCTCGCAAGAGGCAGGAGCCCTGAAAAAACTTTTTAGTTTTAAGGTGGACGAGGCTGAGAAGTGAACCCAGACCTTCAGCGTGGCAGTCCAACGCTCTTACCATTACGCTACTACTATTGAAATCCTTAAAGAAACCTGAAATTTTTAAGATTAAATTTTTCTGTCGAGAAAATGTGATTTAGGTTAATTTAGGGTGGCATTTGGAACGAAATATTATGTGTGAGCCAAAATTTAGCTTCTTATACCTACAAACACGTCAAACTATGAAATTAATTGTTAGGGGCCAGTTATAGCTAACATTGAAAACCATCATTGAAAAAGTTAGTTGTTGATTTTGAGACCATTAGAAAGTTTAATCATTGAATATTTTAATGTAGAAATATAGCTTAGGACTTCAAAATTATTTCTCCTCAAAAAAAAAATCATTTTGACCCATATCGTCCTGATAACGTAACATTTAATTTTTTCAATGATTATTGGTAAGGTAGTTCATCATTGAAAAATTAAAAGTTATTTCATGAGAAAAGTTGTGCCAAATTGAATTTTGTTTTGCCTGGAAATATCTATTTAGTCAATAAACTTTACTTTTGCATCAAAATAATCATTTATTTTTTCTTCAAAATCTCTCAAAATTGACAATTAATATTTTCAATGATGGTTTTCAATGATAGCTATAACTGGCCCCTTAAATTCCATATAATGAATGGCGAAGAAGATGATGGATTAGAAGACCTTATAATCCTATTTCCTTCTTAATTTATTATTCAAAAAAAGAAATTTTTGATTAAGATTAAAGTCAACCATGTGAATTTAACGTGACAGAAAAGTCTGACAACGCATTAACATTTTTTGCGTTGACGATCGCAAAAGAGACAGAGTTTGACGTTAGTTTTAGTCAACTCATGGAAAATTTGCGTTGACGTTAAAAAAGGAATGATATTGTTTTTATTTTCGTCACAACGTGGCTAGAACTTGCCACCTTCATCACAACATTTTCATGTATAGAAATTTGACAGCCAAGCTATGTTGCCAATTTGCTTGCCTGTGTAGCATCAGAGTCATGTAAAATTTTAAAAATTGTATTAGTTATTGAAAAAAAAATGTAAAGCATTTTTATAAAATGTTTAAATCTATTATCACCCTTATTCATATAGAAAAAACACTTATTTTAGCTCCCGTGCTTAGGAAAATTACACCATGTTATAAGAATGTTCCAGTTTCAAATGGAGTTTGAGCCCAGAAAATTCTTATTTCATGACGTATTTTTCCTAAACACGGGGGCTAATATAACTATTTTTTCTTTATGAATACGGCTGTAAATGTATTACAATTTAACTAAGTGCTTATCCGTACAGTGCAGTGAACTTGCTTTTCCTTCAATTTTATTTTCCTTAATTTCCACTGGTCCAATAGTAGTCCAGGATATTCACTTCAAAAAAATGCCGACAAATCTAAATTTTGGTGGAGAGCTTTATTTTTTGTCCTAAATATTTAAGGGAGTAAAATTCACTTTTTTTTTCTAAATCACTCGAAAAATATATGTTCTTTTGGAAAAAGTTGTAGGTACACATATTATCTCATGTAATTCCGCACAAAAAGATTACAACACTTTTTTTCGTACAATTCATAGATTTGGAGAAAAACGGTGGAAAACATTTGGATACAGTGGAATTTTTTTTGGGGTTATGTTTGGAAAAATATTTTGTTTTAAAGGGGTGGGAAATACCACCATCTTGAAAAATTTGAATTTTCTTATTTTGCTTAAAACTCTCAATAACTTTATTTTTTTCACAAAACGATCTTTTTTGTCAAAATTAGACAACAAGTTAAAAGAAAATAAAAAATTACATGGTAATGATTAACATTATTTAACTTATACATATCAAAAATACGTAGATAAATATGAGAATTTAAACAATATTAAAAGTTATAAAATTAAATTTTTTTCATATACATTTAACATTTTGTCTATAAAATTCACGTGCATATACAGTATTTTTTTTATAAACCACTACCTTCCATCAATATCCAATCGATGCAAGGAAAATGACATAGTCACATGCAAACAACCAAATTTCACAGTTATTTTTGAGAAATCAGAGGTTTCAGTTGAAGAAACAACTATTTCTCTGCTTTTATAAATTGAACTTTGGACCACCATAACTTAAGAACAGACTGCCGTACAGAGGTCGTTAATATGTTATTTTGTAAATAATTATACTGTCTACAAAGTTGTTCTTAGACAATTTTGTGAAAAATAAAGTTCTCGGGAGTTAATACACAAAATGTATTGCACCAAAATGTTTTCGACCGTTTTTCTCCAAATCTATCAATTTTATGAAAAAAGGGTTGAAATATTTTTTGTGTACAATTACATGAGCTTTTCAAAGTAACTTATAATTTTCGAGTAATTTAGAAAAAAAGTGCATTTTACCCCCTTTACGCCTCCTAAAACTTTTAGTTCCACCCCAAATGTGGGGTACTTTTCATGAAATGTTTAGGACACAAAAATGTAGCTCTCACCAAAATTCAGCTTTGTCGAAATTTTTTGGAAGTAAGGACATTTTTTTATCTCATTTTCGTGGACTGTAGTTCTTTCAAATTTGTTTTAAGATTTTATATTTTTCGGTTACTCCTTACTAAATATTCGTTGGTTGAAGTTATGAATTTTTCCATTGAAGTTCTCTTGATGAATCATTCATCTATAAAACATTTAAAAACAAAATAGTCTAATGATTTGATTTCATGATCCCATCAATTCATACAAGTAGTGGTCCAGTAAAGTGCGAAATTCAATTGAAAACAATATGGTCCACTCGGGTGTATACGTACGTTTTTTGTTTTATTTTATTGAAGTTTTTAAACTTTTTTCATGCAATTTTTAAAATTTAGTTTCCAATTAATTTGTATTCCAAATATTTTAGTAGTTCAACTAATGATGCATATGAATTGTTTTAGATAAAAAGATACCTACATGCAGGTAAACAATTTTTTTTATAAGTTTCTTAATACGAACATACCTGCGTATTTTTATATTTTAAACAATGGGGTATTCATGCAACGATGTAAAACACTAGATAAGTTTACCATTTGGTAAATGAACTGTCAAATTTTGTATGGGAAATGATTTACTCAAATTGGATAAAATTCCCCAACGAATTTGCTTGGAATTGATTTGGTAAAATTATCCAAATGTCATTTTGAATTTTATAAATTAGGCGTGTTCAGAAATATGATAAATATATGTCAGAGAACTAAGTTCTCGTTCTAGTTCGTGATAAAACTTGTAAATAGAATAATTCGGACATCTACATTTACTCAATGATTAGGAAAGCTACTTTTCGTAAACTATTAAGGAAGATTTATAAAGGTTCTCCCCAACCAATGCGATCCATTCATTGACGACGACGAAATTACATGAACAACGTGTTTTTAGTGTTGTTTTTTTCTTCGTCAACGATTGATTGCGTCAATATTCCTAACTTTTCATTGGTCCATTGCCACAGCTGCTTGTGTTGGGCTCATGTTTTGTTTACATTTGCCTTAGGAATTTAATTTGGCCAAAAATATTTTTTGGCTTAATCGAATTATTGTGCCTTACAATCAAGCAAGAATAATTTTCTGGGTGATATTAAATTTATTTTAATTCACCTTAAAACACCATTAATTGATATTCGGGGTGTGGATGCAAACCCAGAAAACCCATAGAAAGCTTAAAAACGATAGAATTTTCTATCGGTAGAAATGAACTGTCAAAATTTGTATGGGAAAAATTTTCTGCAAAATATAGAATTTTATCTCACAGTTTTGAAGCGAAAAGCGTAGAAAAAAAGCCTTAGAAACTTTGTGACGTTTAATTTGACATGTGACTTAACTTAGCTCTTTGTTTCTATCGTTTACGCAAAAATTTCTAATGGGGTTTTCATTTAACCTTTTGCGTAAAATTATATTTTTCTACAAAGCCACTAATTATCTCGTTACATGAATACCCTTATTGTGTAGGAATGTTTGCAGAAAAGAGGATAATTTTATTTTTCTGCCATTTTACTGATCACTCGTCTAACAAGCATCTATCATATGAAAATACACTCGTTCACTGACGAGGAAATACCAAAAATCGAATTCGATACTCGATACTTTACTCGATATCTTAGGAAGGAGTCCCAAATGCAGATAATTCAGTAACGTATTGCTCACTCACTGATGCGGTAATTCGGCCCCAGCTTTCTGACGAATGAACATCAGAATTGGGCCATAATTCACTGTATCTCTTTTTTTCGATCCTGCCTCAACAAACGTCAGTTTCATTTCCATGAGGTGCACTCGGGGGCGCTCTTCACTAGCGAAAGCTATAGTTAACGCAAATCATGAAACCGAAATTATGGGTGCACTTGGTATATGATTGTTTTTGTATTCGCTCATTTTCGTCCGACCACTATCGTGAGCCTACGACTATTGTCATCGTGTATCTTACATTTTTTTATCGTTCCGAGACATTCGGCTTCGATTTCGCGTTGGTTCGGGAAAGGTTCTTTATTGAAAAATAACTTCGAAATCTAAACACGTCGAATGTGTCACACACCAAATCTGTCAAATCAACGAACAGCTGATCCAATTACAAAGCATTTAATTTAACCAAATGAACAAAAAGGTCGTTCATGGAAACTTTTGTGTTAACTTATCATTTTACACAATTTGTAAACTTACTTACCCTTTATATTTTTTCTTAAATATTTCATTGTATTAATAAACTACACACATACCTATTAAAACCTTGAACCACAAGAGTAATTTACTATAAGTATGTATATTAAATCACATCAAAAAGAATGTTATCTATTAAATTAATTCCATTTTCTTTTTGAATTTGTGTGTTTAATTAATGTCTAACCAGGGTATTAAATCAACACCTGGCAATACTGTTTTTATGTCCAAACATGAAAAAGTTTACAAGTTTAACGCCTTGAACTCAAAACCTCTTTCGATGTTCGGCAACTACTTAAATTATTGTATGTGGGTCTGTTCTCCCATGTTATTTGTCTTGTGTATACCTATGTTCCCAAAGTTTATTGACCCTAACTGTTCTTAGTCAATGTCGCAACGATGATGATGGTGACTTTGACACTACCACAACCACCGTGTCGCCGCTGGTCGGCCGTTGGTCGCCTTCAGTAGAAACGTGTCGTGCCACAAACCTCATATAAGTTAATGACCATTGGATTCCTTTTATCTTTAATGACTTCTTTCTCCTCAGATTCCAGATAAATGCATTTGAATAATCAATGATGATGATTCTTGGGTCTTTTTTTTCATTTTCGTACCTTTTGTAGAGAGGTATGCAATTATGTTTTATGTAAAACTGATTAAGAGGGCGGCATTGTTGACGATGCCATGTGGTGGTAAATTCCTGGTTGAGGTGGTTGATTCTAAAGGTGGGCGGAATGATCTTATATAAGACTGATTTAATACCCATCCAGAAAATCTGACATTCTCACGGACGGGCGACCGAATAATAGACAGACAACAATTTAAATGCAGATGGAATTTGTATTCATTTCTTTACTCGTATTTTATAAATGAAAATTAGAATGCGGTGGTTTAATGGATGTGTGTTTCCTGATTGTCTTTTGCTGATGGATGACGACGAAGATGACAAAAGAAAAAGGCTTTGAGTACCATGTAAGTCATGGATTGGTCATAAATCTATTCTTTTATACTGTACAAATAATTGCTGTGTTGTTGTTGATATGAAATGAATGCACATGCACATTGTGTTGTCTTCGATTTGTTGTAGGCATCGAATAATGAATACATGCCGCGTAAGGTATGTTTATTATAATTTGTTTGTGTTAACACTAAGAAGTAATTGGGTGGGAAAATATTGAAGCGTTACCACGTTTTACGGCATAAATCCATTGTTTAAAGGAAATAATAAGTGAATTGGTTACAGAATTTATAAAGTGACACACAAACAAAAATTATTACGTGAATTGCGTGTGCTGCAAATATTGACTGCCCCTTAAAAAGCGGTGCTGTGCTTTGCTAATTTGACATTAAGTTCAAAACTGACAAAACTAAAAATTGACTTATTAATGGCAATTTAACAAACTTACTACTTTTCGATCAGCGAATGTTTGGTTTATAAAACTATTGAGCCTTCTTCATTTATTCTTCAAAAGGTAAAGTTGGGTATCATAATTGGTTAGTATTTAATTTTGCTGCAATTATAGGTTTTCCTAGTGTTTTTTATTCGTTTTAAGATTTGAGCAAAGAAGTCCCATATTGAATAATAAATGAAGTGAAAACAATTTAAAGGAGCGTTTTGTTTGTATGATATGTTTTGTATATCGTGTCAGTTGCTTGTTTTGTTTTGGACTACAAATTTCCCATCTTCAATCTTAGGTAGTTTTTTTTTTAAATAAAAAAGGTGGTCTTTATTTTATGCATGCAGAAATTAAGTACGAGTAATTTTTCTATGACAGAAATATTGACTGCAACATTTATTAACGGAAATTCGATGTTGACGTTTTTACTAGAAAATTTGCATTATTTTTCTTTCGTTATTGTAGTTTCTGTTAATGGCTCAGCATAATTTTTGTCCCTTAGCTTTCTCTGTAGAATGTGTTACCGTTACTTAAAGGGTAGTTTTGTAAACCTATGATTTCTTCAGTTTTTCACATTAACTATGTAGGTAGCTTGAAGGTACCGTGTATCTTTATTTAATAAATAAGAAGATGAAGAAATTTAAATATTAAAATATTGAAATTACTTCTGTTTTAAGTGGAGTGAATGAATAAAATTCAATTAAAAAGTACAAGTGACCTCAACTCTAGAAATAATTGTGTTTCACCTGATCACGGGTATTTATTTTCTAGGTGCACGAATTTAAACAAATTTCCCTAGAATAATAAAATTCACAGTATCTTTTTGCTGTGATTTTTATAAGAGTCGGTAAACATCGACCAAAATTTGTGTCTTAGTAGGGTATAACAGACTGGCTGAAGAGCCCACTGTTATACCTTGGGCGAAACACAATTATTTCTGGAGTTGAGGTCACTTGTACTTTTTAATTTATTTAATAAATGAATCCACAACTTATATTCCAAAGCCCGACAACCAACTTTTGCAGTAGAAGTATAGCCAAAATCTGAGTATGAGAGTTTATACGTAGGAGTAGGTGCTTGTGTTGCTATACAAAAAACAGTCTGACAGGTTTATTTATACGCCCTTATACTGGTGAAGGAGGGTTAAAAATAGCCGAAATCTAATCTGTCTATAGCTAAATCTAATAAATTCCTACAATTTCAAGATTCGATTAAAAACAAATATTATAAAAAAAAAAATATTATACAAAACACAAAATCCCCGACATTTACCCATTGGGAAGAAACGTGGAGCAGGTAAGATCTTATCCTTACAAAGACCCGCTTTCAGATTTTTTTCTTGGCAATTTCATGAGTGGTAAACATTTTTTACCCCCATAGCTTCCCTAAGAAAACACGCATTTACCATATACTACCTATATATTTGTATGGAATCTTCTCAATTTTGGTTCTGAATTCTGATGACAAATGAAAAGTTTATTCCAAGTATTATCAACAGACCACCATTTTCAATGGGTTTTCTGTAATATTTTCCTGACAGCTAAATAATATAACAATTCGCGGGTTGTGTCTTATTTCAGAAAATATGAACAATTCTTCTGTTTAGAGGATTGCCTTGAGTATTTTTTTTTAAATTCATAGGCTTATATATAAAAATCTCGTGTCACGATGTTTGTTACCGAACTACTCAGAAACGGCTTAACCGATTTTAATGAAATTTGGTGTGTATCTTTGGTAGGTATGAGAATCGGTTTTAAAGTATACTTCATACCGATAGGTGATTAGGGTGGCCCTTTCCAGAAATATTTTTGTTTAGTTTTTTTGAAGACTTTTTTTTTTGATTTTTTTTTAGATTTTATATCAAAAAACAATTATACCCCCAAAATTTCAACCTCCTACACCAACCACCCATTTTTACATCGCAATTTTAGTATTCTTGTATGAACAATAATCAAAAATAATTTAACAAACAAAACGAAATTATTTACATATGTTGTTGAAAGACATCCTGTCTAGGTCGTCCTCATCGAACTTATTCATTGGCATGAAGTATCGTGTCACTTTGGAATTTTTGTTCTGGGGTGGAATCGGCTAAGATGCTTTGTGATAATTGATAGTCATTTTCAACAAATTCCATCTGCGTAAGTATTAATCAAGTCAAAATATTGTTTGAATAAATTTATATCCCACAAATGTTTTATTTCAAAAATATTTTTATGAAGTTCGCAGGAATTTTCTTGAAGGAATTTAGCCAACAAATTATTGGGCCCGTAGCAATTTGGCCAGTTAAATTGTACGCCACAAGAACCATAGCAAATATTCAATAGCATTGAATTGGCACGGGTCTTTACTTACTTACTTACTTAGATCCTCGGACCTATTACGTCCGTGATGTTTCCCTTACGGGACATAGGGCCTCCACTACACCTACGCGCCATCGTGTACGATTTCTTGAAATGTATTTCAGCTCTCTCCAACTTTTACCCAGTCGTGCCGATTCCTGTTCGACCGTTCTTCGCCATGTACTTCTAGGCCGGCCCACTTGTCTTCCCTCCTGTGTGAGCGGGTTCCACTGCATTGCTTGAGATGCAATGCACCGGTCGCCTTTTCGAAGCGTATGGCCAATCCACTGCCACTTTCTTCTTCGTATAATGGAGTCTATGGGCTCCTGACCCGTTCTCGCATGAAGTTCGGCATTGGAGATACGGTTGGGCCAGAAAATCCTCAAGATGTTTCGTAGACATCTATTAACGAAGGTTTGCAGCTTTCTAGTGACAGTTTCAGTGACTTTCCAAGTGCTGCAGCCGTAAAGCAGAACCGATTCAACATTGGAGCGGAACAGTCGTAGCTTGGTCTTTAAGTTAAAGAGTTGTTTCTCCATATTTTGGACAGCATTCCGAACGCAGCCTTTGCTTTTCTGATTCGGCTGTTTACGTCCAGTTCAGTTCCGCCACCCGTAGAGACAATACTCCCAAGATATTGGAAATCCTGTACCATCTCTAGGGGTTGTCCAGAAATATTTACTTGGATTGGTGAGGAAGTTCCAAGGCTGATCCTTTTAGTTTTTGCCGAGTTGATCTTAAGCCCTACGATTTCTGCTTCTCTCTCCACCCTTGTTGTCATTTGATGGAGATCCATGATCCTATGAGAGAGTAAGCATACGTCGTCCGCGTAGTCCAGATGTTTGAGGTGAGATTGCAGAGTCCACTGAATTCCTCCATTTCCATTTGACAAAGCTGCGTGCAGTACGTCACTTACCACCAACAGGAACAGTATTGGTGACAGTATACAGCCTTGCCTAACTCCACTTTGGATTTCAAAATCCAATCCAGTCTTTAGTAGGAGATAAAATTAATTTACATATTTAAATTTCTCAATTTCCTATAACAAGTGACTGTCACAAATGTGATGATCACATATCACCTTACACCTCACAAATCAGCGGGATTCAATTAACCATTTGAAAAGCAATTCTGTCGATCAATTAAGCGGGATGTTCAATAAAGGGAGGTGCAACTAAGCAAGGGTTACGTATTTGTGTGTGTATTACAGTGAACAATGCCAGAACGACGGTTCATTCACTGATGAAGATCAAACTAATAAGTGGGGATGAGATCTATGACAGAAAGATAAATGGAGTCTTCCATTTTATCGATAAACGATCATTTCATTTTATCGAAGATATTCGATCAATTTTATCGGTTGTAATTGGCAGAACAACGTTTTGCCGGTTTTGTTGACACTGGCTTTGTTGACACTCAATAATTGCCCTTCATATTTATCATAACGATAAAAAATATAATACTTATTTTACTTTACATTTAACTTTTCAGAGATCAAACAACGTTTGACCTAGTTGTGTACACTGTCATTGTACTTGAAGGAAATGGCCCGGTACAGCTACATCAGAAATCGGGGCCGAAAAATTCCTTGAACAGAACTGCGATACACACAACGACTAGATACACCAATAAATTCCTCATCTTGAATGCACCGATATTAAAGTGCTCAGCACCGATATAGCGCAGCGACATTTTTCTTCTCAATAGAAGTCCAGAGTCACGATACTATCAAGATTGTTTATTGAATGACAATGCGCACCGTCATTGCCGACAGCATAAACGTCAAACACACTTTCTTTGAAATCGTTTCATTCATCGAATCGTTCTGTTTCATCGATAAATGATCGTTCTTGATCACATTCGTTCAATCTTATCGATCGTTAAAACATTCAAACACACTTACAATACATTCGTTATACATATCTTACTTATCAACTTAATCATTCACTATAAATAATTTCTTTGGCAGAACAACGTTTGCCGGGACAGCTAGTAAAATTTTATAATTATTCTTGAAAAACTCCCATATTTGGCAGGTGCTCCAAATATAACCCACTTGAGTCTTTTGGATCGAATACAAAAGAGAGCTTTAAAATAATAGCAGCAATTACTATACCCGAAACACTTACAGCTCTTGATTTTTCATGTGTTTCATTATCTTACCTTATTTCTATAAAGAGTGTTCTTGTAAAATGGCTATTTGCATTCCTCCCCATAATCAATTCAAACTCAACACTCGTGGTTTTAGAAACTCCCATCAGTTTACTCTTAGTCAAACTTCAGACGTACAATTAAGTACAGAGATTCTTTCTTCAGCCGCACTCAATCTTTCTTCAGCCGCTCAATCGTTCCATTGCGATCCTTTTGCGATCTTCATACATTTAAAACCAATGTGCATCGGTAGTATCCTTTTAAATCCTCGCAAACTTCCTAATCGCTTGTTCTGTATAATTTTGAGGGTAGTCACAACCCCCTTAAGTGCTCGCTGAATAAAAAAAACATTACTTATTTTCAAGAAATGCCTTACCGCTTAATATAATATTTTTGATTGTGTTTCTTAAATCAATAGAAAAAGGGTTCACAACTATTGTCACAGGTAAAACTATCAAATTTTTGGTTGGAAGTAAGCAAGTGCCATCTATCTATTGCCAAGGGCATAAAAACGTCCACTAGCTAGACATCACATTCACATAATAGGTACTGTCACTTTTCTACTCTTTTTCCTCCTCTCCTACATATATATTTTATACTTACCTTACAAATGAATCTCCTGCTTTGAAATAGTTGAGATTTGAGCAGATGTCCGTTTTATTCATACCATTTAATAAGTACGTATATACGTATCTACCTTATACATAAATACTATAATTCCATTTTACTCGTATGTCAATTTCGAAATAAGAGCTTTTGTTATCCAGCTAAAATTAAAAAATTCTTCAATGGTTCAATAACAGAAGCTTCTATTACACAATCCAAACATACGTTCTTAAATACACTTTAATAATTCAACTATTATAACAAAAATAATAACAATGCAAAGCCACTTCAAAAAAACAAACATATTTAACCACCATCATAGACCACTTAAAAATTATGAAGTAGGTACCTCTAACAAATAACACAAAACTTTATGCCTACCAATCGATTGAATTGTGTTTCAGACACAAAAGATTTACAATAAAAACATAAAGTGATGAAGTCAATTCAACAATAATAAATAATAAAATATATGATTTTCAAATAGAATAGAAAAAAACTTGATGCGTTATTAAAGAATTACCTAACTGCTCTTGCTCTCCTGGATGCCAGTAACTGTTAATCTACAGTTAGCTTGTCCATACAATTACTGACAATATTGCATCATTGTGTAGATGTGTGTATCCTGATGCATACCTATAGTGAATGTGAATCTGTGTGCGGTTTCAATCAGCTCTGGTACCAGTACCTATTGCTGCTTATCCCTTTCCATCATCATTACTCCATCAGAATTACTTTGCTAAGTGGAGACTGTTCTATAGTGAAAGCTTTATTGGTAGAAGTTGAGTCGGTAAATCCTTAGGATATCCTGCATTGCACATTTTCAAGTATCACCAGCAGTGCACAATTTTGAAGCAGCTTCTGTTTGTACTTGCGTAGGCTGTGTGTTTTTTTCCATAAATGAGGACCAGAAAATCTCATCGGCAATTTTTATACTATGCGTGGTATTATGGTTATGGAAAGCTTATGTACAATCCTAATCCATGCATATTACTAGAAAATAATGTTTCTCCCGCTGTTGCATTTTGACTCTATTTTTTCCTGCCTGCCACTGCCACACAATACGCTTTCAATTTTTGATTAATAACAATGCGGTGTGGGAACTTGAAGGCAATCTCACAGCAAACAATCCTTTCTTCTGATATTTTGTTGAAGTTTTTGAATTATGTAGGAATACGCCACCCCCCCAGGCAGTTACTCCGGTATAACACTTTGAATGAATAATCATATTCTACTGAAAATATTTATGAGGATGTCATCCAGACGTACTGTCGTTTTAGAGCCATTACTGTGGTATCACTATTTCTAGGAATTTCTTGAATCCCGTACCTTCAAACGATTTAAAGTTGTTTAAGATTATTATTTAAACAACAAAGTTAGAACCAAAAGCCAAACATTTTTAATTAGATAAATTATTCAGGCTTTGGTCGCTACAAATTTCTAAAAGCCTTGACTCCATCCTACTTTTCCAATTTGTTTTCTTGAAACTTGATTGCGTATGCGTGGACCAATATTCGAATAATGAGCTTTGACACTACCCAGAGGTCGACAAAATTCATAACAAAAATGTCACCATGGGGTCCTGGACAGAGTTTCTTCATTGATCCATCCATCACATATTGAATTAATAACATTTCATAACTTCTAAGTTACTACGTAAAGCAAGTAATTTATGTGATGTGGGCTTAGAAATATGAACATTAATATTTCCCAGCTTACCTAGTAGGTCCTGGAACCTTTGTAGAGAATGTTATCCGGTAGTAGATGATTTTCCAAAAGCGCTTATTCTGCTTCTAGTATTAAATTCTTGCTATGTATGTAGTGTTGCCTTGTGTCAACTCATCGATAAGTGGCAACCATTAATAATGGGTGTTGATCGATTAAAGTATCTACAAGAAACAAATTGAGTCGTAAAGTGTGGTTGACACCTGCAACAGCAGGACCTCATACACACGTATCCAACCTAACAGCATAGCTCCGATAGAAGGAATGTCAACACCCTTAGGGGATATAAGTAGGAATGGAGCAAGTTATGTGCCGACGAGAATATACGACAAACCTACAATGTACATTAGGTATCGCAGACAAAAGTGTAAGTGAGCAGCAGATGGATGCCTCTGTACCTACCTACTCTCCTTCCTTTTCCTTCAATTTGATACAGAGCAAGGGCTATGGGGATAACGCTATGCTATCCATAAACAAGAACTTAATTTGAAAGGGAATAGAAATTGTCAGACGGATGTTCGTATTCCAGCATAAATATATTAGGTGATAGGGGGGTGGTGGTAGGTATACTAGGGGGGGCTGTTTGAAACATACAATTGAGGATTGAGGAAATGAAACCCAACCCGACATCATAGAACTATAATAGAAGAGAGACAGAGAATTTGTAATGTAATTGTGGGATAATTGAAGTGAATAGCTTGGTGGTGAATAGCCAGCGACATAACGGAAGGACAACGAACGACCGACGCAGGACGCACGTCGAAGCCGAACAGAGTATGTATACTCTGTGACAGTGTCAGGCTATAAATTTTCCTGATTATAAATTGAATATTATACCGAATTAGACGGGGATTTTGACATAATTATTAAAGCCCTTAAAATTTATAAGGACAGTTGTTGTTGTTGTTGTTGTTGTTGTTGTTGGTGGTGGTGTGGAATTTCATTTGAAATGCGTTGCAAATCTCATTTTGAATTTTTGTTTTTTTGTTGTTGTCAAATTGTGGGAATAACTAATGGAAATTTTCATTTTTTTTATTTCGTTTCAGGTATGTTGTTGGATGTTGGCTGAAATTTGTGAATTTATAAATTATACTTAATGAGTGGTAAGAAATGTTGTGATTAAAGTTTGCCTGTTTAATTGCAAAAAGAAACCTTTCATTTTGTTTCAATATTTTGAGAAATGGGCTATCCATTTCAAATGCTTACCTATAGATAAGCTCCTTTTTAAGCCTTATATCCGTAGGTAAATAATTATATTATTTTTACCATGCAAGCTTGCCGCTATTCTTAAATATAGCAACAATATCAAGTTGTGGATTCGTAAAAATTCGAGATTATAATCAAACCTGGTACCTGTACTGTGACAATGATATAGGAAATACGAAAAAAGTGGGTCTCGCAATTCTGTCCCTGTGTCTGCAGCCTAAACTGCTGAATGGATTTTTTTCAAACTTGGTACATGCTGTTATATTGAGTAATATGCCCAAAAGTTTTTTAAATTTTGTATGGCCAAAAATAACGATGCCTGCCAAACATATTTTCCTAGCCAAAAAGGAAAATGTTTTTTTTTTTCCCAAATCGGCTACAACGATTTTCTTTAAAAAATTCAAATAATAAAATAGATAAAGGCTACTTTTTAATACATTTTTATTTTCAAAAATAGTTTTGGATTTTCTGTAGCCTCTAGTAGGTACGAGTAAGTTTTTGGTGTTTGATGTTCTCGAAAACGATTGTGTTAGTATTTTTCATTATTTTTAAGGTGAAGCTTCTGCAAAGTTTTAATATAATTGTAAATCAAATTTAAAAAAAAAAGTTATGTTCCCAATATTTATTTTTAAATTTTTTAAAATTTTTTCAAGAACTTGGTTTAAATAATTTTTTTTATTATCTTCAAGGATATCTGAAAAAATCATTTTTTCAAATTTAAAAAATAACGGTTCTTTTTTTTGTAAAATTCGTTTTCAAAAACGCGTTAATGACATTTTTGGAAATTTAATTTTTTTGTGTAAATAAATAATAACTATAAATTCGCGATCCAAATTTGTTTCTTTAAAATGTTTTTGAAACTGTACATCTACATGAATAAAAAATTACTTTTTTTAAGAAAAGGCTTTAACAATTTTAAAGATTCTGTTTTCATAAATAATTCATATAACTTCAAGAAATCAATTGGCATCTTTTTTGTAGGGATGGCGTTTTTTTTTTAAATAACCGGTTTACGTTTTTCCGGTTTCATTTCCCCTTCTCTGCTTTTTTGTTCAGCTCAAACTACTATACAGCATTTAAGGAATTTTTATTTCGAAACCAAAAGGAATTACTTTAAAAAAATAAGTTTAAGTTAAGTACTCGTAATTCAATTTAGTTATAATAAAGTAATAATATAGTTCATGTGTTCCAGTAGTGCATTTTATTTTCTATCGACCGAAATCAAAAAATGGTTCCTATGATTTTGATAAAAAAAAATCAGTTATTAAATATAAAAAAGAGCTACTTTTTGGATATTTTTTTTTAAATGTATATTGATAACCACCTTTTTGAATTTTGATTTCCCCGAAAACACTTCAGTTAACTTTTACAGTTAAGCTTCTAAACACTATTAAAATTTAAAAAAAAAAACAATTTTTGTATTGAAATCAATATTTGGAAAAATAATATTAAAAAATTTTGTAGAATTTTTGAAAAAAAAAAATCATACTTTTAGAAATAAAAAATAACGATACCTTTGATACAAGTCGTCACGTGAGTTCTTATTTGTCCTAAGCGCCAAAAACCTAAATTTTCAGGATATGGGTTTTCAACTTAAAAACCATGATTTGCTTATTTTTGTGTGCTCAATCAAAAGGATTTTTTTCTTTTTTTGAAAGTTAGGGTATTCGCCCAATAAAAGCAATTTGCATTTTATGTTTTTGGAACATTGTTTAAATTGAGTTTAAAAAAAAAGTAGCAAAATAGAGATAGGACACCAGACCATACATTTGCGAACTTATTAAAAAGTAAAGTTAAAAATGTTGTCCTATCTGCATTTCTATTGGTATTTGCATGGATAGAACGCACAAGAAAATACGAAAATCAGAAAATAAAATATTTTTTTCACTGAAATCAAAATTCAATCCATTCTTTATTTGAGTTAAAAAAAAAAACAAGCAGAAAATAAATAATACTGTTTTTTCTAAGGTTAAATAAGAACGTAAAATTATTTAAGCCGTTAATTAAGTTTCAAAGTTTCAAAGTTTTATTTATCTATTTCATCAATCTGAGACATTCTCTTTAAGATTACAGATTTCCGGAAAACTGAAAAATATCTGGAATATCATTAACGAATAGATTAAAGAATAAAGGACCGATGTGGCTTCCTTGGGGGACGCCCGAGGTCACAGTTATACATTTGGAGACAAATCTATCTATTTTTACATATTGGGTTCGATCAGTTAGATAAGAATAGATCCATTTGAGAAATATGGAATGAAATCCGAGCTTTGACAATTTATAAATAAGAATTTCATGGCTTATCCTATCAAAAGCTTTTGCAAAGTCAGTAAATATTATATCAGTCTGAAAACCACTTTCGAAAACTCTTATAACTGAATCGCATAAAATAGTGACGTTTGTCGAGGTGGATCTTCCTGAAACAAATCCATGTTGTGAGACAGAAATGAGTTCCTTTGTGAGAAAATTAAGCTTATCGCAAACAATTTTTTCAAACAACTTACAAATGGGGCGATAGTTACATACTTTTTGCTTTGCACCAGATTTGAAAATTGGCGATATGAAAGACGCTTTCCACTTATCTAAAAATTGACCTGTTTTAAGAGAGTTGTTGAAAATTAACCATAAAGGCAACGTGAGGGACGCTGCACATCATTTAATTATTTTGGGGGATATATAATCAGGGCCTACACCTTTTTTTTTTTCATCTATCCCATTTAAAGCTTTTAGAACCTCAGAAAAACTTAATTGAATAATCCCTATATCAACTACATTTTTCGGAGAAAAAACAGGGAAATCGCTAGGAGACGCAGCTGAGCATCCCGTTTCAAAATAATCTGCAAAAAGATCACAAATGGTAGGTAAATCACTAGATGTGGATCCGGAAAATTCCAAACAATTTGGTAAACCTTTATTTTTTCTTTTGGAGTTTATAAAATTCCAAAAGCATTTGCTATCGTTTTTTATTTGTGATTCAGCTTTTAACACATACTTATTATAAAGAAATTTGTTAAAAAACATCAAAAGATTTCTAAATTTCATGATAGTTTTGACTGTAAATCAAATTATTTTTATGTTTTTTATACCGTTTATATGCCTTATTTTTTTTATTTTTGAGATTCTACAATCTGTTATTGAACCATGATGGAATTGAACTCTGTTTACTCAATTTTTTCGGAACATATCTGTCAGATGCCTCCTTTAAATAGAATTTAAAAATCTCGGAAGCTTGATTCAGATCCTGGTTACCCACAATTAAATTCCACGGCATTGAGTTTAAATACGCATTCATTGCATCAAAATTTCCATGCTTGTAATCATTCAATTTTACATTTTCATTTATGGTTTTAATATAAACTAAAAACTATGGCTAGACAAATATGATGCTGTGAATTTTGTACTACAGGATAATCAACCTTATCAATTTTTACTTCTAGTTCACTATTTACGAAAACTAGGTCCAAGATATGATTTAATAAGTTCGGTATATTGTTCTGTTGCAATAAATTAAAATGGCTATAAAAATCAATTACTGGTATTTCAATTTCTGTTTTAACATCGAAAGGAACCAAACATTTTTCATCAGCATCAAGTTTCCAATTTACATTACCAATATTGAAATCACCAGACAAATGACATGACCAGATGGATTCAGAGAACTTAATAATGATCGACAATTTTCTAAGTGTAAATTATGTAATTGAAGGGGACTTCCTGGGGGAATATAATTGGCATGTATGTATATCTTTTGCTTGGCCTTACTTTATATCTCCAAAGTTTAGTTTTAAGCTTGCAATGTTATAATTTTTGAAGTCGTCTTTCAGGCACTTTAGTAACTTAAATTGAACGTTTTCATAGCTCATGGACAGTAACTTTCTAATTTAACACACTGGGCTATAGTACCTACTTTAAATTTCGCAAATATCTCTTTATGTGGACAGCATCAACCTCGCGTGTATCCTTGAATGACCATGACCACGTAATGAATATTTTTGTATTGTAGTCTGTATTCGGCTATTATCTTGCAAAAACTTTAGCAAAGCAAGAGTTGTTATGCCATTCCTTTTCTGCGGAGACATTAATCAGACCAACGGATAATCTTAATAATTTGTGTGTTGCCTTGAATAAAAGATTTTGATATTTTTACTAAGGCGCTTGCCAAATCGTTGCCAATTCCGCCACTCTGGGTTTAATACCAAATAGCACAGTAGGTTATATTAGGCCTTTTTTATTGGTAAGTGTATACGCAGCGCAGCCCGTAGCGTAATGGTTAGTGCGTTCGACTGTCACGCTGGAGGTCTGGGTTCATTTCCCAGCCTCGTCCACTTAAAAACTAAAAAGTTTTTTTCACGGCTACTGCCTCTTGCGAAGAATTGACAAATCCTCAAGAGTATCACTTGTCACGAATAAGTGCTTCTCGTATAGCCATTCGGATTCGGCATAAAATTGTAGGTCCCTTCCATTCCTGTCGACAGGTGCACACAGGAATCGTTGCGAGTTGTACGTCACTAGGTCCAGCGCAGCAAAATTTTACACTGTAAACAACAACAAAGGAAAAGTGCGGATACTACATAACGTGTTATTACTTTGTTTTGTGATGTTTTTAAAGTATCTTATATTTTTTAATCATTATAAAACAAAGTAATAACACGTTATGTAGTATTTGCAGTTTTCCCTTGTTGTTGTTTACATTGTAAAATTTTGCTGCGCTGCGTATGGACTTACCAATAAAAACGGCCTATTTCTTAAGTTGCAGTGTCCAGTCAAATTGTTTGTCTAGTGCCAGTATAAAATTTGTCCTAGCGTATACAAAAAATGTATATATGACAAATAAGCATAACATTCATCGAACAAAATGGTCTGTAGGACAAAATCACATTTTCTATCTAGAAAACTAAAAGAGAAAGGTCAATTCTGATTTAAGCAATCGAAAGAGCGTGGCCGAAAATATAAGATGGCATTCATAACTCATTTTAGGCCAAAATGGTCTGTAAGACAAATAAGAACTCACGTGGTGAAGTGTTGAAAAACTCGAAAATGGCTCTAAGAATTTTTGAGTCCAAAAATGTATTTTTTCAATCTATTTAAAAAAAAAGATATACTCGACTGCTAACCTCAACACAATAGTATTTTTTTAAATTTAGAACTTAAAAAAGTGGACCTATACCTTATTCTTAAAATTCTAAACAAAAAACAGCATATTTCGAACTTCGGAGCCATACTAAAAATTCGGGAGCGGGTCGAAATTCTGGTTTCAGAATTCTGCTTTTCAAAATTCTCCCTATTGGTACAAAAATTCTGCTTTTTTTCGATTCAGTTTTACAAAATTCTGCTATTCAAAATTCTGCTTTTCAAAATACTGACAAGTAATACCTAATATAGAAAAATAAAACTCTGCTTATTCTGATTTTTTTTTCAAGAAGGATAAGGATAAAAGATGTAACACAAAAAAAAAAAAAAAAGTAATATACATAGTCTAATATTAAATAATACAAAAACAACATCTACGCTTAACCACAAAGAATTATATTATTTAATATTCGCTTAAGAAACCCAGTGTGGCTTAAGTCTGTTCTCTTTTTAAAAATTTTTTTTTTTGTTATAATAATTGTTTTTTTTTATCTGTTTTATTCTCTCTCCATTTTTGACCCTTTCAGCTTCAGCTTTGGCAGTGATAAGTTCCTTTTTGAGATCTTATGAATTTGTATAGGCCTGCATGACTGCGACCGACTATCATCTTAAGTCGACGATGCCATGCTTCAACATTGTTCTGTGTTTTTGGAAATGTGTCTTTCGTTGCTTTTGAACTGTGATAAATAATTGGAAGCACACTTTTACTTCCACTTCATTTCACTTCACTTTTACTTCCATTTCATTACTTTTAGTTTGTAGTTTAGAAAAAACGGGAGCATTCACATACTTTTATACTACTACTCTCTCAAATTTAATTTTAAAAAATTCTGCGAATAATACATAAAAGTTTCAAAAATGTAAAAAAGCGGGCGCTGTTTTACATTTTTGAAACTTTTATTTATTATTCGCAGAATTTTGTAAAACAGAATTTTGAAAGCAGAATTTTGACCACGGCAGAATTTTAACCCCAACCGTGAAAATTCCTACCATATCTTTGATACTCGAGCTACCAATTTTACTCATATACTCCTTTATATTATGTAAAGCTTTGTTTTAAGTGGGGCAACGCTCTCTGTGTTGTTATTTTGTGTTTTTGGAAGAATTTAGATCAAACGTAGGTACTCGTGACAATGTTTGATGTTAATGAAACTACCGATGGAGTAAAAAGACAAAAATCTAATTTTTACCAAAAACGTATGATACACAACTAGATCGCACGAACTTGCTTTATGATATTCGAATTTTCGCAACAAAAACCTGGTATGCAGTGTTATCGAAACTAATCTACAAATTACATGTACGAAGTTTAATTAAAATCGCTCGAGCCGCTTTCGAGCTACCCATTCTAGATGAGCAAAAATTCAGGTCATAAATCTGATATAAATAATGGGCATTCACAAAAAACGGCTTTAGCTTTACATTGTATAAATGAAGGGCATAGACCTGATTTCATTAATGTAGACATTTTACAAACCGAAAAACATTATAACAAAAGGATGTTAATAGAAATGCTACACATTTTAAACACAGATAATACAGTTAATAGACAATCAGACTGTGAAGGACTTAGCAGTATATATGGTCAACTCATTATAAGGCAATAGACTCAAATTAAGATTTTATTTTTAACTTGTTTTGTAGGTTAGAATTATATAAAATATTTTGAATAAGTATTCAAAATATAATAAAATTAGATTTGAAATATTTATTATTATTCAGAATTTGATTTATGCAAACGTCTTTTTCAAGACATTTAATACAATTGAAAGAATAATAATTGATAAACCAAAACAAAAACCTAAAGATAAATAATAGAGAATAAACCTTTGATTAAGAATTTTTATAAGAATAAAAGTCAGACCTGACTGAAGAAAAACGTAACCACGTTTGAAACGTCGTCTGATTATAATTTTTAAAGCAAAAAAAAGACCTAAAGCCTACTTAGAATTTAAACATATATAAACAAAATATAAAATTAATTTCAAGAAAATATCATTTCGATTTTTGGTGATTTTTTTTAAGGCATATATTTGTTATTCTTTTCATAACAAAAAAGATCAAGTCCCTATTGTTTTCTGTTTAGAAAATATGTATATTATCGACCTTTATCTTTGTTCATCCTAATTTAACCGTTTGAAAATGCTTACTTCAAAAATGTAGGTATTTTAACGTTTTTTATTTTTTATTTATTTTTTTTTTTATATCGTATTTTTTAATATATTTGAGACTTACTATCTAAGCTGGGACAAAAAAAAATAAAAATAACCAAAAATTGACTTCTAAAGCTTGGCAACCATACATACATAATATGACTGGACCACATTTTGTTAGGCAACCCATATGCAAAAAATCATTGTTTTGATTATGCACTGCCTAAAGAAAACTGCAAACCGCACTCATTTGTTAAAACGATGAGGGTAGGTCGTCCTACGGCAGGTTCCTAGACTTTCAGTTTAAAATGAAATGCATCCAAAACAAAATTTGTTGAGAAGCTCTTACTTTCCAGACTTCAAAAATAATAATAATATTTTTCAAAGTCCATTCTTCCTATCTTTTGTCCTAAAAATTCTCTAATTCCCAGAAAAAAAAGGAGTAGGTACCTTACATAAAACTAATGTAGTGAAAAGAAATAATCCTGTATGGACACAACAAAAATGCACAAACTCTAAAACAAATGGTACTTAATTCTTTTTTTTTCGCGGAGGAAAAAGGTATTGAGTCCATTCATTTTAATAACACTCCTGCAAACCATAAATATGTGTTGTGTATGAAAATACATTTATATATAAAAAAACAACCAAAAAATCCCGTACCCCTTTATAATAATTAAATACAAAAATATAAAGAAGAATAATATAATGGTCCTACAAATCCTTTTTCAACCAAAATCCCACACCCGTGAAAATAATACAAATAAAATAAAAAAAAATATAAATGTGAAAAATAGAATTCAATTTTATTCATGAGCTCCGCGCCGCACATACAAATGTGCCAAATAAAGTCATATCAACATTTATCCATCCTTATTCAAGCTTTTGCCACTGCTGCTGCTGGCACATTTATATGTACTACATATGTATGTAGAGAAAAGTAGAGACCCACATATAGGTAGGAGGTATTTGTATTTATGAATAGTTCACCACATTGAAATGTTCATATTAACAGGTGCATGGAAAATGGAAGAAATATTGCGCATGCAAAATTGTTATTCAGTGTGGTGTTGGGAGGATAAATCTAAGGATTTTTGGTGAACAAAAGGATGAAATATGAAATAAATATGTCTATAAAATGAAAATCCCCGACGAAAGGACTTAAAATTTTATTTAGTCAAAATCTCAAACGTACAATTTATATAAATAAGAATGAAAATTATATGATGTATAAAATACGTACGTTTATATTTTTTTTAAAATTTCTATAAGGCATACGGACATAGGATAATAGCATTCATTCATAATCAGAATTAAAAATATTTTCCTGGATGCCCTTATTTGTCTAGTCAAATGGTGCTTTGGACAGGAAAACAATATAGAAGTTTTTTCTCACTCCTCTTTTATGTTTCAGGGGTCGCTGAATCTGAATTTCAACTTGCCTACTTCCACGGATATGGCTTCACAACGAGAAGCGACATTTTCGACCTATTTTTAGTTTTTGTCCAAAAATCTAAAAACTATACACTTTTTGGGTAAAATTACATTCTACACTTTATAGAACCTAAAATTTCCTGCAAAAAGTGTTTTCGATTTTTTTTGTAAAATCAACGGCTTGGCCGCTTAAGTACGGTGAAAAAAGATCAAAATTCCCTAATTTTTGGAAAACACAGTTCTCTGGTTAGACTTTTGCTTGTAACTCAAAAACTACGCCTATAATTGTAGAAAGCCTAAGCTTCTGCTTTAATTAAATTAAATTTTCTACAAATTTGTTACCTTCATCATTTAAATTGGTGGATAACATCTTAATATGGATTGATACATAAGACCATGAATCAACCTCCTGGACCAGATATTTTGCTCAAAAAATGGTATCCGGATGTAAAGGGTGATCAATCAGAGGTATTTTTTTCAAAAGGGTTTTTATTTTCAGAGATGGCGCGTGAGTCCTGTCAAGTTGCCATGTGTTTTTATTTAGAATTCATGGACATTTAATCATGGATAGACTTAGACTCGAACAACGTTTGAAAATCGTACACGAAAATTCACGTTCTGTGAAGAATGTTTTCGGTGCGCTTCGGTGAACTTATGGTGTCCATAATCCTGAATACTGAAGCCACTATTTGCAATACCATCAAGAAATTGAAGACCGAATATTCACTATTTGATGACACTCGACCGAATAGACCTCGTCCAGCGCAAAGTGTTGAAAATATAGTGGCTGAAGCTGAAAGCGTAGGCGAAAATCGCGATAAATCGATTCAGCGCCGTTCTCAATAACTTGGTCTGTTATAACGAACAACACCGGTGATTCTACTTAAAGATCTTGGTTTGCCAAAATTCAGCTGACGCACGAATTTAAGCCAGCCGACCTTTCATTGCGTCATCGTTTCAGTGAATGTGCTCTCGAGAGACTTTCTGAAGATCCACTGTTTTCAACCAACATTCTGTTCAGAGATGAGGCCCATTTCTGGCTTAATGGTTACGTCAGTAAGCAAAATTGCCATATTTGGGCCGAAGAACAACCGGAAGAGGTTCAAGAGCTGCAGTTACATCCACTCAAAACAACCGTGTGGTGTGGCTTATGAGCCAGTGGAATGATTTATCCGTATTTCTTAAAAAATGAGGCTGGCGCCAACGTAAGTGTACATGGGGCTCGTTATCACGCCGTGATAACGGGCTAGTTTTTTGCCTTAAAATGAATCCTGAGATCTCGAAAACATTTGGTTCCAACAAGACGGTGGTGCCGCCGCCGGTGGCGCATCTTGCCACACAGCCCGTGAAACAATGGACATATATTAAGAAACACGCTTCAGTGAACAATTAAATTTACGCTTCGGACCAGTGAATTGGCCAGCAATATCGTGCGGTATCACACCGCTAGACTTTTTCCTTTGGAGCTACGTATAAAGTCTAAGGTGTTTTTGGATAAGCCAGCTACGATTAAAGTATTGGAGGCCAAAATTGCTCGTGTTATTTGCGAAAGCTGGAACGTCCCCATGGACGAGCTACGGTGCAGTTGCGGCCAACATTTGAAAGTGATTATATTTAAAAACTGAATGAATGAATGGTTCTTTATATTGATAATAATGATTTCACTATATATGTATATATTTGAATAAAATCATAAAATGGACCTTCGGTAAAACGACCAAATAGCTAAGCACTATAACGAGTTCATTATTTCGACGGAATAATACATCAAAGTTCAAGAACCAGACGCAAGACTATAATCTGGAGCCGAATTACGGCATCAGTATGTGAGCAATACGTTACTGAATTTTCTGTAATTGGGATTCCTTCTTAAGATATCGAGTAAAGTATCGAGTATCGAATTCGGTTTTTGGCATTTCCTCGTCAGTGAACGAGTGTTTTTTTTATGCGATAGATGCTAGGTAGACGAGTGAGCAGTAAAATGGCAGAAAAATAAAATTATTCTCTTTTCTGCACATATTTCTCCACAATATCAGTTAATGGTGTTTAAGGGTGAATTAAAATAAATTAAACATCACCCAGAAAATTATTCTTGCTTGATTTTAAGGCACAATAATTCGATCTAGCCAACAAATATTTTTGGCCAAAATAAATTCCAAAGGCAAATGTAAACAAAACATGAGCCCAACACAAACAGCTGTGGCAATCGACCAATCAAAAGTTAGGAATATTGACGTTTAGGAAAATGTACTAGAAATATCCTAGTACAATACGAACTCAATTCGATACGTAATACTTCGTATAAAATCATACCAATGTGATAACTCGATAACGTGTAAAAGTTCCTCACTCGTTCACTGAAGACGTAATTCGGCTCCTGACTATAAAAAAAAAAAAAACAAATACCAAACAGTTAAAATTAATATCAAGTCATTGATTTGGTTTTAGAGAAAATTCAAGAGAACTACTCGTAAAGTTTATAACAATACCATAAATCTCAATCCAGACCAGACTTTAAACATGCAATTCGATTTTCTGAACTAAAATCTCATATCAACTCCTGATGATAATTGCTTTCCGGTTAACCCATCACAAAAAGGAATTCTTTGGAAATAAATTCAAATATTTATTAAAAAAAAAATCTAAATGTCATAGCATTATAGAGGACAATAGATATTTGAAATGGGTCAACATAAATACTTGCCCTAACTTTTGCATTGAATATCTTGTGTGGGTCAAAAAGTGTTTTTGGCTTATTTACTTAAATTGTTATCGACACCTCATGATATGTGTCACATTTTAAGAATTCCTATACCGACTCTCTTCTCTCTTAACCCTATATCTCTAACTATCTTACGTCCACATTATAGTTTGTCGAAAGTTCAACTATAGAATTCTATATCTATCTTAAAAGTCCTTTAGATATTTACCTCTCTTGGTCTATGTCAAGATAGACCACCTCCTGACAGCACCATTATCTTATCAGAGATGGGAAGAAGTAAAAAAAAACAACTTTTATTCCAACATGAAACAGATCTCCCACTGGGGGTATCTTTCCGATGCTTTTGCAAATAACCGGAAAACTGGATACCATCATAGTACGACGACGATACATAAAATACTACCCATTGCTCTGGCCTCCGCACAAGAATATATTTGGTCAAAGGACACACACTCCATATGGGAGCATCATCCGAAACCCAAACCATACAATCAAGGACTCTTTCATTTAATCGTATACACATATGGCTGGAGTGTCCTTTTTTTTCTATACTCAAAGTCTAGACAAAATGCTTTACAGATTTCTAGTCAATTCAATAACATTTTTTTTGTGTCCATCGCATTGGAGGTGGGGATAGGGAGTATTAAAACGAAAGCAACGTCCGTTGTCGGTCGTCTTCGTCCTCTTTCAAAGGACCCCAGTCAGGAAATGGGTAAACTAAAAAAGAGCAACAACCAGTTGGGGGATGTGGGGGAGAAAAATCTAAGCAAACAGAGAATATTCAGTCTTATTTCTTGGGTCATTTGGTTGGTTCTTGTTTGAAATAGAACATCAGTGTATGTGGAAGATTTCTCTTGTATCCTCCCATAGGGATTTAATCAGAAAGTTAATATTCCAATGTTCTTTCTTTTTTTTCCAAACACCCACAGATTTTAAGGCCATCACATAGTGATTGGCCTTGCTCCCCTAACATCGACCTCCCTAAGGGTTAAATGTCAAAGAAACACCATAACTGTCACATGGAATAAAATTCGATATATTGCTTTTTTCCCCAAACTAGAAAACGTCTTTGAAGTGAATAAAAAGAGAAATGGAAGAGGGCAGCAAAATTTCAGTGCCTTTTTTTTGTATCCATTTTAGGCAATCTATCAAACGTGCCGCGCTACGAGAAATTGTTTTGCCATTTCAGTTTCGTTTTAACAACATATTGGTAGATTGGTTAGAAAAAGGGACACGGCTAGAGTCGTGCTTGAAATGGACCATGAATTATTAACTCAAAATGTCGCCGTAATCCACCCACTCTTGACGATAAAACTTTCTTTTCTTTCCTGAATATGAGGACATAAAATCAGTGTTAATGTATTGATTGGCCATTTTAGATTTCGAAATTCAAAGCAAATTAGTATATCTCCATTAAGGTCCTTGACTCTTTTTTATGTTTACTTTTATTTATTTGCTATCTATTGGGGCATTTCTGGCAAAGGACGAATATTGAGTTAATAATATCCGATATAGATACGTTACTATCGACTTACAATTCTCCATCATCCTTATTCCTTTTGCTGGTGTCCAATAGTCCTTTAGTTCCAAATGGGGAAAGAAATAAAAAATGATGTGGATACAATAAATAATTGTAATTTGTAACTGTTTTTTTAGCACACTCAACAAATAAAACAAACATACAAATCAAAATAAAAACTAAACTAACCATAAAAATAAGCGGAAGACCGCCATCATTGTGTTGTGTTTGTGATTTGTGCGACCACCATAGTTGTTGACAGAAATGGTTTTACCACGATGTCATCGACCAAATAAAACAAAAAGATTGCGTCGGGTCCTAGGATTGTAAATTAATGCTGTCGTCTAACATAAGTATCTACCATCACCGAATGAACTCGCATTGGTTCTGACAGTTCCTTCGTCACTGTCCTCTTGCCTGATGCCATTTGGATTAACAGCATCGCGGTTTTGTAGAATCAGCTTTTTTTTTGCCAGATGGTCTATGCCAGCCAACTATCGCTAGCATACATAATGTCCTTTTTGATATATAATATCCTAGAACAAGGCGAGGACTCGACACGACATTGCTATTTTCTTTTGGCGCGTTGATTTGACACTAAATAATAGAGAAGCATAGAGTGAAAACTTAGATTAATGATGTTATAGTCTTCTTGTATGGTTGGTTGGCTGGCTATCAAGGCTGATGGGTATGGTGGCTGGGTCGAATGGATTGTGTTGGATCAAATATCATTTGCTATCTTGGATATAGGTAACATAGAATAGAATATTTATGTATGTACATTTATTGTTGAGATTAATGGCCATACATAAAATCATTTATTATTACTAAAGGAAATACGAATTATTGTACACGGAATTGTTCTGAAATTTTAATTATAGAAAGACAATCTATTGAGAACAAATTGTTAATGATGTGTGGACATAAATTAATTAGTTTCGAAAAAAAAAGTATTTTAATAGAAATATGTAGAAATAAGTACTTATTAACTTGGTAAGAAAGAACAATAAAAAAGGCCCTTAATTGTTCTTTTATTAATTAAAAAAAAAAAACTTAATATTTTCACTTCTTATAAAGCCAAGAGCATACTGGTCACCTGTGGATAAAAACCAACATTCTATCAAGACCTGTTTTAGTAGTTAAAATTTAGAACAGTTTTCACAGTTTTTCAATCCTCTGACCTTATATTAGGTAAAAATGTATTCAGTTTTCAGTCAGAAATTGTAGTTTTATGTAAAACTAGCTGACCCGGTGAATTTCGTTCTGCCTAAATTTACGTTGACATCGTACTGTGTTCGAGTTTGTGGAACTGGTGCGGAGCTGACGTCACTCTCTTCCGAAGTTTGCAAATAATTTTAATTCCAACTCCAAAATTCCAAAAATAGAAGAAAAGTGAAATTGCTTACGAAATGGTGATGAATGCTTTTGGAGAATACTGTGACGTTCAGCTTAGGGAGACCATAATGTTGTTAGGCAGAGAGTTGAATCAGGAGATGGTTTAATGGTTCTTGATAACTGTTGTTGAATGTTGCAAAAGCCCGTAGCGTAATGGTAAGTACGTTGGACTGTCATGCTGGAGGCCTGGGTTCACTTCCCAGCCTCATCCACCTAAAAACTATAAAGTTTTTTAGGGTTACTGCCTCTTGCGGGGAACTGAAAAATCCTCCAAGAGTATCACCCATCATGAATAAGTGCTATTTGTCTAGCCGTTCGGATTCAGCATACAATTGTAGGTCCCTTCCATTGCTGTCGACACACAGAAGAGGTTGCGAGTTGTTAGTCACTAGGCCCTGGTTCTTCACGAGCCGTTTTACCACCCAATTTATTTATTTTATTTTAGGAATGTTGGAAGTGATTTCAGAGCTGCGTCATCATGCTTGGGCTTGGCAATTGAGGATATCCCCAAACCTTATTTAAGACGATTTAGGGTATTGATCATCATCTGATTTTCTTCAATGGTAATGAGATTGTTTCTCAGTATACACTCCATTTTCGACGGCGAGAATGCCGGATCCAGTGACAATTTTAAGAGTTTTTGTTTTGCATCCAGCAGTTAGTTAAATATTAAGAAGAGTTCCGAATATCAATTGATTTCTGCTATTCGGCTGGGTGCAAATCAAGTTATTGCTTGTTTTTATTACACTGTATGATGACACGGTACTGTTATTGAAGAGATTAAAAAGATACACAACTTTTTACGTTTTATTTTCGGGCGCATACACGTACAAAACGGTAGGTTTGCTGACACGTTTGCAAGTCCAATATAATTTGAATGACGAACGAACAGGACACTTTATATTCCTTCCTTGAGTCAACACGAACCCCTGACAGCTAAATCATTGCGCCATCGGAACGTTGCGTCGTTTATCACTTCGTAAATCTTTCAACGTGCAATTCAGGGAGCCAAAAGGCACGTTTGTGAGCCATTGTTTTACAGTGCTGCAATACTTTCGCCATCGCAGAGTTCTTTGAAATATTGCATGTACGTTTTTCATCCACTTGCAGGTTCAATGGTAATTGCAATGCAGAACGAGCGGTTGACCGCTTTCCAACAACCTACCCGCTATTCCGGATACTTTGAACACAATGAAAATTAAAAATAAAATTAATACATTTTATTTTATTTGACCACATACAATAGCAAAACCGATTCAAATGTTAATGATGAAATGAACAGGACACCTCATATTTCTTCCTTGGGCCAACACAAAACCATCGATCCCAAAATCGTGAACATCAAACGATCGTTTCTGGTGTTATGGACTTAAAACAGGATCTTCCCATTGCAGTTTTCCCTTACATTTTACGGGATATTCCTCCAGTATCATATGTCCTTCCTTGTGAAAATTGAAAAATTGATCCGCTTAGTTCGATCAGAATCAATTGTTCTACATAATATCTTATATTTTGGTAGCAATATGAAGAGATAAAAAGCTGAGATCGAAATTTCAAAACTGCAATTTTAAATAATAAATATAAAAAAAATATCGTCGATTGATTATTGCTAGAAGTAGGCATGGTATCCATGCCTTTTCTCTATTTTGTTTGTTCTGATTGGGAAAAAAAAACATCAAAATGTGGTTGCTATTAGGATTTGTGTTTATCATTTTCTGTACATTAATCGTGTTTCTTATTTTAACCTGTTTGTTGTTCCAGTATCCAGCTAAGTGAAAGTCCTTTTGGTTATAATGCAGTTCATAACGGAATATCTTTCTGTAGTTAAAGATACCTGTTTTCTGTTTCAATACTGAAAGAATAACATACAGACTGCCTTCAGTAAATTATTTGCCGAAATAAAAAGTAAAAATCAGCTGAAAGTTCTTTTACGGCTAGTAGGCCAAAACCATCCAAAATTCATCCTATATTGAAGCGTATTTAACTGGTTTTTAAATACGAAAATATATTATATCTTGTATGTACTTCTAACTTCTTAAATCATTTCTTTTAATCTTTTTATGCAGATCTCACCGAATTGAAGGTAAAAGAAGAGTTGGCTCTTTAACTTAACAATAACAACTGCTGAAACTAAGATTTACAACTGCGGATTTAAATTTTAAAACTGTAAATCTTAAAACTATATATTTGAACAGACGAAATGATTTTGCCAGTCGTTCGTAAGAGATTTTGTCTTTTTGGTATGTCTAGAGCTAGTTCTTTTTTTCTAATTCCTTTTTATTAAGACGAATCTGCTGAACCTTCGTTTGAGTGTGATACATACATATTAAGTATTGGATGTTCCAAAAGTTATTTTAATACTGTTAATTCTTCATTACTTTTGCTAAAAAAAATAATGGTAATCTAACTTAATTTAGGTTAACACAGCAATTACATGAAAGCAGTTAAAACTTAAGGAAAAAAACCACAGTGCCATTTTCTCCTGCAACCCCGTAGGCACTACTCATATTTGCTATATATCTCGGTAGAAGCCCTATCCCATCGAGTATTAATACAAATCGTGAAAGAATTTATTGCGACAGCTAAATTTGTGTTTGAAAAAAAAAAAACATTTTCATATTTTCCGACCAAACTTGCATCGGACAAATCAGTTTCACCATAACTTCAAACCCCCAAGTGTGAAAGAATGTGGGAAGTTTCGGAACCACCTCACATTTAACCTTTTTCGGCTTGTTGGGTGCCGGACCGTAAGAGAATATTGCAGGAAATTGTATAGCTGATCACCAAACGTGGAACAACATTACCTGTATTGAAAAAATATGATTCACTGTTGAACAGTCTACCCAAACTATAATGTTAGGGTCAAAAAAAGGTTTAAACTTTATTTTTCGATACAAGGACAGTAAGAAAGAATGAACGATTTGTTTGCATTAGCAAAATTTGTGCTTAATCCAATGCGAATCAAGGATTTAAAAAAGGAACTAAGCAATCAAAATCCTTTGACAGAATTTCAATGAAGTTAATATCCACATACTCCTCATGAAAGAACATTAATTAGGTATACCATTCAGTTCATGTTGAATAAGAGGTCATTAGGTTCACTTATATGAACATCAAATTACGAATGAAAAACTTGATTTCAAAAAATAGAAACCTCTTAATGCAATGGTTCATTTAACACAAACCGAGAATTTAACTATTTGTAAATACTTTCGATTACATAAACAGATTAAAAATTATTTCATCATCAAAACTAAACACCATTGGTAATAATTCAGTCGTTTAAAAGTTGATACTCGAAAACATGTCCTTAATTCTAAAAAAAAAAACATTTGCTTAAAGATTTCTTTTGATTTCAATAACGATAAATACCACGAAAACATACGAACTGGACACTTCTTTCCCTAACAGCAAAATATTTCCCATTTTCTGCAATAACCGTTCTAATTATCTATGAAGAGTTATCTATAAACAAAATCCTATCAGATAACCTATTTTCATAAATATCTAATAGATTGTTATATTTCTGTCGCTTTGTCATGAACAAACAAAAATATAACAAACATTCAAAAGAACCGTTTTCAATTAAAAACCATCGTAAATATCATTTCATTTTGACACATTGCATCTGAATAGAGATTCCTTGGAAAGATTTCAAAAAATTTCAACACGCCAGATATCTACTTTAATGTATAAATTCAGCACTTTCTTATCGCCTGTCATCTCTCTCTTTCTCTCTGTTGACCTATTCCCATCACAGAACCAGAACAGCACAAACAAATTCAGCTCGACTGACAGACACCCCCAACCCCAACCCCCAACGTGTCGTCGTCATCGACAACCCTCTGTTAAACAAATCTTTAAAAAAAAAAAACAAAAAAATAGGAACAGCACTTCTATTTGAATAGCTTTGAGAAGATTCCAATTGCAGATTACTCAAATGGACGTCTTCCAGCTATGTAAACAGCAGCAGAATAAAACTAACTAAGGCGGTGGAGAGACTGAATTCAATGAAATGAAAAGCATCAAACTCATCTCCTGGCAATTTTAACTTATCTATACATAATACAAATACATATGTAAAAGTATTAGTGTGTATATGTCCTGCAAGGACTTTTAATAAATCTCACATTTCCAACAGCCCCCCCTCCCTTTATGGCTTAGGGGATATCATTTCGGACAGGAGACTAGTAGAGAGCTCAGAAAAAAGGGAACATCTAAGGTTTCAAATGAAAAGGCTCACGGGACGTGGCGGAGCAGAAGAAAAAGGATGCTTGCTAAAGTTTGCCAAAAAAAATGCCAGATATAATTGTCGTTTCCGGTTGAGAAGAGGTCTTTTGTGTAAGCGAATCAAAAACCTGTCTGTCATCTATTGAAAATAAATTCATATGATAGGATTTTTTTTTTTTTAATAATTTACTTTTTCATTTTGCTGCTGTTCGCTATGTTTTTAGTATAATATTTGAATTTGGACGCACACATTTATTGAATTTAACCACATCAAACCAGGAGTTTGCTTCCATTTTTTCGACAACAGAGTTTTTTTACGAACTGTAAAACTCCAGATTGAAAGAAATCCTGCTGGAATTCACTGATAAATTTTGCGTTAATTATTATCAGTAACGATCGATAATCAAAGAATTATCTGCATTTATTCGCACAGGTGTTAGGTGTACTATTAAGAGTTAAGAGCTAAATTTGTTAAAAGACCACGTTAGATTTCGTAATGTTTGAAACGCTTTTCATACCTTTTCCATACAAGTTTGAATTATTAAGACTACTCCTCTGTTGCATATAAAACTATATTTTAGGCTGTAAGAGAAAAAATAGGGATTTGAAGTTTTTTTTCGAAAATGAACTAATTTTTGGGTTATGTCACGCTGGAGGTTCGGGTTCACTTCCCAGCCTCGTCAACCTAAAAACTAAAAAGTTTTTTTCAGGGCTTGTAATTGACAAATTGTCCAATAGTATCGATTGTCAAGAATAAGTGCTTCTCGACCAGCAGTTCGGATTCGGCATAAAATTGTAGATCCCTTCCATTCCTGTCGACATGGGCATACAGGAATGGTAGGCCCTGGTTCTTCACGAGCCGTTGCGCCACCCAATTTATTTATTTTATTTATATAATTTTATACTTTAGAGATAAGTTGGTAGAAATATAAAATGATTGCATTCCAAAATTTTATTTCTAAACTCAAAAAGTGTTGTTCTAATTTTAATAAAATTTTGTGTGCTGCAGTTTCCAGAAAGTTAAAAATTGTATACCAAGGTTAAAAAAATGTTTTTGATTTGAAAAATAAAAAAATAAATAAATAATTTTTTTCTAAAATACTCCAAATTTTGAAACGTAATTGGTTCACTCTTACAAGCAGTAGTGTGGGCTCTATATGGCAAGTTATAGAATCGTAAAAAAAGACTGAGAAGCCAAAAAAGTGGGTCTCTTTCGATGGATTTTATAAGTCCACACTTTTTTAGTTTTTTTTAGAACCAAATATAACGGTAGCCGCCATTGATAAAAAAAATATTGATCCAGATTGCCATTGTCGATTGCCAATCGACGATTCTCGATTGTCACGTTTGTTATTGTATAACATAATCAAATAAACCACCTGAACATTCGTATGGTTTGCATTTTATGAACACATTATTGGTTTTGTGCGTTGTAAACTTATTTGTTGATGGAAAATTCAACTTAAGTTATAATATGGGTACCAGCATTCGAACCCGACCTCATAGGACCATCCTGGTGTGATCAGAAAATTATAGCCGGCAATAAAATCGACTGATTTCAATCAAAAATCACAACCCCTATATACTAGCCCGATTATCCTAGACAAAGTTTCACTTAATATCCAAGTTATTTTTTTCGAAAAATGTTGCGTTCTAGATTCTAGGTTTCGTTAGTTTTTGTTTTTAATTTTTCATGGAGAAATTTTCAAAACATTTTTAATTGTATAACATTTTCTATAAAAACTTTTTTAAGTTAAAAAAAAAAAAGATTTAGAATTAATTTTTTGAAACCTCATTATTCTGAAAATGTCCTCGTCAGTTATTTTAAAATTGGTATTAAGTTTTTTTTTTTACTTTTAACATTTTGAGTTAAGCAACAAAAACTAAAGTTTTCTACCACCAAGTTATTTTTGGATGAAGTTAAAGCTATTTCACGAGTGGCAAGCCGATCATCAGACTTCTTTGAGTGTTGCTGAGTCTTAATATGTTCATTTTATTGAAAAGCTTTGCCCGTCATAGGGATTGAACTAAGGATATCAACTGTGACTGGAATTCGGAAGCCGACAGCCTACTCAATGCGCTGCCGAAGCCACATGCTAAGCTTTTACACTTTATAGAATACACGAAAAAATTATGTTCGTAGAATTAAAAATGAGGGTAGCTACTAGCTACCAAAATAATCTTGAATTATCATATTTTTCTGGAAATCGGTTCGAACAATTTTGATAGAAGAATATACCTACATTTGTATTGCCACTTCTTCCCATAGGATTATAAGCTATTGATATTTTTGACCTTCTCATTGTTGGACGAACCAGCTTCAGAAGCTAGCGAAGGGTTGGTAGAGTAAGTCACACGAAAAACTACGTGCCCATTTAGTTTTAAAGTAGGTAAATGAACTGTCACGCCATAGATATCAGAAACTACTCTCAACCTATTCCATTTTCATAAAAAAAAACGTTCCTTACTGCGCCACTCCTTATCAAACTATAAATACAGTAGGTAGTTATTTATTGTACCATAGCAGCAAGCCAAGAAGCTATTCAACCAAATACAAATTCAAAAGCACTCTTCTAAGCACATGACGTCGCTTAGAAGCGTGCGGTCATTTCCCACTCAAGTGATAGGATAGGACAGCAGTAAACGGGGGTAAGATCATTTTGCTCTAATGACTTCTTCCCACCCTTGGTAAGGAGTAGGGCTCCCAGACGACCCGATTTTGGCGGGACAGTCCCGATATTTGAACCTTGTCCCGATATCTGTCCCGACTTTCCATTCTTACTTGGTATATAGAACAATTTTTGGTTGTGTGTCAAAAACAATCAAAACTAATATTATGAAAAAAATAAGATTCGAAGTTTTAATCAAAACTAACATTATGATAATGTAAACGTCCAAAAACTGATTTTCGACAAAAGACGTCCGTCGATTTTATTTCTCTGTGCGTCCTGATTTATATCGAGCTAGATCCTAAGCGAATCGGAGGATTGCTTGAAATTTGGTGTTAAACATTCTATATTATTCTCAAGGAACGAATAACATAGACTTTTTTTAATATTAGATAGAACAGTCATACAAAAATTTTGGTTTTATCAAGCTGTCTCGAAAACGGCTGTAATGGTTTTGATAAAATTTCGTACATGTTATCCCTAGAACAGTTTTTATAATACCAGAATACACTGCAAAAGTTTTTGCCAACAAAAATCGAAGCACTGAAATAAATGTTTGGGTTTTGTGTGCAAATTACCGGTTTCTTACTTGTTTTGAGATATTCCCGAATATCTCGTTAATAGTTTTTTTGATTTTGACAAAATAGATTTTAATTTAAGTAAAGTGTTATGAGATAGTACGATGCTAAACTCATTTTAAATTGGCAAAATACAATTTTTAAACTAAAATTTTGCACTATTGCATTTAAGATTTGTATACAAATAGATTTTTTTAATGTCCCGATTTGGGGTTGGCTACGAAATATCGCAAACTAAAATCTCACATTAACAAACATAAAGGACTTTTATAAATTACATTATACTAGGTTTTTCGTTTGTGTATGTTGTCAGTTGGTGTGCTTTCAGTTTATTTGCAATAAACAGTACTTTGGGTGGCCCGCTTCGCGGGTTCAACGATTTTAACTCCCTTTTCGGGTCCTCTGTCCCGCTCACGCGACTCCGTCGCTCCGCTTAGGGTATGCTCAGTCGCCAGGCAGGCGCATATGTTGTTAGTTGGTGTGCTTTCAGTTTATTTGCAATAAACAGTACCTTGGGTGGCCGGTGGCGGCGGCGTATCGGGTTTAAGGGCTTTATCTCCCTTTTTTAGGCCTCCGATTAATCATTTTCCATTTGCAGGATCATATTTTTCACTGCGGAATTTTCCAAGGTGATGTGTTTGTGATTTTAGTTTGCGAGATTTTAGTTGAAATTTGCGAGATTTTTTATCGTGAAATGTAAATCCGAGATTGTTAAAAGCGAGATTTTGTTATTGCGAGATTTATACAAAAATGCGAGATTTCGTTATTCGAGATTTTAGTTTGCGAGATATCGTAGTGCTCCCCCCGATTTGTCCTGATTTTTGGGCCCTGGCGTCCCGATATTAACCAAATTTCATCTGGCAGCCCTAGTAAGGAGTCTGTGCAGATTTAAAATTACTAACATCTGCCTGATTGTCCTTAAAGCCCCAAGGAGCATACGTAGAAATAGAAACCACGAAGAATATAGCTCGGCGACTCAATTAGCCCCGGAATGCATCGTGTTGATACAATACCCGCTGATCTGAAGCCAATCCATGCACATAGTACCATGTGATTTACCAGAGTGAGAACCTGCAGCCTTGAAAGTCACCAGGGGGTGTCACTTGTGTCACTAGAGGTGCCAAATAACAGGTTAAGCCAATCCGAAATACCCCCAAAAATAATATAACCCTATAACTAAGATATTAGCAAGACTGCAAGACTGCACTTCGTCTTTGTCACGAAAAGGTGTCTCTTTTTTTCGTCATTCTGATTCTCATCCACTTCAGCTGACTTACAGCACATACACAGTAATGACTGAGAATTATAGGTCAGCGACGACGCAACGCAACCGGTTCCGGACCCGCAGAAATATCGAAGCAACACTCTCCTCATAAAAAAACTACCCAGTTTTTGATGTACAACAATCTTACTTGTAAGCAGTACCTATAGGGTATACAAAAATGCACAAAAGATTTGATGTCATGAAGTTCTTCAATCCTATCACTTAACTACAGTTTATTGCAATTCAATTCTCATAATACAATTTTGTACAGCAATATTCTGTTAAACCTCATTTTCTACCCCCCAGAATATAATAAAAATATATTTCAATCATTTTCTATTTCCATTTTTATTTATGTTTTATAATTTCGTTTAAGTAAACTTTATTTAAACTCTGATAATGCCGCTCATCATTTAGAGTTATTTAAAAATAGAGACACTTTTTTCCTAAAAGCCCTTATTCAACTTGAGCGTATAGTGTATAGGGAAATTTCCAAGAGGAAATGAAAAACGAGGAAATTTTTCTGTCGTCTTGATAGAAAATCCCGCAAGTAAAGGATGCAAAATTGCTTTTGTATATGAGAGATAAGACGCACAAGACCACAATCTCATTTTGAATGGAAATTTTATAATATAAATAGAGAAATAACTCCAATTTTACTACACGCTTTTTTATATTCACACAAACAAGCATATATTATGCTATACATATACACTCACACTCCCGTGGAAACAGTGTGCCAGGAAATAATATTAAATTGTCCTTTTATTCTTCCTCACTCAATTTTCCTTCCATTATTGCCTTTTTAATGCTGTTATTGTTGGTTTTTTTATTTATTCCATTTTACATCTGCATTTTATATAATAGATATAGTTATGTGTATAAATGTGTATGATTCCCAAAAATGCTTATAGCCTTTATTGTTATTCAAAAGTTCACAGGCTATGTTATTAGTTCTAATACTTTCATATCCTTTTTCATTCGCCTCTCTAACTCTAAAGGATTCATTTTTTGGGGAAAGGAATGTCCAGACTAAAAACAGCTACACCAAACGAAACAAAAAAAAAAAAAAACGACGATACAAATCCAAAACTTTTGCTTTCCTTTTGAGTTAGAGCTTAAGCTGTTTGGCATTGCTACTTTATTTATACTCGTTCTAAAGAGTAGCCTCTCACTTTGACTGAAGAGCATTTTCCTCTCACTTTAATACTTTTGCTATGATCCTGAGGAGTCCTGTCCTGTCCCGGACTGTGTGAGACAGGGATTTGCTATATGAATGTCGAATGAATCTGTAGAGGGGAAGGAGGAAATGGATGGAGTCTGCTTGGAAGAGATTTGCTAAACTCGTACTTATGGAAAATAAATTGCGGATGTTAAACTTTTCAATTGAATTCATAAAATACTTTCAAAATTAAAGAGATGAAGTGTTGTTTCGAGTTGGTTGTTTTTAAAAAGAATGAGAGAGAAGTGCGAGTATTATTGCAGATTTTATCTGGTTCTACATAGATTTTGGAAAGTCCAAAGAGAAAATATTTTTAATGTTTGTAGATTTTCAGATTTTTTTTTTAAGTTGTGGGATGTTTCGATTGTATTAAACTTTATTAGTATTAAAACAATGTTTTGAAGTATTTTGTGAGGGAAAATTGAGGTTTTTTTTCTTTTTTTTTTCTTTTTGTGTGGCTTGTCGTAATGATTTTGTTTTTTTTTTTTTAAGAAGATAAAAGAAAAAAATCCTTAAAAGGCGTCGCAGCAGATTAATTGGAGTTTTATTTTGTTGCTTTCAAAATGTGCTCAAGTTTGGTGTAGTTCTACTGATTTAAAACAGACAATTATGCTACCTGCCTTCCATACAAAGCCACTATAAGAAAAGAACATATCTAGCTCAAGAATTAATGCTAGATTTAAGGTACAGAATTTTGAGTATGCTTATATCGTATAGGGCTAGGATTTTCATGCCACATAAGAATCGGATATATGCCTCAGGTTTTTCCCGAGCGAAATCGATTAATTTTAAGCTCATTTCAACTCGATGTCACTTTACAAAGTACCGAAGCTCGCTTCGATACCTCATGTCAAGGTAGTAATAGGGTGGCGCTAGCATCTTCACTCTTTTCGAAGATAAAGACAGTAATGAAAATTATACACTTAAAATATGAAAATATGCATTTATAATGAAAATGTGCTTTTATAGTAAAATTATGCATTTTGCATAAAATAGCAAAATATGCGCTCTAACAATGGAATGCTATTTCAAAGAAAATTTCATGATTCATAAAGATAATTTGGTCCTATACTTCTAAATGTTGTGAGAAAAATCATACATTTTCATTAAAATCCGAGCCCTACTTTCTAATAAAAGTATACCTGGGAGATCGAACCGTTTTCGAGAAAATAGAACTCCTAAAATTTCAGCAAAATAACGTTAGCTAAATTTGGTGGTGTAAAAGCTCTAGAAGATTTAGAGCCTAGTGACTTTCGACTCTAACATTTGTCGCCCGGCAGGAATGGAGGTGTTCTACGATCTTAGGCTGTATCCAGATGACTTACTGGCTGAAAAAAAAGATCAGAGTTTCTGTCTAGTTTGGACAAAGGCCCTAGTAAGTTTTCTGTAGGGAAAATCAAGACGAGGAAAACTTGTCAGATACTTGGCAAGACCTTGCTAGATTTCAGTACCAAAAATTTAGACGAGGGAAACACTCGTGAGGTCCTCCCTATAGTAAAAACTTGTTGAACATGTTTCGTGCTGCCCACGAGACGAGACTCGGCGAGACTTTTGTAAGTCTCGTCTCGATCTCATCAAAATCGAAAACTTTCAGTCTCGTGTCGGTCTCAAATAAGTAATACATGTCCCAGTCTCGTCTCCAAAAAATACGATTTCCTGACAACCTGCTGATTATTGGAATGAAATATTTTCCATTATAGTTTGAATATGTGCAGAAGAAAAAAAAATATTTAACTGATATTGGATTTTTTAATTTATTAGACTCTCTGTAAATTTTGGCCTAAATATACTCGTCGTGGATGCTTAAAAGGCAGTTTCGTCTCGTGACCAGCCCTACTTTCGGCACCCCATTTGCCAAGGCCCTTGTTCAAGCCTTTGCTAGCCCTTGCTAGCCCCTTGCCAGAATCTATGCAAAACTATCTAGTGCCTTGTCGAAAACTAGATTGTTTTTCTGTGCGGGTTGCTTAAAAGATTTTTTTTGCGAAAAGGTATACTTTTTGAAGAATTATTACGTCCTGATAATAATAGTAGTCCTGAAAATAATTTTTTTTTTTTTTAGTTCGTCGTGACTTAACAATAACCATTTTGTTTACGCTACGGGGAAATGGAATAGCTATGTTTTTATTTGTTTTATAGATTAACAGTAATTGTGAATAAAGCAAATAATGCAAAAGTAATTATGAATGCATAGTACACACAAATATATTTCTACACTTGTCCATTCCATACCTATAATTAATATTAACAGATTTAACCATGACTACTGAGCCTTTTTTTCCACCCGGTTTTTATCGAATTGAAAATATGTGTACACTGTACATATGTTATTAAAACTATTTCAAAAATCAATAGTTTTGTATGTAATTTTAATTAATCATTCAGTTTGATAAAAAAATCATTTAAACCAAACTTCATTCACTTTTAGGTATGTAGGGTAGGTAGTATTTCAATCGATTGGACTTTGATGAAGCCACCTACTGCTCTTGTTTTAAATTAATTAGGTATTCAGATTTGATGAATAATATATACTGTGTTAGAATACCATAGTCAAATTTGTTTTCAAAGTACCTACTTTTATTCCCTTGTGATTCTTCTGATTAACATGTATACTTAGGTAAAGGTTGCATCCTACATAATCCTATGCCACAATTCAATATTATTTTCCTGTAACCCTACTCTTTTCTAAAAACACAACGTGAACATCCCAGCAGCTCACTTTAAATAGGCACACACTTCTCATAAACCATATTAACTCTGAACACGAAAACACCTCAGGCAAGAGGATTTGTGAAAATGTCGAATATATTACTGTTGCACATGGAGTCGTTTTTTTTTTTTCATAGAATTTTGCTACTCTTCAAACCAACGCGTAAAATTTAGAGCCTAGCTACTGGATGGCCTTGAAAAATTTCTCCATTTTGAATTTAAATAAATCAACAAAAAAATATAAATACAATTTTCCTCCACTCCTACTACATGGAGGGAGATTTTATGCTTTAAAGAACAAAAAATGATTAAGACAAAAAAATTGACAGTAAACTTGTCTACGTCACATTTGTGAAGAATGATAGAAATAGAAATAGAAATCTTGTGCGTTGTCAGTTTTCAGAATAACCCTTGAGTTAAGCATTGGGTACGTTCTGAAGACATAAGAGACTCCATATGAGTCAACTACATCTACTGAACGCAAATTGGCCTCAAAATAATTATTTTTTTTCGATATGTCATTACATCAGACTTAGACCTTTTCGTGAATACTTACCTCAAGTAGTCTTTAAAAAAAAAAGAGAATCCTCGACTTGGATAGAATTTGAAAATTTTGATTTTAATTTACTTCAACGCGACCGCTCAAACAATTTACAAAAAGTTAAACTGATTTTTAATTAAATATCTAACAATTTTGAAAAGAACACACTTGATTTGAAATTAAGGCAGATATTTTATAACTAACTTTCAAGTCACTCTTCAATAAAATTTCCCTTCATTTGAATCAATTTTTCGACAGCTGGCCAATCACAGACTATAGAATTTTGCCTTACTTACAAGTCCCCAAAGTTATTTGAACGTACCCATTATGTTTTTTTTTTAAAGCAGATAGAAAATATTTCGATGTATACGAAATCAGTTGCAAGATATTGCGACTTTAAAAATGGTCAAACTTCGAAAATATGTTCTTATAGAAGTTTTATTATAAAATCCTATATACTAGAATTCGACCATTTTTTGAAGTCGCAATATCTTGCAACTGTTCTCTTATACCTAAAAAATAAACATAATATTTTTGTTAAGGATTATTAAAATACATAGAAAATAAGTTCAAAATATTTTCCGTAAAATTCGTAATTTAAGAATTTAATGAGATAATTAACATCTAATTCTCAATCCACTGTGCCAACAAAAATCTTTCCTTTCCTTCTATTCCTTCTAACTTCTGCCGTGCATTGCATTTAAAAGACCTGAGGTCTTACAGGCACATAGTTAAAATTATTATTATTATTATTATTATTATTATTATTATTATTATTATTATTATTATTATTATTATTATTATTATTATTATTATTATTATTATTATTATTATTATTATTATTATTATTATTAAGACTTAAAATGTTAAAACCAGTATTTTCAGCTTTTGATGAATTTTTGAAACAATGATATCATACAAATTATGTCTGCTAGAAAAAATATTGTTGATACGAGCGTTTAAGGGTTACATAATGTATAAGTTGCCGTAAACTTGCCGTTTAAGAGACGTTTACAATAAATCTGAATTTTCGATAATTGACGCTATTGAAGTAGCAACCGTTTAAATGTTTTACGTAAAAAAAACATCATTTTGGATATTTTACGTTTTTTGACATATCGATATCTTCTTAAGGGTGAGTCGTAGGAAAAAAGTTGTCTTAACTTTTTTCTTTGCATCGCAAGATCTACGTTAAACTTTAAAAATTAAACATTTGGGCTATTTTGGTTTGGGCTATTTTACAAAATTGTCGAAATGATGGGAAACAGATCCCCTTGTCCCTTGTAATCAATTTTTTTCTTGTATCGATCCAACACGCTCTATAGCTCTTGTGTCCCATCTTATATGAGAAACACTCTTAGACCAAGAGCCAACAGCAAATTTTGGGAATGGATGGATAATAATTATGTGGGTGTGTAGGTGCATATGTATATCGTAGTATCGAAAAAAAAAGTCTGGTATGTTTTTTTTTTTTTCATCCCTTGGCGGGGCTGGATTTTTTTTTGTCAGATGTATTACTTACTGTAGATGGCGATGACAGCCCAGGATGGGCTACGGCCTCAACTAACAAACCCCGCTGTATTACCAGTTCAATAAATTAAATAAAATATATATATGTCACTATTCTATATCATTTTCTAAAGTACAAACATCATAATCTTGGCTATCCGTCCAAAAGAGCTCAAGATTTTAGCTTTTTTAAGCGAACCTTAATCTATTTTTTTTTTTTTTTTTTTTAATTTGGTGTGTTGTTTTTTTTCGTTTATAAGTCTCCAAGCTAAAACCGATAAGGTTCTCTTAACAAACATATATCTTGAGTTCTATTGGTCGAACTGTCAAGATTAAAATGTTTGAACTTAAAGAAAGTGACAGAAAAATGACCCCGCTAAAGTCTGAAAAAAACCTGCCGCAGGCTTTTGTTTTCGATACTAGATATATGCACCTACTCCAAAAATTTGCTGTCTTAGATAAAATTCCATAATATTCTCTTCCCAATCAATTTAACTTTGCAGTTAATTCTGGAATAAATTGTCATTTAAATAAAAAATGATCAAAGTCGGGTTAGTAATAAATTTGTCTTTGACGTAAATAAGGTACAAGATGGTAAAGATATCTCTGCTTTCGCAAAACAAAGAATGTTCAAGGCACTAATTTAAATAAGTATTTAAAAAAAAATATATATATTTTTGCGATTTACCAATTAGAATAAGTTACCTCCTTATAATTATTTAACAACTTGACTTTTATTAATTTATAATGCAATTTATTATCTTACTAGGTTTTAACCCCTTAGAATCTTATGCCTATTATAATAATCCGTTAATAAGTTTTGGAGAACATTTCGGGTCGCACTACAAAAGGCTTGGAGCTCTAGAACCTGAATTTCCAGATAATTTGTTAAAATTTTGCATATTTATTCAAACTTTAATTTTTAACAAATTCTTATTCCTTTGAGAAATCTTTTAAAACGAGCACAAAATTTCTTTCTAAAGAACGTATTTTTTTTTACTAAGAATCAAACCCGAGTTTTGTTATCTCTTGTTTTTTTTTTTTTTTTTTTTTTTGAGTGTTATACAGCAGTTTAAATTGACACTGAAAATCCAAGAGGCATAATATATCTCTCTTGCAAACACATTTATGTTATTTATAGGTACGTAGGTACAGCTGATTTTAATTTAGTCCAAGTTAATTAAAATGAAAAATTGTTTTCCTTCCAAGCTTTTAAAGGACTAAAATTCAACTTGAAATAAGATCCTTTATTTATTTGATATACCTACCAGCCTCGTGCCCTTCTCAAAGACTCTTCAAAAGTAATTTAAAAAGTAAACAACGCCAACGTTAAGAAAAACTCAAAAAAAAAAACGGCTGTCCTTGAAAACAAAAACAAAATTATTCCCAAAACACTTACAATCCTTTTCTTGGTAGGGGAGGGGGGCTTCTAAACAATCGAGGCCCTAAAAAAAGACAATAGACGTTTGATTTATGAGTCTCATTAATAAGATCCATTTACATTAAATTAGAATTAAAAGAGTAGATAGATATACGAGTTTGGGTAAACTGGGCTTGACACACAATTTTATTAATTCGTCGACTTTAGCCAAAACAGTTAACACCCAATGACTGGCAAAACGATTTCAATTAAAACAAAAAGTGATCCCTTTATCCTTGCGATGTGCGAAGTGTTTTGTATATCAGAACTTTTTTTTGTTTAAAGATAAACAGAATAATTTCGTTTTAATGCCCTTTTCATTACATCCCATTGTACTAAACCGGATAAAGATAGAAACACAATCTATACTTAGGTTTATAGGTACGGATATGTATGGGCATGGGCATTGACTTACTTGTATATGCCTCCAGGAAAAATCGAAATGGCAAACAAAAATAATATTAAAAAAAAAAATTAAAAAAACAAGCGATAAACAGCTAGATACCTTGAAAATATATTAAAAAACAAATACCTCGTCCTTGTGGCATTACGTTACGTGTATTCAAATTTATAAATTAGATAGGGATCAAAGAGTCGCATTCCACCAAGGTGAGAATCGTATAAATCACAATAGCAATGACAATGGCCGGTTGCTATAAGTGGGATTGGATTGGTTTGAGTGTGTGTATGGGTTAGTTATGTATATAGTAGCGAAGGAAGTGGATTTTCAACAACAACAAAATGAGGAAATATTGTGCTCGTTGCTTGCGGCACGAAAATGGCTTCATAAATCATGAAAATTTCGATAACGCATCACGTCTTTGTAATCTGATGGCAATATCAATCGGTAATAAATTCAATAAGGACACAAAACGATTGAAAAAATTGTGCATATAATTAAAATCCTTATTAATGCTCTGCTCACATCCATTTCTTCCAGAAGTATTTATCCATTATTAAATGATGAGGATTAAGTGATGATAGTTCTTGAATATTATGTAGGTAATCCTGGTCTTAAGATGCAATCACCTCTCTAAAGCTGACACAGAAGATGTAGGAGATCCTTCCTTACTACTAGATAGCATCTCCTAAGACGGATAAAATTCATTACGAAATCCTTATGAATAGACACAAAACGCAAAAAACAGCGTAGAGTCTTATTTTTATTTTTTGTTTTGTTAAATTCTACGAATCGAAAACAATAAAAGGATCTGAAGAGAAAGGAGAAAAATATTTCATCACGACTTGGAGAATTAATTCCACTAACCGGGCACACAAAGGAACAAACGAACAATTATCCTTCTGCCGCAACATTTGAATGCTAAATTGTGCCAATTAAAAGGCACAAGGATTTCATGACTTTGATAGCGGGGAATAGAGTCGAAAGTGAGGTCTGCTAACTAAAGCTCCGTGAGTGTAGGGGAGGGGGGGGATAAAGGAAATTCACAATCGCTTTGGATATTACGAGGTAATAATCGATTGTGCTGTTAGGTACAGGGCATCAGAGAAAGAATAGAGAGAGCGAAGACTTTTCCGCGTAAAACGTCGATGATGGCATTTATCTTATCTTGTTCAATTCAACAATAGCAGTAGCAGCAGCAGGAGAGAAATGTTTTAGTTTTTTTTTTTTTGTTCATCATTTTTGTTTGTGTAACCCTTGGGAACATTGTTCTTTAACTATTTTATTTTTCAGCCACAAGATAGAAGTTTTTGTTTTTTTTTTTTCTTTTGTTCTTCTACTCAAAGGGCAAAAAGGATACAGAAAGGATGAAGAATAAATCATTTCGGATTTCCATTGCAATTAACGAAGCACTTATCCCCTTGGGTCGATTCGATACTTCCAGAAGGACGAACGACTTACCGACGACGACGACGCCAACACGGACAATCAAGTGATAGCTCCATATAGTACAGACAGACGGACGAATAGATAGATAGGACTATCTATCTATGAAGATGGATTGATGACCGGCGGAAGGTAAAGAAATTAATCTACAAACGACTCTCCCACCATCATGCCGATGCCGATGCCGCGTTAGGATCAGGATGAGGATGCCACTATAGAAATGTCGATGAAAAAGTCATTGGAGAGCTTTTCGATTAGGAGTGTAATTTCAATTACCTACATAAGAACAAAAGTGGGGTTGAAAGGGTGGGGGGGAGGTGCCTCTTGCCTTGCCTTGGCCTAAGGAGGAAAAGAAATTCTTTGATAGATTTAAGTTTATCCTTAGCATGAAAAAGGTAAGTTCTTTTCTTTAACATTTTCTTGTTAAGGATGTGGGGAATATTAATGAGTTGGATGTTGTTTTTTTTTTTTTTTTTCTTGAGGAAAAATTGCAATTGATTTAATGTTTGGGTATGGAATATAAGAAAGGAAAGTGTGCTAATGGACTTTGAAATATTGGAGATTGAAAAACGAGGGTTGAATCCATTAAGAAGTTTTTTCTTTGTTTTCTTTTTCTCAGAAAGTTTCCATTTTGTATTACTGCGCACATCTCCATTTCATTTCGTTATACATTTTGACGGTTTTCCAAATTATTATGGCAACCAAGTAGTTTGTGAACAATCGGATTCAAATGATTTGATAGTAAATATGTACGCCAAGAATATGACCAAGCATTTTGTATTTAAGTTATTGGAAAACTGGAACCTTGGAATCTGTTTAGCAATGAGTACAAAGCTAGCAAAACAACATGCGTTGATCAAAAAAATCATTTATTAGATAATTTTTCGCTAATGAATCTTTAATAAGTAGTAAATGTTTTCTATAGTTTTTGATTTGCTTCAATAACCTGATATAAATTTTGCGAAGCACAATCTCAATAAGTGGTAAGGACTCCTCAACGTGATTGGTTTATATAGATAATTTGCCTTTATATGTATATAATAGTTGTGAAGACTTCAAATTTAACGCGAAATATTTTCTTAGTTTTTTTTTTCCTGCTCTTTACTAACTCCATGTAAAGTTGCCGGAGCACCCCCTGAAAAAGTGTTGAAAACTCCTTATAGTGAGATATTTATAGCTCAATAATTCGTAGGTAAAGTAGTCGATAGTTAGTCGTTCAGATAACTTCAATTTTGTCGTGCAATGTTGTTTTTCCCCAGACAATACATTATGAAGTAAGCAAAGCATCCCCTTCAAAAGTAACAAGAACTTGTTTTATTGAATCGTCTATTGCTTAATAACTTACCAATTAGTCGTGAAAATTTTTACAAGGCACAAATTGTAAAAAACATGTCACATTAAAATTGTTACAGTTGTTTAGAAATATATTGCTAGTTACCTATTTATTTCCTTCCCGACCCGTTCAGCCTAAGTCCGTAAGACATAGCAGAAGTCCATATTCTACAATTCCCGGAAGAAAGATGTTCATATCCCTTGGGATTCAAACTCTCTTGGCTAATGAAGCATTGTTGTCCATTCGCTTGATGAGGCCAAGTCAATGTTTCATCTTAGTATTGCTCAGCTTTTCTTTTCTGGTTATCGCCCCAAACTCGGAGCTGTAAGGCATGACATGCATCATAAGAATTTTGTAGTGCTTGCACTTCGTCTAACTGGTATAAACCCTACTACACGATGACTCTTTGTCCCTGAGACCTAATCGGATTAATATTTTCCTTCCACATTTGATAAATTTTGAACATTCAAGGAAATATAATCATCACAAGGTCCCTATTATACGAAACAAATTTGCTTCGCCAAACCGAAGAGTATCAACGGGTAATTCTTTGTTGTGTTATTCATTGAGTTAATATTTATACCGAGCCAGATGAGCTATTTCGTAACTAGCTTGAAGATTTATCATCAATATATAGTGACGTTTTGCCCTAGCTGGTGAACAGAGATGATTTTATTTGTATCGATATCGCTTTCAAGACTTTATCCTTAGGACCACAAATTGTCAAGTATTTTTCGTACGTTGCCGTAGGCCATGTAAGAAGCAGTGTCAATATTGTCTAAAAACCCTTATCCCTTGTTTTTGAACGGATCTGTAGAAGAAAGTTCAATTTGTGCTGGTGCACTATTTGTACCAGGGCAAGATCCGAAGAATTCACATGAAAACCTGTCCTTTCTGGGAAATTTCGGAAGAAATATTTCGCACATTGCCCCATGAATTTTTAATATCATGCCACACTACTTTATTACTTTGTCCGAAATCCCGGAGATACTGATTTCACTCGTCACAATTTACCTTACAAAGCTTCTTACGATAAAAGCTATAATCTACAACTTTTATTAAAATAAAAAGGTGGTGGATCTGGACTTGTTATTCGTTGGGCTTTTATAAGACTTGATTCAGAGTGAAGGTTGAGTCTATATGGTCAACTTGCCTGCCCGGATCTTTACTGGGTCTTTACTTTTAAGTGTTAGAGAACGGCTTGAGACGCTTACGCCCCACGTTGGACCGGATGTTATATGCGATTTTTTGCATGAATATACCTCAATATTGCTTGCAAGACCTGGGGTCGGCTGTTTTGTAGATGGGGAATGCCAAAAATCTTACTTCAATGTGTGATTGATGGTTTGTGCATGCTCTTATCAACAAATCATCTCAATATTTGAAGTACTCCGCTGCAAAGCCATCACAACTGGTGCCTTTGTTGTTCTTCATGAGGCAAGTTCAGGAAAATGAGATCTCCAGAGTCCTCAGCAATCGCTACTTTTATAAGATATTATATCTTAATGTGTTAAGTAATAAACTAAATAGTAATAAATTGAAATTGAAAATTGCAGCAAAGGTGATCAGATAGAAGCCGTTATCTGTTATTAAATCGTTGTTGCTTACCAACGTTCGAAGATGGCAACCTTTCTGACATAAGCATTCAAATCCCCGAGCACAAATTAGCCACGTGATTAAAAATATAGAGTGCAATTTAGTACTGAACCCAAACGTTTCGCATGAAATTACATTGAGCGTGATCAACGGGGAACTGCTTTTGAATGTTATGCATTAGATTGGTTACAACTTTTGCAGCAGTGCGTAGCCTGTTCCATCTCATGATGTAGTTGCTTTTGGTTGTTGGGAGCAGCTAACAATATTCACTGCATGCATCGCAGGGTGTTTTAACTTTGAACTGGGCGAAACGTTGATGAGCGGATCCCTTAGCGAGTTTAAAACTGTCGTCCGGATTGAAACTTTGACGGCGCTAAATCAATCCCCTCCCGCTTCGCGTAGAAAACTAAGGATGCAATGTCTTTCTTGAGCTTTTTTAAAATGAATTCAGTGGTGTTCATCTGCATTTTCCAAGATATGCTCAAAAATTAATTTGATGTAAAACGTTCGGGGTGAGTACTTAATCACACTCTATATTTTTAACTACACAGCTAATCCGGAAAAACCATTATTAATTATGTCTTTTAACCAAGTTCGAAAACATAAAAAGTTATTTTGACATCCTACTACAGACACTCGTTCATTGATTGTATTTTGAATATTATAGTATTATGAATAGTTTTTCTTATTTAACACTTTTGATATGATAAAGTTACCAATTTTCAAGCAATCTGTAATAAACGATTTATTTAAAGCAATATTATTTAAGACAGTATTTTAATAGGTTTTTTAAGACTCTTTATGCATCTTTAAATTTTTCATCAGCTATAGCCCTTGTTTATGAATAAACAAAGATTCCTTGTATTATCATGTTTATAGCTTTTAACCATTAAGAAGAAATAAGTACGTTCATAATATTTTTTTTTTTAAAGCTATAAGAACCTTGTGTTTCTTTTTTGTTCTTCTTCTTTTTACGAGAATATCTCCCAAAAATAAACCACAAGAATACAATATTTCCCAACTACTTTGGGGAATTACCAAATCAAAAGTCTTGACTTCTAACAGCACACACAAATATCTTTGCTTCGAAAAAATAACTCTGTAGGTAAACTTGTTCACATGGAAAATTACTTTAAAAAAAATGTGCGGGAGTTGTTAGGAAGAATTATGGCTTTGAACTTTCTTACGTACACACTCCAACTACACCCATAACCACCAGCACCTTCTTCAAATTTTCACACAATCTGCCAAAATGCTCTTTCTTTGCTCATATCTCAAATTCCAAATTGACTTCGAGATGACTCCAGATGCCACCAAAAGAAAGGAAGGCGCGCACAAAAAGTACTTACCTTCATTATACACCTACATAATATATTGAGAGAGAATGAAATTGTAAACGACATCACTTCTGGTGAGAGAAAATTGATGGTTAAGCAGGGAAAGAGGAAGAAAATGAGAATGGTGGGGTTGAAGGCTGAAGCTGATATTCGCAGTATAAAGAAAAATCGCAGCTTAAATGTCACGAAATGGGTGCAACCCCAATTTTCAAGGTGCCGCGACCACATTTACGCGAGTTAAATGAAACGTGAAGATACAAACGTGGCGCTGCTCGGTAAACGTTCTGTGAAATATTTACACCTTTTCCCGGGGGAGGCCGCCTGCCGCAGCACCGCACACCACACCACACACATAAAAACAGGTAATTTACTCGCACACTGAGGGGGTTGTTTGAAATTGAACTATTTATGTGCTCCCCTCTCGCAGGGCGAATAGGTAACTAATGCGAGTGGTATACATGTATACCTATGGGTGGATATGGCTTCATGTGTTAAGGTGCTTATCGTCCTTAAGTGGCAATAAATATTTTCTCAGCCAGTAAACTTCTGGTCGGGTACTTGGAACAATAATAATTATACGTGGCAATATATATGTTTGTTTTTTCTATCATCATCATCGTCATCATCATCGTCATCTAAACAAGCACAACCAGTTCTCAGAACCTACCTACCTACCGCTACCAGCAACCAGCAGCATCCGTCAGGAGAGCACTAGAAAACCTGAACAAAAGGGGATTAAATTAATTTCAGAAAATTTTCTTGGCCAATCTTTCGAGATGATGGTGAAAGCAAGGCACAGTCCTGCATCAGAGAGAAGAGTATTGTACATAGTTTTGCACTTAAGATGGTCAAATTGGGGATGGGCGGGTGGTTGTTGACTGTTGATGGAGGTAGTTTTATCGTGTTTGCTCGGTTGAACAATAAGTCACTTGAGAGGGTTCGGTGGAAACCCGCTTAAGAGCAAACCCCAAGTTTTATGGTTTACCTAGCTTCTTTGTAATTTTATATGTAGGTATTGACAAAATAAGTTTTCCGTATCCCTATATATACGTATAGAGAGTTTAAAGCAATTTCAAGTTACTGTCTGCAACGTGTTGCAACTATGGTGACGTGACAACAGTAGAAGTAAACATTATTGCTTTTCATAAGGATTTAGGTCAGATAATTTATTTAATGTTATAGTTTTGTCAATATTGACACATTTTAGTATGAAACCTTTAATTGAGAATTTAAAAGGTTACTTTATATTTTTATAACCGTAGTAACGGGTAACACCAGTTATATTGTTATTGAAAATATTAGGAGGTCTAGCATTTATTTTAGTTCAAAATATGACACTCTAACAATGTTTCATAGCGCCATGTTTGATCATATAGCCATTAGACCATATGACCAAAAGTCGCAAGCAAATATGGCCATATTACACTTTGAAAAAGGGACAAATGACCATATGCTCGAATATGTAGGGCTGACCACGAATCAAGGAAAGTCTCGGTCTCGATCTCGGTCTCGCATGATGAGACCGAGACGAGACGAGATTGCCTTTTAAGCAACCGAGACGAGACCGAGACGAGACTCTATATTTGGTCCGAAATTTACAGAAAGTCTTATAAATTAAAAAATCCAATTTCAGTTAAATACTTATTTTCTTCTGCTCTTATTCAAACGATAATAATCGAAAATATTTCGTTCCACTAATCAACAGTTTGTCCGGAAATCGTATTTTTCGGAGACGAGAACGAGACGAGACTTAATTATACGAGACCGATACGAGACTGAAAATTTTTGATTTTAACGAGACCGAAAAGAGACTTACAAAAGTCTCGCAGAGTCTCGTCTCGTGGCCAGCCCTACAAATATGGTCTTTTGTCGCTTTTATAAAGTGTCATATGGCCTTTATTATTCTTTTGCCAGAAGTGCGCGCGAATTTAAACAAAGAACTTGTAAACGTTTTCAAAAAGCTGTTTTGAAAAATTTTAGTTCTGTTTTTAAATATAGTCTCCTGAACATTTAAAAAATTACTTAACATAAAATTTCAAAAACAAAATTAAAATTTTTCAAAACAAACTTTTTGAAATCGTATGCAAGTATTTTAAAAAAAATCGCGCGAATTGAAAAAAAAAAAAAATTGTATACGTTTTCAAAAAGTTGTCTTGAAAAATTTTAATTTTGTTTTTGAAATTTTTTGTTAAGTAATTTTTAAAATGTTCTGGATCTCTTAAAACAAAATTACAGTTTTTCAAAATATTTTTTTGAAAACGAGTACTTTTTTTTAATTCGCGCGTATTTTTTAAAAATACTTGTAAACGTTTTGAAAAATCTGTTTTGAAAAATTTTGTCTTTAGATAGTTCCCACAACATTTTAAAAATAACCTTACATAAAATTTCCATTTGGCACATCAGGGTGAGTCAAAGGTCCACAATTTATTTATTGAGTTTTGACCCACATAAATGGGTATTCGAGTATTAAACCATAAGCCCAAGTCACAAGGAATAATGGCTATATAACACATTGTTTTCGAATATGGCCATTTGATACTTGCACAATGTGAAATATGGCCATATTTTGAAACGTGGCGCATTGCCAAATTTCACGGCACCCATAACTTCTCATAAAGTACAATTATTGCAAGTAAAAATTGCATACAAAATTTAACTTCTAAGTTAAGCTACAGTCTACTGAAGTAGAAAAAGTATAAGCTTTGATACTTATTGCATGTGATAATACAGCACTAATAATTTAATTCAAAACCAGTTTAAATCGGAAATTCAAAAAATATGATAATTGAGGGTTTGTTCACAAAGATGTTTGCTGTGGGGTTTCCAAATAAAAACAAATGTATAAATCTATTTATAGCAAATGATTCGGTATAGGTATGGGTATTTTCGATGTTGTTGTTAGTGTTTTTTTTTTTATAAATAGCTATAAATATTTTTTTTTTCATCAGAAATATAAACAAAAATATAAATATATAACCTTTATTATTTAATTAATATTAACACTGTGTTTCAATTTTAAAGAATATGCCATGAGAACCCAGTTAAAAAGGCAATAGTACTAGACGTTCCAACACTTTCGCAAGAAAGGCAAGCGCAAAAACTCCTGGATGAAAGAAATCCAACGACATCTGCATTTAGTTGGGCTCTTACATGGAACCATCCAAAACCGGGAGGCCTGTCGAACCTTAGGCTAAGCAGTTGAGGGGGAGAGTTGTCGCCCTCTCGAGATCATGACAATCGCCTGTAAAAATGAAGAAGAAGATTCAATTTTAAAATTAAATAATCTATTGAACCTGGACTGAGCAGCGATTTTTGATGTACTCGTCTCGTAGGTAGTGCTTGAATATTTCTGAGGATATAGTTAAGAGTTGAATAAATGATTGTCCTTGAATCCATTTATTCAGAAAGAACAGTAAACATTATCATTTTTTATTCTTTTCTCTGCATGTTGTAATGGGATAAGGTCATCTGAAGGCATGACTTTATTGTCTTATTTAAAATATTCAGTATACCTATATACTTTTCTTGTTTAATTTTTTGTTTGCACGTATATATTTTACTACCCATAGAGCAATACAGGTATAAATAAATGTAGGTATATATACCAGTACCAGTACCTATATTTAATTGAGTATTTATATAAAATGTGGAACTAAGCGAATGGAATATAAAATGGGTATCGCGCACTATTCCTGAGTTCAGCGTTTATTTCACTCAGATAGGTACTCGTAAATGATAAAACATCTCGTTTATGAGTGTTTTTTTTTTTAATTTTCTTTTTTAAAAAGCCCTCTGGACATAAAACGATCATAATTAAATGGTCTGTGCTTTTGATTTCGCATAATCACCTTAATAACACTTACGTTTCACTTCCTATAGATATGTATGTGGTAAATGGTATAATCCACTCAATATAATAAATGTTCGTTTTGTACGTTACGTACATGTGTATTTCTGTAAAATTACATTTATATTTTTCAGTTTAAATGTTTTTTTTTTATTTTAAATATTCTCTTCATGGCAAGTATTGGTTTGGTGTCAAAAAAAAATTCTAGGTTTTAATCAAATCGAACATTACAATTATTGTGAAGAAGCATTTAAAATTGATTTAAGAAGAAGAGGAATCCAATTTTTTGATCTAGCTCATCTAGAAAGGGCCAACTAGCTAAAATAAAAATTCTATACAAATTTCTGTTTTATTTTAATTTCTTGAAAACGGCTTTAACAATTTTGATTAAAGTAGATGTGTGTAATGTAAAAAGAGGGTAGATAATTGTAATAAAAACCGAGTCTCGGGATTTTGCCAAAAATCAAATCACTAAACAGAAATAGTTGAGCATTGATGTTTCTTTTTAGAAAATTCATTTTTGTTTGGGTTATTCCTCCCTATTGCGTAAATGTGTTGTCCAAGTTTTTTTAAACCTAGCAAATAATACAATTATAAACAAAAAACATTATTATATAATACAAATAATAATAATAATAATTTTAACTTTATGCCTGTTAGACCTCAGGTCTTTTAAATGCAATGCACGGCACTAGTTAGAAGAAAATAGAATGAGAGGAAAGAATTTTTATTGGCACAGTGGATTAAGAATTACATGTTAACTATCTCATGAAATTCCACGGGTGGCATCCAGTTGAAACTGGGAAATATAGAAAAGAATGCTACCTAGAGTGGGGCTCGAATCGACACCTCCAGGTCAACAGTCAAACACTATATATCCACTGTGCCATTGCCACCTGCAGTTATGTTATAGACTTGGCAATAAATGAATTTATAGTCGAATTAAGCCTAATTAGCCCAGTTAAGTTGGACGATAAATTCGCGAAGTGCGATGTAGTTCTGCATTTTTGATATGTTGTTGGGGCATGTTAGAGTAGTCTGTTGCTAAGTTCGCAACTTCGAAAAACCTGTGCTCGCTGCAGGAAAAATGCAACAGTGAAAAAGACGCTAAAACCATTCCATTTTTTGCGACATTTTCTCTTATAACTTTGGAAATATACAACTTAGGAAAAACCATCCACAATATTCATGTTTATTATAAAATTTTCTACAAGACCACATTAGTTAAAAATTCATGTATGTATGTTATATTTGAGTTGCATGATGTTAACTGAGTGCAACGCGCAATGTTTGCATAATTTCTGTGGCCAAACAAGTACTTGGAACCCTTAACTATCATTAAATATTGTTAAAATATTTATTTATTTTTTGTTAGTAACTTTGGTAGCGATTTTAATGTTTGAAAGTTTAAAAAATTTTCGCAAAATGCTGCACGAAATCATTTTTTATTTATACAGTGAACAGTTTTCGCAAACTTTTAAAATCGCTAGCAAAGTTGCTTATAAAAAGATATAAATATTATAACTATATTTTGTCATAGTTAAGGGTTCCAAGTACGTGTAAAAAAATCAGTGCCAGCTTAAATGTCCTACTTTGACCACAGAAATGATGCAAACATTGCGCGTTGCACTCAGTTAACATCATGTTTCTTGCCAAAACTATTTGACCGATTTGGATAGAATTTTCGAATTTCGTCTTGTAATGTTCTAGACCATTTGATTCCAAAATACTGATTTTGCAGTATTGGACAATTTTTGACATATTTTTTGAGTGCTTCAAAATTACTTAGTTTTTCAGATTTTTCTTTTGTACTCATGGTTAGATGGCAACTCAAATATAACATACATACATGATTTTTTAACTAATGTGGTATTGTAGAAAATTTTATAATAAACAAAAATATTGTGGATGGTTTCTCCTAAGTTGCATATTTCCAAAGTTATAAGGGAAACTGTCGCAAAAAATGGAATCGTTTTAACGTCTTTTTCACTGTTGCATTTTTCCTGCAGCGAGCACAGGTTTTTCGAAGTTGAAAACTTAGCTATAGACTACTCTAACATGCCCCAACAACATATCAAAAATGCAGAACTACATCGCGCTTTGCGAATTTAACCATTTTTTTGTTATTATTGACTGGGCTAAATTTCGTTTTTGTATGGTGTAAACTCGACTAGGCTTAGGGGCTTATTGCGAGAGTCTTAATAGACTTAAAGTCGAATAGACTTAAAGTCTATCATCGGTATTGCGAATTTCTATTAGAATCAATTTGTTTCTACTAAATAGACTTTTTTTCGATCAGGAATTTCTGATCGACTTTTGTGTAAGTGTTTTTTTAAACCTATAATAAGAATGTATTTTAGGGGAAAACAATATCTTCTGGTACAATATGAACTTTCATATCGTCATCCACGTTTGGTGTCCTTCCTTCAAGATACTGAATCATCTTAACATGTGCTGCAATATAAAATTTGCTACGATACTACATTTTTTTTAAATATTTGTATATACATATTTTTATTCATTCTTAATAAATTGTGCATTCTTAAATTCCATCATACAAATGCACTTTTTCCAAAAGTCTTAATAGTTGATGCTGATGTGTTTATTGATATTTATATGGATGTCCAACAATTTTCTCAATGTTCTTCCGTTTGCAAAAAGCTGCAATGTCATATTTGGTACAAAGAAGCTTTACATTCAACTGCGAAATGATTTTTCAAGTTATTATAACTATTACTAAGGCTTTTAGAGAAAGTGCATTTTGAAGATGCACAAATCACCACTGCACCCCAAAGGAGTCTGCGAAGCTACCACATTATCATAAATATGTATGTACAACAATAATATTACACAAATGTATGTCTGCATATTTTCATCCAATGTCCAATGTGTTTTTGCAATTAGTCGCGCTATGGAATATAATAAATAAAATAACTATTTATTTCATCAAAAAAACGTCAAATTTTCGTCAAACTATATTTATTTTCTAAAACTCTTGGGGAGATTTGACATTTCAGTCTAAAGCTCTAGTTGAAGGCTTTTAATATTCTATTTTCGAGAATCGATTCTATTCAAAAAGTTTACTGAGCAAGGCGGTACTAATTGCAAATTTGATAGAATCGAAAAAAGTCGAATAGACTTAAGTCGAATAGAATGTCGCAATAAGCCCCTTACTCTTAATTCTTCATTACAATTACTACCATTGACTTTTAATTTCACATATCCAGTTGTATAAAGTAAGGTGTATTTTTGTACTTTGCCACTTATTTAAAATCTCGAAACACAAAAGCAAACTTGTGGGATCCCGTAGTGCATTTTATTTAATTATCACTCTCATAAATCGAACTTCGTCATAAAGGGAAAAATTAAAACACTACGATCGGATGAAAATAAACTCGAAAGGAAATTTAACCCAGATAGGTGGTATTACGCATTTTCAAAGAAAGTTGTTTTAACGTGTATCCCTTTATTTTTGCAGATAAATTGTCTGCCTCTACGTACATATGCATGTACAACGTACTGAATGAATATTAATAAGAATGTTAATGAATTTAATACGAATGCAAATAAATAAAAATAATAAATAAAAATAAATATATATATAAATTTGGTCACCTTCGTTATTTCAAATTTTGTTGCCACATACAATTTTCTACATTTTTGACTTAATTAGTAATTAGGGCTGGCCACGAGACGAGACTCTGCGAGACTTTTGTAAGTCTCGTCTCGGTCTCGTTAAAATCGAAAATGTTTAGTCTCGTCTCGGTCTCGTAGAATTTAGTCTCGTGTCGGTCTCGTCTCCGAAAAATCCGATTTCCGGACAACCTGATGATTATTGGAACGAAATATTTCCGATTATAGTTGGAATATGTGCAGAACAAAACAAATATTTAACTGAAATTGGATTTTTGAATTTATTAGACTCTCTGTAAATTTCGGTCCAAATATACAGTCTCGTCTCGGTTGCTTAAAAGGCACTCTCGTCTCGGTCTCGTTATGCGAGACCGAGATCGAGACCGAGACTTTTCTCGTCTCGTGGCCAGCCCTATTAATAATCAGTGAGAAAGTGTCAATTCGATAATATAAAATGTACGATTAACCACGAAACGAAAATTCGAAGTAATTGTTAAAGTTCAATTTAAAAATGTTGAAGTAGCTTAAAGAACGAATAAACATAAAAGAAAAAAGTTTTTATAAATCACTCAATTCGCCTAAAAAGATTTTCATGTCCGTCTGCGAAATGAAACTTTTTCACCCAAACAGCAATCAAAACATAAAACCCTGTGTGTCCACAATTCGGAATGGAAAAAGTTAATATTATTTGAGCCCTAAGCGGATTGGGAATGTTTTTTTTTTTTTTTTTCTATACGTCCGGTTTTTATTTCTAAATTAAATTGTGGCAAAGGTTTTTGTGGCCAAAAAAAGTTTACCCGCAATTTTAGCTGCTCAATGTGAATGACTACGTTTACATTGTTCATTTGTGAGACCGAATATAAAAAAAGTCTTTTATTTTGGTTTTTAAGTTGACCTCTTCCATCTTCTTTTTCGCTCATTTGATAGGTACATCGTATTTTCCAAAATTGTTAATAATGATAACGACAATGATGACAATAATGAAGGTGATGACTAACGATATTTTTCCAAACACATTAATCTACGGCATCATTGCCGTACTCTATGATATGCGAATGTCCTACTAACTGGTGGCAAGAGAACTCATGAATTATTAATGACTTCGAACGGAGCAGGGCTGGAAACCCATATTATATAAAAGTCAGGCACAATTTTCTTCATAAGCTTGCCGGATATTCGTGAATACTGAATGAAAAAAAAAGGAAATAGATATACTCGTACATATATCTGTGTATAAGTATTCTAGGATGAGCTTCAGTTATGAAAGAATATAACTGCATGTTGTACACAATAGGAACGATGATAAATAATTTTGTTTGTTCTTATATGTTTGTGTGTCTGCGTATGGTAAGTAGGGATTTACGAGTATGAAGGCAGTGAAGATGGGGAAGTGTTGAGCCCACAATCTGAAATTAATTTAGTCATTTATCATTCTAATTGAATTTTACTTTTTGCATTGGAAGCAAAAAATCAAAAATACTGGATACCAACAAAAAAAAAACTGATCAAATTGCTTGGCATTTGAGGTAGATAGTGAAAAATTAATTATTAAATGTTTACGTAACCCATTTCATTGTTTGACTGAAGCTGAATGACAATATTTACATTGCGTTCAATATTAATAAAATGTTACATCAGGTAATTACATAAATTGATTCAAGTGTGCTAATATTTAGAAAAAAAAACAGGAGCAGGAGGATGATTTCCCTTATATGTTTTAGCATTTGAAATGTGTACTTAATTAATATTCGCTGTTTTACTCGGAATAATTGATACTTTAATTATTTTTTGTGTGTGGATATTTCTGGGTAGCTTGGAAAACAGATTTTTTAAGTAGAATGAGCATGTTTTTAAATGTTGCGTTCCATGGTTGAAACATTTTTTGACATCAATATACATTGTATATGTATATACATATGTATATCATATGAAAGGTCTGAATGAGTGCTTTATTGAATAGACTTTATGCACGTCTGTTTTTCGTGCAGCGAAAATGGTTTGACTTATGTTATAAAATAATTAAATTATTCAATTAATTATATTGTATTAATTATTTGATTGAAAAACACTCATTCATATGAAATAGGGTAACAATTGTGTTAAAAACATGGTTTGCAACCTTACTTACTTACTTACTTACTTTTGATGGCGCTCACAGCCCAGGAAGGGCTTCGGCCTCAACTAACAAGCCACTCCAGCCAGCTCTGTCCCTAGCTAGCCGCTTCCAGTTGCGCACACCGAGTGCTTTGATGTCGTCATTCACTTGATTGCGCCACCTGTTACGGGTTCTTCCTCTGCTGAGTACCCCATCGGGGTTGGATTCCAAGACTCGTCGGGCAGGTGCGTTGCTGTCCATACGCTCCACGTGCCCCAGCCATCTCAGCCGCTTTATGACCAGGTCAACGTCGCTGTTTAGTCCGTATAGCTCGTCGTTGAATCTTCTCCTCCATATTCCTTTGATACACACCGGGCCGAAAATCACACGAAGAATCTTCCTCTCAAAGCACCCTAGCAGATTTTTATCCGAATATTTCAGTGTCCATGCTTCTGACCCATTAAGCAGGACCGGGATGATTAGGGTCTTGTATAAAGTCTCCTTGGTTCTCTGAGAGAGGGCCTTACTACTCAAATGCCGTCTTAGACGAAGAAACAGCGGTTGGCAAGAGTAATTCTTCGCTTGATCTCTGCACTGATGTCTCTGCGATGTAATAGTAGAGCCCAGGTAGACAAAGTCGTTGACAACTTCGAAGTTATATCTGTCCATCGTGATATTTTGCCCGAGTCGACGATGTTGAGATTCCTCTCTCGATGACAGCATATACTTCGTCTTGTCCTCATTAACCGCCAATCCCATTTTAGCCGCCTCCGATTCAATGCTCGCAAATGCCCCTGCCACAGCTCGCTTCGTTCTGCCGACAATGTCTATGTCATCCGCATATGCAAGCTTTGTGTTTGTGTTTCTCACAGTTGTCCAATATTTAGGTTTTATTTTTAATCTAAGAATGCGGAAAGCGGAAGAAGTTTTTTCTTTGAGTTCGATAGGGTATACCATATCGAACTCTTTAATCAGAATTTTCGAGCATAACCCTCTTGCAGAGTTGCCGCTATCTATGTTGTGCCCGAAATACATGCCACCCTACAAAGGCACGGAGTCACAACTGTTTTCGAAATACATCAAATTATGAAACAGGTATTCATCGTCGACAGCATTTTCACGTAACACTTAATGTGACGCAACGATTCAGTGGGACGAAGTAAAAAAACTCTAATTTCCAAAATGCATCTCAGTAGGCCAAAGCTGAGTATAATGCATTTTGGAAGGAACTGTAAGTAAGTTTCAAGTAGGTCTCTATGGGAACTCCAGGAGTCAAATTCTAAACCTGAACCACGACGCACGGTTCTTACTTGAAACTTGGGTGTAACTATTATATACATGGTGTCCCATCATCAGCGGCCCAGAGGAAAACTATGGGTTCCTGAGTTAATTTTAAGTCGAAAAACTTAAGAGGTAGTTTTCTCGTTTTCGCTTTTTTTTTGGACTTATAACGGCTTTTATGATTTTTTATCTTATTTCTTTTAACTACCTCTAACTTTGTCAAACTGCATCTGATTCTTATTTTTTTTTTATTTACCTACACAAGGATAGTAAGCAGTTTATACTTGCGATACAATTTTGTCTATGCGGATAACGGTTTTCCCACAATTAAATATCAAACCCATATTTTTGGCATTTTCAGGTCGTTTTTTTAACCTTGGTGTCATTTTTACCACAAAAACACCTTAGTAACGTTCTTTCTATTATATTATGATAGCCAATTTTATTTTATTAAAAATACTTAACACTTTTTTAACTAAATATAACACTAAAATTTATTTAAAAAATAAAAAAATATAAAAAAAAGAAAGTTAAATAACAAATACAAAATTAATATTAATTCTTTGTTTGTGGCGAGTAACCTACAAAATGTGTTCAAAAATTCCACCCTGCTACTCGATACACAACTATGCTTGCCTCAAAATAACTAATAGGACCTCCTCGACCGATCCACCGCTCCGCGAAGTTCTCATATGGGCACCGTCGCCGTCGTCGTGCATAAACCATATACTCTTGTGTTGCCCAAAAGCAAGTCTTCGATTAAATCTGATAGGCTATTTCTATTTTTATTTTTTTAATAAATATTCATGTTGTATTTTGTTGAAAAGTGTTAAGTATTTTTAAGAAAATAAAATGGGCTATCATAATAAAATAGAAAAGATGCCACAGTGAGCTTTTTTCGTGAAAAACATAACACCAAAGTCAAAAAAATTACCTAAAAATTTCAAACTAATGCGTTTGATATTTAATTGCGGGAAAACCGTTATCCGCATAGAAAAATATTGCGTCACAAATATAAACTGCTTAACCTCCTTGTGTAAATAAAAAAAAAATCAAGAATCAGATGCAGTTAGGCAAAGTTAGATGTAGTTAAAAGAAATAAGATCAAAAATCATAAAATCCGTTATAAGTCGAAAAGGAAGCGAAAACGAGAAACTTACCTCTAAAGTTTTTCGACTTAAAATTAACTCAGGAACCCATAGTTTTCCTCTGGGCTGGTGATGATGGGACACCCTGTATTAAGCTTACAAATACAAAAATTGAGGTTTATTTAAGTATGCAATCACTTTGAAACTACGTTGAGCACACTTTTAATTTCAGAAATGTGGATCGTCATGTAAAATGTGGATGTCAATGTAAAAATTAATAGTTTTTTTTTTAATTTTTTTTACTATGTTGCCCTTTGATTTTTGAAATTAACATTATTTCAACGTTAAAATAAAAATGGTCCACGTCATTTAAACAACTTAAAATCAAAAACGATCGTATTTCATTTTGTATTGTATTTTTCCCTCAGTGTATCACCAAAGCGGTGGCTTTCCATAGTTCCCCTTTTACATAATAAGACGAAATTTGTTGTTTGAATAACTCGATCTACTGTACTAAATTAATGTAACTCCTTTTTTTGTTTACATATAATTTTGAAATAAAAACCCCAATTATCTTCATTCGCGGTACACTTACCGTGGTTTATTTATAATGTATATTATATATCTATTCATTACAGTAAAGACAAAAACTAACAGTATCAGCATCAGTTCATATAGTAATAACATCAAACCCGGGTATTTAATTAATTTCGAATTAAAACGAGTCCTTTCAAGCTGAATTGTCTGCCTCATGTCATCATTTTTTATCATTATCATCATCAAAAATAATAAATCCAACTGAAATCAAATTCAACTTATAAAAACAAGCAAAGGATACGAAAAAACAAAAATCTGTGTCAAAGGTTCTCTTTCAGTGCGTTTTCATCCAACGGGAAGTAGTTTAATTTGCTTCACAATCAATTTTCATCATTTGTGACCATCACACTGACCGGTGTAAATTTAGTTTTCCCCATGAATAAATTTTCCACTAACTTGATACTGTTGCTTCGTGTGGCAGCATGTACTATACCATCAGGAGCAGCCATCCTGGAAGCAACCTATCTACATAGGTGTTGGTATAAATGCCTCAAGGCTGGCAACAGTCCAAAAGTGGTACATTACAACCACACAATATGTCCACCTGTTTTACACGGGCACGCTTGTCTGGCCCATATCACATAAAGTAACAAAACGTTATAGGTACATCTCCTTATGCACTATACCTACTCTTTGTGGAGGTTCATTCTGAAACCCTGCTTTTACTTATATGTTGCAATATTATTCTACCTTAACCCGCACCATTCTCGTACTATACATCACCAACCAAGCTGAAAGGACACCGAATAAAAACTTATCCTTAACTCAGTCACTCACTCACATGCTTCAGCGCTTTTTGGTCAGTTTTTTCTTTGATATTTTATATTTAAAAATAAAACTTTTTGCCATTTTAAACTTTATATGCTTGTTTTATTTATGGTTGAAAAAGTAACGAAATATATGTACCTATTATATGAAGTTACCTTGAGTCACTGACTTTCATGAGAAAGGATACATTTTATAAATAGTTTTTTTTTTTTGTTATAAAGCTTTATATTTTCAGTGGACGAATATGTTTTCTTCTCAGGTTGGTTTTATTCTTGTAAACCAATTAAAACCCAACTAGTATACCAAAAGTTTATTTGACACACAATTGGTACAGTAAAACCAAAACTAGATCTTTTTAACTAGAATTGAAGCTACAAATTCGTTGAAGCCTTAAAAAAAACATATTAGCTACATATATGTGTACCTCAAAACATTCGTAACTAAATTTAATTCTTTTAGGGAAAAAAAAGGGATCTAGATGAAGAATCTGTTCTTAGTTACACACTGAGAAGAATAATGATACAACGACAACCCTTAGTTAAAAAAACTTCTTTGAAAACTTATTTAACTTTTTTTAGAAAATTCTGTATAAAAATAATAATTTTAATCCGTTCATTTAATAATGAGAAAGTCGAAAATATGGAAAATGGTTATAAGGGAAATACTGGGGTGGAATCGGCTAAAGCATGTTTTTGTGACTATTTTCTGTGACAGCTATTTGGATATCACAGAAAATAGTCACAAAAATATGATTGGAACTTGTTATGCAGACGGAATTTGTTGATAATGAGAATGACTATCACTTATCATTTTCACATATCACCTTAGCCGATTGCACCCCTGCTGTTAGCAATGCAAAGAAGAATTTTGTTTTCCTTAAAAGAGGATTGCACTAGTTAAAGAGCACACACATTTCTTATATCAGAGTCTGTATAGAGCCGTTTATGAGAAAAATAAAATTTTGTTTAGCTGGTCTTCAATAGTTGTTTTGTTGGTAGCGTTGGTTTTGGTTCTAGGAACATAAAGTGTTTTGAAAAGTTTTCTAGAAAGTGCTAAGAAATAAAAACTGATCGTCATTTTCGAAAATATGAGTTGTCAAAAAAAATCTTGAACTTTTGTTTTAAATTCAAAAAACTGTTTTCAAAACTGCTAAAAAATTAAAAACAAAATCAGTAGTATAGGTAGGGTAGGGCGGGGATAGTTGGACCACTTTTTTGTGGAAGTGTTATAATTACCAAACCGCTGATAACACAACTATGAAACTGAGGTCAATTAAAAGGATGGACTTTTGGCTTCTTAATGCAATTTAAAAAAAATGAAAATGTGTCACAGCAAAATAATTATTTAGCCCAAAAGCACCAAGTCCAAGTGGTCCAACTTGCCGCACTAGCGGGGTAAGTTGGACCATGGCCTAAAAATTGGAACAATGAAATCTAAAAGTAACAACAAAGCCACATTTATAAGAAGCTGAGTTTTATTTTAAAATAAACTTTACTTCAAAAGTAATAATTGTTTTGTATTACACAAAAATATATATTAATTAAAAAATAAAAAGAATTAAAAGCAAAAAATAAATTAAAACAAAAACCGCTTCTAAAATAAAATAGGATATAAGAATATTTAATACGTAAAACATTACAGTAGAATTCAGTATCGTAATCGCTTTTGATATTAATGCACATTAATATAACTATGTCCAGTTTTTTAGCCTTTTGTATGGGCAATCATAGCACTCAACCCAAAATAAAGCATGAATTTTTTAATCAGCGTGGCAAGTTGGACCACCACTGGTCCTAGTTTGATTTACTTATTGCGTCACTAACTAAAAACCACTGAAAACATTGAAATTTGAATCTCAGAATATTAAAAAAAAATAACAGGGCTCAAGAAAATAATATGACTTGCTGTGAGACTTGCACGTTTTCGATTAAATAATACAAAAAGAAACAACTATGTTTTTTTACTTTGACACTACAAAAACACAAATCGATGTGTGGATTCTGACAAAATGCAAAATTAACCATTTTCACACGTGCTTATTAATGATAATGAGCACGCTTCATTCGTGATTAATGATATTCGTGTAGGACTTTTATTTTTTGAGTTATTCGCGTGGTCCAATTTGCCCCATGTGCCAACTAGCCCCGCCCCTATCCTACCTTTTTCTACAAAGTCAAATAATGAATAAATGATTCTACCAGAGTTATAGTCTATCTAAACAAATTTTTTGCAAAAAGTAGCCTTAAAACTGGAGTACAAATAAAAAGATTTTTTATCAAAAAAAAAAAAAAAACAATATTTCCATATCGACTAAAACAAATTTTTCTCGCCAGTATACCGTTATTTTTGGATTTAAGAAAATTAAGTTGTTTGACTAAAGAAGTAATCTCTGTACTTATAATACAGTCAGTTTCTGCTCATTTGACTTCTTCCACTCTACATTTTTATTTTGATAGTTTTTCAAGAGTCAATCAAAATACGGTTTTTACGAGAACAGTAAAGACTATCGTAAACTTTTCGAACATTTTTTTAGAACTGAAGTCTATGATTTGTCTTAAAAAGTATACACCACGCCACTTTTTCGCATCAAACGAGTCGTCACCAGAAAATAGCGGAACAGAATGCATAATTTCCTGGAACGTAGGTTGACTCAATGGTGACAAGTGATCTGCTATGTTTACTTCTAACTGGTCTGATTCACGACATAGCTCAGTTAGCTTCAATTTTGTACATTCATCTGGATTTCTTGGACCCTCTCAGCTTAATTTTTAATTATAGTTTCTTGATTTAGTTTCTCCTCCGGAAGATCAGAATTTCTGTAGAAGGTCTTTCATATTCTTCAGCTGGACAACATTTTCGGAATGATTATCCTCGGAATATGCGGCATATGCATATGGTTCACGTAATTAACAACTTTTGCATTTGGCGATAATTCGATTTTGCGTTCAGTAAGCCGAGCTGACAATTCTTCTTTCTTCATAAGTAATGGCGACATTATTATCCGGAAAAATTTCAATTTAACTGGCAAAACGTTTTCAAATTTCATTTTCAATTGATATATTTCTCTTTTAGGGTTGATCTACTTCTGAAGTTGAATTTTGAAGATTAGGTTTATTTTAAAAAGTTATTTATTTCAGAAGTAAGATTCAAACCTTTGCACCAAGTTATAAGGTGTGATTATTCAGAACCACTCTTTAACTATGACAGTGTTCCCTCCCCCCACAAACATGTTTTCTAAAAAAAACTCAGTATAACACTTAATATTTTAGAGCTTAGCAAAATTCATAAACTTCTGAGCTTTCGATAGCTTCTGCCCTATGGTTATAAAGGCTGGAATGTGAGACTGATTGTTGAGATAAAGGTTATGCAAATCATTTTTTCGCTTAGTGTTATTATAATAGTTATAAATAAATAAATAAATTGGGTGGCTCAATGGCTCGTGAAGAACCAGGGCCTAGTGACTAACAACTCGCAACCATTCCTGTGTGTGCCTGTCGACAGGAATGGAAGGGACCTACAATTGTATGCCGAATCCGAGCGGCTAGACGAGAAGCATTTATTCGTGACAAGTTATACTCTTGGAGGATTTGTCAATTCCTCGCAAGAGGCAGTAGCCCCGAAAAAAACTTTAGTTTTAAGGTGGATGAGGCTGAAAAGTGTACACAGACCTCCAGCGTGACAATCGAACGCACTAACCATTAAGCTACGGGCTACTACTATTTTATTAATTATTCAGTTTTAAAAAATCATTAAGGAGGCACTTAACTATTGCTTTCATTAAAATCGAGCATTGAAACACAAACCAGTGAAACGGTAGGATTTTTGTTTGACAGGTAGGGTATAGCTTCATTTAAAATATCTTTCATTGAAAAGCACAAGTCACACACAAAAACCAACTTTGAGGTAGGAGTTGCTCATTGAATGAATTACCAGATGAGGACAGGGAATTGCAACGATTAGGTACGTTCAGGAGGCATAAATGACTTCATATGCAGTAATTTATGCATTAACTTTTTACTTGCATGTCACTATATCAAACTTTATGTACCTACCTCAAACATTCGTTCAGAGAGTACCTCACCAACATACAAAATACCATTTAAATTTCAATATTACTTCACGCTGACCGAACAAACAATTCATACGAAATTGAACTGATTTTTAAGCTGACAATTTTGACGCGAAGACATCACCAGATTTTAAAGTAAGGTAGTTTTCTCTGGACTAACTTTCAATAAAAGTTCCCTTCATTTGCGGAAAAAATTTGGACAGTTTGCCAATCACAGACAAGAAATTTGCACTTGCTTCATTTTGGTATGAAAATGCAATCAGTGTTGTTTGTTAAAAATTGAAAGATTTGTAATGACGGTTCGCAATTAACGCTATAACTAGTCCCAATATAAGGTTTTCATGCATTTACTATTTTTGATGTACATGCAAAATCATTAACTTTATATGAACTGTTCTTGATATATCATTTTTTTTTTACAGATTTCATCACATCGGAAATATTAAAAAATCTAAGGATTGTCTGGTGTTTGAATAGGTAAGTGTTTTTAATTTAATTTGTTTTCCTTACAAGATTTAGATCACATCAAACAATCAAAACTAACCTCCCAAGAACATTAAATCTACAAAACAAATTATCACCATAAAAGGAAATGCAAAAGAGATCTCTGATGCCAGAATAAACTTTTTCAGAAAGTGGCCCTCAGTAGTTGCTGATTTCGGTCCACCGTCCACTTAATTGACTCGTTTATCCAACATCTCTTTTAATAGTTGCACCATTTGAGGTACATAATATTATGCTTTATACTTCAAAGCATCCATCCATCCACCCATTTAAAAGGATTTATTTGTATGTTTTTTAAATTATCTTTGAGTATAATTCTTTGCCTTTGTCTAGATTTAGCCGTGTTATGCTATGCCTGTTGGTCTTCTAAAATAAAAAAAAAATCATCTGTTGAAAGATAGAATGATGCACCATTCAGTCGTGCCACTGATAGTTCTTTGAAAAGTGCCGATACTATAATGCGTGCGTCGTCGTCGCGTCGTTTGCAAGAAGAAAAGAAAAATTTAAATGAGGCAAAATGGACATGGACAATGATGAAATACATACACTTTAAAGCTACACACACAACAACGTTTCTTTTGTGTAAGGCTCGTTCAATTGAGCAATGAAGAACAATTCTGAGGTAGGGGATATAGAAACAAAGCCATGCAGTTCCCTCTCTTTGAAACTCGGAGCCACATTTGATAAATTAATTAGGTTTAAAAAGATTCCTTAGAACTTTTAATTTATTTTTAAATTAATTGTGGATATGTTGACAAAAATTAAAAAATCACACAGGCTAAATTAAAAAAAAAAATATTGAGGTTAATAAATTAAAACACTCAAAAAAAAATCAACAAACAAACCTTTAACAGGCCTCATCATCATAATAGAGTTTGAGTCACAGAATAACTCTAACCGCACATCCTCTTTTAATTTTTGTGTACATATTTTGTTCTTTCATTTTTCACCATCATTGCCACAGAAAAAAAGGGACACTTTAATAATTGTTTATATTTTTTTAATAACATTTTGAACTCATTACCAACTCCTTGGCCACTCTTAATGTAGGATAATTAAAAATGCGACCCAAAAAACTGGAAACGGAAATGAAACCGCAAAGAAAGCAAAAGAGGACTCTGTTTTCATTTAATGTTTTACAATGTTAAAGTAGAGTAGTTGGAGAGAGAGAGAGACAGACAGAGAGTTATAGAAAAGACACACAGAGCTCTGAATAAAAAAAAAAAAATACCAAGGATAAAACTTCACAAAAAGGATAAAACCAGGCCAGCAAATCACAAGTGACATTGTTAAGCTCTGTAACATGATGTTATCAAGGGCTTACATGGCTGTAGGCACACTTTCTTTTTTGTTAAAAATTTTGTTTTTGCTGCTTTTCACTATTATATAACTGTGCTTGTTCTGTGTTACATATCATTGTATCCTATCCTTGTTTTTCTGTCCCTATGTCAATTGGAATAGAATAAGTATTAATAATGCATTGTTTCTTGTGTCCTTAAGGGAACATACATACATATGTACTTGTACATATAGGAAGAAGTGTTGGAAAACAAAAAAGCAAATGCGAGGGATTAATAAGTTTTGTTTGGCAAAAATATGGGTTCATTTCTGCATGGCTTGCAATTGAGAAGGAAGTTTTATGTATGTAGGTACATATTATGGACCTAGTTTTTGATGTCGAATGAAACAAGGATAAAGAAGCTAAACGAAAAAAGGATATTAACTTTTGAGATGTTAAATGATAAGACATAAATATTGATTTCGAAAATAATATTAAGCCCAAAATGTAAGTTGAGAATAACAAACAAAAAATACAAACTAAACGTGTCCGCAGCACTTTCGACGAAATGAACTCTTATGAAAAACATTGTATCTACTTAAAAAAACATCAACATTATCGTTTTAACATGCAATATATTAGGATACTATAAACGACATTTTGTGGACTTTCAAAAAAAAACTCGAGATTTTAACTAAACTTGGTATTACGATGATAGGGAAGACGATTTTTGTTTAAATTAGTTATTTTGGTATCTGTAGTAGAACTATTTTTGTTTTAGAAAACTCAATGTTTCGAAGATTGTCAATTTCATTTAAACTTGGTATGAAGAGATTTCTTAACACTTTATAAACTTTTTGAAAAACTAAAATCAGCCCACTGCTCCCTTTTTTTTCATTTCTTTGTTTTCTGAATTCTCGGTAACGGCTCTTATCGCGATGGATACATTATGTTTAATTAATTGTTAATAGGCTCGTTTTAAGGCTCGAACTTGAAACTTGAAATTAAGGGTAAAATCACAAAAATAAATTGGTTAGATTTCACGCTATCCGCCATAATAACAAAAATAACAAATTAAACTTGTTAAATTTGGCAAGACTTTGAAACATTGATACGCAATAAATGCGCCCAAAGTTGGTCTCTGGTGTTGATTGTGCTGTTAAAAGTGAATTTCAACATATCTTGACTTATAAGGCCTCCTAATCTGAGAAAATAATGGAAACCACGCCTGAAGAAGTTAGTCAAGTTGTCACACTACTGCAACAAGGAATAAACCAATGTACTGTGTTCCGTCAGCTCGGTCTAAGCCAATCTTATACATCAAAGGTCTACGGAAGGTTTAGACAAATTTGTAGGTTAGTGTAAAGGCCAGGATGTGTGTGCCACCGGATGTTATTACTGATTTATCGTAATGGCGTTTCTCCGAAATCGTGCTTTGACTAGCTTTGACGTCCAACAATAGCAGAGACGGGTACGACAAAGACTCGTAAGTTAATGGACAGTTAGGAGACGACTTAAGGAAGCAGACCTTACCCGAAAATGTTCAACACGGGACCAAAATTAACTGCAACTCATCGACAAGTCTGAGTACGATTTTAACTATGCACTACAATTTGCAAGATGAGCAATGTAAGCGATTTACGTTCTCGGATGAGTACAGAGTTTGTCTCCATGTCTCTTGAAAGACGGTCATCTGTTTACTCTGCCTCTATGCTATAGCTTCCATCCAGACACATTCTGCACTCATCCGATAACGTAAATCGCCTACATTGCTCAACTTCTTAATTGTAGTGCAAAGTGAAAATCGTACTCGGACTTGTCGATGAGTTGCAGTTAATTTTGGTCCCGTGGTGGGACATTTAGGGGTAAATCAGTAATAACATCCGGTGGCACACAGATCATGGCCTTTACACTAACCTACGAGTTTGTCTAAACCTTCCGTAGACATTTTATATGCAAGATTGGCTTAGACAGAGCTGACGGGACATAGGACATTGGTTTATTCCTTGTTGCAGTAGTGTGACAACTTGACTTACTTCTTCAGGCGTGGTTTCCATTATTTTCTCAGATTAGGAGGCCTAATAAGTCAAGATATGTTGAAATTCACTTTTAACAGCACAATCAACACCAGAGACCAACTATGGGCGCATTTATTGCGTATCAATGTTTCAAAGTCTTGCCAAATTTAATAAGTATAGTTTGATATTTTTGTTATTATGGCGGATAGCGCGAAATCTAACCAATGGATTTTTATGACTTTACCCTTAATTTCAAGTTTTAAGTTCAAGCTTTAAAACGAACCTATTACCAATAAATTATAGATATTGTATCCATCGCGATTGTTGTTTTTAGAAGGCAAACTTGAGTGATTCGGTTTTTTTGTTCGCGAGTGTAGTTAGCTTCTTAAACGATAAAGATGTAATTTGTAAAGTTTATTTTTTATGACCGAGATCAAAGGAGAATGGGCAAAGTGGTCTACCCACTCAACAGTAATGTGTTGTATGTCGTTGAAAAGGTAATTTTACTGACTTCATTTCATTGTATGACCATTAAGCTCTAAACTATGGGGTTCGTGAGATATTCGGAATCAAAGCACCGAAAAAGACAATAATGCATTTCTTCATTGGTAGTGTGTCCTCATACCTACATTAATCTGTGATACATCGTTGAAAAGATAATTGTGTGTACTTTATCTTTGTATATAGCCGTGAAGACGTAGATCATAGGGTGCAAGAGATATGTGGGCATACAAATCGGCAAATATAACAACAATGCAATTCTTCATTTGGTACTGGTCTACCGACTCAACAGTAATGAGTCATACGTCGTTGAAAAGCTTATGGCATCTGCTTCATTTCATTATTTGGCAGTTAAGCTCTAAACCATGGGGTTCGTAAGATATTCGGCTCCTCAGCACAAAAAACAGCAATAATGCAATTCTGCATTGGTAACTTATCAACCAAGTCAACAACTATGAGTCATGTGTCGTTGAAAAGGCTGTTGCGTGTACTTCTTTTCATTATATGACCGTTAAAGTGTAAATAATGGGATTCGAGAGATATGTGCCAAAAACGCTGAAAAGTGCAGTAATGCAATTCCGCACTGGTAGCTGGTCTTTCAACTCAACAGAAATCTCTCTTATATCTTTGAAAACGCTATTGCATGTACTTCATTTTGCAATATGCCGTTTAGCTGTAGACCGTGGGGTTCAAGAGGTATTTGGCCATCAAAATAGGCAAATATAACAAAAATGCACATCTTCATTGGGTTCTGGTCTACCAACTCAACAGTGATGAGTCATAGGTCGTTGAAAAGCTTATGGCATCTGCTTCATTTCATTATATGGCAGTTAAGCTCTAAACCATGGGGTTCGTAAGATATTCGGCTCCTAAGCACAAAAAACAGCAATAATGCAATTCGGCATTGGTAACTTATCAACCAAGTCAACAACTATGAGTCATGTGTCGTTGAAAAGGCTGTTGCGTGTACTTCTTTTTATTATATGACCGTTAAAGTGTAAATAATGGGATTCGAGAGATATGTGCCAAAAACGCTAAAAAGTGCAGTAATGCAATTCCGCACTGGTAGCTGGTCTTTCAACTCAACAGAAATCTCTCTTATATCTTTGAAAACGCTATTGCATGTACTTCATTTTGCAATATGCCGTTAAGCTGTAGACCGTGGGGTTTAAGAGGTATTTGGATACAAAATATAAACATAAATAAAAAAACACACTTATAATATTTTATTTGAATTTTTTTTTACATTTATATCATACTTTCGTCCAGTATGACATTACTAAGGCGGTCCGCAGGTGGTGTAAACCCATTTTGATGCCAGGCTATGCACATATACCACAAAATTGATACAACATGTGCACATGTACCGACAGTTCGGCGCCCCGTCAAGCATGAACAATAAAAGTGTTTAAAAGCCTCTCGTCCTTCCCTAGTAGTAGTATTTCTTGGCTCTACTATGACACGATTGTATTCGTCCCCTCAATAGGAACATATAACCAGGTTCCGCTTCTACTATGTATTCGTCTCTATAAACATCTATTGTATAGATTCCATCTTCATTTAGATGCTCAGCACAGTATGACCTGGCTAATTTTATATGGTATGTGCCCAATGCAATGAGTATAAGATCTTCTTCTTGCATCCGAGGTAAATCTTCAAATTCGGCCATGTTTGCCGAATATCTTACGAACCCCATGGTTTAGAGCTTAACTGCCATATAATGAAATGAAGCAGATGCCATAAGCTTTTCAACGACCTATGACTCATCACTGTTGAGTTGGTAGACCAGTACCCAATGAAGATGTGCATTTTTGTTATATTTGCCTATTTTGATGGCCAAATACCTCTTGAACCCCACGGTCTACAGCTAAACGGCATATTGCAAAATGAAGTACATGCAATAGCGTTTTCAAAGATATAAGAGAGATTTCTGTTGAGTTGAAAGACCAGCTACCAGTGCGGAATTGCATTACTGCACTTTTCAGCGTTTTTGGCACATATCTCTCGAATCCCATTATTTACACTTTAACGGTCATATAATGAAAAGAAGTACATGCAACAGCCTTTTCAACGACACATGACTCATAGTTGTTGACTTGGTTGATAAGTTACCAATGAAGAAATGCATTATTGTCTTTTTCGGTGCTTTGATTCCGAATATCTCACGAACCCCATAGTTTAGAGCTTAATGGTCATACAATAAAATGAAGTAAGTAAAACTACCTTTTCAATGACATACAACACATTGCTGTTGAGTGGGTAGACCAGCTCCCATACATTTTTGCCCATTCTCCTTTAAAAATCGTTTTCAATAAAATACGCACACTGTCGCGCTCACTTTTTCATTCTTGGTTCTTGGGAATGGCTCCAAAGCCATGGATAAAATTTGTGTGTAGATAATATTTTACATTCCATATTTGTCTGGATATGTGTTACTGAGGGCTGAGGCTACTGTTCTAGCAATTTCGTTCGCTATGTACAGGTGCCTGTAACAATGTTTTCTTCCAGAAAAGTTAGCTACCTGATGTGGAAAGTAAAGTACATAAATGTATTTTACAATTTAAAAACTCCAAAAAATGTCTTTTGTGCATAAAGTCAATGTTCGTGACTTCTTAATTTCATTTAAAAAATCTGAAAAAAAAAAAATCTGGTTGTGATTTAAGGTACCAAAGAACCTAACCGCCATAGAGCGTCAAACAAATGTAAAAAAAGTAAATTCTGTTCCACCCTAATGTTGCGTCACTTATGATTGAGGCAACTGCGAATTTTCCCAGGTATAATGTCGCACTCAAACCAGATGACTTTATGCCTTCTCTTGTTTTATGAAACTTAAAATCACGAAAACTACTCATTGTACAAAATATTCAATTATTTTTTTTATAGTCTAGGAAAATTAGCTTTTACAAGCAAAAAATTAGTTCGAGGCTGAAATTTGGTACGAACATTAGTAATGGGACTCTTTATAGACTGAGAAAGTTCCTCATCGATCCGAGGACTGCTATCTCAGTTACAAGGGGTCAAACGTCATTAAAATTGTTTTTTTTTTTAAATAACTTGAAAACGGTTTGGTTTAGAAAAAAATAGTAATCAAACTTGCAGCTGTGGCAATTTCCCACAAAAATTTTTTTTAAATTTTCCCGGAGCATTTACCGTTAAAAAGTTATAGCAGTTCAAACAATCGCAAGTATCGCGAAATAAGACCTTTTTTGCACTCTCTTCCACACTACCATAGTAGTAGCCCGTATCGTAATGTTTAGTGCGTTCGATTGTCACGCTGTGGGTCTGGGTTCGCTTCCCAGCCTCGTCCACCTAAAAACTAAAAAGTTTTTTTCAGGGCTACTGCCACTTGCGAGGAATTGACAAATCCTCCAAGAGTATCACTTGTCACGAATAAGTGCTTCTCGTCTAACCATTCGGATTCGGCATAAAATTGTAGGTTCCTTTCATTCCTGTCGACACGCGCACACAAGAATGGTTGCGAGTTGTTAGTCACTAGGCCCTGGTTCTTCACGAGCCGTCGCGCCACCCATCTTTTTTTTTATCCCCAGCATTCCAGCTATTAATGTATGAAAGTCTGTTTGTTTTGTTAAAGCGTGTTAAGAAATGACTTATCATTAATGGCCTCTTCATACGGATCAATTTGAATTGAGTTTGTCATGTCTGCCCCTGACAATTCCCACAAACTATTGAACATTTTAAGCCCGCCTTTCGACAACTACAATAATTAGAACCGCAAACTTTACTACAATTAAAAAATATTGTTGTAAGAAGTTCATCAGGTGCTGGTTTGAGCAGAGTGGTTATATGCTCCAAAACATTATTTCTCAATACCCATCCCCAGCTTTCTGGATGAGTACTATCTCTTCCTAGACACGTTTGAACTTAAAAGTAAAGGTGTTGTTGAGCAGCAGCAGATGTTGGAGGAAGGGAAGACAATTGTACAAATGTGGAATTTCTTAATGCATTGAAACTATCTTCTTTAGCAGGTGCTTTGTAAAATGCAGAAGTAGGCGTATACCGTTTTCATAAATAATATTGGGAGGGCAATTGCCTCTGGAAAACACTTCGGCATATTTTAAGAGATCGTCACTCTTTTCGAAAAGCTTGAAGAATTTTAATTTGCCTTTGTTGTAGAGAGCAGAAGTTAATCTCAACCAGTAAATGAATGCACAAATAAGATGTGGGCTTGACATTTTTGGTAAGTGGCTAATCTTTGAGTACAATATAATTAAGATTCAATTTTAGCTTTACATGGTTTTTAAAAGTAAATCTTTTTGTCTTCAGGAGTCCGTGCTATAAGTATTGCTATTAAGTCAACATCCTCTCCAACAACAATACTCGTGCGTTTCTCAACACAATATATCATAATATATGGCCGTTTCGATAATCAAAACGTCAGCATCATTTTTGGCTTGTCTCACTAGGATGTTAGCAGCATTAAACTTTTCAGAAAGCATAGCAATGAGTCGACTTTTGTTGTTTGCATAAGCGAGAAATTGTTGTAGGGAAGTTGAGGCAGTCATTGATGCATCAAACAAAATATCTGTTAATGAAGGAGTTGAAGCACACCGACGACGCTGCTCGGAAGCTTTTATATTGTTTCGCTGATCCTTATAGCCATCGAACATCTAAACCAAACCGTTTTTGAGTAACTTAATAAAAAACACACCTTCGTGGCCGATTTTGGTACCAAAAATTAAAATTAATTAATTTTACGACCCGAGTGATTCTTTGAACTGCTATAACTTTTTAACGGTAGATGCTATGGACAAAACGTTTATGAGCATTTTTGTGGTAAATTGTCTCAGCTACAAGTTTGTGTTATAATTTTTTTTTTCTAAACCAAACCGTTTTCAAGTTATTTTCAAAAAAAAAACCTTTTTTATAGCCTTTGACCCCCTGTAACTGACCAAGTGGTCATCGGATTGATAAGGAACCCTATCAGTTTATAAAGAGTACCATTACCAATGATTACGCTAAATTTTAGCTTCGAACTCATTTCTTCCTTTCTTTGTCATTTTTCTATCTTTTCTTACTGAACTGTTATAAAAGTAACCCCTCCTGTCTATACTAAAGGAGATAGACTTTTGGAAAAAAAAAGTTAGCACGTAACCCTATATCTCGCAAATGAAATAAATAATTATCATTTTGTCCCCGTAAACAATTAGCAAATAATTATTTTGTTTAATATTTATCCACTCTCGGGTCGTTTATTTAAATTTTTGAAAAAGTTGACCTGCCAAGTTAACATCAAGTTAGCAGGTAATCCTGTATCTCGAATTCCGACAACGCAAACATTTTTTGTTTGCGTAAACAATTAGCAAACAATTAGAAAAATTATTATTAGGTATATTTTCATATGAATTTCCGAAAAGCCCTGCTACCTTTGTACACTTCCGATTTTGTCTTGACAGAAGCCTTCAGTGGTGACTTAGCTCCCTTTTGATAATTTTAAGAAGCTATCAATATTTCGTTTTTATGTGAATTATAGAAAGAACTAGAAAGGTTCAAGACGCACCTATCCTCGGAAGAGCTTTAATATGGTGAATCGTTTTCTTTTGGTGTTCTCAGGAATAGTTCAAAATGCCCATCGATATAAGCCTCCAATCACTTTTCACGAGTTTAGTTATTTAGCGTTTTGTTGATGCTCTTAAGAAACTGTAATCATTCCCCATCCACATGAGTAGTATAGCGCTTAGAATAATTTTACAGGGGTTAAAGCTGTTCTTCCCAATGCCATATTATTAAATTGTACTAACAAGTGGCGTTCGGAGGTTTTTTTTTGGAGGGGTGGGAGAGTCGAAATTGAACAATCAAAAAATTTCAAATTAAATACAAGTCAAACCAATAAAAAAAGCGGGCGTACACAAAAAAAAACATTTTTTTAAAAACAGAAATCATTACCTTCTTAAAATTATTGCAACTACATTTTTCATTTTTTCCGTAAAGAGTATCATTTCTTTTCCAACTACAACTACATACTTATATAAACATGGTTGGTGTTCTTATGAAATATTAAAATATTATGACCAGATCCTTAAAACCCCATAACATAAGTAGCATCCATAAAAACTTCTCTTAGAACCTTTTTTTCTCATTTAAAAATACTAATTTTCCACACATTGCAGGCAGAAACTACTCAATCGTTAAATTGCACATGAAAACCCCAAGACTTTAATAAGTCGATCAACTTACAAAAGCAGTCGCATCGTTATATCTCCCACATAACCTTTCCCATCCAGTGTCCCATAAAGTATACTACAACCTTTGTGTAGGGTGTGCTGTTCCCCAATCCTTGTCATTTTGTTTCGAGGGAATAACAACAAAAAGCATAACAATAGCAAACAATAATCTGAGCAACTGTTCTCAATAAAGTCTGCCTTAGGTCAGTTTGGTCTCAGTAGAGAAATTCGTTCAGACAGAAAAGAAAAAAAAAAACACATAAGTGGAAGTGGTTCCAAAATGAAAGTCCGAAAATTCGTTGAAACACTAACCCATCAGTTAGGTTCACGAAGCAATTTTCCTACACGATTTGTGTAACTTCAGTTGCTCCCTGTCCCCCCGCCCGCTTACCCTCTCCACTCCCATAGACAATAACATGCCATTTGGCCATTCTTAATGTCTTAATTTGTTTTATGTTGCCCTGCCTTTACTAGGCCCGGTTTGTGTCGGTCGTAAACCTTTAGTGGCAGCTCCATCAGCCCCTCAAACTCCCACTCTCATCTACATATATAGCTTTGAGTACATCACACATGTACATTGTACATACGACTATAAATTTACGCTCAATTTGTGCTTCAATGCCTTGTAGCAATCATTAGGGTTAACAAACCTGCAACTTGGTCGTTTAAGCATATAAAATAAGGGCTGCGGGAGGGAGGCTTGAAGGGATGACTTCGTGCCAAACATTTAATTTCTCAATCAGTAAGCTATTGCCGCGTAAAATGCGCCAAAATGTATGCAAACACACAATACCGCAACTCCACCTTCTCCACTGTCGGAATGACACCGTTCGTGTTTTTTGCAAATTGAAGGGTGGCAAAGCGAGCCCTGAAAGATTTCTATACCTTGATATGAATTTATGAGTGTAAATGCAAATTAGAATTGCGTTTGGTTTGCCTACAGCTAGAGCTCTTGCATGAGTAGAAATGGCGCCCGGGTGCAGATCGTTATGTGTATATAATTGAATAGTGTAGCTCCGTCAGTATGTTGCATGCCTTTAGGGTATGGCATTGATTTGTCATGTGTATCCTAGCAAAAATTCCATCAGGATATACCTAGGTACTGTTGTACATGAGGAAAAGCAGCCTGCTATGGTACGGTACGAGTATAAGGCAGGATGAGTGGGTTGAAAGTGGGGGAATGGCATGGTAATGCCATTTCACAGAACCGCATATGCGGGTTGAAATAATTAAGTCTAATCGGTTTTTAATTGCTGCTCGCAGAGCTGTCGCCAGGAACAACGAACGGGTCGTAGAATGGTCGTCGTCGCAGTCGCGTCGTTGGAGTCGTTTTCGTTTGGAAGGATTTCGTGCAATTTGTCCGCTCGTTTGTCCATACAGGCGGCAACGGATGACACTCCTATTTTAAACAAAGATGAATGAGGGTGCGACGTGCCACACTGTGTGTTCCCTTGTTATTGTTGTTGCTGTTTGTATACACATTTTTAATTTTTTTTTCTCTCTCTGCCATTCCTCCGCCTCCGTACCCTGTGTTTGGCTTGGCTCGTAGAACCAATAGGTGTCAAACAATGCAGCAGCGTTTTGCTGCTGCAGTGTTTTAACATTTTTCATCAAGCATACTATTAATTACGTTTTTATTTGAAAACGGCTTTAAGGACTTTGATGGTTGGTATATATGTATAAACTCTCGTTTGGTATTGCAGCAATAAAAAATTGTGTAATTATTGGTAAAACTGATGACGAAAATAATTGTGGTGTGAAAAAGGGCTTTGGAGATAAATCGATTTGGTAAATAAAGTTATTTTTTTAAAGAGATTTTTAATTTTATTTAAACAGAAGCCAAGTCAAATTGGATTTATACTAATAAATTAAAATTTATTTCATACGTTTTTAAATTTAAAATAGTTTTTTTTTCTGTCATTTAGCACTGCAGCCCTTTTAAACTTTATTTAAAGCTTAGTCAATCAAAAAAAGAGGAAAATAATTTGACGTTAATGTGCTGAGTTTTCGAGAGATCTAAGGGATGGAAATTTATAAAAGTAGCTTTCCTAATCATTGAGTAAAAATTCGTTGGGGAATTTCAGCCAATTTGTGTTAATTTCCCATACAAATTTTGACACTTCATTAACCAAATGATAAATGTACGCAAAAGGTTAACTTATCTATAGTGTTTTACATAGTTGCATGAATACCCGTTATAACTTCAGACACATAACGATAAAACACCTCTTTGCCATTAAATTAAATAAAACAACCAACTGAGGTGTTCTTCTTAATGTGTTCACTATACCTTAATAAATTTTCATAAGCTTTTAGTCACACAATGTTACTCAATACTCATAAAAAATCATACAATTTACATACACAATCTTATATGTACAACCATTTCATACTAACGCACATTAAAATGTGAAGGATATAAAACAAATCCTTTTTATTGTGAATTTTTACCAAATAAAGTACCATACCTAGCATATGTGGCACATGTGCGGATGTGCGTGCCTTAAAGACTAAATTACTGTTGCGTGCCAAATCAATGCTATTCACATCATTGGCTATTATGATGTAATGATTTTATTTTAAGTACAATATTATGATGTGACGGTGTAACATTAAGTTACACATTAAGCAATAAAAAAAACTGTGAATTTTATACAATACCTATGTCCCATAGGTTCTTTTTCTTCTTACTAAACTGTTAGAAGTTTTTTATACTTATGCAGTTTAATCGCCTTTAGTGTGAAATTATTGTAAACTAAAAATGAACTCAAAACATAATGAATAAAAAACCTTACAAAGGATTCAAGTTAAACTCAATTTTGAACTAGTTGGACCAAACAAAAAAAAATCCAACTAAATTGGTAAACACTAAGCTCTAAAAAAGACTGCACCCTTTATAAAAGAACAAGTAAAATTAAACTTACAGTAAAACGCGGATATTACAAACTCGGAAAAATAACGGACATTTCGTATGCTGAGAACAAAACAATAACAAGCAATAATAGGCGTGTTTTTTTGTGCCTTCTATGTAAACTTAAGAAATAATGGCAAAAAAAAACGCTCATCGTTGCTTAAGAAAAGAATTTGGCAGCACTGATATAACAATGACATTGGCCGCGATCAAAAACCTATGTAGAGCTATCTGTTGTCGTAATCCCGTGTGAAAGCTATCCATGCTATCCGAAAAATGTTGGTATACGTTTGTATATCAAGCGAAATGTCAAAAACCGCTGCACAGTGGGGCAAGATACCCCAATAGCCGGAATTAATTCAGGAGATGGGTCTGCTTTACTGAAAACTTTTTTTTTTAGTTGAAGTACCATTTAAATTAATAAAAAAACCAAAATTGAGTTTTAGAATTATGTTTTGATGCTCATTGTTATTACCGACTGCGTAAATGGTGTTTTTGTAGATATCTATGTATCTATTTTTGTCCGCACGTTACTCCTCAACCACTGAACCGATTTTAACAAATGACACAGCATTGAATTCGGCTTGACGGCACGAGTAACACGGGGTACCTGATTTTTTTTTTAAATCAAAATTACAGAGTTTAGGTCATTAAAAATTTTCTGTGGTACTCTACTAAAGAAATCCCAATAAAAAAAATGGTGTGCATATGAGCACCAAATTCTTTTTTCGCACAATACAAGATGCATTAAACTATTTTTACAAATAAAAATCTCTACATAGGAACGTCTAGAAACCCACTTTACCTACCTACCACATTATTTATATTCTATTTATATTGAAAAAGGACAAATAGAACCTTAAAATATATTTAGAAATAAAGTACATACTTGAAACTATTGATTCCATATTGTTTTTTAGTTTTCACGTTATTAAAATATATATAAACAAAAGCCAACTGATAACACTACTTATTTAACACTTGTCTTAAAAGTGAATGAAACTAGACTTACAATTTAGCCTTACGGAGTAAAAAATTTACTTAAAAATATAACTGTTTAAGCTAATGAAAGCTTAAAATGTGTGCTAACGGGAACACCAGTTTTCATTTTCATCTCTTACATTTTTTTTTTTTAATTTATTCCGATTCCTTCATATGAGTGGGCCCACTGTGCGCTGCTTGCAAAATTGAAATTTGTTTGCCGTCATCGAGTTGTCTTTTTGATTTTTTCAGAAAAATAATCAAAATAATATAATATAATAAAATGCAAATTGTTGTATTACAGCGAAGAATTTTGCCAAAAAATACTTTCAGGTAACCTATCCGGTTTTGGTTGTTCAGAAACCTATATGGAAACTATCTTAGAAAGTCTATTACATCTATTCTTGATCGCGGCCATTTTCTGACATTTTGGCTGTCAACTGTTTGTCAACAAAATATCGTTGAAATTTTGATAAATTAAAAGAAACGTCTCCTCCCTGGACCAGATATTTCTTTTATTTATTGGTTATTTATTTTAAATTAATAATTATATTTTAGCAAATAAAAAATGTTTGCTTTTCAACTTTTTTTCTTTCATATTTTGTACGATCCTCCAACCCGTGCTTCAAGATCCATCTGCCAAATTAATGAATTTTTGGATGAATTTTTGACATTTCGTTGAGAATTCATCGGAAAAACGTAGAAAATAGTGTATGGAAGCACTGTTTTTATTTTAGCTTAAATCTTAAGCAGAGATGTTTATCGCCGCGAACTAAGCATATTTGTCGTTGTATTTTACATGGACATTTTTTTTTAAGCTAACATAGAGGGCACTAAAAAACGCGCCTAATATTCACAGATATGTTCGAATACTTTCCAGACGATTTCTGTAATTTATGTGGAACCTTATTTTTATATAAACGTTATTTTATATAAAAAACTTAATATAAGAACAAGACAAGTGTTTTTATTATATTATTATTTCCAAATGTTGCCTATATCCGTAAAATACTGCAAAAGGTAAAAATATTAATTTGTATCCTTCAAAAAATCAAATGATGGTCTTCTCTAAAAGGAACATCTAAATATGAATTGAAACCTAAAAAAAAGGGTTAACAACGGAAAGAAAACCCTCTTGAAAAAAGATTTATTTTTTAATGATTATATGTTCATATGTTCCTTTAATAAAAAAAAATAAAAAATCATAACAATAATTCTGAATATTCATGCTTATTAAAAAACAAAAATTTCAAATTCCATTTCCTCTTTACACACTTATAACCAAATAATTTAAGATTGATTTTATATTCTAAAGGATATTTCGAGCTTAAAAATAATTGGGTGCCATGAAAACGTTTTCGATTTTGTTTGTTTGTTGTTGTTATATTGTGCACATATTTGTCCTTATATGAACTGAACAACATGTGTACCTTCTGTACATATTATATTCAATGTATATGGTAAAAATAAAGTTCAATTTGTTTATCCAACTCAATAAAAAGGAAAATAATAATTGTATATGAAGTGGGGTTCTGGGAAAATGGAAAAAAAATGAATTCACATTGTTGGCTAGGATAATATAGGGATTCCTCCTTCCTTCCCCAGTACTGAATTAATTTCCAATGGACTTTATTCGAACATTACATACATACATGCATACTTACTTCGACCTTGATGGAGAAAATTGAAAATTTATGATTGTGATTGCTTCCGATGTTGGTTTTTGTTTTCAATGCAGGAGAAATTTTATTACTTTTTTTATTGCTAATTTCAGACTTATAAATTTCATATAATAAATACATTTGTATATATGAAAATAGATTTATGAGGTCTTATACTTCATACAATAATTGTATGCCAATTGGCAGAAACAAAATAGAATTTTTCATATAATGCAGAAATATACTGATCAAATGAATGGTTTTTTTAAAATACAAATTCTATATACTATTGAAATACATCAGCCAAGTAGAAGACTTAGCATTATTTAATTGGACTTGTTGAACTATTGACTCAAAATAGCTTTTAACGGCCTTAAGTCCTTAAAAATTGGCGTTTCGTCCCGGCGTTCTCACTTGGCCTCTTCAGTTGACAGTGAGGACCTTGTCAAGAAGCAATTTTTATTAAGTTAAGTCCAGCTTACATCAATTTCACAGCGAAAATCAAATTTGAACTATATCCAGCCCAATTAGAGAATTTCTAATCAAGAATTGTTGGGAATTTTGTTAACCGTGGCCTGGCATTGTTTAGCAATGAATCGTTTTTTTATAATACAAATTCTATATACAACTGAAATACATCAGCCAATTAGAATCTTAGCACTAATCAAATACGATTGAAATAGTCACCATTTCGGCAAACGATTCTTAGCTTTTATCTCTAAAAAGGACTTCTTACAAAAAAGGTTTGTATGGAAATTGAAATTTTTTCTTTTCAAATAGCAAGTAAAATATCACCATGAACATGTACCTTTAAAATGCATTCTTTCTCATTTATTATATTTTTTGTATATAAAGCTCCTAAAAAGTATTGCATATCAAAATTTTCAAAAAACGTGTTTTTTGTTTCGATTTAAGAAAAAACATTTTTACTTCTTTTAAAAAAATCGATTCGGGTTAGTGAAATTTTTAAAAACCCGCATTTTATCTGTTTTGAAAACTTAATATTTTAAATTAAAAAAAAAAAAAACGCTCCAACGATTTTTAAATTTTGTTTGCATAAATTTCTAATTTTTCGAGAAATCAAATGGCATCGTTTTTATTCAAATCAAACAACGAAATCTTAGGAATTCAAGCAATGAAAAACATTTATTTCATGCTATTGCGTGTTTTGTAATATCAATGTTTTCTAAATACGCTATAGTTTAATATAAAATAAACTTTATCCTTTTTTAAATTCAGTATGAGTTTGCTTATGAGTTTTTTTTTTTTTTAACTTAAAGCTTATATTCCTTATACTATTTTCGTATAAAATCAAATATTTCTTAGTGGCTTAAATTTTTTTTGGAAAACACAGTTGTGATTGGTAAAGGCTAAGTTTGCAGAAAATCGAAAAGATATTCAGCGGACAGATATAAGGGTGAAGTATTTTTAGCAATTATTTTCAAATCATAACGTTTCAAATCATTATGCGTACCTTTTGGTTTTTTGAAAACTCATCCTCACCACTTATATTAAGTCAATCTGGGGCAAAAAAAAAGACATTTCGATCTGAGGGACCCTATGTATATTATCGATTTCTTTCTTAGTGCTTTTGATCAAAACCCATAGTAAGAAATTGTGTAAAAAAAATACGTATACGCCACAGTATACTGATAGTATTGTTGAAATTTTTATTACTTCCCATTGGGATGTGGGGTAATTGAAGCGATTTTTCGAATCAAAAATTTCAACATACATATGTACATATATCCACGTTTCGAGGTGAATAGAATCCAAATCCAAAAAGAGAGATTACTGTGTGTTTATGTTTCTTCCTACGTTTCTACGTTTGTACGTAATATGGACTTTAGATTAATTTTATTTTTCAGGTAAAAACAACAACAACAGACGTCATTCGTCTAAAATATGTCGAAAACAAATAATGCTATCGATCAATTTTTTTTCAAAAATAGTGAGGCATGTTATGAAGAACTGATTACTTACTTTACATACTTACATTAGATGGTGCTTCAAGCCCAGGAAGGATGGACTTCGGCCTCAAGTCAGAAGCTCTATCCCTAGCTAGCCGCTTCCAGTTGCGCACACCGATTTGTTTGATGTCGTCCTCCACTTGTGTGCGCCACCTGTTACGGGTTCTTCCTCTGCTGCGTAAACCATCGGGGTTGGATTCGAAGACTCGTTGGGCAGGTGCGTTGCTGTCCATACGCTCCACGTGCCCCAGCCATCTCAGCCGCTGAATTTTCAGCTTTTTGACCAAGTCGCTCTATTGCCCGTATAGCTCGTCGTTGAATCTTCTTTTCCACACTCCTTCGATACAGACCGGACCGAAAATCATACGAGGAATCTGCCTCTCAAAGCACCCTAGCAGATTTTCATCCGATTTGTTCAGTGTCCATGCTTTTACCCCATAGAGCAGGACCGGGATATGATAAGGGTCCTGTTTAAAGTCTCTTGGTTCTCTGCCTTCTTAGACCGAAAAAACAGCGGTTGGCAAGAGTAATTTGTCTTTTGATCTCTGCACTGATGTCATTTTGCGAGGTAATAGTGGAGCCCAGGTAGACAAAGTCCTTGACAATTTCGAAGTTATATCTGTCCATTGTGATACTTTGCCCGAGTCAACGATGTTGAAATTCCTCTCTCAATCCTTACTCAACATCAAAGGAATCGGTGTCCTTACCGATTTTGACGGAGCAGCGAGATTTCTCCATCCTTATCCTGCACAAGCAGACGATTTGGCAGGGATGCTGAGATATGACATGGCTCTGTATAATTCGTCTCTTTTCTATTCATACGCGACTTTAAAATCGGTTAAGAGGTGGTGTGTATCGACCTGGAATTCCCGGGTTTTTTTCTAAAATCTGTCGGAGAGTGAACATTTGATCGACACGGTTGACTTGCCTGGCCTAAAACCAAACTGATAGGGGCTGATCAGGTCGTTGACAAAAGGTTTTAAGCGGTCACACAGGAAAGCCAACAAGATTTTATAAGCGACGTTTAGGAGCCTTATTCCTCTGTAGTTGGTGCATTTCAAAGCATCTTCATTTTTATGGATGGGGCACACTATACCGAAGAAATGATACGAAAAAATCAACCAACAGTTTGTATTAAAAAAAAAGTTCATGCCAACCAGTCGTGCAAATATTACTGTAAGAGTCCAAAATTGGGATATTCCAGTGTTCGGCAAAACATAGAATTTTTCAGCAACGTTGGCAAATGTCCGAAATGTGGGCCCCAAAGGTACTATATCATCAACAAAAAAAAAAGCTAAAAAAGTCGCTGAAAATTCCAGGTTTTACTGGTAAAATCCATGAGACATATGAGTCTTACAATCACACAAATGCCTATTTTCAAATAGTCCAATATTATACTTTTAATATTCAATATAGGAAAATATGTACTTATAGAAAAATAAGCTTGTCCTGAATATTCCAGCTGCCTTTTATTGTCATGCTGTTTCTTTCAAAAATTGATACAAAAAAAAAAACCTCAGTAAAAAATATAAACACAAGTTTCTTCTTTTCCATATTCATGAAAGATAACATAATTTTAACCAATTTCACTTAGACCACATATGTAAAATAAGACTACTGGCATAAAAAAAACTGCAACTTGCATAAATGCATCAATCTACAGCTTACACACTATAGTAGAAATCCAGAAGTATCCAGATTTTTTTTTTTTTTTGCAAATGAATACAATTAATTTAAGTAAATCAGCAACCATTCTAAATGCAAATTTATACACTTTATGAGATTTGTTTGGGGCCAAAAAGAACAAATCCCATTCTGTATAGCAAAATGTTCTAAGATATTTATGTATGTATATTAGTAATCAGTACCAGCTGTACAACAACGTGATATGCTGGTCTTACCACAACGTATACTTCAGCAGGGCACATAGAACAACAACAAGAACAAAATGTAAAACAAATCTTTTGATTTAATTGGATCACACACAAGCAAAATGATTCATTCATTTGGACGTATCCGATTCAAGTCGAGTCGGCTTTCTATATGAATGTTCTAAAAGCCTCTTGTAATCTGGAATCTACTTAAGGATCCATGTGCAAAAGGGATCTTATGAATAAATATATGTAAACCTAACTGACCGTAGACTTGCTTGGGTATTTACTATGCCACCACCTCAGAGTCTACCTATACGACCTAGCCACCCTCAGCATCAGGACTACACGTCAGCCCAAGATATGCAACAGGAGTTATCAATTTCATATATGGCATCAGAGTGTTCTCTGTATAGTAGATATACATGCCACATATGTCTGGGAGGTCGTATAAGCCTGACATACGCACAACCACAAAGTACATTTTGGGGTGCATTCTGCTGCCTTTGCCTTTGCAACCAAATGACTGCTCTCTTCTTAATGCTGCAAAGCACAAATCTTGAAATTCTCGCTAAGAACAGAGTGCAGAAACTGGGAAGCCATGGCCAGAGTGCTGTGTACATTGGTGAAACCTAAGTAAGCAACTAAGTGTATCACAAAGGATTTGTTGTGAATCAAATTAACAACGATAACTACGTGTGCACATATTTACATGAGATGAGAGTGTTCGCTTTTTGTGGTCCATGCTTTAGAAACATTCATATGCGAGCATACATCGGTGTGTTTGTATGTATCCCCAAAAGAGCTTACTTAAATGAGAAGTAGGTTTTTGTGTTTGTTAGGGGAATTTCACAAAAGGCAAAACGATTTTTTTTTTTAACCAAAAGCCATGTCAATTGCGGTTTTTGTTTGATACAACAATTTGAGCTTCTATAACTTGATTGTTAACGTTTTAGACTTGGAAAACAAAAATTGAGATTTTTTTCAAGCTTCACATAACATATTGTTAAAAGGAAAAAAGTTGATCCTAAAATTCTATCAAGAATAGATTTAAGGATATAACATCAACAAAATGTACATAAATAAGTTGAAGGGGAAAATGGGGCGTATACGTACTTTTTTGCTACAAAAATTTCAAGATTTCTGCAAGATGCAGACACATAGCCGACTTATTTTGGACTGGTGAAATTCATATTATCTTGTTGTGAAAATCCTCATGTGTTGTAGTTTGCATAGAATTTCTAGTGGATGCACATAATGTTGGTGGCAGACCAAATTTTCTACAAAACTAATATGCGGAAAAGAGAATGAATATACATACATTCCATAAACAGTGCTGTGTTTCAAGTATTCACACGGCTTGGGACCGGAAGATGAAAATCAAAATTACAAAACTGGAATGAAGGAAGAAGCTTATATTCATACATATATAAGACAGAAGAGGAGTTGCAGTTTAGCATATTCCAAAATATGAATCTCATAATCTCCATCTCGTATAAAGGAAACCAAAATTGCATAAGATACCTACGAGTATATGTATGTATGTATGTATGTGTGTTTTTGAAGTTGATGATGGTGTTGTAACTTGTAACTATGTCCCTTGGTTATAGCCCTGGTTTCCATTTTACCATCTATACAATGGTTGGATTATATACTCTCTCTCTCTCTCGAAATCTGGAGTAGGAATCTATCTATTTGTTCTTTGGGCAATGTAAAATGATTAAAATCTAGAATATTGGTTTGTTAGCAAACAAAAAGATACTCGTCTAGATAAATGTTGTAGATAGACAGACGAGAAGTGTGATCATTTTATTTTTTTTATTTTATATTTATACAGAAAGGCCACACATTTATAAAATTCGTATAGTGAATCAATTCTGAACAGCTTTTGTGTGTAAATCGTTTGGAAGCTTTATTTATACGTTTGTAGGTACCTACATCTACAGATGATTTACGTAGAGTACAAACATAAGTATACAAATCTATTCTTTAGTAGGATAACAAATCATTCGAATAGATTTATATAAGTTGGTTTGTTGGAAGATTTTATTTTATGTTTATCTGATGATCTTCTAATCTCATTTAATTTAAATAAATATAGAAACGAAATTTCGGAGCACAAGGAAAAGCTTTTATATTTTCAAAGGGGATGAAAAGACTGTTGTTGTACAACATACTTAATATAAACAAAAACAAAGGAATATACTTCACGATTATATTGCACAAACTTTCTCTTATGGCTTAAACTATTATGTTTCTAAGTTTTGAAGATGAATGGTAGGTAATTATTTCTTAAAAATAAAAAAAATCTAACAAGAAAGTTTAGAATAAAATTGAAAAATTGGTACTTAAAATGGATTTCTGTTTTGATTTTTCATTTAAATTTAGCATGAAATATTATATGAAGTATGTACCTTTTATAGGGCTGGCCACGAGACGAGAAAAGTCTCGGTCTCGATCTCGGTATTGGTCTCCCATGACGAGACCGAGACCGAGACGAAACGAGACGAGACTGTATATTCGGACCGAAATTTACAGAGAGTCTAATAAATTAAAAAATCCAATTCCAGTTAAATATTTATTTTCTTCTGCATTCAAACGATAATCGAAAATATTTCGTTCCAATAATTAACAGTTTGTCCGAAAATCGTTTTTTTATTCGGAGACGAGACCGAGATGAGACTTAATTATACGAGACCGACAAGAGACCGATAGGAGACTGAAAAAGTCTCGCAGAGTCTCGGCTCGTGCCCTAACCTTTTAAGAAGAAGCTGTTGGCCAAATTGGTGCATCAATCAACAAGATAAACTTAAATAACCCAAAGCATATGCCTTAATATGCATTTCTCAAAAAAAAAACTCAAAACCTTAATTGCAGCTGGCATATTGAGTAAAAGCTTATTTTTCCACACATATCAGTCTATATACTTTTATACAGATATCTCTTAGCAAATTCTGGACTTTGTTTCTAGGGACCGCATACGTATTTTTTTTTTATTTTATTAAGCATACGTATTTTTTTTATTTTATTAAAACTTGTATACATTTTCTTTAATTTTTCTATGCATTCGAAAAAAAAAACAATTGGACTCTGGATTTTGATCAAAAGTGCTGATAAAGAAAACAAAAATATAGGGTCTCAAAATTCTAACTGTATATTAAGGTGAAACGTTTTTAAGAAATTTGTCCAGTTAACTGCGTGCAACTCATAGATTATGCATAGTTGTTCTCTTAAATCATCCCCATTACTTATATTAAGTCACCATTGGAAATCGTGGATACATCAATGTCATTTTTTTTTAGAAAACCAACCATTTTTTAGTAGCCCGTAGCGTAATGGTTAGTTTTTTTTTTTTTTTTTTTTATATTAAGCGCGTGCAAAAGGGGTTGTGACTACCCTTAAGATGATATACACAGCACGAGCGGCTGAAGCCTAAGCGGCTAGATCGATTTTCTTCAAACTTAGCACTTAGCGTTTTTTCGACACTATCCCAGCCATTTTTTTTAGTTTGTATAGTTGGTACTAAAAACAACAATGTTTCCCATACATTTTTAAATCGTTTCAAAGAAATTGATTTAAAAAAAAAATATACACGACTGGATCGCATAAGCTTGCTCTCCTAGCTTACAACTAGAATTTAGCTAGACAATGACGGTGTAGATAAAGTAATGATTTGCTTTAATTGTTCCATCGTAAACGAAAAATAATAAAAACATTTTAAAAATAGCAATTCTGAAATTCTTTGATTTAATAAAAAAAAAACAATGAAAAAAAAGTTAAAGAAATTATGGTAGGTAGGTAGGTAGAAATGGCGGCCACGGGCAGTCTAGCCCATAGCCCAATTAGCGCTGAAGTGCGCCGTTTTGATACCATAACTCGTTTGAACCTGTGGATGGAATTGAAGAGAGAAAATATGGGCATATCCTCAGGATATCGTCCCTTTTTATTAAGTTTAGAATAGGATTTTGTTGCAGCTTTTAGCACAATCATCAGAAAGTGGATCACTCACTCATCCAGATCAGCACCCGCACCCGCACCATCCACAGTTAGCCCACCAGGCAGTTCATTGGCTGGCACAAATATAAAACAATTCTTTTTTTTTCGTAAAAAAGAAACATATATTGATTTTTCAGCCGCATTCATTATCACGCATTATCACGCACCTGAAAATTTCACCTGGAAATTTCAATTGGAATTTTCACAAAGTACACCACTGTGCTTGACAGTGCAATGCACTCATCATTACTTCACGAAGTAAAGGTTCAAACAAGGGTTCTTAGATGCATTGAGATGAGTATAAAATCTAAAGGCGTACATGAATTTGCATTTTAATATAAATCGATACTCGTACCTGTATATTTTCGATACACTCTGTCTATCGAAAAAGCTGCAGTGATGCATAGTTTTCAGCAACAGAGGTACTTAACTCCACTCTTCACGCAACACCTTAATGGAGTTTGGACAAGGGTTATAAAATCTATACTCATTTGTATATAACCCACCATGTACATACATAATATAAAAGCAGAAAACAAAATTGCGAATTTCGTTTCAAACATTTTCATCCTTTTTATTAACTCATATTCATATTTATAAATCACGAATAATAAAATTTTATACACGCACGTATAAGTTTATAACCCAAGTAAATCGTAATGTTATTTGTATCAGCATATAATATGCGATATTAAAACAAATTTTACCAGCCATTTGGGACAATTTTGCTTTAGGTAACATAATATGATCTAGTTCGCGTGTGCTATCAATAGTACACCGGTTAAATATGAAATAATAAATTAGTATTTATCAAAACAAAACTGAGCTCTGAAAAGTCTGCATATGTTGTGGCGACAAACAAAACAAGAAAAACACAAACCCCATTAATTTATTACCTGCAGAATAGGTACTACCATACGACCATCAATTTTGTATATCTGTCTGTTTGAACAAATTAAATCCACACCTCCCCCTCCCGAACCCTATGTACCTATAGAAGGGTATACAAACAGAGTAGAGAACATTAAAATAGGTACAAATACATATATCAAAATTTCATCCACTTTTTGGCGCGGGCGGTGGAGGTGGAAGCAGCTTTCTTCCTGTGTCACCCTTTTGAAACATAGCCAAGCTGTATCATCGGGCTAACATAGTAGAGCAGCATCCGTTGCCGCTTGATGGAAATCCAAATCCAATCTAGAATAAAAAATACTATCGCATTTCCAGTTTTTTTACTTACTAGCGAGCGTTCGTTCACACATGATCAAAAATGCAAATGCATACAAAACAAATAAACAAAACGAGAACGAGAATGAGAATGAGAACGATTGTAGAGCGTATACTGCCACACGACAACAATGAAACAAACGACGACGACCATGAAATGGGGACAAAAAAGCAGCAGGAGCTGTGAAATATATTCGCTTATTTTAGTGGCGAATGTATCAGAATCCCAGGTATATCTTGCGGGTGTCTGTAGGTATATTGAACCTTTCCGCAGAGGATCTTCAACAACAGCACAATTGTTTGCATTTAGTGAATTCGCAAATCCGAGTGTCTTACTTGAATTATTGATTCAGATGTAGCTAGCTCTTGAATAAATAGTGCAATTATTGTGCTTCTGGGATGAATGGAACTCTGTAAGGGGAACTTCACCAAAACTATTTGCGATGGGATGGGCTACATTCCCAATAAAAATCCTCTCTTTTCAACTTAAATATAACTTCATAATCTTATAACTTACTAAAACTCAGTAAATAGTTTCCTTAAAGAATTATTGTTCTTGCTTTCACTAGATAAAGTAAAATACTGGATCAACACTGGATCTTCCTATGTGGACTTCATAAGCACCTTGCAGACAGTGCGTCAATAGAGATTTTATCTGGCTTGCTTTAGGTATGAGGCGCATCCCAGATAAATTTATTGCTATTATCAAGGCTACATATGCTTAAAGGAAGAATGTCAGAGGAGTTTGAAATCCAGAGCGTCATGGTTAGGCAATGCTGATAGAATAACCCTGCCAATTCTGTTCCTATTGTTGATAACTGATAGATAAGTGATGTTAGGCACGCAGCTTTCTGAACTAAAAATGGAGAAATTCAGTGTTCATTGATATCACACCTCAAACATCTGGACTACGTGCTTCTTTATGGGTGCAGCACTTGGAGCACAAAAATGCTGCAAACGTAAATAGATGTCTACGAAACATCTTGACAATTTGCTGGCCCAAGCGTATCGCCAAAAATGAACTTTCGAGAAAAGGTCAAGAACACACTGACTCTATCTTACAAAGATGCAAGTGGCAGTGGAATGGAAAAGGCATACGCTTTGAAAAGGTAACGAGTGCATTGGGGTTGGGGCGCAATGAAATCTTCTTCCGCAGAGAAGCAGACCGACGACGTTTGTTAATGTAATCGTTAATGCATCTTTTATTGATCGTGTAACTTCGGAACGACGTGACCAATTGATTATGTTAAGTGTTGTTAGATTATAGTTTCTCATTATGAATGGATCGGGTAGGTGGCGCTGTTGTCAAGTTACTGACAAAAATTCTCTATTTATTAAGAAAAATCTATAATATTCAAATGTTATATTGGTTTACTGCATAAAATCACGACTCGTATCTGGTAAGATTTATTATTCCTACATTTTAGTAAACAATACTGCAGAATCGGCAGGAGGAGCAATTGCAATTATTATTGCTCCTGTTTTACAGGCATGTGCACACGTAATGAGTATCATTTGGTTCCTGTGTTGGGCAAGACACCAGCCGAGAGTTTTGCTACCCGCCACGTTCTCAGTCGATATTATAATTGAAAACAATCATAATAAGATAATAATAAGGTAATAAATATGTAATATTACAAACTTTTAAAATATTAAATATTAAAATTAAAACATTTTTTAATACAAACAAATTTGTCTCTTTTGAAGCCCAGTAACAATTGGCTTGTCTAGGCAAAAACAAAACACTCGTGGCATAACACATCCATTCTCCTTTAATAACTCCAATTCAGCGCAACCTATCGCGTCCATATTTTGTGATTTTTTTTTCTTGCAATAAACCAATACCTATAACATTTGAATATGAGTGATTTTGCTTTATAAATAGAGAATTTTTGTTAATAACTTAACAACAGCGCCACCTACCGAATCCCTTCATCATAAGAAGCTTTAATCTAACAACACTAAACATATTATGTGAATATGAATTCAATTTTTTACGTCGTTCCGAAGTTACACGATAAATAAAAGATGCATTAACGATTACATTAACGTCCATAATACCTTCCCTGCACGCGATACAAACTTTTGCCCATGCAATAAAAGATAATACTCATTGAGACCTTTAAAATGATACAGGTCACAATGTGTTACACCGATAGGCCAAAACGCCCATCCTAAAAAACTCGACTTCAACGCCCCCTATCGGGTCCATATTTTGTGATTTTTTTTTCTTGCAAGAAACCAATGTTACATTTGAATATGAGCGATTTTGCTTAATTAGTAGAGAATTTTTGTCAATAACTTGACACCAGCGCCATCTTCCGGATCCGTTCATAATTAGAAACCTTTATCTAACAACATTTAACATATTGTGTGAATATGACTTCAATTGGTCACGTCGTTGCGAAGTTATACGATAAATAAAAGATGCATTTACGATAACATAAACGACCATAACACTTTCCCAGCACGAGATACAAACTTTTACCGATACAAAAAACTATAGCACTCATAGAGAATGTGTTACATCCATAGGACGCAGTCCATACAATAGTGCCCACTGTCCTTTGGGTTGTTCTCGCATGTCTCTTAAATGGCTACTCAAATTTCTTTAACATTTTGGACTCACTTACTTGCATAAAATTCTAACATGTTTGAATGGTGGGAATCCCACTTCTGACACCATGAAAAATAAATAAATAAATTAGGTGGCGCAACAGCTCGTGAAGAACCAGGGCCTAGTGACTAATAACTCGCAATAATTCCTGTGTGCGGTGCTCGTGTCGACAGAAATTAAAGGGACCTACAATTTTATGAGGTGCGTCAAGCTGGAACCGCCACAACTGGAATTTGAAAGTCTAATGATGCCATAATTAAGTTAAATTTTTGTGCTTATTAAGTACCCGAATGGAGAACTTAAATACCTTGCCCCTTAAACTTATGTTGGATCCCGCTTGACGTCAAGCTATAGCCACCACACTTCTAGCTGAGGGGCAAGGTATTTAAGTTCTCCATTGGGATTGGGGTACTTAATTAGCCCAAAAATGGAACTTATGTATGGCATCATTAGATTTTCGAATTTCGGTTGTGGCGGTTCCAGCTTGACCGACCTAATCTTATGCCAAATCCGAACAGCTAGACGAGAAGCACGTATTCATGACAAGTGATACTCTTGGCGGATTTGTCAATTCCCCTCAAGAAGCAGTAGCCCTGAAAATAATTTTTAGAAGGACGAGGCTGAGAAGTGAACCCAGACAGTCCATAACACACTGACCATTACGCTAGGCTGGGCTACTACCCGACATCTGACACCATGTAATATCTTTGTATTGAAGTAAACGACATTTTGGATTATGGTTTTTATGGCAGAAATGACAAATTTAGTAAGGCCAAATGGTAAAATAATAATATACCTATATTGTTCCTAATTATTAACTTCCCATTGGGAGTTATTGTAATCGGTGCGATTTGCCGAATTGAAAATTTTGACATATCTTCACGTTTTTAGGTCTCTAGAATCAGAATTCATCGTTATTAGAAAGATGTCTGTATGTGTGTACATACGTAAAGATATCGACCTCGGATTTTATTTTACAGATAATATTGTCATAACGTGCTGAAAAGGTTTTCTAACAAATTCAATAAACCATTTTTTACTACAGCAATTTAAAAAGGAGCTGTTAAATGTCATTTATCTGGAATATCTCGAGAACGGAATAAGATATTCACTTCAGACTAATTTTAATTTACACATAATAACACAATACCAAATTCGTAAATATTAAAAAAAAAATTCAACAGACACTTTTTTTTAAACTAAGAAAACCAGTTGAAAAATAATTTTCGTCTCAAAAAATCATTCCAAACCCAGTCTATTTTTTGTTCTACATATAATGACGTAGTCAACAACTAATAATTGTTTTAAAAAAATTCAATAAACAGTTTTTTTTAGAACAAAAACTATTAAAATTTCTTAACATATTTTTTTCAACTCAAATATTTTAAATAACAAACAATGATATCGGTTTCAAAATTCTACCAAAAATATATACCTATACCACCTAAACGTTGTGTAATTTTGAGGTTTTTAAACCCACCCTTAAAAAAGCTAAAAATCAAAATGTTGCAAGAAACAACTTTTCAAAAATGTTTTAATTCGAAAAATTCTTACACTCAAAATCGCTACAAAATCGAAATTTTGCATATGACCAGGGAAAGGATTTTGCTGACCTAAAAAAATCAAAAAAGGCAAACAAAAAAGGCATTTATTAAATAAACAGAACATAAACATAACTTAACGTCTAATTATAATAGCATTGAACTACCAACAGCTTTTTGAAGTTCTCAGGTAACAGCCTTCTGCGATTGTCTCATAGAAGCGTCTTAAATGAGCTAAACGCCATTTCTACTTGAGTAGAAACGAGTGGAGCCCATTTTAAACTCTCTAGTCTCTACATCATTCACTTCAACGTTTTCGGAAAGTGTGGAGTTGACGTCGCCATTTATAATAACAGCACTTGCTCAACAGTTTTAAGTCCACGATTTACATTAAAAGTAGTGAACTTTTTCAACACTTCATTTGCAAATATTGGCCCTTTCGATTTTTCTAAATTTTCATTGATATTTGTAGTGCAAAGAAATGTACGATCTAGTTTTCATCTAGTTTTTACGAGTAAAAAAACAAAAAAGGACAAGAAATTTCATTGAGAAATGCTTTTTTTTATTGTATGTTGAGGGCAAGCAAATTTGTTTTCTGTGCGCTTTAGATTGTGTTAGGATCATGTTTTTAAGTGAAATAATCTCAACTGGAAATGGAAAAACTACATGCAGTTTGTATTTGTAGAATTTTTTTTGAAGATCTTTTCGTTTAACTTTGATAAAAAAAAGAGCAAATCAAAATCAAAGCAGGTCAAAATTGACAAAAAAGTCACTAACAGGTAAAAAAGGCAAAAAAGGCACTAACGGGTAAAAAAGGCAAAAAAAGGCAAAATAAAATACATATATTTTTAATCAGGAGGACATGAATCGTGTTTGTATAAAGTCAATACTTTATTACGATCACGCAAAAAAAATTTTATTGCCTTTTTATATTCTTTAAAACCATGTTTTTTTTTTAAGTACACTCCCCTGATTTTCGTATTTTTTTTAGCCAATAGAAAAAAATAAATAAATAAATGGGTGGCACAACGGCTCATGAAGAACCAGGGCCAAGTGACTAACAACTCGCAACCATTCCTGTGTGCGCCTTCCGACAGGAATGAAAGGGACCTACAATTTTATGCCGAATCCGAACGGCTAGACGAGAAGCACTTATTCGTGACAAGTGATACTCTTGGAGGATTTGTCAATTCCTCGCAAGAGGCAGTAGCCCTGAAAAAAAACTTTTTAGTTTTAAGGTGGACGAGGCTGGGAAGCGATCCCAGACCTCCAGCGTGACAGTCGAACGCACTAACCATTACGCTAGGGGCTACTAGCCAATAGTCTGTTTTGAAATAATTGGTTTCAATAATTAATACCTGCCTCTATACCGAGAAGAGTTAGGAAAAAAAAGTACAAAATATAGACAATGTCACATTTTGCCCTGTATCTCTATACCTATACCTACCTATATACTGATTATCCAAAAACCCAAAGTTATGACACATATAATATATACTCTATCAACCACCACTTAGGTAAATATGTACATGGATTTCAAGTGCACCAATGCGAAGTTACTAGTGTGGGTCGACCCTAGACTCATTTTTTGAAATAACTTTTTATAAAGAAAAAAATCTGAGAAAAGGACTTTTTTCACATTTTCCAGTAATATATGAATTAAAGACACTTCTCTGAAATTATTTTCTTATAAGATCGAAGAAATTCACCTTTTATTTTGTTATGGTAGCTTCAACCTGAACTATCTAGTTATTAGCAAATTAGGTTTAATCTTGCAACCAATATTAATAGCTAGAACTACCACATATAGTAGATACCTATACTGTATTCGATCCATCTCTGCACTTCCTCTGTTTAGTTGTTCTCATTGTAATACCATCCGATTGGGAATTAGAACAGATTGGAAGTTGGCTGAGGTTCTTTCGTATATTGATGTCATCGTCATCTTCGTCGTCGGCTTGGTCGTTATCGTTGCCAACAGATGGCAGTGGCAGTGGCATCGTCAGATAATGATGATGTCGGTTTAAGTTTCGCTTGATTGAATCCTTTAGTTAATATTATGTGTGTTCGCCTAGAGACGACTACTTATAGTGTCAATTGTCAGTTCACTTTGCGGGAATTATAATTTTGTTGGTAAGTTATAATAAAGCGCCTCTGATTTGATTTTTAACTTGATATCACAGAGCTGATAATGATTATGATGATGATGATGATGATGATGATGATGATGATGATGATGATGATGATGATGATGATGATGATGATGATGATGATGAGGATGATGATGATGATGATGATAGTGATGGTAATGAATATTGTGCAACAATAAGTTTTGTCTGATAATGATGTGATGGTCTTATTTCTGGTTGTGATGATAGGATTGCTCGTTGGACATAGGTACTGCTGTTAGCTAAATGCAATGGATTTCAATCTAATTGGGTTTGTTGAAATATAAAACTTGGAGGTCTGGAACATGAACTTGCTTTAACCACAAGATTCGCACAAATTCACCCATGTATTTCAGAAAAAATGGTCACACTGGTTATTTTTTCAATATGTTTGGTATAACTCGTAAACTAAGCTGAATTTGAGAATTTTATTTAGAAGACTTTTTGTTGGAAATAAGATTTTCTATTAAAATTGATGGTTTCAAAAAATGCCTACAAACATTTAAGCAGAGAAAAATAATACAAACCTAATGAAATTCGAAAAATCATTGACCCTAAATATTAAACGAGTTTTGAGTTGAATTTAGCTTAGATTCAATTTTTTTGTATCGTTTTCACACGACTTTAGGCTAAACTCGACCCAAAACTCGGTAATTACTTACGGTCATTGATTTTAAATCTTTTTTTTACTAAACTGCTCATAACTTTTTTTTTTGTACAAAGATAGGTAGGTATGTAGGTAGAAATGGCGGCCACGGGCAGTCTAGCCCATAGCCAAATTAGCGCTGAAGTGCGCCGTTTTGATACCATAACTCGTTTGAACCTGTGGATGGAATTGAAGAGAGAAAATATGGGCATATCCTCAGGTTATCGTCCCTTTTTATTTAGTTTAGAACAGGATTTTGTTGTAGCTTTTAGTACAATCATCAGAAATTAGATCACTCACTCAACCAGATCAGCACCCGCACCATCAACAGTAAGCCCACTAGGCAGTTCATTGGCTGGCACTAGAGCGTCCACTGCTCTGATTGGATGATCATCCGGCCGCTGTGCACCACCACCACCAGAACTCTAGTCCACTATCTTGTGATCATAGGGAATCGACGGAAGGTATAATGCAGAAGTAGCCGAAATTTGTCCTAGAGCCATTTCTTCATTTCAGAAAGTTCGTTAATGTCGTACAGTGAGTATTATGCAGCTTCGCTGCATGCTCTCCAGTCCGCTACAGGTTACAACTACCCTGGCTATGTCTTGCCAGGGTCTGCGTATTAGATCAATTGTTCGGTTCTTGTCATAGGTGGGCCAAATCTTCCTAGATATAATACAGTTTGATAAAATGCTCCACCTACGGTTTGCTTTAGTAAGATAAATTGAGAGAATGTTGCCCTTCATAACTCCAAGCGGAATGTTGACTCTTTCCGCAAGTGAGCCATGAAGGGCTGAACCTTGCCTGGCCAGCTCGTCAGCCCGTTCATTGCCCTCAATGCCACTGTGACCCCGGACCCAGATAAGAGTGACATTGAGGTCAGTGTTCAGACCCGCAAGCTCATTCCGGCATTGCTGCACTATTTTGGAGGATGCTGTAGCTGAATTAATGGCTTTAACAGCTGCTTGACTGTCTGTAATAATAGCTGCATTACAGTTTTGGTTTGGATCTGCTTTTAGTAACTTGCAAGCTTCCCTGATTGCCAGCATTTCGGCTTGAAAGACGCTAGCAAGGTCAGGTAGCTGAAAGGATCTAGATACATTTAGAGACTCAGAGAAGATTCCTGCACCAACGCCACACTCCATCTTTGAGCCATCAGTAAAGATAGTTGTGTCGAAATCTTTCGTCACAGCGTTATCATTCCAATCCTTCCTGGATGGAAATTTAACTTTGAAATCCTTACTGATACTCATTGTAGGGGGGTGCAGTAGTCAGTGGGAGTCGAAAACATTTCCATTGGAATCAAATCTGTGATATTGCTGTGACCATAGGACTTGGCAAACCAAGAGTTTGATTCTTTAAGTCTTAAAGCGCTGCAAGATACTAGATATTTAATATGTAAATCAAGTGGTAGGAGGTGCAGAAAAACACTTAAGGCATCAGTCGGGCAGGATCTTATAGCCCCTGTCGTGCCAATGCTAGCAGTTCTTTGAACCTTCCTAAGTCTATCGATGTTATATTTTTTGTTAAGTGCAGATATATGCCAGATATATTAAAATGAAGATAAGAAGGGGTTCAAGCCTTTGATATGATAGTTCAAAAAAGATGTTTTCATACAAATTGGCACAGATACCCATCCCAAAAAAAAATTTTTTTTTAATTTTTCGAGATTTTTGCTTGTTAGCTTAAATCATAAAATATATTGCAGCAACAGGCTGCCACTGTGGTTCGGTCAATAAGTTCCTTGTTTTTAATGTTTTAAAATAATAAGACCTAAGACTTAAACCGAAGTGTAAGAATAGCGTTTTTATACTTGACTGGCCCTCAATATTTCTGCGCACAAAGTTTCATCCATATGTCTACCGACAAGGTTCAACAATTCTTCGTGAGCTCTCGGTCTTAATAAGATCTCTAGAACATAAAGCAACGTATGAAAATCAGCCTTCTGCCACACCCACTTTTCTTTAATTTCAGAGTTTATACTGCTTTTTAAACTTATTTAAAAAAAAGTTAAACTCTGGAACTACATATAACGCGAACATAAGTTATCAACTACGCAATTTTTTTGAAAACCCGCATACCTCCTCCCTTGCATTTTTTCCTTATTTGATGTCATTGGAAGGAAATATGTATGTATGACATAAACAAAATATGATTGCGTCGCCGGCCGCCGCACTATGGACCCAAATGGGGTTTTGCCTCTTAAAAATCGGTAACTTTTTTCCCTGTTGATATAATTCGCTGAAATTTTGCACACATAATCTTGAAAATACTAGCAATAATATAGGTTATGTTTTTAAGGCTTTACTTATTAAATTGATGCTTAAAATATAATCAAAAATGTTCTTATGTTCAAATTAAGTATATAACACGAAACTAATACATACCCTGTAGAGCAAGGAAAAAGTATAGGTAGGTTAGGTACATAGGTAACATTCAAACATAAAGAAATTATAAAACGAATTATTCTACAACCTTTTGAAAAGCTAGGTACTTACATATTGCAGCTTATATAAATTTAAAAATGTCAACTACTGTCTTATAGGTATCTAGATTTATTTTGTCGTACTCCATTCACCCTGTGGGTGTACGAAAGTCTACCTATTTCCTTCCAAAACAGCAACGTCTCTTCTCGGACCACAAATCATCTTTTCTATGCACTTTTGGTGTCATATCTTTTCCATTCTTTCACATACATAGGTACCTACAACGAAAAAAAAACAAGTAATAATAAAGGAACAGCAAAAATAAATTTCTTTGCATCTCATTTATCCTCATAAATCTTTACAGCAAATTACTTTCAAAAGAAGTTAACTCAAAACAATGCTATGCCATTACATTCAGTTCAGATGATGACACAAAAAGAGGTCCACATCCATTTCCACATCCAGCTTCCAGCATCCAGCATCACAAAAATGCACCCTTATGTTGCTCATTTCCGTCAAAACCAAAAACGGAACAAACAACAACAAACCACCCCCTTAAAACTCCCTCTTACACTTGTCACATTCATTCCTATTACCATGGCAGAGAGAGATACTTATGCACAGAATTTATGGCTGCAGCAGCAGCTAGCTATGGTGGCAGGGCAGCATAACAAGTAACGTAACGAAACGGTTCCTGGTTCTTCTTTTGTATTCACTTGATTTATTTCTGTGTGACAGTTATATGCATAAAAAAGGCCACAGAAAAAAAAAAACTGAAACAAAAGTAAAAATGAACATGAGGGAGAGGGTGGTGGTTGGCTGGTTGGTTCGGACAAAAAGCTGAATGGAAAAGAAAGAAAATGATGAAAGAACTCTTTGGTATTTCGCGTCCTAACACCGAAATGATATGCTCTCCTAATTTCTTCTTGTAACCCCAAGTCGGGTCCCATGTCCCAACTCCCGTCACAGCAGAAGCAGAAACATGGTATTCTATTTTTTCTTCTTTTTTTTTGTTTGCCCGTAGGTTCTTAACAGAAACAGTTAAAAGAACAGTGCAGATCAACGATGATGCTCTCCCTTTTTATGAGCTCGTATTTGCAGTAAAGACAAAAGTAGCGGAACTATGGTTATGGTTCGAGAATAGAAGAATAAAATGGACAATGAATCGCGACAGATCTGGGGCACTCGGATGCTGATATTAACGGTCCACTGGTAAAGCAAAAAATTTAAATAGTTTTTTTTTTTTAATTTCTGTCGTTAGATACCAATGGTACCCGAGTGCAAAATTTAAGCCGGACAAATGACATATAAAAGAACAAAAGCACCCGAATGGGAATAACAATTCACAAAACAGTTGCCTGCAAAGTTGAACAACAATTGACTTTTACACATAATAGACAAGGGGTGTTAGTTCTTAATCCGCGATGTGCTGAAGTATGAAAAGTTTTATGACGACAATGGCACTTTAAAAAGTTTGTCTACAATTTTCTGGCAATTTAATTAACAACTAAACATTTTATAAACATGCTGATTGATGAGTAAAGTAATAAAAAACGTAGGTGTGCAAAACTGGATTGCACAAACCCGCACAACTAAAAATGTAGCTAGACTTGATGATGTAGATATATAGTAATGGTTTGATAGTTTTTTTTATATCATTGGAAAAAAAATAATAATACAATATAGCAGTTTGGATTCTTTGATTTAATTAACACAAATTTGGAAAAAAAGTTAAAAATAAAAAAAAAAATTAAATTATTAAATTATTTGTACTAATTTTAGATGCAATAGTTTTTAACAGACTAAGAAGTGTCGGGTTTTTCAATAAGAGCGCTACAAAACTTTTTTTTAAATAAAACAAAAACGGTTTTAAATATTAATGAAATTCTTTATTTCTGTGAAAGTACGTTTCATGCCATTATGTATGGATTTCAATTTCTTTTGCATGGCCACCACGGGCACGCTTGCCCGTCCAGACGCTGAACCCAATTTTCGACGGTTTTCAAGTATAAATCGGCCGATACTACTGCAATTTCACGTTCGATATTCGTACGAAGTTCATCAATCGTCGCTGGCTTGTTAGCATAGACCATAGACTTGACGTAGCCCCACAGGAAATAGTCTAACGGCGTCAAATCGCACGACCGAGGCGGCCAAGCGACTGGACCATTTCGTGAGATAACACGTTCTCCAAACTTGGTTTCCAATAAATTGATTGTGACATTCGCTGTGTGGCTTGTGGCGCCATCATGTTGGAACCACATGTCCTCCAAGTCCATATCATCCAATTGGGGCCAAAAATATTCGGTTATCATTGAACGGTAGCGATCCCCATTCACAGTAACGTGCCGGTCGTGATCATCACGGAAGAAGTACGGCCCAATGACGCCGCCGGCCCATACACCACACCAAACCGTAATTTTTTCGGAATGCAATGATGACTCATGGAGTACGTGTGGATTGCTGCCTGACCAATACCGCATATTTTGTTTATTGACGAAGCCATTCAGCCAGAAATGAGCCTCAACGCTGAAGATGATTTTTCGATGAAAATCCGAATAATTTTCAAGTTGTTGCTCAGCCCAATTCACGAACATACGACGCTTCTGGTGGTCAAGCGGCTTCAGTTCTTGCGTCAATTTAATCTTGTAAGGATGTAGGCCAAGATCTTTTCGCAAAATTCGCCACAACGACGTCACAGAGATTCCCAATGCTTGAGAACGACGTGTGAGAGACACATTTGGGCTTTCTGCAACTGAAGCCTCAGCGGTAGCAATATTCTCGACACTACGGGCACTTCTTTATCTCACTGGAACGTGAACATTTTGTACTGTGCCTGTGGATTCAAATTTTTCCACTAGACGCTCAATTGTTGATCTGCTAGGACGATTATGACGACCATAAATTGGACGTAGCGCTCTTAACGTTGAGGCCACTGACTCCGAATTTCGGTAGTAAATTTTAATAATTTCGACTCGTTGTTGGCTCGTATATCTTTCCATCATAAAATGGCAAACCTTACTGAAGAGAAATAACAAAAGAACGGCAAGAAATATTGCGTCGTTTGCTGTCCCTGTTGCTCTACTTTTGTAGCGTAAAACCCTTTAGATATAACCAAATTTCAAAATAATTATAAAATAATCCAGCCAATTACAAGATACACGGGAATGAGAATATACCTAAACAAGTATACAAAATGCATTTTTTTCTACAAAAAAATGGTTTATTTCAATTATAGGTTTTTTTTGTAAGAACGTGGTATGCAGTGTTGTTTAAACTACCCTAGATATAACATGTACAAAGTTTAATCAAAATTTTTCAAGCCGTTTTTGGTATAACCCAAATCCTTGCATGAAAATTTTCAATTTTACGAGACAAGACTCTGCGAGACTTTTGTAAGTCTCGTCTAGGTATCGTTAAAATCGAAAATTAACAGTCTTGTCTCGGTCTCGAGTCGGTCTCGTTTAATAAAGTCTCGTCTCGGTCTCGTCTCCAAAAACTACGATTTCCGGCCATCTTGCTGATTATTGGAAAGAAATATTTTCGATTATAATTTGAATACGTGCAGAATAAAATAAATATTTAACTGAAATTGGATTTTTTAATTTATTAGACTCTCTGTAAATTTCGCTCTAAATATACAGTCTCGTCTCGGTTGCTTAAAAGCCAGTCTCGTCTCGGTCTCGTCATGCGAGACGGAGATCGAGACCGAGACTTTTCTCGTCTCGTGGCCAGCCCTAGTTATCACTCCAGCAAACGTATTTTTTGAGTATAATCAAATGCATTTGAGCCCACAGAAATGGTTCGGGACATGAATTTAGCAGTTTGATGGGCATATACCTGTTCTTTAAGATGGTGGCTTCTCTTTAGCATCTATGGTGACTTCTCCTTAGCATATATCTCCATATATTCCCCCCTGGATGCAAGAATTAAAGTAACTGGATTTCCACTCTTTAAATAGCTCGGCAAAGGCGTATTTACTGTGAACAATTAACCTAACTTTTCATCCATTAAATTAACACACAGTTTAAAACATTTTCTAAAAGTAAAAAAAAGCTTAAATAAAAATGTTCATAGTTTTGAGGAAGCTAGACACCGCAGAACGTTGCTGTCTCCAACTTTAAAAAATCAAGCTAACTAGTTCATGCACTCAGGCGATGATATGACGATTTTAATTTTAAAACTAACCGCCTTGGCGAAATTGCGTTAATGAAATGAAAGTAATATTTCCGAGCATACACTTACTGCTTTATGTAATTCGGTCACTTAATCCGAAAGCATAATTCGGAGCGATATTCTGGAAAACATTCGTTATGAGCTCTTCAGGCGTGGCCGTCGTTATAAAAAGTCAAAAATTCGGTGGTAATTCAAGCAGACTGGTGACTAAGTCGACTGGAATCACGCCATTGCCCATCACCAGCAATTGCTTATAGATTTCTGTGGACTAATGCGGAGGGTTAATTTTGTAAAGCAACTCGCATTTTCGTTTACAGTTGCAATTTCATCACGTATCACCATAAGGCCCACGCTTTCAGACAAGAGTTTTATTCATATGCCGCAGTTGATCTTGCAATAACAGGGAGCATTTGACGAAAATTGCCTGACTGCAATATCATTGAATCACAGAAACGCGTCATTTACCATTTCGAAAACCTTTGGAAATCGCTTTGAAATCAATTTTTTAAAGTTCGTGCTATTCATTCGAGCATTTAAAATTATTTGGAAAAATGTTAGTATGCAATATTAAAAATACGCACGAATTACAAGGAACAAAAGGTTCCTACTTGGTAACTTAATTTTATTGGAATTGTCATGAATAATTAGGTAAGGAGGATTAAACATCAAAGATTGAATATACAACTTACGAAATTTTATATAAATGGGTAAAGTTGAAACCGGTTACTACTTACATAATTTTGTAAACAGGAAATCTGGAATTTCGTTAATAAGGCCTTATTTTGTTAGAATGAGAATTGGATTGAAAACTGAGTAAACTCAATGGGACATATTCATAGTCATTTTAGAGCTGTGATTAAGTTAAACATAGGTTTAGTTGAATTTTTGGACGTTGATTCTATTTTTTTAAGTTTATCATTTCAAAATATTTGAAGCTATTTGTGTACTATACCAAGTTAATTATCTTATACAAATATAAAGCCAACAATTTGTATTTAAAATCGGTCTGTATTCATTGAGCCAAAATTGTCTTGAACTGTAGTTTAAATAAACCTGGGTCTATCTGCGGCGACTATACTTACTTAGATCCTTGACCCCTCCAAGGGGCACAGGGCGTCAACTCCCGTTCACGCCATCTCGTCCGGTTTCTGGAAATGTATTTTAGCTCTTCCCAATTTTAACCGAGCTTTTGTGATTCCTTGTCGACTGTTCTGCGCCAAGATTTTCTTTGGCCCCCAGGTCTTCTGCCTTGGATGAGTGGATCCCACTCCATTGCATGTCTTGTAATAGAGTCTGCACCACGACGTAGGGTGTGACCAATCCACTGCCACTTTCTTTTCCTAATAACGATGTCAATAGGACTTTGGCCCATTCTCCGAATGAGTTCTTGGTTAGAGATGGTGTTCGGCCAAAAAATCCTTAGGATGTTTCGGAGACAACTATTTTAGAAAGTTTGTAGCTTCCTTGTGACAGAGGCGGTCACTTTCTATGTACTACACCCGTATAGTAGTACTGACTCTACGTTCGAGCGGAACAGTCGCAGCTTGGTGTTCGTACTGTAGACGTTGCTCTTCCAAACTTTAGACAGCATGCCGAAAGCAGCTTTAGCTTTGCCGATTCGGCAGTTAACATCTTCATCCGTACCACCGCCGTCTTTTGAGACAACACTACCGAGGTACAGGAAGTTGTCCACCGCTCCAACCTGCTGTCCCGCAACGACAACTTGAGAAGAAGATTCAGAAATGTTGAGGATTTTTTTTTCTCGGCGTTGATCCTCAAACCGACATTGTTTGCCTCGCATTCCAGATTACTCACCATATGATGAAGATCCATAATGTTGTGCGATAGCAAACAAATATCGTAAGCGTAATCAAGATGTTGCAGGAACGAAAACATCGTCCATCGAATTCCACGCGCTTGCTCCGCTAGAGCTGCATGAAGCACATCCCCTATAACCACCAGGAAAAGTAGTGGAGATATCAAACATCCTTGACGAACTCCGCTATGGATTTCGAAGTCCTCTGATACCTTTCCGTTGTGTAAGACTTGATGCACACTCGTAGGTAGCCTTTATAATGGCGATAATCTTCTCGGGAACTCCTCTCCTGCGTAAAGCTGACCAAATGAAATCTTGATTCAAACTATCGAAAGCCTTTTCAAAGTCGATGAAGAGCACATGAAGAGGGGAGCGGAACTACACGCATTGTTCTATTATGATCCTCAAGGCGTTGATGTGATCAATGCAGGATGAGCCTGCACGATATCCCGCTTGGTCTTTGTCGAGAGTAGAATCGAGATGTTCTTTGATTCGCTCCAAGATTATTTTCGCCATTATCTTTGCCACCGCGCGGACGACACAGATCCCTCTCCAGTTTCCGCAATCCGTAAGATTTCCCTTTTTTGGTAGTTCGACGATCATCCCTTTTTTCCATTCAATGAGGAAACTTTCGTTCTCCCATGCCTGTGCTATAAAGGGATGTGGATCTTCTTGGTAGAGCTCAGCGGGAATGCCGTCCAAACCTACCGCTTTGTTGTTCTTGGGGGATTTGATTACTGATGTTATCTCGTCTGAACTGGGAGGGCAGGTGCGAATACGGGAACTAGTTTCTGCGAATAGCTCATTTGGGCTGGAACACCTATATCGCCTATGTGGTTGAGCACGCTAGCAAAATGTTCCTTCCATCTCCTGAGCTGATCCTCATCCGTAACTAGCAGGGTTCCGTCTACATCCTTGACGAGGTGTTGTTTTCTGCGACTATGAATATGCCCCAAAATATTTTTGATAACTCTGTGAGTTTTTGACAGACCCTCATTGTACATGTCAAAGCTCAAAACACTATTCAAATTGAAGTGCGTCACCATGGAAAGGATCGATATTAAAGTAAGCCGATTTTCATTGAGCCCCAATTCGATTTCGATATAATTTCTACAGTTATGTTTAACTTAAAATTCTTAAACAAAAAATAATTTCAGCTCGGGAAAAACTAGTCTAAATTGTGGCAAAAACTACTTTTTTATATTCTCTGTCATTCTAAGGCTTCGTTTCACTAAAACCTTGCAAATACTCACAAATGACCAAAGAGTAAAAGTAAATAAAAATATAATTTAACTTTTCCTTTTGTTCATCAAACAAGTTCCTTAACGCGCTTCATAAACCTTAGCTAAGCTTTTATAATAATAATAATTAACATTTGAAGCGGCAAATCGGAGAAAATTACTTGTTTTTCTCTTGCAAAAGATGTTACGATAGTTAACTCTATTGCTTCAAAATTTAGTACAATTAATCGTGGCAACGATAAACAACTGTTGTTGTAACGAAGTGTAGTTGGTTTTATATTGGTAAATATTTTAAGTTACGGTTCATTGTTATGACGTACATATGTATTTTAACAGATTGTATCATTATACCTAATGGTATCAAATTAACTTTTCTACTTTGGGGTGTGAAAGTATATCTCGAGAGCACCCTTAACCAGATTGTCATCGTGATATCACGTAATTGTACCTAGATTGCTTTGAAAACCAGAACTCGAGACTGTTGAAAGATTCTCAGCAGCAGCAGCAACAAAAAAACCAAATTCAAGCTATCGGGTTAGTGGAACAAAGTTTTTTTTTTATATTTCTTCACATGATATATATACATAGTTGGAATCTGCTCTTGCTAGAAATGAAGACCCATTCTCTTTTCGAGTTGATGGTAATTGATGTCTGAAGCAAGGTATGAATAATTATACATATACTCGTACCTGGAGAAATCCACTGATGGGTAAAATACACTGTCATGGTTGATGTACCTACTGCGCCAAGTGCCACTCATATAAAATTAATATTAACTCAAAGTCGATGGTAATTAAGTCATTTTCGTGTTTCCTCGAAGGGGGGAAAGAATAAGAAAAATTCTTCCCAAGAAAAAAGACCATTTTGCTTGTCTTAGCTTTTGTTTATTCATTGACCATGAGATAATAATATTAATTCAGTTGCAATTCATAACATTAACTTCATTATAATTGGAACATTATGTATGTACATGTATAAGTATATTTATATGTATAAAGTATGTCCTAGTTAGATTGTTATTTTTTATTATTAAGTTATTGCAGTGATTTTTTTTTTCATGTAACGAAAGAGTAATAATTCAAATTCAAAAGTAATAATTCAAATTTTAATTCAGACATTAAATTTTAAGCGCAAATAACATTTCAAATAGAGGAAACGTTCCCCAATCAATAAAAAAATGCCTAGTTACCCTTTAAGTAACTAATTAACTAATCGTTGATTAAATGTTCCTATTTATAAAAAAAAAAAAACAATGTTTACGAAAATCTACTATTGTCCACGAGAAGTCAATTTTCAAAATGTGCCTTTAACTGAGATTTTATTTGGAGATTTTGGATTTGTAAATTGGAGACAGAGTAACCTCTAGCTTTCTCTGCAAAAAGATCAGTCGGTAGAGGTAAGCCACAAGGCGGTGTTCTATCTCCCCTTCTCTGGAACCTTGTAGTAAACGAACTGCTTACAAGCCTGGAAGCGGAGGGCTACAGAGTGATTGCCTATACGGACGATGTTGCTATCGCCGTATCAGGTAAGTATCCTATTGTCTTAAAGGATCTCTTACAAAATGCCTTAAACAAGCTAATAGACTGGGCAAAACGGTGTGCACTGGGTGTCAACCCCCACAAAACTGATCTTGTCCTCTTCTCCAGGAAATATAAAATTCCACACATAGATCCTCCCACCATTAAAGGAATTCCACTAACATTCTCCGACAAAGCTAAATATCTAGGTCTTATTTTAGATAAGAAGTTAAGTTGGAAACCTAATAAAGAAGAAAGAGTCCAGAAGGCCACAGTAGCCCTCTTCTCTTGTAAGAAAGCCATTGGAAGTAAATGGGGACTCCAACCCCGTATTACTCACTGGCTATACATCTCGGTAATTAGACCGATTCTAACATATGGGGTGGCAGTATGGTGGACAGCTCTAGATATAGCGGTTAACCGCGATAAACTTAGTAAAGTCCAAAGATCAGCTTGCATGTGTATAAGTGGAGCACTTCGTTCTACTCCCTCCGCGGCACTGGACACTCTTATTCATCTGACACCCCTCGATATATTTAGTAAACAAACGGCAGCGAGTTCGGCAATCCGTTCTAAAAGCCTCTTCACAGTGGACCAATAATGAAATAGGCCACTCAGCTGTTCTGAACTCATACAGATCACTTCCAAGTATAATTGACTACACCATCCCACAATTCCGTTTCGATAAAAATTTTCAAGTTGCCATACCCTCCCGATCCACATGGGAGGACGTGACATTTTTGGAAGACGAATCGATTCACTTTTATACGGACAGTTCAAAACCGATGATGGGGTTGGTTGAGGCGTGTACTCAGAAAGATTAAATTTAAGTCTCGCATTTCGTCTTCCAGACCATTGTAGCGTGTTTCAGGCGGAACTTTTGGCGATAAAAGAAGTTTTATCTTGGCTTAAGGAAAACTTGATATTGACTTCTGATATCCACATCTTCTCAGACAGCCAAGCTGCCATAAAATCTCTCGACTGTGTCTCTACAAACTCTAAAACAGCCCTAAACTGACGATTATCTCCTATAGAGATGTCACAGCAGTTCAATATTCAAAGCCAAAAGTGTCACTTAAGTGTTTATGTTGAACTTAAGGATTTATGTTTCGTGTCAGAAAACGGAGCTTACTTACTTGCATACATATAACAAAGCCTTAGCGTACTTATTAGCTTAGCCTTTCCAACGGCTTCGATTGAATGTACTGACTCTTCGTTGTAAAAACGCTGCCAAGGCAATCCAAAACATCATCTACAGCCAGCAGAAAAAAAATTAGTGATAGAATATCTCCTTGTCTCACCTCCTGTCGCAATTTGAAAGAGTTGTCCAGCTGTCCATTGTGCAAATCAATGCACCTTGCGTTGTTGTAGGCCTCTTTTATAACAATTTTTATTTTTGGGGAGTTTTTCTTGCAAGAAGTGATATCCATATCCATTTTCTATGAACTCGGTTGAAGGTCTCCTAAAACTCTCCGAACATAAGGTAATAGAAATTCCGCAGACTGCTCGTGGACAATACCTGCGCAGGCTGTTGATATAGTGGACACACGAACACGATGGACTACTAGTCTTCACATTTTCCGCTCTTAAATGTATATAATAGTTTTTGAAAAATTAACAAAACGGTAATACTAAGCCAATTATAATAAAATAAATTAAAATATTATTCCATCCTTCCAGTTTTTGGGAAAAATTTGAATCTGGTTCTGAAATATTGTGTTTTGTTTTTTTGATTTTCTCAAAAGTTATTACTCAAAACTAATGGTGTTGATACTTTCTCTGGTAACAGAGTATATTTCAAAATAAACTAAGATATTCATGGAGACAAATAACTTTTTAAATTTTAACATTTCAGTGAAAGACGGAAATAGTTTGGGTCGAAAATTCGAATAGTACGCACGTCTGGAAGCGTTTTGTTTCCTATTTTTTTCATTGCGTAACTATTAACCGTGATTAGTCAGAATATGATACTTAAAGAAATCCATTCTTCCATTTAAGCAGTTACAAATTCAACAGAATAATTAGAACTATCTCCTTTTCATGTTTAATTTTAATCTCAAATAAATTGCAAGACTTTATTTAACTTGTCTACTATATTACAACTCAAGTATATTGAAGAAAATATATCAGCGTACTCAAGAAGAAGGCTTCCAGTAACACTAAGCTGATGTTGACTTAGATTGGATGGCTTCAGAATTTTGGCTTTCGTGGAGCTGAAGTTTTCGGGGTCCATAGATTTTTCTTTGTTCATTTCTGTGATCTTGGTTATTGCGGACACAGATTCGCATTTTCCAACTATTTCTCCTTTCCTGAGCTTGACTTCGTACGGTTTGATGTTCAGTATCCGTACGGATACCATGTTGTTCTTTGGTTCCACAAGAGTCTTCCCTAAGATGATGTTTTGGGAAGATTGCTTAGACTCTGGTTCCACCATGAGGTATCGGTGGCTACCTAAATCGCCCTGTAGTTTTGTCGAAACAAACACTTCTAAAGAGGCAGGCAAGCATATGACTTCTTTGATGACAGTTCTTAGAGTCGATGAGTTTTCGTTGCCATAAACCATAGGAATCTCTACATTTTAGTACTTCAGCACTTGCTTGCCGATATCCAGAATCAATCCGTGCTCTTTCATAAAGTCGATTCTAATTATGCACTCGTCACATATATCTGCTACCAAAAATAGATGCGAAAACTCTAGTTCTGCCAAACGGATCTTAATATGAACTTCTCCATACACTCTTGCTGCCTCAACTGTCGCAGTTTTCAGACGGTAGCTATTGGTGTTATGTAGCCATGTCATCTTGACCAAGTCTCTTCGTACAATGGAGGCTGTGGCCCCGGTGTCAATTGTAGCAACGTGTTTCTTTTCATTTAATGTTGCGTCCACTGTCAGACTTTTATTGTTTCGTTTAGTCTGCGAGACTTGGATTGTGGTTCTGGGCCCATCGATACCAGGGCGAGCAGGAGTGTTGATGTTATTGCTTACCTGTTCGCTGGTATTATTTCCGCTTCCACAAAGTTGACAGGTGAAAATTCTTGGTGGTAATCTGCACTGGCGCTGGAGATGTCCCGCTTTGTTGCAATTCCAGCATCGAGCAGGTCCTCGCTGCCTCCTTTGGAATTCAGCTCTCTGATATGAACATTCCTCAACTTCAAGTTCTCTTACCCTATGAACTCCTGAGGAAGCCTGTTCTGATGCTTCCGTGGTCAGAGCGAACGCTGATGCTTCAGAAAGCGTGCATTTTCCAGCAGTTCGAATTACTCGCTGGAGATTGAAGTCAGAAACTGCACGGACAAAAGCCTCCGTTGCTAGCTGGTTGGTAATTTCATCTCCCACAGTCGGGTATGCTAGATGCGCCAACCGTTCAATGTCAGCTTGGAGTTGTTGCAGACTTTCTCCTCTTTTCTGGACTCTAGTATTCAGTTGGACGCAAAAGACTTCTTACATATGGCCATCACCAAAGCGTTTGTCAATGGCCTGAACAAGAGCACTGAAGTTGGCGTTCTTGTCTGCTGGTAAGGTTTTCAATAATTCAGCAGCAGAACCTCTAAGGGCAAGCGTCAGAGCAATAAACTTGTCTTCGTCAGCCCATCCATTCATTGTTGCGGCTGCCTCAAACTGCTTCTTGTAGATTGACCAAGAAGACTGTCCATCAAAGGTTGGTGGATGCATTTCTTTCTTCTTAGGAAAATCGCAACTGCCCTCTCTTACCTTCATTTTCATAACCTTATCTAATTCATTGCCAAAGTTCTGCATTTTGTCTTCAAATTTCTCGAACTGTCTTTCGACGTTTTCAACACGTTCATCAAGAGCCATGAATTTATTATCAAATAAATTTAGCTTACTTTCGATTAGGTTTTTCTGGTCGTCTAAAGGTTCCTTTGCTCGTTGCGTTGTTCTTCAAGAAGATTCTTTTGTTCATTTCGCTGTTCTTCTAATCATACAAGCAGATTCTTTTGTTCATTCTTCTGCTCAATTCGTTCTCTGCATTGCTCTTCTAGAAGATTCTTTTGCTCCTTTCGTTGGTCTTCAAACTGGGCGAGCAGCTAAGCCATAATATTGGTAATGTCTAAGCTTGTACTTACTTGCTCTTCCGATATTTCAATTTCAAATAGAAACGTGTCTGGATTGTCACCGTGTTGCCTTAAATCTTCCTGCAGACGAATAATGAGGTCATTTTTCGTTCCAGCAGTAGGAAGACCTCGTCTGTCAAGTTTTGTCTTAAATTCAACACAATTCAATGCATTCACAATTTTACCCATTTTGTTTCTCTTTTTATTCTTATATTTTGTGTGTCACTTTTCACAAGCACTTTTCTTATTTGCTTACTTATTCACACACTTTATCAATTTTCACGGATAAAATAAGTTTTATTCCACTTTACTGACACCAATGTAGTATTTTTCTAAGGGTTCGCAAATAAAACTTATTTCTATTATTCAATCTGAACAACAATTACTTTAAAAAAATAAAACACCTTTATTTCACTTCAATTACTTCTAATACTTTTATTATAAACAAGCACCACTCTTAATTCACTATTTTACATCGACTTTTATTCGTTCACTTCCAAAATCAAACTGATGTGTTCGGACTGGTGGCGGTGTATTTATATCCGAGAAAAAGCTACTAGAATCTTCTAAGAGTTCGGGAATGTGCTGAAATGAACTTCTCCTCCACAAGTCTCCACAAGTAGCTCAAAAGCTTTCGACCAATTACAAATTATAGCAGTTCCATGGTTTGGGTATTGGATAACGATGCGAGTGGTTCAGGTATTGCATAATGATAGAGTGGTTTAGGTATTGGATAATATAAGTTAATATTTTGTTCATAGATGGCGCTGAACTTATTACTAATTTATTCTGTTATAGAAGAATAAGTGATGTCGTTGTTTGCACAAATGGGCTTATTCACCACAATATCAAATATATGTATGCATATAATGTATCAAAACTTCAAATCAGTTTCATTAACTTACAGAAAGAACGTCTTCTAATTTAATGAATTTTCAAAATGCAGTCAAAACCAATTGAAATTTTCTTCTAAAATAATTGAAATTTATTTGGTCTATTTATGTATACATACCAACAGTTTCAAGTATTTGTATGTATGTAAAATGGAAGAGTGTGTGTGTGTATTGTGCATTTTGAGAATTATAAATAGCAAAAGTAAAAAACTTTCTACTAAACACATCCACTTGAGCATTGAACACTTGAAAGTATACCCTTAAAACAAATATCTCGACATAGAAAACCGATACCGTTTTTTTTTTTTGCATCCAGCAGTATGAAAAAGCACATCAATTATACAAAGGAATATTTGAAATTCCAGAAGTTACAAAAACAACAACAACGTTCTAAGTGGAAGAAAAGAGATTCTTATAACATTTACAATAGATATAAATATACATAGATCTATATCGAAGAACTGATTCGCGTGAAAGCATCTTTTCTCATTCTTATGCACATACATATATTAACTCCAACCACTTTTTTGCCTTAGACTTGCATCTTATTATAGAATATGCAACACTTTTGCGTAATTGAATGAGAAACTTCATCCGTTGCTTGCTCATAAGGAATTTCGCCTTGCATTTTTGATGAAATTTAATTTATTTGAAAGGCGCGAAGGATTTCTCGTGTCTCACTTTGCTATTCCAGTCACCGCCCCACCCCACCCCTTACAACAACAACTTTGAATACGTAAGAGCTAAACAAGTCTGCCCCTTGTGTTGTTTTCTGTCCTGGAATGGAATTTTTCAAAAAAAAAAAAAAAAAAAGCAACCCAAACCGACGAACCCACTTGAAAGAATATTCTTATTATAAAGTAAAATATTTATGGACTAACGACCAAAGAAAGCAGGAGCAGAAAAGGAACTTTTGAAGAAACATATCTTGTTCCTTGTGCGCTGTTCTCTCAAGAGGTTATCCATTGTATGTGGCACAGAAAAGTTTTTGCATTCTAAAGAAGAATGCCTTATAATTAAGAATATCACATAATCGAAAGTCCTTTTGAAACTCCCTTCCTGGCTGTTGTCCAACAAAAAGCTAAACAAAAATTAAAATTGTCCAGGGCAGGTAAAACTTTAATTAAAGATATACCTGTCTGCGAATGCACGTTTAGTTTTCAATCACAAAGAAGACCAAAGAAAAAGCCATCGAAATAGTGATGGTGATGGTATGGTGCAATGCAAAAGCAAACTAATGCTTCAAGGCATAACTGAATTATAGAATATGGTTCCTCGTACACTCTCAAAAGGTGACGCTTGCCTTTACTTTAAGGTTCAACACACAGCTATGGAAATCTACTGTATTCACTTTAAAACTTGTCCTCCTGGCTCCTGCTCCTCTTCGGACACAACACACGAGTTGAATTTTATTGGAAGTTCTCATCTGCCTGCTGCCTCTACAGATGGGTCTTCTGATGTTGATGATGACTATGACGATGATGATGCTATGGGTGTTGAGTGAAGATTGGAGTGTCAACAACTAATTTCAAAGTTTTCGAAAAGGGAATTATTTTATAATTGCAAAATTTTTGACAATGATGTTATACAACTCGACGTGCATTCGAGTTCTTCTTTCAATTTATTCAGATGATAAGAACTTTTTGAAAGTGATAAAAGTTGAAATAAATCTTTTTCCTTTATATTGTCCTTCGTTCTTTCATTAGATTTCACTTAGCTTAAACGACAGAAGTTTCATAAGTCAGTTTGGACAAACAGTCAAAATATGATGTTGACTCGAAGACGGATGGAATTCAATTGCTTGTGTTTCTTTTTTTTTAATTTTAAAATGAACCTTCCTCTTGACTTCGAGTTTGAATCTAAAGTCCATAGTTATTAAGAAGACTGTAGCATACCTACTCTTTGAAGCCAAGTAAGCAGATCACTCGACTACTTCCACTATTTGCTTTTTATAAAGTACTAGCTGACCAAGCAAACTTCGTTCCACCCAAGTTCGTTAATGTAATGAAAATAATTATTCCAAGCCTGGCACATCCTGCTTGATGAATAAATAATTCGGTCAATTTAAATTCTATAAAATGGATTTTCACTGAAGTACTTTACTGTAAAGAACTTTTTTTTATTCTATTCTCAGGCGGGTGCACGTACAAAGCGGTATGTTTGCCAACACATGAGCACGCCAATTGTCCATGTGAGAAAGATGCGGGAATTCAAGATTGATGCAACAAACATCCAGCAATTGTCCGTGCGACGTACTCATTCTCATAGAGAAATCGAAACACACTGGAAACAGAATAATGACAAATCGCTCGAAATAAGCGGAATCCGTGGAATGAAGAAATCTTCCTTGAATAATCGCCTCAAAATCATCGCTTGAATGACATTTGTTTTGTGACCCTTCAATGTCAAATGCATTTACGTTACAAAGTGGCGGTAAGTCCGCAACATCCAAAGAATTTAAAAAATCCGTGGGATGGCTTTTGGCTTCGTTTTCATCCATCAAGGAGTCGAAGTCAACGGATTTGTATGAATGTGACTGATCGGCGATTGGATTTGAATGTGAAATTCAAATGATCCTTGTTTTTCGCAGACAAAATTGCTCATGTACTAAGTCAATTATGGTTAGCATAATTTCAAGTGATATTGGGGAAAATATTCGTTATTAGCTCTTAAGGCGTGGTGGAAATTCAATGAGGCCGGTGACTAAGTCCGCTGGAATCACGCCCTTGCCCATCGCAACCAATTTGCCTGATGGAGAACTCTGCAATGCACTGGTCATTTTATAAGGCAACTCGTATTCGTTTTCAGTTTCAATATCTTCACATATCGCCATAGAGCAAACGCCTTCATTCAAGTGTTCAATTTATCTGCCGGAATTGATCTTGAAATGACAGGCAACGTTTAACGAAAAGACAGCAAAATGATTGCACCACCAAAGCTTTATTCATAATTTCGTAAATCTTTAAACATGTGATTCAGAGCTACCAATGCGCGTTTGAGAGCCTTTGTGCACCAGTCCTAGATGGTAATCTAACATAGTTTTTACATACTTTCTCCATCGCAGACTTCTTCGAAAAGTTACATGTAGATTTTTCATCCTCTTGCAGAATAAATGGTAATTTCAATGCAGAATGGTTCCACATCCTACTAACAATGTAAGCCGCATTCCCATTAGAGGTAAATATCAAAGCAATCTCATACGAATCGTACCCAGAATCACTAAAATTAGGAATTATTTTCCACTTTCCACGTTCCATCGGCCGCATCAGGCTAGAAAATGTCACCATTTCCATTATAGAATGCCTGCATCAATTTATCGTATGCTTGCTTTTGTTCTGGATTCAACATTGGCACATTTGTTCGAACATCTTCACTTAATGCAACGCGATCAAAATCCATTTCTTGCTCCAAAGAAATGTACTACGAACAGGATCTTCCCGGATTTACAATTATCCTTGAAATTTGCGGCATATTTCTCCATATTGTTGTTCCTTGAGCCCATTAAAAAACGTTAAACCCAAAATCGTGAAAATCCAAGGATCCGTTCTCGAGTTATTCGCGCTGAAAAACGAAATAGGTGCCTAGATCGCAGCCAGTGGCGGATCCAGGGGGGTGGCTATAGGGGCTAAAGCCCCCCCCTCCCCACAGCCGATTCCTATAATAATTTGAGATATATAAAGCAATACATTACAAAGTGTATAGTTTTATATTCGTTAAAAATATTGTTAAGATGTGAAATTTGTTGGACAAAAAACGTGGTTGGGGCTGAACAATTTACATGCTATGTAACTTCTTTTCTAAGCCCTAAGGTTGGAACTAAAGCCTGTAACGAATTTGACAAAAAACCGAGTGGGGCTCTGAATAATGGACATTTTTCATGCAACGACAATTCTCCGTAAACACAATTCAGAAATTTGGAAAAAAAAACAGCTTGGGAGTAACAAGGTCCGAGAAAATTGGACAAAAACGTAATCAGGGTTAAACAACTAACTCCTTCAAAACTAACCTTATTCCAGAGAGCTTTTGGGGCTTAAGGCTTAGGACTATCAAATTCCAAAGTTGGGGCTAAAGCTTGAAGATATAATTAGTCGGGGGTTAACATTAACATGTCAAAAGCAACAACTGATTAGACTAAAAAATTAGCTAATTTAGGGAAATAAACGCAATTGAGGCTAAAACAATTAGAAAACAACGGGCTGTTAAGCTAAGTGTAAATATTTAATACAACAGGAATTGTTTCTTACGGCCTTGTCTGGGCTTAGAGAATTTTGGGGCTTAGTTTTCAAACTTTCAAAGGTCAAAGGCAATTGTGCATACAAAGCATTTTTGGGCTAAGCAATTAAATACAAATTATCTAGTCAAGAAGCCAAATTCCGAAAGGGTGAGAAACTTTGTGGACTCTAAATATTTACTCTGAATATTTACAATCCCTATTAGACATTTTTTGAACAGGAAAAGAAAGTGTAGGTATGCAGCGTTCACGAAAATTCATTCACACTTGCAGAAATGGGCCGTCCAGATTATTTTTTAGAGCAGCTGTTTCTTTCTAATTCAAGAAAATGAGATCTTAGAGGACTGATACTGTCAAAGCACATAGTGAGCTTTTGCCAGTAAGACTTAAATATCATTTTTCTGAATTAGCCAATTACAAACAGTATATAATTTTTTTCAAAAAGGCGAAGTTGAAAGCATTTACTTTTTAGATGGCGCTCACAGTCAAGCGTGGACTACGGCCTCAACCAACAAGCCCCTCCAGCCAGCTCGGTCCCTAGCTAGCTGCCTCCAGTTACGCACTCCAAGTTGGTTGAGGTCGTTTTCCACTTGTGTGCGCCACCTAAGGTAGGGTCTTCCTCTGCTGCACATACCATCGGGGGTAGATTCGAAGACTCGTCGGGCTGGTGCGTCGGTCCATCGATACAGACTGGACCGAAAATCACCCGTAGAATTTTCCTTTCAAAGCACCCAAGCAGATTCTCATCCGTTTTTGACAGGGTCCATGCTTCTGCCCCATACAGCAGGACCGGGATGATTAGGGTCTTATATAAGGTCTCCTTGGTTCTTTGAGAGAGGGCTTTACTACTCAAATGCCTTCTTAGCCCGAAGAAACAGCGGTTGGCAAGAGTAAATCTAAGTTTGATCTCTACACTGATGATATTTGCGATGTTATAGTGGAGCCCAGGTAGACAAAGTTCTTGACGACTTCGAAGTTATACCTATCCATCGTGACATTTTGTTGAAAGCATACCTTTATTTAAGCAAACACTTATGTACATAATGTAGGTATGTAGGTACTTGGTACCTAATCAATTATTAAGCATTAAGTAAACGAATTTGTTCGTGTTGTTTGAGGCTGTAACGTGGCTAAAAATTAAAGTTCTAAAATTAGTTGTACTACCATGTTTTGCTGAGCCCTTACATTGGCTTCTAGCTCCGCTTAAAAAAAATTCCCATGTTTAACAGATATCAATTCCAAATTCTTCTTATTGAACTTTATTAAAAACATTTTAAAGCGCGATAGAAGCGGATATAAAGGCACAAAAAACATGGCTTTTATTAAAGGAAAAGTGATAATGTCAAAATTCGTTTTCTGTTATATAACTTCATATGAACAAGTTCGATCTCCAAACTCCAAGCCCCCCCCCATAGCCAAATCCTAGATCCGCTACTGATCGCAGCGCCACCTGTTTCGAATCATGCGAATTTTTTTTTTCTTAAACCTTTACGTAGCAATTACAAACAAACCCACAGAAAAAAGTATCCAATTTGGTTCAGACGTTCTTAGGTTTTGAGCATCCGCACAAACCACGATTCAATTTTATAGAGAATATTTTTCTCATTCCTTTATTTGTTAAGTTAAAACAACAAATTTTTGGTTTATCACCTTATAGCCTCATAGAGTTTGTTGTTGTTCCAACTTCCTTTTCAAACCAAACTCCAATTATCTGAAAACAAAGTAGATGCATTTCATGCTTCATTCAAGTACGACTTTTAGATTGAATTTCCTCGAAAGTCGTTTGTTGACTGCTTTTGAATTAATTTTTTTTTAAAACAACGTCAAACAAAAATCATATCCTTTTAAATCTGACCCAAGCATTCAAAATAAAAAAAAAAATATAGCTTTTAAAAATCAGCTATAGCTATTTAATGTTTACTATACTAAATCATCTATTTTTTTTTTTTTTTTTTTCAGATAAAATTTATTCATCCTTAAACCATCAATAACAAAGAGAAACAGAATTCCGTTCGGAATACCATGAAAAGACCAAATTGAAAGGCTAGTGCTGGGTAGCTCTCTTTTCATATATATTTACACAAAGGTAAGCGCATCATGAAAATACACATAAACCAAACGTGAAGTTTCCGCAAAACAATTTATTTCTATAGCGCAATTTACGAGTATATATTTTTTTTTTTTTTTTTTTTTGCAAACAACTTAATTTCACGATTTTGTTTTTGTTTCGATTGCACAAACCAAAAATACTAAAACTAAACCAAACACCATGTCCAAAATGTATAGTATGTACATACATATTATATGGTGTTGCTTACTAGAGCATGATGGATTTGTGTACATACGATAAGAATACATATGTATGCATGTATGTACTTGTACATATATAAGCTTCGCTTCGTGAAATTCGATTTCCTAATGGTTTTTTGTATTTTATTTTTCCTTTAAAAAAAACTTATGTAGAGAAAAAAAACTAAAAGGGTAAATGCTTTGAAGCCGATTGCATTATATTTATACCTGCTTGAGTTTTCCACAGGTTGGTAGAGATCCTGACTTTAAAATAAATGATAAAAAATGTATGCTTACTCGTACCAAAGATTTTAAAACTCATAAGTTATACACCAAAAGATTTAAAACCTGGTTTTAGTTCTGGTAAACAAAATGTATGTAGTGGCCCGTAGCGTAATGGTTAGTGCGTTGGACCATCACGATGGAGGTCTGGGTTCACTTCGTCGCCGTAGAATTATTTTGTCGTAAACGCCAAAATGCACTTTTTTAAAGCTCTCAAGCTTGATGATTTTCAACGCGTAACATAACCAATATCTTAAGAATAACATTGCTATAAGACGAATAAATAAAATAAAAATAGCACGTATACGCCATAGTGACCCTCATAATATTTGTTGGTATTAAATGAATATATAAGCTCATTAAATTCTGATCTCGACAGCATTGTCCAATGGGGAATCAAAAACCGCGTAGAATTTAATGCTTCAAAAACTCAATGCTCTCTCTTGTCGTTAAATCGAAATCCACCCCTAATGCCGCTATTCATGGACCGCACTTGCATCGAGGAAACCGAACAGCTCTCAGTTCTCGGTATGTGTGTCACAAAACACCTTTCGTGGAATGACCACATATTTGAGGTCGCCAAAAATGCTGCTAAGTGTTTAGGTTTTCTCCGTAGATGCAATACAAAGCCTTTATTCGTCCAAAACTTGAGTACAATTCTCATATTTGGGCAGGAGCTCCAAAAACTCACTTGAGTTTATGGACAGAATACAAAAGAGAGCTTTAAAAATGATAGGTGAAAGATCTATAACGGAAACAATTACATCTCTCGAACACCGCCGTAATGTTTCAAGTCTTTCCCTATTTTACCGCATTTTTTATAATCAGTGTTCTAGTGAAATAGCCAGTTGCTCAAACAATTCAAACGTAATACTCGCGCTTCTAGGAATGCCCATCAGTTTACCATCGAGCCCAACTTCGGACTTACTGTTAAGTAAAGAGATTCTTTCTTCAGTCGCACCACACGAATGTGGAATGCTTTACCCGACCCAATTTTCCCCTCTCATTTCGATGTGCAAACATTCAAAACTAATGTGCATTGGTATCTCCTTTTAAATCCCTTTCTACTTACCTAATCGCTCGTGCTATGTTAAAAACATTTAAGGGTATTCATAAACCCCTTTGTGCGCGCATAACATAAGAAAAATATAAAATAAAATAAATTTTGGAAGAAGATATAATTTTTGTATAGATATAGGTAAATCGATAGATTAATTACATTCTTTTTTCATCAAAAAGTATTACAAAGCGTTTTTATAAGAATAAGGACATGGCAATCCTGCCGTCTGCCTGATATAAAATTATAAGTATGGTTTAAGGAAATAATATAAAGGTAATGATAATTTTTGTATAAAACTAAGAGTAACATTATAACTTGACCATTTTGCATCGTATCATTTTCTAATCCAGGCAAATTAGGATAAAATTGAAGCATATATACAGTACATTCGCGATTATTGCAACTAATCAAAACAAGGGTGGTTGCCATGACCGAGGTCGTTGCAATAACCGAGTAAATATTTTTGTAGGCTCAATTCCAGATGAAAATCAGAAAACCAGCACTTATATAATATACCTATATTTAATGCAACAAATTTTTATTCAATAACACATAAATAATAAAACCTTTTCCATTTTAGGGCATTCTTTCCGGGTCCACATTCAGCATTAGAAAAAAATTTTCTTATTGCACCCACTTTTCGTTTTTTTTTTTCTGCTGACTGTAGATTTATGAATAGTATATTTGATTATACTCACGGCATAATGATTTACTTGAAGCTACTTTATTAATTTTATCTAAAATTTCACTTTTGTTTTTAATTGATAGTTTTACAATTTTTTGAGTAACACCCATTTTTTGTTTTTCAAAACGCAAGCGACTGATCACTTGACAAAATTCATCAAACTAACAAGAAAATTTTGCATTTTATAGAAACATATATGATGTACATACATTCATACAACTTCACAGTACCATCACTCAAAAGTAGCGGTAAAATAACTGCCGAGACAAAATGTAACGCAACAGACAAAAATAAACATAACCAAGAACCCGAGTAAATAAAAATATGCATAATAAAACAAAAGTTGCACTTATCGAGTCAATTTTTTTTGAAGAGTTGCGATTACTGCGTCAACAATGAAATAAATTCGGCTGTTGCGAAAATCGAGGAGTTGCGTGAATCGAGAGTTGAATTAATCGAGAAAGTACTATATGTGGATGTAACATAAATCATCTTAGATGTTTGTGGGATTCGATCAGAAATAATATATGGGCAGGTGCTCCTATTACTCATCTAAGCTTGTTGGATAGAATTCAAAAAGTGCCCTAAAAATGATAGGTGATAGAACAATAACGACAACAATAGCATCCCTCGAATACCGCCGCAATGTCACCTGTCTCTCACTGTTCTATCCCTATTTTTATGAACAGTGTTCAAGTGAAATAGTCAGTTGCATTCCTCCCCTTAAACAATTCAACGGTAATACTCGCGCTTTTAGGAATGCTCATCAGTTTACCCTTGAGCCCAACTTTGGACGTACTGTTAAGTATAGAGATTCTTTCTTTAGTCGCACAACAAGAATGTGGAATGCTTTTACTGGCACTATTTTTCCACCCTATTTTGATATTCAGAACTTCAAAACCAATGTGAACCGGTATCTCCTTTTAAACCCTTCCCTATTTTCCTAAAGCTCACACTGTGCTCTGTGCTCGTCCATATTAAGGGTATTAAAAAAACCCTTTAGTGCGCGCTCTACTTAAAAAAAAAAAAAAAAAAAAAACGAGAATATGAGGTTGCTCCCGCCCAAAAAGGTATGCTGTTTGCAGGAAAAATCAAAATCAAAACGTGCAATAAAAGTGCATTATTAAATCCCATTTCTTTTTTGTTATTTTCCTAGATAACTTTGGAAATATTCACCTTAGGAGAAAGAACACACACACAAGATGACATTTATATACAACTTTCTGATGTTATATTTTCGCTGCTATATTGCGTTAAAATCAGAAAAAATCTATAAAAAAAACAGAGTAGTTTTGAAGCGCTAAATTGACAGATAAAAACTGGTCTAATTCTACTATAAATGTGGACTCTAGGGAATTACAAAATGAAATGTTAATTTAGTGCAAGGAGAAATTTTTTGCGTCAATGCACTGGTCAGAGTTACACATTCAAGCTGACGCTAATTTTTGTACACATACTTGGAACCCTTAACTATCCTAAAGTATCGTTATAATATTTATTTTACTTTTTAAGTTACTTTGGTAGCGATTTTGAAGAAACAAAATTCGTATGAAAATATGTTTTTTTTTAAAATAAATTAAAATATATATTTTATTATATATTTCTGAAACGGTCATTCATTTCATATGTAAATGTCCTTCTCTGGCCAGAATGAGGCCCAATCTTTTAAATGCCTATTTTGTACGGCTTTTTGGAACTGAAAATGAAAGACTTAATATAATTTCTCAACGCGGCAAAATGGCTTTAGGACAAACTTTGGAACTTATGTACCTTGTTCTCCTTCATAATTCTAGGAGCGCGAGCTTGCGAACTAAGACGAATTAGCTGAACACACGCTTGGATAGGTTTTCCGCTCTGTGTTAGCCAGCAAGCTACATAGCCTGGATGAGTGGATGGTTCAGATGCAAATAGGAGTTCGGTCGATTAAATATCCCAGTATGCTCCTAATTTAAATTAGCACGCCAAATCAAAATCAAATTCCTCTCTGAGGGATCATACTGTTTGCGTAACTGGACCATCCAAAAAATTCCTTGGCTTGGTATATGGTGGTCGGTTGTCCAAGGGTAGCTCAGAAAAGATAGAAAATTTTCTATGAGTGTATCGACGCAGAATTTTATTCTTACGAATATAGCATGTTATTTTGCCACTTAACCTTTTATATTGCATAGAAATTCACTTATTCAAATTCCATTAAAAAGTACAAGTGACGTCAACTCCAGAAATAAATGTGTTTCGCCCAGATATGACAGTGGGCCTTCTGTCAGTCTGTCATACCCTATACTAAGACACAAATATTGATCCATGTTTACCGATTCTTATAAAAATCGCAGAAAGAATAAACTGTGAACTTTATTATTCTAGGGGAATTTGTTTAAATTCGTGCACCCAGAAAATAATTACTCGTGATCAGGTTTTCTTATAATAATGAAGATGAAGAAATTGAAATATTAAAATATTAAAATTACTTCTGTTTTAAGTGGAGTCGGCAAGCATCGATCAAGATTTGTGTCTTAGTAGGGTATGGCAGACTACCTAACTAACCTTCCCATTCAAATGGATTGAGAACGATGCTAAAAAGGTAAAATAGCGATTTCGTGAGTTTAACTTAAGTAAAATGTTAATTAATAGTGCAATGCTAAGTTCATTTAAGATAAGACAAATCCTCTTTTGAACCTAACTAATTCGACTAAAATTTTGCGCCCATGTTTTTAAATAATACCGATATGTATACAAATTTTGAAATTTTGCATTAAGCCAATTCAATACAAACGCAAGTTCGTGCATTCCATCCAGGCGATCCAGTCGTGCATTTTATTTTATTAAATTTGAACTTTTAAACTGAGTTTATAATAACTTCAGCCCTCTTGTGATTAATGAAATCCAAGGAACATACAATTCGAGCTGCATTTGAGCTGGAAAAGTTATTTACGAGCGTAGGACCTGATGGCTTTTAAGGCATATTATATACAAACTCTTCTACTTAACTGAGATAAATTCGCAAAATGGACGACTACCACAAATTTGAAGACCGTGAAAACCTATTTGAATCAAAATCAAATCAAAATGTTGAATTTTTTTCTTTCTTTTTCAGTTTTTTTTTTTTTTTTGTTTTAACGGTACCTACAAAAGGAAATGACGAAAATATCTCATTCCACTAGCCGCATTCCAACTAAAAACATTTAAAAAAAAATCTTAAATCAAATCGAGTCTTGATAGGAAAGGAAATTTAGTTTTCAAGGCAATTAAAATGGCACCAAAGCACATGTGTTGCATATTCAAATCCGAATATACAAAAAACCACTTATTTTTAGGTAGGTATATTCTATTTTATTTTTTTTTTTTTAACCACATCCACGAATTTGCAACTAAAAACTAAATTAAACTTGGTAAGCGGAATCAAAAATAAAAAAAAAAAAATAAAAAAAACAAAACAGCAACATACATTTTTATACTGTACAACCCAGCTTCAGCTTCCATGTGGCGGAAGTAGCTCTTCTGTTGCCGAGCATCATATCACATTCCGGTACAATGTTGAATTTAAAATTAAATTTACGCCTCCATGAGTCCGTCGCCATCGTCGTCGTCGCGTTGTTCCGTTGTTGATGCCAGAGTTGTATAGCATATGGGAATGGGTGGTGGTGGATGGTGCCTTGACTTGAAATCGGTATGGGTAGAGATATTATGTAGTATAGCTGTGTTGTGCCGCGCGCACGCTTTTCAAAAACGTTTCAAATAATATTAATTTTTGTCGTCTACAATGTCAGGTTCTATTCTATGTCAGCTTCATTCCACATCCGTATCCTTTTTTGTGGGGATTTAACATTTTGTCTGCATCCGGCGCGTCAGCAGTGCGGCAGCATGTGTGTGGTGCATTTGAAATGATCTTTCTCTTTTGTGACGATACAATGACGCTGTTAGTTAGTTCCAAGGGACTGGGAGGTATTTTTAATGGCAAAGCATTGCTGTATCATTTCCATGTTTGTGATGAAAAATTACAGACAATGCAGGCCCGTATTTGGTTATTTGAACTAAGTTCTTAAAACGATGTTTTTTTTTTTAATAGAATTTTTTTTAAGTTTGACAAATAATTCTTTGCGAGAAAATATTGGTAGGGCGTGGAAGCTGAAAAGTTATTTGTGGAGTTAGTCACAGAAACCGTTTTGAAAATAGTATTGGGGACAGGATTTTCAGTGTTATTGCAATCGAGCGAAATTCAGAGTTTTCTGTATTTTTATATGAGAAAGTTCACCTTGTAAATTTAACAAGACAATGTTCAATTTTTACCTGACGTTTTTTCTGTAAGTGTTTGAATGGCTTGTAGTTTTAAGTAGTATATATGAATGCAAATAATCTTAGACGATGAGTTGCTCGCTGTATCTCGCTCTTCCTTTGTCATGAATCCATTGTCATGAATAAGTTCTTCTCGTCTAGCCGATCGGATTCGGCATAAAATTGTAGGTCCCTTCCATTCCTGTCGACACGCACACACAAGAATGGTTGCAAGTTGTTAGTCACTACCCAGCGGGAAATATCGTCCCCAATGAATTTTATAGCTGAATTCTTCAATCAATTCACTAGCCAAATAATAAAAGGAAACGTCATGCAATGATTTAGTGAGTGAAAAGTCATGCGAGGTTTCCTCAGTTTATAGATTTGAACCCACTTTCTGCTTTGTGTTTAGAAAACAACCCTTTCTGTCGTTGAATTAAAAATTGCTTTTGTTATGGAAAATTATAAGATGAAAAAACTGTTGAAAAGTCATGTAGAAGTTCATCAGTTCATCGTCTATGTCCACTCATATGCTTTGTAAAGTGTGCACCATTGTGTGTTTTGATAGAAGTTGATTTTTTTTTTGTGTTCTCTGTGTTGACATTGTCTACTGACAGTAAATATTATAAGAGGACTTTCTCAAAGAGGATTTTCTCAAAGTATTTCAGTTTTTTGGTTAATCACCACTTCGCATATGAAGTGGTGATTAACCAACAACCACTGACCTAGTGATTTAACTTTAATTTAAAGTTTTAATTCTATATTTTTATTAACCAATCAAAAATAATTCACAACACTACAGAGTTAATGAATTTACTATTTATTTAATTTTCTTTCTTTTCTTCACATTTTTCATATTGAATTAACTAATTGCTGAATAAACAACTACCTACTTCTATATCTTGTGATTTGATAGTTGAATTTTCATTACCATTTTCATCGAAAATATTGAACTGATGAATAAACCACATACATTTATGCAGTGAATTCATAGATTATGCAACCACCATGTTTTTCATCATCTGGGTCGGTGAATAAACAACTTCCAACGAAGTAGTGATTTCGTTCGCGAATTTTCATTGGATTTTCAGCATGTGCTTCCCGCCTAGGACATGCCCATGTTAATTTCATCATAGGAATCAGCTGAAAAGTGGACGGTGCAGCTGCCATTCCTCAAGGAAAAAGCTGATCATTCCTCAATGAATTTTTCAATTTTTCCCGCTGGGTAGGCCCTGGTTCTTCACGAGTCGTTGCGCCACCCAATTTATTTATTTTATTTTTTCACAAGGGCACGTAGTTGCATGTTACCAGAAAGGTGAGCATCTTTATTATTATCATAAATAATTACGTTTAATAAAAAAACCGTGGTATAGTTTTGATCTACATAAGGCAGGTAGAAAAGCTTTCAGTTGAATAATAACAAGCTTTTATTTAGACTCTTGACTTAAGAATTTATTTTTACTTATAAGTCTCTTGTCAATTTGTATTAAAATGGTCTCAATTATTTTGAGGCAACTGTTTTTGTTATTTTTGTTATGTTGATGTTGTTACTATTTTATAACTTCTGCATTTAATACGAATTTGTTTCAGAAAGATAAGTCCTCTAAGAAAATGAGACAAAACTGAACTTGATACGTGTATGAATCTTAGGCTTACCTCCATAATTTTTTTTAATTTCTACCCTCTTTTATAAGCTTTCTCTAAGCGGTCTAGTAAATCTTTTCTTTAATTCCATTATAAGAGCAAACGCTTATGATGAAAAGTCCTATAGGACTCTTTTTGGACTATTGTAATAATGATCTTCACAGTAACTGAATGTACTCACCACTTATACTCTATGGATTACTATACAGTCATTCTTTTGATTTTTGTGACATTTTTTGAGAAAATTTGCTTATTTTCTGTTTATTTCCGCAAATTTAGTAAATGGCTACTACAATATTTTTTCAATTCTACACATATATACCAACAATTAAGAACAAAATTCTTATCAAAAAAATTAAACTTTTTTATGAACAAATAAATCAGAGAAAAACACTTACCCCCTTATTTATAAAGAAAAAAATAGTTACTTCAGTTCCCGTGTTTAGGAAAACCACACCATGGAATAAGAATGTTCCGGTTTCAAATGGAGCAGTAAGCATTTAAGTTTAGTTTGAGTCCACAAAGTTCTTATTCCATGGTGTAGTTTTTCTAAACACGGGAGCTGAAATAAATATTTTTTATATATAAATACGGGAGTTAGTTCTCATTCTTTTGCTTATTCTTATAACCACAAGAGCATCAAATTCACCAACCTAGTGGTACATTTTATTTCTAAACCACTACTAATACCGCATACGTAATTATTTACCTTTGAAAAAATACACACGAATACTTTTTCGAAAATCCAATGAAATAATTAGGCCTATTCTACCAGATCTCAGATCTATTGTTCAGCTATGAATAATAAAAGAACTGTAAAAGATGTTCACCATAAAAGATCTTTTATAATTGGCCACGTGGTAAGCAGATACGTATCTGAGATACGTTAAAATCTGATATGTTTTCGAACGAACAAAACCGGGTACGTAACCAAACCAAACAAAACCAAGAAAATGAACAGATGAGATGTCAGCTGTTAGTATAATCCAAACAAATCCGAACATTTTTGGGATAGCTTTAGATTTCTTTTTGACATCAGCTGTTTGGCTCGTCAGCTGACTTTTCCTTAGGAATTACAACAACACGAAGAAATCCAGATACCTTTGGTTACGTATCCGACCCTGGCCATGGATATTCAGGAGTTCGAACTTTTATGAAAGTCTGTTATGGAACTTCGAAAAGGAAACTTTTATAGGAACGGACATAAAATCTGCTATCAATAATCAGCTGGTCTGCTGTAGGTAAACAAAGTGTTTCGTCACTGAAATTAACCTGTGGTTTGGTGGTCATTTTTCTATGAATTCTGACATTTAATTAATCAATTCATTAATAATTTATAGGGAACATCAAATTGACTATAATTACTTTTAATCATTTTTGCATCAAAAGTATTTTGTGCTTTAGTGTAAAAAAAATTATTGTGCAAAAATAATTGTTGTACTTAAATAAATATGTATTCTTATTATATTTGTCTCTCTGTATGATCATTTCATTGACAAAATAAAAGATAAATACCAATTTTTACTCTATTAATTGAAATCTTTTATGATAAAAGCCACAAAAATGTGTCTTTTATTCTTTTATGATTCATAAAAGATTCCATAACAGATTGTGGCATGCTGAATACCAAAAATGCGGTTCGTAAAAGATTTGGTGAGAGTTTCGAACTATTGACAGCACTCATAGCAGATTTCTTAACAGATTTCATAACTGTTTGGTATACCGAATACCAAAATTATATTTCATAAAAGATTTTTTGACAGCTCAAACTTTTGTATAGAAATTCATAACAGAAAAGCAGATTAACAGAATAAAAGATCTCGCCGAATAGGCCTAAATATCCGCTAAACACCTTTATAACCAAAAAAAAACCCTCATTCATAAGGCCCCAAGCATTAAAATACAGCCTTTCCACATATCACACAAACACACTCATTTATTCTGTTCGTATGAATTATAATAGATAAATGAAACCCTGATGGGAATGGGGCTCGGGATTTTTTTATCCAAAAAACCAAATCATCTAAAATATGCAAAAACTTTTAGTATTTAAAGCAAATTCTATATATGTGAGATCCTATTTCTGTAGCTTAATACTCCTCTGGATGCACCGCACCGCATTCGCACCCGCATACACAACATAGTGTTGCGTTATCGCATTGTTCAATTCTATTCACTTCTCTCTAAGGATCCATTTGTTTACTAACATTTCAAAATTATCTCCCCTACTTAATTTGAAAATTTATTTTTTTGTTGTTTGTTTTTTTACTGTGAATTTTAATTACAAGCTTTTATGTAGAATATGTTTGCCTTGATGATGTTTCTTACATGAAAAACAGCTCTAATTGGATTGTATTGTGCTTTAAATTAATTCAATTTTGTATATTTCATGTGTAAAGTTAATTTTGTCAAATTTAAATGGTGTTTTGTATCATCTATACATACTCGTATAAAGAGTATATACATACATATGTATGTACTCGTATATCTCTGGCTCTCGTTTGAAAAGTGAAAACTTCAATGAAAACCAATGTAATAATGAGTTTTTGAAAGCAGATTCTAGACTTAAGCAACAATAAAGAAATATCTCAGTTTCAAAATTGGCACCTGCTGGGTCTAGTTTCTTTATATTAAATTGCTTTTGTGTGTTGCACTTGAGTCGAACACGAAGCCATACAGCTCTTAATATGTATGCATAAATACGAGTAAAAATATTTTCTATTTCAAAAATGAAGAAGTTATTTAGGTATTATAAACACAAAACTCGAGTCTAACAAAACTTTTGCTTACTTTTATTTAAAATGTGTAAATTTTCACTTGTAAAAGATTTGTTAAGGTTTATAAAATAAATTTTGAGGTTTAAAAAAAATTACGACGAATGAAGACGGACAAGAGTTTGTATATGCAAGTGTTCTATTCAGAGTAGAATATTTACAGGAAACAACTCAGAATATTTTTTAATTAAATTCTCCTTGAGCATGCTCAGAATGATTAGGAAAAAATCTCTTACGGCTTCAATTTCTGTGGCGACAGGTGATTAATTTATATTTTTCAAACAAAAACTGAGTAACCCTAATTTTTAAAACTTAACAAATACTTACGTTCAAAAATTTTTACTTATTTCCGCATCCTAAATAAATACTCTATTAAAGTATTTTTTTTTTTAATCTTTTTAGAAAAATTAATGTCATATTTCTTTATAGAAAGTGATGAATACAAAAAAAAAATCCTATAAATTTTATCAATGTGTCAACAACAGCTTTTTTCCAACACTTAACAGCAAATAAGGATTCTCCTCTTTTTTTCTAAATTTATTTTAAAACCATACATATATCGAGTAGAGCTTTAAAACGTATACGAGTAATATTGTAAATCAAAATTTGACTGAAAAATAAATTTTAAGCCGGAACAGCTTTTTGATCACACACAAAAACAAAATGTATTTCATTTTTAAAAAGAGAAGTAAACACACAAAACCTCTTAAACATTATTCAACCTTATCTCAGTTCATATACATGAAACACTTCACAGGGTGCTTCGAAGGCCTAAAGAAGATTGTGTGAAAAATAAAATTCAAGAATGAATCGCACTTTAGAAACATAAATTTCGTTTTGAAAACGGTAATGCTCACATTTTTCTGAAACGAAACTTAATTAAATAAGTTCGTTCAACATAAAAACTTACGTGACAGTTTAAGCTGAAGAAAAGGTTAAACCAAACCGATTATATTAAACTTAAACATAAACAACATAAAACGCCTCTTTAATAGCTATACCTACTTAAACAGATTGGGCAAAATAAAAAGCGAATACACTCCATTTTCTTTTTAATAAATGCTAAATTCTGCAAAAAAGCATTTCAAAAATGATAATGGTTTAATTACAAACTAGATCTGACTCAACAGAAGTTTGTCTGTAAAAATTTGAATACATTTGATTGTCATCGTTTATTTTATGAACTTGTATGAAAATGAAAAGCTGTTAGTAAGGGCGTTAAGTGAACCAACCTTGCACTTCATTCTGACGGGATGAGCTTTGGTACGCTTATAGTCCACATCCTAAATTTACTTTTAAGAAGTGTTGCCATGGTGGCAACACTGGCCGACCGGAGATCTAAGGGTTGCCTTCTGACCATGTTTTAACACGAAATTTCTCATAAATTAGCCTATAATTTGGGAACCAGACATCGTTGATGTCACGGAATGTCTTGTTTGATTAAAAATAATTGAAGCCATAGGAATATGTTAACTTTTTGGCCCCTCCCCCACCCTTCTACGCTGGGGGAGAAAAATACCCTTGGCGGAAAAAAGGTTTTTATTTGTCAGAAAATAATGGTAATAAAATGAATAATCATCAAATTTTAAGATGATTGTCAATGTAGAATTTGATATTCTACAGCATATCCGAAGTCCATTTCCATCCATGTATTAGTTTTTTGTATAATCGCTTTCAAAATGGGGGGAGGGGAAGTTGGAAGTATATCAAACCACTATATATTTGTCTTGCAATAATCTAAGCATATGACACATGACATTAGGTTAATTTTTAATACCCAATCTTATGCAATGAAAATAATTTTAATATAATTTGCCTAGAAAAAGTTATAACCTTTTTATAAAATGATGCCTAAATTTTTAGTGAAACGAGCATAATATTACCAAGTTTCAATGGTATGAAGATGAAATGAAGCTTGGCACACATGTCTCTTTTGTCGTGAGAAATATAAATCAAAAGAGTCCATAAAAATATCTGTGGCGAAAGGGTGCTTTTTCAGTTAAAGTGAAAAGTGAAGTATCGGGTTTTTCAATAAGAGCGCTACAAAAGTTTCGTGAAAGTACGTTCGATGCCATTATGTATGGAACTCGAATTCTTTTGCATGGCCACCCACGGGCACGCTTGCAGAAGTCCAGACGCTGAACCCAATTTTCGACGGTTTTCAAGCATAAATCGGCCGATACTGCTGCAATTTCACGTTCGATATTCGTACGAAGTTCATCAATCGTCGCTGGCTTGTTGGCATAGACCATAGACTTGACGTAGCCCCACAGAAAATAGTCTAACGGCGTCAAATCGCACGACCGAGGCGGCCAAGCGATTGGACCATTTCGTGAGATAACACGTTCTTCAAACTTGGATTCGAATAAATTGATTATCACATTCGCTGTGTGGCTTGTGGCGCCGCCGTCCTGTTGGAACCACATGTCCTCCAAGTCCATATCATCCAATTGGGGCCAAAAATATTCGGTTATCATTGAACGGTAGCGATCCCCATTCACAGTAACGTGCCGGTCTTGATCATCACGGAAGAAGTACGGCCCAATGACGCCGCCGGCCCATAAACCACACCCAACCGTAATTTTTTCGGGATGCAATGATGACTCATAGAGTACGTGTGGATTGCTGCCTGACCAATACCGCATATTTTGTTTATTGACGAAGCCATTCAGCCAGAAATGAGCCTCATCGCTGAAGATGATTTTTCGATGAAAATCCGAATCATTTTCAAATTGTTGCTCAGCCCAATTTACGAACAACCGACGCTTCTGGTGGTCAAGCGGCTTCAGTTCTTGCGTCAATTTAATCTTGTAAGGATGTAGGCCAAGATCTTTTCGCAAAATTCGCCACAACAACGTCACAGAGATGCCCAACGCTTGAGAACGACGTGTGAGAAACACATTTGGGCTTTCTGCAACTGAAGCCTCAGCGGCAGCAATATTCTCGACACTAGGGGCACTTCTTTGTCTCACTGGCACGGGAACATTTTGTACTGTGCCTGTGGATTCAAATTTTTTTACTAGACGCTCAATTGTTGATCTGCTAGTACGATTATGACGACCATAAATTGGACGTAGCTCTCTTAACGTTGAGGCCACTGACTCCGAATTTCGGTAGTAAATTTTAATAATTTCGACTCGTTGTTGGCTCGTATATCTTTCCATCATAAAATGGCAAAAGAGCAGCAAGAAATATGGCGTTGTTTGCTGTCCCTGTTGCTCTACTTTTGTAGCGTCCCTGTTGAAAACTCATTTACTATTACCATATATAATGATTATTCATTTTATTAACATTATTTTCTGAAAAATAAAAACTCTTATCCGTCAAGGGTATTTTTCTCCCCCCGCATACAAGGGTGGGGGAGGGCTGAACATGTTCTTATGGCTTTAAGTGTTCTAATCCGACGAAGCATTCCACGACATCAACCGATGTCTAGTTCCCGATTTATAGGCTAATTTATTTGAAATTTCGTGTTAAAACATGGTCAGAAGGCAACCCTTATATCTCCGGTCTGCCAGTGTTGCCACCGTGGAAACACTTCTTAAAAGTAAATTTAGGATGTGGACTACTAGTGTACAAATGCTCATCCCGTCAGAATGAAGTGCAAGGACCTAAAATATGGCCTTAACGCCCTAACTATGTTGGAAATGTGTAAGTAAAATAGTAAAATGGTTAAAAAAAACGTCAAACAAATAATGAAAATTTTAAAAATAGAGTAGTTGGACAAAAACCCAGAATTGAAAAGAACGAAATGCTTACTAGTGAGTTAGGTATATAATAAGCATATGGCAACCCCGATATTCATGGGGTATAGCGGTGCTATGAGCCATTTTGTAGAATGTAGCAAACACAAAATACGTAGTAGAACGAAAGGCGAGCGTTTGATTAGATTTTGTATCGTGGCTGTTGAAAAAGAGACTACAAACTGGTAACTTAAGTCAAAAGAAAACTAAACCACTAGTAGAAATGTTTGTTCAGTTTTCTATGCTTAAAAAATGCACTTCTTCGTTTGCATTTTGAAACCCCATAGTTTATCGATGTAACGATTACATATTTGCGAAGTACTAATTAAGTCTTCAAAACCCACATATAAATTTTTCTTGTCGACTCTGGGTTTTTTTTTTACATCTTCTTTAACACAGCGATTTTTTGTTGTATTTGGTTTTGTGCAACTTTTACAATTAGTCTCTCTGTACAAATCTAATTCGAACTATTACAAACATTTAAAAGAAAAATATAGGCCACCAATCGATTCTACCATACTTCATACGCTTAGCAATGAAAAGCATTTATGTGTATTAATATACATTGATTACAGTGCCATCTATCGGTAAAACATATAAAATGATTAAGTATTAAAACTTTTTAAAAAATTGAATAAAATAAAAAAGTGCGAGCGTACCAGTGTTTTTTTGTCATTCTTAGAAAGAATAATTAATTATGTACGACATTATTTTGTAATTCGTTTGTTCCTCTAGGTAGGTGAATACGGTCATTATTTTACGTTTTTTAGAGAAAACCAAACTAAATAGCCCCCCCCCCCCCCCCGAAATGTTTTCCTGCGTTCACGCCTGATCTTAATAAAAAATTAATAAATCGGGTGGCACAACGGCTCATGAAGAACCAGGGCCTAGTGACTAACAACTCGCAACTTTTCCTGTGTGCGCCTATCGACAGGAATGGAAGGGACCTTCAACTTTATGCCGAATCCGAACGGCTAGACGAGAAGCACTTATTCGTGGCAAGTGATACTCTTGGAGGATTTGTCAATTCCTCGCAAGAGGATTTAGGTGGACGAGGCTGGGAAGTGATCCCAGACCTCCAGCGTGACAGTCAAACGCACTAACCATTACGCTACGGGCTACTACTGATCTTAATAATAATCCCTTTTTGTCTCCTCAATGTGCCTTAACTACTTGAGTGGTCTTTATGAACCAAAAATCAAAAGCAATAAAATGCACAATTTTAAGTTCTGAAAGTTGATCTTAATACTGTATTGTGACGAACCACCCCTTTGCAAGATTCCAAAAATAGTGTTCAAAATGCTATTAAGAATGGTTAATACTGAAATGCAAAGCAGTTTAAAAGGGCAATTTTGATACCAAAAAATAAAATTGAAGAACAAATTAATGAACAAAATACATCGAAACTAGTGACTTAATATTCTGTATATGTATAGTACTCCTAAATTCGCTAAAACTCCCATAAAAGTAGCAGAAAACTCAAGAACTCGGTGTTTTAAAGAGCTCAGACTTTTAAATAATTCAAAAGTTTTCTTTAAATTTTTTTTATAGAAATATTTTCATAGATATAATTCAACACGGTATTTCTAAAGCTGAAGATCGCTGCAAAGAATTAGAATCTTTCCGATTTTTCGAAACTCTAAAATGCATTATGTTTGGCTTTAATTAACTAAGACGTTATATTTGTTATCGTGATATATAACTTACTTTTATTCCAGAATCCCAGCAACAATAATTGCTTTTTGAACAAAATAAAATATGTCATAACTAGAATAGTTTGAACCACAGACGTGATAATTTTTCTTTTTTTTTATTTTTAACCGTTTAGGATTTTCTTATGATATTTTAAAAATTAAGAATAAAATTTTGTACATAAACATCTTGAGCATGTAGGTTTAGTTGGGACAAGAGAAAAATCGTACAGCAGGGGTGGGTCTATTCCCCTTCGTTTAGGTGGGAGTGGCAATTTTCTAAAAATATTGACTTGAAACAGAAAACAAATTATTAAAACTAACGTAAACTCTTACAATGCCCTGTTTTACCTTTTTGCAAACCTAGAAGTCCCTTCTTTTATTTTGTGTTTAATAAAATTTCTTTTAATTGACAGTTTTTGAAAAAATAATTTTCAAACTCAAAATTCGGAAACAAAAATATTAATTTTTTTTTTTTTAATTGTACGTATTATTTTTGTTTTAATTTCAGTGCTCTTATCAATTCTTAGTTAAAGACTGAAAACGAGCTGTTTCTAGGACTTTTACTTTTGAAGATATTAAAAAAATTAAAAAAACAACTTCTTAGTAAAAACAAGAAAAAACGAGTTTGATGATAATCAATTGGTTGCTGAAATTATCATTGAATGGGTGCTATAAGGAAGCTTAAGCCCAGGTTTTCAGTACGCCATGTCATCGCCCTTCTGAAATCCGCCATATTGGATAAGTCAATTTGTTCCTTATCTTTGGAACTTATGCTTTTAGCACAGGGAAAAGTTGCATGCAAGGAGCAAAGTTGTATGCAATAAATTCATCTTGTATTTATCTTTCTCTATCTCTTGCACTAAGATGCTTAAAAATTTTAAACGAATTGTGAAATAAAATCTCTATCGTTGAGATATATTTTGAAGATGATAAGATACAGCAGCCGAAGTAAAAGCTCTGAAGAGTCCGTTAAGGCCAAGTAATTGAGTTTAATCCTTTCACGAATCCGCCGCCTTGATACGGTTGTTTTTTCTTTTTTTGAAGCTCGATAATTTCTTACTGTCATTTTGGGCGAATCCCTATGGAGTAAATAGTTATATTCACTTTTTAAAAATGTTGCAAGTCCTATTTTTAAGAAATAAATACATAAACAAATTCCGGTAGCTTTTGACTCAATTGAGCAATTTATACAATGTTCCAGTCACCATTTTTTTAGGCACAATAAGTTTTCCAAATACACCCATATTGTCGTATTTAGGTCCGTGAGAAAATATGAATCACCCTGTAAACATTAAATAGTCCTTGCCTGCAGTAAAGTTGATTTAACAATAACAATAAATTATATTATGACATAGCAGTCACAGGAAAGGCAAAAAGGAAAATTTATGTTTTGTCATACATCTTAAATAACGGCAAAATGTCTGTCAAACGCATTTACGCACGTACGATTCAAAAGTGTCACACATAGGCTCGTGCAGATTCTTTATATATATTAAATGTGAATAAACGATTGGGTTGGGTAATGTGCAAGCATTTATAATGGTCGGTCAAGGCTTACCCCTACACAAACAAAAAAATATAAAATATATAAAAAAGGATTAATCCTTTATGTTATCCAACAAGACTGTAAAAGAATAAAATCTACCATCCCATCGAATCATCCTCCCATTGAACCCATTGAAGTGGCCATATTTTTCGAATTACTCCAGCTAAATAAAAAAAAAAAGAAAAAGAAAGGAAACATTTAACTGTCGAATTGCTCCTGACACATGTTGTCCTGGCACGTTTCTTGTACACAAATGTACCCACACACATACATAATATGTTATACAGATATATTATATCTGTTCTGACATAGACAGCACACACTCCATGATCAGATACCTACACACACATATTGAAAAAGTTAAATACATAAACGTGATACGATTCGGGAATAAATTCCAACGTTGCGTTGTTGGTTCGAGGCAATATATGATGGGAATGACAAAGAGAAGTTCCCACAAATAAATATCCGGTTGTCAAAACAACGCAAATGAAACGTTTAAACTGCCAACAAATAAACATTTACCATTCGCGCTTTATACCAGCACCAGTCCACTATAACAGTGGTCGTACTTATGTTTGAGTTATTATTCGATTCGTTTCAGTTTGCAGAGACAACAAAAAAATACTTCAACTCGCTAAAGGATTCACGCCATAATCTGCAGGAGAACAGACAACAGAATGATGCACAAAGCTCATTAAAGTCAGCTGTGACATTTGTAGTAAATTACAAATTCTCCATGGTAATTCAGGGCGCAATTATGGGCGGGTAAACTTTTCACGAGCATTCACACTGCAAGGAAGATTAATGCTCCTACACGCCTCTGAAATTTTTCTAACTGTCTGTTGGACAGAAATGTACTCACACCTCACATCCAGATACAGAGCCTGAGAGTCCTGCGGAACAAGAGGGTTATCGCCTTTTTGGGTGCGCTTCAACTTTAGCGAATTATTTCACCGGAAATTCAATTGATGTCTGTGCTTCGGAGTTCGGACTCTGGATAGGAAGAGGGCTTGTGGGTGGGTGGGTATAGTCGCGCAGTGTTTAGAGAGTGCAGAGTGCAACTGGGTGTGGGAAAGTTCGTACACTATACACTGTTCTGTCTGTCCATACTCCAGCTATATCTCTTGGTCTTTATGCAAAGCTCGATGACCCTTTGGGTCAATAAATCCACATTTGAATTGCTGATTTGGTACACACAGGGCTTTATTTATAGTCCAGCTGCTGCTGCTGGATAAATTTGACTGCCCTTTTTGGCTTAATTGTGGATGTGGATGCGCGCGAAGGGTGTGTTATGTTCTGCATAAAGCGGTGCTTGTTATATTGTGCAATTCAGCCAAAATTGACAGGGCAAATTATCACTGAATTACAACACGCTTTGAGAATTCATTGGGCCATTTCTCGTCATCGATTATTCCGAGCAGCCGACCTGAAATGACACTGTGAATGCAAGTTTTTTTTTTGTTGAAGTAGTGGAAAGGTATAAGCCCGAAAAGGGAGGCTCACAGTGAAGGCTGAGCGTGTTGCTTTTGTGGTGTAAAATGAAAGTATTGAATAATTTATATAGAAATAAAACTAGAAGTTACACAAATAACTCGCTTCAACTGTTATGTAATTTAATTTGTGGGGTCTTAATTTTGCGGCTATACGAGTAGTTTCCCCAAATAATGATACCAACTATGTTAAACTACTATGGAAGTATGGTGACGATGTGAAATATATAGGCATTTTAAAAGCTATAAAAAGCATCAAAATAAACTATATAATATGTGGTTGGTGGAATAGTGTTGACTTTATGATGGTTTTATAATTTTATTGTTTTATAATAGCCATTTAGTTGACAAAAATTTGATTACCCTTAGGTAAAGTTTTTCAGTGTTCGGTTTATCCCGAGTCAGTTAACTCTGGAAATAGATCTGTCTATACAGTTACGTCGGGAAGCTATTTTTTAATTGAGCATGAATGCAGAATGCCTTAAAAACACGGAAGATAAAATATCATAAACATTTTTTGTGTTAATCCAAAGTTAACTCACCAAATTTGTCGCGTTAACTTGGGTTTAACTTTAACCCCGCACTGAAAAACTGGCCCTTAGTAAATTTTTAAGAATTTGCAAAAAGTTGTACAAAAAATTACGTAGTGTACCATTTATTTTGGTTTAACTTTGCCGTACTTTGTAAATATATTTGAACACAAAATTTCAAAGGTGGCAGAAAAAAACAACCCAGGGCGGCGAACTAGTCTCTTACCGGGTGGCATATTTAAGATGTCTGCAATGGTTTCCCGTTTCATGAGGAGCTGGTATATTTCGTAGATATAATTTCTTGATTCAGTGAAATTGAGCCAATTATCGCTGTATTTATAGTTTACCATGAGCCGCGTCGGCTTGATAAGCTCTTAAGAGCTGCTTTGAAATCAGTAAGATGCTTGACGAGCTCCAGACGGATTAAATCACATCAATTACATCTTCGTTTGATAAATCAATTTAGTTCTTAGGATAAGAATAAAAATTGATTAGAATTTGGAATTCTGGAAGCAGAGTTTCGGTACGGGAGAAAGTCATAGTTATCTCACCGCAATTGTGAAAAAGTATGCCATTTCATAGGCCTTGAAATTAACAAAACCACTGTGGACAAGTATTTTAAGGTGTCTAATGGTAGAAAACGCTCTTTTTCGGTTGCATTTTTGGCTCATACCTGGTGTACCGTAACAAAAATGAATTTTTATAAATGGGGTAGCAAATGAAATATTATACATCCCTGTTTACAAAACAAGTCGTTGCTGTGGCTGTTAGACTTAAGCTATGAGTTGACATAATTTTTTTTTTCAACAGCCGCGATGAGATAGGTATACCTACGGTCGCCTCCAGTATACTTTTATTGCTCATTTATGTACGCATTACATGCATTAATATGTACTCATTACATAGAAACACGTACTCATTACATAACTAATAAGATATACTGACCACATAAGTATAATAGTGAGTACAAAGATACGGTCATCATCACAATCGCGTGTTTATAATTTTATGTAATGGGTACAGATATTAATAATCACTTTTAAGCAGCGTCCACATTACCGATCTTAATTGTTGATTTTCATTGTCGATCAACATGCTAGTGTGTACGTTTTGTAGTGTATACTGACATTGTGTCCATGGAAACACTCATGTACGTACTCAATTTTCTAGGTCCATTTCATTTTAAATAACAATACATAGAGGACCACCAACGAATTCTTATCAAATAAATACAAAATAGAAAACAAAATACCTACAATGGCCACAGAAAGCTCATACGCAATAAAAATGACAGAAGTGTTGATTAGCATTTTGGTTTATGGTCATTTGAGTCAAGTTACTTTCGGGTCAACAAAAGCTGATCGACTCTTTTGATCTACAAAGCGCAGCACCTCAACATTATTGATCAGCACTGTTGATATACACAAATCAACATAATGCTGACGCTGCTCTACCATTCTGATCAACAATGTAAATCAACAATATTGATCGTTATAATGTGGAAGCAGCTGTAGACTCGATGTTTTCCCTTTTGCTCTAAAAGTATGTATTTTGTATATAAACTTATTTAATTAGAAATAATGGCAAGGTTTACATACCTGGATTTCAACTTGGGTACATACTCAGACTTGGGTTTCAGTCTCAGAAAAAAATTGACGGAATTCGATATAACTTTGGTTGTTTTTAAATTGTACTTTGAAATTGAATTTCGAAAGACTAAGTTGAACATAAGAGACCTATAAGTCCAACTTATACCCACAAATAAATTTTAATAAAATCATGTACTTAGCACCCAGCCTTTGCTTTAAAGGCATTAACCCTATCACATCAACCAGGGGCCTCATCACGTAAAACAAAAACGATAGGACGATATCGTTTTCAATATTGCTATCTCTATCACTTCTGTAGAAACAAATAAAGACAGCTATCTCCAAGACGATATCGTTCTATCGTTTTTGATTTACGTGATGAGGGCCCAGTATTTCCCTTTTTCAGCATCTAAATATTTTTTCTATGTTGCTGCAGGTAGGAACAGTTCCGCTTTGATACTCTCCACTTGTTACGTCCATCCGTTTGCTTCATATCAAATTTTATTTTATTTTTTTTGTAAAGGGAAAAGTATAACCATTACAATTATTATGAATAACCTAGGTCTATTTTATGTTCCATCGATGTATACTGTGTAGCTTGTGGAAGTTTAAAGACATAATCTCTCATGCCAACCAACCGCATTCATCCAACCAAAAATAAAATAAAAAATAACACCTGCAGGCAAAAGGGGACAAGATAGGTACTATGGTTACTGTACTTGAAATCGGAATAGGAATCGGAATACTCTGAAATCTGAGCCGATATTGGATAGATTGACAACCAACAAAACAAAACACAATGAACAAAAAAACAACTTCAAGCTTTTTGATTGCTGTTTTTATTTTATTTTAATTTGTTTTACTGACGATACGTATTTTAACTTTCTTTAGAGCGAAAGTATTGGTTTCGATGGAAAAAAAAACGAATGAGTTTCAAATGAAATTTTGAATCGTGTTTATGGAAAAATTGGATACTGCGGCCTATATTATTTGAGCTTGTAAACAGCATGTGTGTCCTAAGTGTAATTTTTCTCGATAATTTGAGTAATTTGTGTCGTTAGCGTCTTCTCTCCAATTTTGTATTTATCTGGCACTAAGATCACCGATTAAAAATAATTCATCTTTAATTTGCGTTTATTAATAAGGATTTTAGGGATTTAATTGCAAGAATCCTGTAACACTATTTGATTTCACCATGAATTGTATCACCTCATTTAGCTTTAGCAAAAAAAAAACTGAATTGCGCCGACTGCCAAGTGTACGTACCTAACGGTTGATAACCCTGTCCTAGCATGTTGAAAAGGTTCAAACGAAGATGATCAAGAAGTTTATATACTGCTTCAATGATTTTTTATTCTCAGCTCCCTCCAGAGCAAGATTGTGCGACCTATTAAGCAGTTTTACTTTACTTTATTTTATTTTATATGATGTTCACCTGCAGCAAGCGCATTAAATCTTTTTTTTTTTCACTTTGTATCTTTGTTTTTCACTTCGATACGTACAAGTAAACCAGACAATAAAAAAAAAAACAAAATACCTTTTCTGCAAAAGCATAAAAGTAAATCACATAAATCCTACAGATAAACAGCACCAATTGGCTTACACGTTTCATTGACCGGAGATATATGTATTATCTGGTAAAGAAGATCTAGAACTCTGAACAGAAAGGTTTGCCAGCAAAATATCTTAATTAAGATAATTTGCACAATAAGGCGACCCATACTGACTGACTAACTGACGGACGTTAGGCCAACACGACAGCCAGCAGCGTAAAGTGAGCGAGAGTACTCCCAAGTGTTGACTCCGCATTGGCCTGATGGTCGGTCAATGTGCCTTCGAACTCAATTTCCTCACATTATGCATGACCACTCCAGTGGAAAACATTAATTTCTCGCTGTATAGCTCCTGTCGGTCGCCTTTTTTTGCCCCCAACTCCACCATGCAACTTGCTCATCGGGGAATACTTCTTGCTTTTTTACTGAATAAATTAAAAAAAAAACCTTACTTTGCAACAAATGATTCAAAAGAGAATAAAATTGAATTCAGCTACGGAAAAACGAATCTGAAAGAGAAGAAAAGCTCCCTGCCATTTTCATCTTGTATATTTTTGTATGTATTTTAATTTGCTATAGGTAGATGATGATCTAAAGGGAAATAAGTGTTGCCATTTGGATGAGTGAGCCTATATAAAATATTTCGATAAAATTTAATGGAATGGAAAAGCTTATAGGTTAATCTTTCTCCAAGTATAATCTAGGCTTATTAATTCCACAATACGTATTTAGCTTGTAGGTAAAATATTGGACAAATTGAAAAAGAGAACAAATCACAAATTGAAATTGATCGAATAGCATTTTAGTCCAGGCAAAAAATAAATAAATCGGGTGGCACAACGGCTCAACGGCCTAGTGACTAACAACTCGCAACCATTCCTGTGTGCGCCTTTCGACAGGAATGGAAGGGACCTACAATTTTATGCCGAATCCGAACGGCTAAACGAGAAGCACTTATTCGTGACAAGTGATACTCTTGGAGGGTTTGTCAATTCCTCGCAAGAGGCAGTAGCCCTGAAAAAAAAAACTTTTTTTTAGTTTTTAGGTGGACGAGGCTGGGAAGCGATCCCAGGCAAATTAGGATAAAATTGAAGCATATGTGGCTGTAACATATAGCATCTTAGATTTTTATAGGATTCGATCAGAAAATATGTAAACAACAGGTTTTTTTTTAATAAAATAACTATTGCATTTATTAAAAGAAAGCATTTTTATACAATTTTTGCTCTTTTAAAATCGCTACAAAAGTGACTTAAAATATAAAACAAATGTTATAACGATACTTTTCGATAGAAAAGGGTTCCAAGTATGTGTGCCAGCTTAAATGTCTAACTTTGACCACAGCATTGATGTTAACATTTCACGGTGTACTTAATTAACATTACCTTTCATGCCGAACCTATCAGACCGATTTGAATAAGGTTTCAATATTTCATTTTGTAATTCCCTAAGAAAGTTTTATATAAATGTCATCTTGTGGAGAATTTTATAACAAACAAATTTTGTCTGAATTTTTTTCCTAAGATCCTTGTTTCCAAAGTTAGGTATATAGGAAAACAAAAAAAAAAACGGAGTGGATAATACACTTTCTCGCACGTTTTGATTTTTCCTGCAAATAGCACACCTTTTTGAGCGGGAGCAACCTCTAATTCTCTTTGTTTATATTATTTCTGATCGAATATCACAAAAATATAAGATACTACTCGTATATGTTGCATTACATACAAGCCAAAATCTAATTTGCCTAGACTATTTGTTTTCAAAACAAATTTAATTTAAGAGCTATTAAGGGAAATTTTTTAATAAAACGCTTTAAACGTTTTAATTATATATAATTATATAGCATTGATGCCTTCTATCAAAATTCATAAATGTTGCTAATGCAGCTTATACAAATCACATTGCGTAATAGAATTGTGGTTCTAACTGATTTTTTCATCAACTTAATCGAGAGACAATATTTCAATAGTTACTTTCATAATCACCGGCACATATGCTGACTGTGTGTAGGCTCACCACTACCCGGAATTCTTATGAATGAAATGTTGAACTTTGAAGCTAATAAACAAGTGCGTCATATAATTTTATTAGCTATTGTAGCACCAATAACGAGTTAGAATGAATCTTTTAAATGACCTCGATAGTGATCTTAAGAGTCTGGTTTAGAACCTTTATAGCCTCGGTTCCCAAATTGTGGAAGAGTTTTCAGGATTCTAAGACTTTCTTGAAGGAAGTTAAAACACAACAAATAATTTTTGTAAGTTACTACCGTGAAACCACGTAACTGACCGATTATCGAATTAAAATATGAATAACTTTTGCATAGATTTTTTTTACTGAGTAAAGATTTGTTGCATTTTACGCTGCTTGTCACTTGATTAAGGCCACTCTTTTCACAATCTATTTTTCGACAATATTTCTTGTTGGATAATTTTTCTTAGAAAAGTTTACTAGCATAAATTTTATGGGTATCTAGGAAAACCCATCGAAATCTCCTAGGCTCTGTAGAAGAACTGCACAAATAGGGTATAAATAATTGCGTTACTTGATTGAGAAATCTTTAAGAAAAAAAAAACATAATTTAAACAAATTGAATACATCTTTGATGATCATGATAATTAATTTGGCCATTATTTTGTTAAAAAAGCTCATTTGGAGGGCTTATCATTGAATGATTAATTTTTTTTTTAATAGTACTTACAGACGAATCTCGACCCAGCCGTCACTGAAAGCTTCTATTAAAACATCATCGTCTTCAAACTGTCTACTGAGTTCACAAACTGTTTGAAATAGCCAGTCCCAAACGTTTTCGATGGTGTTTAATCCAGGTAAATAGGGTGGTCATGATAAAAGATCAATTTTGTCGGTCTAAATCCAGCTTTTACCTTTCCTGGAAGTGTGGATAGGGACAGAGTCTTGTTGGAAAATCAAACGTACTTAACCAAAAATATTAGTACATTTTTTAAATACCCGTTGTAGCTGACATTATTTAGCTATTCTCGTCCGTTTAAGTAGTTCTAAAGCTTAATTCGATAGTGCCATACTGGGTGATAAATTCCCATCAGGACATAACATCTGAAGAACGGCTATGATGTTTAAACGAAATAAGTTTTTTCTCTTCTTCAAACTTATAAACGAAAGTTCAAAGCATTAATATTGGGTTTGTGAAGAAAAATATATATTTTTCCAGCAGAAAAAACAATACACTTTTTTTCGTAACTCTAAACGACATTATCTATGGAAAAATTCATTCGCACTCTCTTGTTGGTTTATTTTACATTTTTAAATGGTGGATGTTATATTTATTCTTGCTTATAATTCTAGCCATTGTAAACCTGGCTGATAAAGTGAAATTTAAGGCAGACCACAGTTTTAACTGCCTTTCTCGAGATTCTATTTCTTTGGATATTTTTCATTTTTCCAATAGTTTTTCTGGTATAGGGCGTTTTTCTTTTTTAGTTCAGAGAAGAGCTCTGAACACCCTGAACTTACTCTGAGCGATCTCTGAACTGAGCCTGCTCTGCTCTGAGAGTTCAGATTTATTTAAAGAAACACGCTTCACCAGCTTCTCGTCCGCGATATTTACTTTTTTGATATTTTTCCACTTGTCAAATTTGTGTTCAGCTATTCAACTCCGTCTGCTCTATCAATTTATTCTGAGTTCATAGAGCGCGCTCTCTGAACATGCTCTGAACATGTTCAAAGCGAAAAAAGAAACACAAAGTTGGAGCTCTGAGTGCTCTGAGCTAAAAAAAAAACACGGATTTTTGTTTGACAGTTCAGGCTCTGATCTGTGTAACATATTTTCAGTTTGCTTGATTTTCCTCGATCTGAGAGTTGAAGTTCTTTTAAAGCAATTATTTTTACCTTTTCTACTACTTCTGAAAAACGTTTCTACTTCTGAAAAGCTTTTTCCAAACCTCATTTTTATTTAAAATAGAATAAAAAATATAGTTTTTGTCCTTTCTTCAATATTTCAAAATTCTGTTCAAAAAATCGACTTAGTAAAATTTAAATTATGCAAAGCAAAATTCACCCTGGTTTCAATCAAGTGACGTAGCTTTTAATACCGTTTTTGTTGCAGCTTCTTAACGAAGCACCAGAAATTTCATTGAATATTCCCAGATATCTCTTAAGTTTTTTTTTTTCTTTATTTTTGGAAAATATAATACAACCAATAAATTTCATTTCAAGATTTGGTGGGTTAACTCTAATGAATTAAAGCAGCAACTTGTTTTTAAATTGTATCTTCTGATCTGAGTTTGTTAAACCTTTCTGCGTTCAGCCTCCATGAAAAAAAAAAAAAACATATTTTCAGTTAACTCTAAACATACTGCAAAACTGGGCCTTAGATAAAGTCATTAGGCCATATTCATAGTCATTTTAGACCTGGGTCTAAGTTAAACATAGCTTTGGTTGAATTTTCGGACGTTGATTCTATTTTTTTAATGTTATTTTTTATTTGAAGCTACTTGTGTAGTATACCAAGTTAATTATCTTATAAAAATATAAAACCAACAATTTGTAATTAAAATCGGTCTGTATTCATTGAGCCAAAATTGTCTAAAACTGTAGTTTAGTTAAACCTGGGTCTATCTGCGACTATGAATATGCCCCATTATATCTTCAAAGTTTCGACACATTTTAGCTTTAAATTACAAGAACAAGTTTGTGTGATGCCTTCGAGTACTGAATTTCAATTCTTCACCAAAATCTCTCAAAAATATTTATTGAGCTCTCTCCAGGCCAAAAAAATAGTACAATTTTGAAGAGATATTAAAAACAAACGGCGGCGATGTGCGGCGGCGCTTGGTGAATCTTATGGAAATTTCGTTTGTTTTATTTTGTGCGGTAAGTACTTCATGCCATTTATGCACCCGTCTTCAAAATTGACATCCCAAAGGTTATGCCCCGCAGCGATGAATTGATGAAGATGATTTATGAAATTGCATGCCAAATTTTGTCACATTTCCACGGGGTTAGCAGTGATTTTATCATGAATTCGATGCATGAGTTGTTCCAAGCTTTGAAGCCGATATTCAACACACCACCTCACCCTTAAGAGAGACAAAGCGTACAGGGAACATCTGTTGCAGTTTGGTCGGCCGGCATACCGTTCTGTTAAAACTAAATGTCTCCCACATCTGTTTCCTCAGTTTGTTTTTTTCAATTGAGGTTTTATAAAAATGAAGTATCAATCGTAGATGGATTTGAAGAGAATGGCCGAATTCACCTTAAAAAAAAAATAAGGTCAAAAACAAAAACGAAACCTGATTTAGTCCGGACCAGACCATTAAAAACAGTACGACCCTCCTGACACAATGACCCTCTCAAGTTCTTTGTCGCAGCAAAAAATGGACATAGTGATCTTTAAAACAGCATTATTTATTTTGCGACACCCTGTAGTTCGAATCCGATAAGAATGGTTAAATTTGTAAAATCAATGAAAATACGCATATCACTATTTGAAAATTAAGCAATACAAAATTACTGATGCACACCAACCAACCTTCCGTGTGCAATGTGCATAAACAAATGTGTATAAGAAGAGGCACAAGCAATAAGCTCAAATATATGTCCAGGATCTATATGTCTTCCTAAACAAGTCATATAATGACAGACAACCCCTATATATGGTAAAAAGGAAAACTTCAACAAACGATTCTTTGTCATTTTGTTTAACTTCAACTTGTATAAAGTATCGACTTCTTTTAGTGTGTACAGGGGAGGACTGGCCCACCGGGCGTCCGGGATTTTTCCCGGTAGGCCCCTGGCTGAGCAAAAAGTGTTCATAAAAGCCTCTGCAGGATCTCCTTTTTATTCCCAAAAGAAAGTTTATGTTGATATATTTATGAGGATCCCAGAGTAAATACAGAGCTCCAGTGGCTATTAGAGCTCTGTTGGAGGCATTTCAGCTTTGTAAGAGGCCCCTAGATAACTTTTTGAGGCCCCTACAGTTCTTTGGAGGCCCCTTCAACTCGATTGGAGGCCCCTACCGGTCGAGTCGAGGCCCTTACAACTCTATTGGAGGCCCCTACTGGTCGAGTCGAGGCTCCTACAAATCGATTGGAGGCCCCTTTGGCTTGGTTGCAGAACCTTATAGCTAGCATATAAACTTTTGTTTAACAAAATTCTGCAAATAATACCTAATTACGAAAGAGAAGATTCGAAAATCCAAAAAAGCGTGCACTAAATAACCTTAAATCACGAATGAATTCTGGATTTAAACGTCTGATAACTCATAAGTTGCTATATTTTTTCAAGTTCATTTTTTGTCATGCTAAAGTTTAAATATCGTAAAAGCAATTTCATTTTGTCAGTCGTTCACCAATCTGCGCAGTGAAATCTTAAAAATTAATACTTTCCTTGTTAGGCAATTTAAGGAAATGGATAACAAAACTTGATTAAAATTATTAAAATAACTGAATGAACAATAGACTGATCATTTTCTTGCTTTAATGTGATATTTTTATTAATAAGCCGTGTTTTTTGATATATAGGAGCTGACCGGGAACAAATTAATTCATGAAATTTTACTGCTGTTATCGACGCAGAATTTGATCCTCAATAACATATCCAAAGTCCCCCAAAATTCCTGCATTGGCTTTTTTATAGACGCACTTAAAGGGGTAAAGAGTGGGGAAGGTGGGAGTTTATCAAGCTGAAAATTTTGTTATAATACAATATAATCATATGACATATGTTTTAACGGTGCTTTTTAACGCTGAATCTAAAAAGGCCAAAACTGGAAAGATACATGTATCCTGCAGAAAGTTAAAGTCCTTTTTATGGAATGATTACTTTTTTTTTAAAGTACAACAAGTAAAATATTATCCAAAACCATTTTTAAATAATGGGATATTAATGAAATAATTGTCGTGTTTCTTGAGAGAGTGTATAGCAACTCTACAAATTTTTTACACGCAAGACAATAGCAAACAAAATTATTATACAGAATTTTGTTTGTGTTTTTCGTGTAAAACTTTTACTGAGTTGCTAAGGGCAAGTTTTTCTATGTTAAAACATATTTTTTTTTTTTTGATAAACAAAGAAGAAAACAATTAAACTAGTTTTTCGAATCAGAAAATTACCTTAAAAATGACATTTAATTGTTAGAGCATATTTTACTATAAGTTGCATAAAAATGCATTTTTTGGTTTATTGGACATATTTTTAAAACAAATGCATATTTTTAGTGAATATTTTCTAAATATTCGAAAGATTTAAAAATTTAAATATTTAAAAATTTAATTTTGCTAAATTTTCGATTCCAACTTCTATAGAAATGCCAACTTGGCATATAATTGAACTACAGGCATGGAAAAATTAATTCAGTCGAAGGTTCAATGGGCAGAGTTATTTTGAAGAAAATTGGAAATGTTTTATTCAAAAACGAAAGGTACCTACCCAACATAAAAAATCTCAAAAATATTAACGCTGGATAGTAACAAAGAAGATAACCTGGGGAACTAAGTGAAATTCTTTCATTCAAGAATGCTCCTGTTACATCTTTTGACGTTAAGAAATCATGTATAATGGTATTTGATCATGTATTATGTATCATTGAATTTTTAAATAAATTGGGCTTATATGATCATTCGAGATTAGTGCAATTAATTAAAACAAATTCATTTTTTTCCCAACGTTTCTCCGGTTATTTTCAAGTCTGTTCCAAGTATGTGTACAAAAATTGGCGCCAGCTTAAATGTCTAACTTTGACCACTGCATTGACGTGAAAATTTCACGGTGCATTTAATTAACATTATCTCTCATGTCTCATGCCTGTCTGACCGATTTGAATCGGGTTTCGATATTTCATTTTGTAATTCCCTAAACTACAATCTACATTCATAGTAGAATTGGACCATTTTTTTCTGTCAGTTTAGCGCTTCAAAACTACTCTGTTTAATATAAATGTCATATTGTGGAGAATTTTATAACAAACAAATTTTAGTGTTTTAGTGTTTCTTTCTTAAGATGCATATTTCCAAAGCTATATAGGAAAATAACAAAAAACAGGGAGTGAATAATGCACTTTCTTGCACGTTTTGATTTTTCCTGCAAATAGAACACCATTTTGAGTGGGAGCAACTTCATATTTTTGTTGTTTATATTATTTCTGATCGAATCCCACAAGATTCTATATGTTACATCGGCATATGCTTCAATTGTATCCTAATTTGACTATACGTGTGTGAATCCTTTAAGATCTCGATTTTCAGTTCACGGAACTTTAGCAGCAGATTTCTCGTGCTTAGATACCAATAACTTTCCACATTTCTTGGAAAAAGGGATTACAAAAAATGCACTGGGAAGTTTCATACAATTGTTGAGTAAATTTTGTGATGTCAGCTCTGATGAGTTACGCGAAGAACTGACCCATTTTGCTTCTTCCTGGCCGAAAATAAAAATGACACTTAACGAAGAACATTTGCAGGCATCACAAAGTTTTAGCTGTGATTCAAATGAAGACGAAACAGAAGATGAAGAAGATACTAGAAGAAGCAAAAAAAACGTCGAAAATTGTAACTGTAAGAACTGTGCAAACTGTCGATTCCCAGTCATACGAAAAGCTTTTCTTAGCTTATAAGCTTTTTTTGACATTGTCATATACACAAGTAGCTTGCGAGAAAACTAAAATATATTAAGAACCAGGTTGCAAAATGCACTGACGCAGGATCACCTGGAAACTTCAATGCTTATGTCTGTTGAGATTACTGTTTTGTTGCGAGTAAGAGCAAACTATTGAAAAAAAAAAATTGAAAACGTAAAAGGAAAAATACCGATTGTGTTAAATGCATTTCCCAAATGTTTTACTTTTAATGTTGTTAACTTATTTGTTATGTTTTATAGAAATATTTATCTACGTATTAATAAATGTAAGTAAGATCGTTAAAAAAATTAATAAACGTGCTAACTGCTTACCTGTTTTTTTTTTTTTTTTTTTTTTTCATAAAAATAAAAAATTACAAAACTGACTTTTTACCATCTTCATTTTCTAAAAATACATATTGACAATTTGTGGCCCTTTTTCTAAAAGTCCCAGGCCGCCCCTGAGTGTGTATTTTGTTTTGGTTTTTGTTTCGAATTTCTATATATAAATTAATTATTTAAATAAGAAAAAAAAAACTGTAACAAGTGCAAGACTGATGGACTACTTGTATAATGGAATCAAAGATAATATCACTTTCAAAGCGCAACTCTATGCCGATGCTGGGTACGTGCATCATTTGAAGAACAAACACACTTTTTCATGCCGCATATGGCATAATAACAATTCGTATTCGTATTCGATTCGCATGTGAATGCAGAGGTTGTTGGTGTAAACACAATTCCAAGATACAAATCCAGTTCTCGAGTCGTATAGGCAGAGACTCCTTTTTTTTTCTCGACTTACCAAACCACCCATTTATGTGCGCTTGTTTTGTTCGATTCGCAGTTTGTTAATCTGTCCGACTCCGACTTCTGGAATTGGTTTTAGTTCCTTGAACTTATAATGATGTCGGCAACTACTATATGGCTGAGTCTGTGCTGTGTGCTCAGCTGCTGTCAATGGCCATCCTTGTGATGGTGGGGGACTCGACTCCATGGTTGCGAATTCATTTGTTTACAATTGAGCTGACGCTGACTACTGTGCTGCTACTGATGCTGGTTGCTTAAGCGCCCCATTCAAATATAAGAATAGAAAGGCAGTGGACAGTCGTAGTCACTCGGAGAGGACTGCTTTTTGTGTTGGACTTGGACTTGGATACAAACATCATTTGACAATGGAAACCATTATTACTGTGCCTTTTCTAAAGACATAGAAATGGTTCTTCCTGCAGTACCTACCTAAGTGCGGAATGATATCGCAGCGAAATAGAAGAAACAAAAATAGAAAGGGAAGAGCATCAGTTGAATGACAAGGACAGTGAAAGGCAACGATTGTTTGGACAAAAGCTTTGGAGCATGAACAAACAACAAACGAAAAAAATCGCATAAGGTTGGTTGTAGCATAACATGCAGTTCTTTAGATGTTTGCGTTTTCGGTTCGTTGGCGTCACAGATGAACTACCTACCCAACAACCGCTTCGTATGGGTATAAAGTATGTAACTGGAGAAATATTTGGTGTTGCACAAGTTGCCGTAGATTTCTTTCAAAGATAAATTTTAGATTTATAGACCATAAGGATTTTATGACTATATTCAGTAATAATATGAAAAATAAATACAACTTTCGATGTAGGTTTAAGAAACTAAAAATTGTTGTTCAAATTTGCACATATAATTTATTAAAATGTTGACCAGCATGAGCAAATATAAAAAAAAAAAACATTTTTAACCCAATTAACTTAATTTAGCACAAAACGAATATTTCAATTCAAGGAACAAATTATTGGCATTTAAATCGCCATGCCTTGAACTGCAAGGACTAGCTTTTTCTCGAATTTTATTCGCTTCAACCTGTGTAACTATTCATTTTTCGATTTATTTTCGATATGGGTCACTGTGGCGTATGTGGAACATTTTTGTTGATTTTAATAATTATATATCGTTTTGTAATCAAAAATGTGTCTGAAAAAAATAACAAAAAAACCCTTTTGGGCGAATAATAATAAGTTCCATTTTTATTCTTATTTCTATAATGGTGTATAATTTTTAAAATTTTTGCGTTTGATATGAAATTGATCAAAACGCTTCCCTTCCTTTTCTGTTGATATTTAAAATTCCTTAAGATTTCTATTGTCAAATTGTATTGATGCTGTTTTTTGGTTTAACTCAAATTGGTCTTAATTCCATTATAACTGTCGTGGCCACACAATTGCAGATCAATTACGTACTTTCTTTCATCCAGAATAATGCACGGGTAATGGTGTCATTATCGTGATACTGATCATAAAGGTGGATCAACTTGAACGAAGTTCCTTTGATTTCGATGATACATACTATTTAACATTGGTTGCTTGTATCTTAAAAAATTCTGTAACAAAAATGGGCTCCAAAAGTTAACGTTTAGAAAGTCCCTATCATCACTAATGTGTTTTTTCTCAAAAAATTGAATATGAAAAAGTTGGGAGCTACATAACTTTCTAGCTATTGAAACTAAAAGAAATTTGTTGACATATTTTAAAAGGAAATTTTATTTTCTCAAACAAATTTCCTAAGCCTTAAATAGATACAGGGTATCATTTAGAAGATAATCAGTATCAGTATCTACTTAAGTAAAAATTACAAATACAGATTTCACTAACAAAAAATGGTCAATGTTTTGTTAAAAATATAAGGTGATGCTTCTTATAATACATGAAAAATATAGGATGCGTAGGTTGGTTCAAGACAAGAAAAACATTGTATGGAAAGGGGGGTCTCTTTCTATCCGATTAGAAGGGAGGGGCAGTTTTCTATAAACAAAAAAAATACCTTAAATTATTGAAAAACACAATCACCCAGTTGGGTGATTAGTTCCCAAAAATAAAAGGAATCAAACCCCATATGGCAGGCACCTATGTTATCAGTCAGTCTGCTTTCAAAGTTTTTGTACTAAATAATACGTTGGGTATGGCCCGCTTCGCGGAATCACGGATTTTAACTCCCTTTTTGGGTCCTCTGTCCCACACACGCCAATCCGTCGCTCCGCTTTGGGTATGCTAAGTCGCCTGGCAGGGGCCTTTGTTGTCAGTCGGTCTGCTTTCAAAGTTTTTGTACTAAACAGAGATTTGGGAAAGAGTATTTATAAATTATATACAATGTATGTATACATGAAGTGTTGGCCCTAATGCCAATTCTGAAAAGAAAAAACACCTGCGGGTCTTAGTTCTTTTTTGTGGTGGAATTAACCCAAGCGAGTTCGTTTTTGGGAAACTACAACCGCGGGGGCTCGTTCCGTGGGCGTTCATGCACTGCATCGAATGAAAATAACATAACGGCGATTTTGTTTGCAGTTTTCTGAAGAAAAAAAAACAAAATATGAAAACGAAATAAAGCCAAATTGACCTTATTTCGATTTCTAAACCGAAATAAAGCCAAAACTTAAATTTGGCGCTATTTCCATATTAAAAGCGAAATAAGGCCCAACTTTTTGATATTTGGCTTCATTTCGTTGGGCCTTATTTCACCACCCAATATTTTATTAAAATTTTAAATCAAATTATTTAAGAGAACTTTTTTTTTCATATTTTTGAAAAAAAATTAAATTATTTTATTTTATTTTAAAATTTAACATAATTACGTGCTGTGACTAAGCTTTTTTTGTTTGAAATTCTTATAACTTTTTCTTCGCATGGAATAAAATGTATACTTTTATGTTTATAAAAAAGAACAAATTAACAGATCTTTCTAAGAAAGTTCAAAACCTTGAACTTTGCAGTCAATTTGGGTATCACATTTAAGACTATCACCAACGCCGGCCGCGCCAAATTTTAAATGGCTATAGGTTTGTCGTTTGAAAATCTCCGTATATCATTCTTTTACAGTTACACATTTTTAGCAGAATTGGACAATGTTTGACCTATTTCTTGAGTGCTTCAAAATTACTTAGTTTTTCAGATTTTTGTTTTAATTCATGGTTAGATAGCAACACAAATATAACACGCATGAATTTAAAACTCATGTGGTATTGCAGAATATTTTATAGCAAACAAGTTTATTGTGGACGGTTTTTTCCTAAGTTGCATATTTCCAAAGTTACAAAGGAAAATGTCGGAAAAAATGGGGTGATTTTAGCATTTTTTTTCTGTTGCATTTTTCCTGCAGCGAGCACAGATTTTTCGAAGTTGCAAACTTGGCTAAAGACTACTCTAAGATGCCCCAACAACATATCAAAAATGCAGAACTACGTCGCGCTTTGCGAATTTAGCACTTTTTTTTTTTGAAATTATTGAATGGGCTACAATTATTTTTGTTTCACTTAAAAAAATCTATAATAATCCAAAGAAATTGTTTAAAAACTGAAAAGCTTATTTTTTGTATTGACGAAACGATTAATAAAGCGGAAAACACAATGCTACTTTTTGGTAACCGTTGAGTGACGTCTAAATTGAACCAAATGAATAGCTAACAACCTATCACAATACATCTTTGTCGCTCAACTTTCAATTTGACAAACGCAAAAAAACGTAACGTGGCAAAAGCAGTTGCAAAAGTTGAAATATTTCCAACTTAAATCAGAATGTTGCATCTGTATGCGTGTATTAAAGTACACGTGTGCGGTTTACTTATAAATGTCAGTCATAGTACAATCAAAGATATTTTAACGCAACGCACACAACGCTTACACCAAAGTATCTTTGAGTTTTCCGCTTAAATGATTAATTATTGAGTTTTTCTCAATTTGGAGTAAGTATAGATTCTTAAATCATATTTTTTTTTCTTGGGAGGTTGCATAATTTCCCTTACTAGGCCCAAATATTTGCCCTTGCCAGACATCGATTGGCGTTTCGTCCCGGCAAGACATCAACAGTGGGGCCTAACGTGAGCCAGAGACATAAAATCTGTCAAAATAATCGTGCCTTTTACATAACAGGATATCAAATCAAGATTTTATATCTTCTTTGGGAAAATATTCGACAATGTTCTCTAATCAGTCAGAACCTACAGCGCAGTGGGGCATTACATCACCTTAAAACTGTCAAAATAATAATTCTTTGTTACTAACCCATGATTTTGTCGCTTATTTTAGCTGTTTTTAAATGTCTGTCTACGCCCCATTGAAGATGTATGACTGATAAGGAATTATTTTTAAGCAGTTGCCTATAGAACATATAAATATTAGCTTCAAAACTATAACCTAAATGGCACGATTAGTTTGACAGATTTTAAGTGTCTAGCTCACGTCAGGCCCCACTGTAGATGTAACATTTTAACATTTTAACTATCATTGAAATTTGACAAATTACAAAAACACGTGGTTATTATCGCTCTTCTGTTGGCACCTTTTAAAATTTTTTCCTAAAATTAAACAATAAAATACTACAAATAGCTCTTTCTAAACCTCCGGTGTATGCTATACTCTCTCACTTTTGACAACAGACTTTACACTGAACAGCATTCCATTAGGCGTATACTATATCTACATCTTCCTTTTTCACCGATTATATTGTTATGATTTCGACTGTGTCCACAAACCACAACTTCCCCAATTAACTGCTTCACCTTAAGGCTCCAACTGTGGGGTTCGTCGGGTTGACCTCATATACATGTGCATGAAGTTAAACTTAGTCTAGGAATGTTTACCTTTTAACCTTACGGTGTCGAAAACCTTCTTCAAATCAACCAGACAGGCACCCGTAAATATTTGCATTACACCCTCCAAGCTAAACGTTTGGCAGTTAAATGGATACTGGCATTTATGAAACCTTCAAAACAAACATGAATAAATGGAATTAATTGAATTTTTGACCATATTTTTTGTACTCAATACATTTTTAAGGAGACAAATGATTCGTCAAATGTATGTATCTTTCTATTTTCTGATATAATTATAAAGTGAACAAGTGATGTGGTGCACACGCTTTCATGTCAATAAATTAACTGTCTGTTTCATGTCATTGCAATTAAAAAACAAAAAAACACAACTCTTATTTGGAACTTCACAAGTTTAAAAATCAATAAATCACCCTGTCTGTTCGATGTTTTCGATTAACCACTACACAACTTAACAAAAGGATCAGGAATCAAAAACTTCAAAATTGGGTTTTAGTTTTTTTGTTTTTTTTTTTTTATTAAAACGAAAACAAAAACAAACATATCGAAGTACAAAACTTAAAATCATTGCATAAAACTTCAGTTGAATTTCCAACGATGATGTGGTTCATCCACTCATGGTCCGCACTCACATTCATCCTACCAAAAAATAAACAAAACAAAAAAACTTCCAAATCGACTCTCGTTAGTTATAAAAACTACGAGGTCAGAGATTGAAAAATCAGAGGACTCGAAAACGAGTGTTATTGATGAAGTAGGGCAATATACGAGTATATAATTGCTAAAATTCTTTCCCCATATCCTTTTTTTTTTTTGTTTTCTTCTTCTAACTGACTAACCAGAGGACATTAACCGAAATGGGAAAATATGTTTGATTCCGATTTTATTATTTGAACATTTTTATGGATTTTTAGAGATAGAGAGTATTTTATTTGGAGTTTGTTATATGCAGAGTGGGGGACTGAAATTTTGTATATTAATGAAAATTCCGTTTAATGTCCAAGCTAATTTACAGAAACAAGATAAAAGAAATTATAAAGCATCTTTTACAGAAATATTTCAAGGATTTATTTTTACCTTGCTGTAAAATTTGACAAAGAAGAAAACTAATTTCATAAAAATCTGATAAACGCTCATGGGCAAACTTAATAAACAAAAAAAAAATTATGACAACAAGATGTCTTCTTCCTTCGCCCACCAAATAAAAAAAATATCAGAACCTTTAAAATTCCTTCACTAATACATTTATAAGAACTAAAGTCATGAAGTGTGATTCTCAGTCTTAAGTTAAGGAGAATAATTGTATACCTGCCTTCCTACGAAGGATAAAAAAAAACAGAAAGAAATATGTGTTTCTTGAAAAAAAAATTAAAGGAAACTTATCTCTTTGGGGAGAAATAAGCCGAAAAATAATAATAATGACTAAAAAAAGAGAACAGAATGCGACATCTTGTCTTGTCAGTTAATCTGTAGAAATAATTACTTTTTTGTTTTTGAGAAAAAAGCGAACAAAAAAAAAAAACACAAAAATAAAAATGGAAAAGTGAAGAGGTTCATGATGATGATTCTCGGAGGCGAAATGAAATTGGCATACATATTTCAGCTTGAGAGGAGCTTTTCAGAATTACAAAACAGAAAAAAAAAAAACTTAAACCGACAACAAAATTAACACAAAAGTTCGGAGACAAAGTTAAGATGGGATGATGATGTATTGTGGGGTTGGTTAAGGCAGTTCGTTATCAAAGAAAATAATTATTTTTTGATATATATATTTTTGGCGCTTCTTAGAACTCATGACTTTATTTAAGTTATTTTTTTCGTTTTAATTAGATTCTTTTCAAGCTCTAGATAAATTACGTCTTGCCAATGGAATATATATGTATTTTACTGGCTTACAATATAGGTGCTATTGATTGAAGACCAACTGCTAATGGCCCTTTTCGCTAACCGTGTCAAAACCCTATTGAGCTCCAAAAGTTTCCAATAATTTATTCTACGATAGAATTGAATTGAATATATTGGAAAACGTAAACTCTCAAGAAATACTTGTTGCACTGACGAAAAAATGTTGTTCTATAGTAAATTTAACAACTTTTTAACTCTTATAAACTTTACTTTAATAGACTTAGCGTATAAGGGCTTACTTGAAACTTTAAGCCACGAAACAGTTTGATGGCTTAAATGAATCCCATGGTCTTGCATAAGATTACACGTTGATATATTCGCCAATTTGAGCATATAAAAAGTTGTATTTTGACACTAACTAAACGATCACCCCAAGTCAGTTTCATATTTTAATTGGTAGAGGTTCGTTGCCACGGACAAGCTTCAGTGAAGAATTACCGTTCTTTTTCTTTTTTTTTTCTAATTCCTTGCGAACAAAAGGGATTATGACTACCCTTAAAATGTTCTTAACACAGCACGAGCGATTAGTTAAGTAGGAGGGGATTAAGAAGGAGATACCGATACACATTGGTTTTGAATGTATGCATATCGAAATGGGAGGGGAAAATTGGGCCAGGTAAAGCATTCCACATTCTTGTGGTGCGAATGAAGAAAGAATCTCTGTATTTAACTGTACGCCCGAAGTTGGGCTCCAGGGTAAACTGATGGGCATTCCTGGAAGCGCGAGAATAGTTTAAGGGGCGGAATGCAATTGGCTATTTCCCTAGAACACAGTTTATAAAAATACCGGTAAAATAGAGAATGACATGTTTCTATAAATAAATGTTAAGCTGAGGTGGCTACTTCCTAAAAAACATTATAACTTACAAATCTACAAGATAAAGGTTTTCATTCCGTATACAAATTACTGGAGGGGGCAACAAATTCCCTTCAAAAAGTATGTGCAAAGTAATTTCTACTTTTCATTCAAAAGTTGTTACTAAAATTTCATAATTTAAAAAAAAAAAAATACACGGTTATTTCACCCTTCTCTTTAAATGTGTCAGTTTTATGACTTTAAATTCAACAGGGAAAGAAGTAGGTGCACTTGAATTATATTTTCATAAATAAAATCGATTTTCATTTCTAAAAATTATTTGACATTGAATAAGCACCGATTTGGTCACTTTATGAAGCTTTTAACTTATGCTTTATTTATCGAATCTTTAAGAACAAGGTATCTTATGAAAGGTAAAATGTCTAGAGGTACCATTTGTGTGTAATTTCTGATTGCAAAATTGTGCGAAAAATCTTACTATAAATGTAATTGATTCACAAATCAATTCGATTATTGGCATTTGTCGATAGCTCAGCTAGTAGAAAAGTGGATGGTAAATCTGAATCTTCATTCCATTTACCTTTTGGGTCCTTATTGGACTCATCTTAAATTCCCGTATCTCCAAAAGAATATTTTATTTAATTCTTAATAAAGATTTAAATAAACAAAAATTAACTTATAAATTTCATTGAACAAAAACTAATAAATAATTGATCGACATTAATATCAAAAACAAATAAAAGAGTATTCTAAGCACAGCAACATAAGTGGCAATTGGCCACAACTACGCCGCGCCGTTATGACACAGCATTACAAAATCAAAAGGGGATCACTGCATAGTCTCGAATCGCGTAATCCCGAATTCTAGAAACTCGAATGGCAAATTATCGAATTGCAAAATTTTGAATACCACAATCGCGAATGGAAATAAAATTCGAATAAATTTGGTATTCTTCTCGAATTCAATAATTTTTTTAGTAAATTTTTAATACTTCATTCTTCTCGATTTTAACATCTGTTTTGGTAAATTTGTAATACTTTTTTTTACAACTTAATTCATATGTATAACATTTTTTTCACATACGCTATGCATTGCACAGTTTGTACTGAAAAAACGATTATTTCGTGTAAATACTATTTTTTAGAAATGTTATTATTTTGAATTGCCTTTTTATATGTCAATCAACAACTTTTTTCGTTGAAGCAAGACAGATAAACAGAAACATTACAGAAAAGTAAACACTTTCTTGGTGTTAAAAATCGTGCGAGTGTTTAATATTTGTTGACGCTAAAACGGAATATTCCCCCTATGTCATTGTCTATGAATGGCTGAATTGATAAAACAGAAAAGCTTTCCTTGGTATGTGAACTAGGTACTGAACACCTATTGTGGAAAGATCATATATTTTATATTTGCTAAAAAAAAAAATTTTTCCCCTTTTGATGGCTAAATTTATTTATTCAAAGGTGTTTTTTTCGTGATAACACTGGATGGGCACGATCAGGTAACCTCGGTGGTGACATGCATATAGTGCAACGGCCTCTGAGGTAGCCTGGTATAGGTTCAACTCCAGTTGACCGTAAAATAATTGATAAATTAAAATTGGAACTATAAACTAAGCACAATACTAAAAAAGGAATCTGATGATTGGTGTGGCAGTCATGAAATTGCAATAATTCCAGCCTAATGTAATACTTGGTGGAAGCCAACACAAGTGGTTGTTATTCATTCAAAACCTTCAAACTAAATTTATTTTTATAAACGCCATAAGTCACAATACAATTTCATACATGGTCTGGTACATCAAAAACATCCTTATACCTGCTGGATAGAATCCGAATTGGAGCTTATAGGTAACATATCAATTCAGAGACAACTGTTTCGCTGGAACATCATCGAATTGTATCTCGCCAATTGTTACTTTTTTTTAAATGTGCCCCAATTCATTGTATGATCAATTTCACCGTAATAACTGCACCGGTCGTTTGGAATGTCCATCAGTTTACCCTTGGTCCTAACTTTGGAATTAAATAAAGAGATTCTTTTCTAGCCATACGATACGAATTGGAATTCCTAACCTGACTCTATTTGTCCTTCCCATTTCAATGTCTAGCCCGTAGCGTAATGGTTAGTGCGTTCGACTGTCACGCTATAGGTCTGGGTTCGCTTCCCAGCCTCGTCCACCTAAAAACTAAAAAGTTTTTTTCAGGGCTACTGCCTCTTGCGAGGAATTGACAAATCCTCCAAAAGTATCACTTGTCACGAATAAGTGCTTCTCGTCTAGCCGTTCGGATTCGGCATAAAATTTTAGGTCATTTTCATTCCAAATGACATTTCAAATGACATTTCAAGCCATGACCCTCGGGTTATAACACAACTATTTTCGAAATTCTTTCAAAGCGCTTTCAACTGTGATACACACAATTGTGATATTTTAAACTGTGATATTTCTAACTGCGATACATTTGACGAAAAGCCTTAAAACTTTGGCCTTTTAAAATATTTTACTTACTTGACTGATATAAACTTAAATACTAATTCTAACGAAATTGAAAAGTTTTCATCTAATCTTGACGATAGTTGTAAACCAGGACCTGATGGGATACCTTCTACTATCTTGACAATTTTTCAAGATAGTAGAAGTCAGTCACTTGTCCCTTCCTTTGTCAGTTTTATTAACTATTTCATATATATTTAATATATATTGGAAAAATTCTTTTATAATTCCTCTTCACAAGAAAGGTAAAAAAGACGAAATCAAAAATTATAGACCTATAGCTAGATTATCGGCCATTCCTAAACTATTCGAGGCAATTATTTGTAAATCACTGTGTTTTTATGTTAAGTCTATTATTGTTTCAAATCAACATGGCTTTACAAGGGGCCGCTCTACAGTAACTTTTTTAATGGAGTTGGTGGAAAGTTGTATTGACTCATTTAAAAACAAAAGGAAAATAGATTGTGTCTTCACCGACTTTAGCAAGGCGTTCGATAGACTCTCACATCGAGTTTTGTTATTAAAATTAAAGAAGTTAGGATTTAGCGAACATTTTGTTATGTGGCTTCAATCGTATTTACTGGATAGATCTTACTCTGTAATTTTCAACGGCTTCGAATCAAATAAGTTCACTGTTAATTCTGGAATACCACAGGGTAGCCATTTAGGCCCAGCTCTTTTCATCTTATTTATAAATGATTTACCGTCTGTTTTGAAATTTTCAAACTGCCTTATTTATGCAGATGATGTTACAATTTTCAAAACGATTTCAAATAATCGTGATTGTGAAGAGTTACAGTGTGATCTTAATTCGTTTTTTGACTGGTGTGACCGTAACTGTTTAAACCTTAACATTGATAAATGTAAAACTATTAGTTTTACAAGAAAGCTGTCAGTTACTTCTTTTAACTATATGTTAAATGGTGTCCTTTTATCACGCGTTAGCGATAAGTCTGTCCTTGGTGTCTTGTGTGATCAAAAACTTGAATTTATATCACACATCAATTCAATAACTAATAAAGCCAATTCAATTCTTGGTTGGATAAAAAGAGAGTCGAAACAATTTTCCGATCCTTTTGTTACAAAGCAGCTTTTTACAACATTTGTTCGTCCCATTCTTGAATATGCTTGTCAAGTTTGGTCACCCCACTACGACTGTCATAAAACTAGAATAGAACAGGTGCAATAAAGATTCCTTAGGTTTGCGCTCAGAGGCTTAGGTTGGGTAAATCCCTACGATCTCCCACCTTCGCATAATAGACTGAAACTTATTGACATGCCTAGTCTTGAGAGCAGACGTTCTTATTTGTGTTTTGCTTTTATTGTAAAATTAATAAACGGGAAAATAGACTCTTTGCACCTTCTTTCCCGTGTCCACTTTAATATTCCTCAAAGAAACTTAAGGAATTTGTCCGAATGTATACATATTTCTAACTATCGCACCAATTATGAACGTTTTGCTCAAACAAAATGTTTTATTTATTAAATGATTTCAATAATATATATACAGGGTGTCCCGTAAGTAATGGATAACCCTGAAATGCCGCATAGTAGACTTTATGACCGCCCTGAAAACTGATAAAAAAAAGTTCTATCCCAACCACAAGAAAAGTTATATGCATTTTTTTGTTCAGTTCATTATTTTTTTTTCTTACTTTACATTTTTGAATACCACGACTACAAGTGAATGAGTTTCATCATTTTTTTTTTGCAGGAATATTTAACATTACTTGTGCCAACACATTAGTAGAAGAAAATTATTATAACTGTTGGACTTCTTAGAGAAAAAAATTATTTAACATTGAATTTCAATGCAAAATGTGAAAACAATTAATTTTTGAAAAAGTTAAATCATAGCTGGTATAAAAAAATGCATGAATACCTGAGTGGCCAACTATTTTAAAAATATGCGCGTTAAATGCAGATTTCAAAATGGTATTACTTATTATTATATCTAGAGTCAATAGCAAGTTATTGGTAAAAATCTGCAATACTAGAGTAAATTTAGCAAAAACAAAAGTTTTCAAAATTAGCACAGTAAACGTGAAAATAATACCAAGCGTTGAACATAGCAGATTTTTGATTTATTGGCTGTTTCTACGATGTTGTCCTAATGATAAATCCAAGCTTTCAACTTCTAGGGCCGAATGCAAGATTTTGAAACGAGAATGAGATTTTGTCGACAAATGATAATGAAAATTGAAGAAGATCCGCAGTTTTTTGACAAAATTCTTTGGAGCGATGAGTCGACATTTAAAAGAGATGGCTACACTAATCTCCATAATCTCCACTTCTGGGCACTACAAAACCCAAACATCATGAGGGAAGACAGGTCCCAGTACCAATTCAAAATAAACTATTGCACTGGGATTCTCAATGGGAAAATAATTGGACCCTTTGAGTTGCCGGAGATTTTAACTGGCCAAGGTTATTTGAAGTTCCTCCAAAATGATCTCCCAACCTTGCTGGAAGAAATGCCTCAAGAACTAAAGGAATCCCATTGGCTTCAAAATGATGGTTGTCCAGCACACTATGCTGTGCCTGTGCGGGCATATTTAAATGCCAGATATCCAGGCAGATGGATAGGACGTCTGGGACCAATTTTATGGCCACCCCGTTCACCAGACCTAAATCCACTCGATTTTTTTATTGGGGATGCATTAAGGAAATCGTATACCACAAGCCGATCAGGTCTTTAGAGGAGCTAAGAAATCGTGTGGAGGCAGCTGCATTAAAAATTTCTGAGCAAAACCTTGCACGTTCACTAAGACGTTCATTTATTCGGAGGTGCAGAACCTGTATAAGAGTGGGTGGAAACAGTTTGAGCATTTGCTTTAAATAAAAAAAATTAAAAAATTATCTATTTTTGTTTTTGTTTTCTAACTAAGTGATCATGTGATTAAAAGCTGGCTCAAAAACTTTTTGTTTAGAGAAAATAACAAATAAACTAATAGCAACCAACAAAATATTTGATGGGTTTGTTAAAGCCCAATAGAACAGGTAAAATTCAAAACAAGCTCGAAAATGTAACCGTTTTTTGCACTTTTTTGACATTTTTATCAATAATGCATTCGGCCCTAGAAGTTGAAAGCTTGGATTTATCATAAGAACAACATCGTAGAAACAGCCAATAAATCAAAAATCTGCTATGTTCAACGCTTGGTATTATTTTCACGTTTACTGTGCTAATTTTGAAAACTTTTGTTTTTGCTAAATTTACTCTAGTATTGCAGATTTTTACCAATAACTTGCTATTGACTCTAGATATAATAATAAGTAATACCATTTTGAAATCTGCATTTAACGCGCATATTTTTAAAAAAGTTGCCCACTCAGGTATTCATGCATTTTTTTTATACCAGCTATGATTTAACTTTTTCAAAAATTATTTGTTTTCACATTTTGCATTGAAATTCAATGTTAAATAATTTTTTTCTCTAAGAAGTCCAACAGTTATAATAATTTTCTTCTACTTATGTGTTGGCACAAGTAATGTAAAATATTCCTGCAAAAAAAAATGATTCATTCACTTGTAGTCGTGGTATTCAAAAATGTAAAGTAAGAAAAAAACAATAATGCACTGAACAAAAAAATGCATATAACTTTTCTTGTGATTGGGATAGAACTTTTTTTTATCAGTTTTCAGGACGGTCATAAAGTCTACTATGCGACATTTCAGGGTTATCCATTACTTACGGGACACCCTGTATATAAATTTGTTTAATCAAAATGTAAATTTTTCTAAAAAATTTAAATCCACTTTTTTTCAAACACATAAATTGTACATAAAACTTTTATAGCTAGTAATTAGTTAACTTGTAAATAAATAAATTCCTGTCGCACACAGGAATGGTTGCGAGTTGTTAGTAGTCACTAGGCCCTGGTTATTCACGAGCCGTTGTGCGACCCAATTTATTTATTTATTTAATTCAATGTCCAGCCATTTAAGACAAATGTAAATCGTTATCTCATAAATCGTCTCACTGTTTGCGAAACGCTCAAATAGTGTCAAAACAACATTTAAAGTCACGTACGTTAATTATAAAAACAAAAATATATTTTCCAGAAAATTAAAACCAGATTTAATTGAGTTAAACTCTTTTGGAATTTTATATGAAAGTAGCTGACTATCATGTTGTACATCGGTCTAATAGACCTATGCCCCGATCCATATCAAGGTTCCCCACCTATGAAACTTTCCATCCTCTATGAACCGAAGGAAGGTGCTTCCAGTCCAAGCATTGTGAAGTCAATGATGGCTTGGTCTTTAAACCAGATATTTGGTCTTTCTTGTCGTCAAGGACCTGGGGGGTGGGCCAGAAATTGAAGATTTCCTTGGCTGCAATCAACAAAGTAAGCAGAGCTGGCAGCATAAGGGTATAAGGTAAGCATACTCTGATAAATCGAAATGTTAGAAGTTAGGAGTTTTGAAACCATTCGTTCGCATGATAATTATTAGTGGGTCTCAATCACTATAAGGCGTAGTTCGTGGAGTTATTGTTAACTCCGAGTAAGAATAACTTCTTAACTACTTTGAAGTTGTGTGAAGTTGAAATTGAAGGTTTTTCTGCTGCTGATCGACATATTTGTTGATTGCTGATTGTTGATGCCTGTTTGTTGATAGCAAGAACATGGTCTATCCACGCTTGATTCAAGGCGAAACAGTCCACTTGTTCTTCAGATACCACATGAATGATGACATTTTACATGAAGAAGAATACTGTGGATAAATAAGGCAGTAGAAATTGTGCTGATAATAGTGTATCTAAAGTTATGGTATTTTTGGAATGGAACGGCTGGTTCGGGTTGCAAGGATGTAAAATAATGTGTATAAAAAGTACATATACGTTTTATTCGGACTCATTACTACGCTAGCTATAGGTTACCAACATGTTACCGATGATGTCAATATCGTCGCCGCCATATTCCACTCCGTGGTAGTGTCGGCCCTGCACAATATATGCTTCAGAATGTGGTTGAAAAAATCACTTGATAGCTCATCTCCTTGTCGAAACACTATGCAATGCATGTTTGGAATAGTTCAGAGTAGCTATTCCATAATTGCACATTGCACCTCGTATTTTGAAATTTCAAACAACAATACTATATCAGTTTTGACAAGAAACCAATTTCATCCATTGATTGCCATGTAGAGCTCCTGTTGATTAGTGTTATAATTTTGGGCCTTTATGTGAATGTAATGGTGGTGGATCTTGTTTTAAAATTCATTGGTATTTTTCCAGCTCTGTTGAGTATGAAGATGTGATCTATAGTCATTCTGCTAGCCTGGAAGTCAAATTGGTACTTGCCGATCTTAGTGTCGCAAAAAAGGTTAACCCGCTTAAAGGCTGTAAACATGAGAGCGACCAACGACCGACGAATGAATAAACAAATGGGATTTAAAACATTTATAAACCTGAATTCTTTACAAAATCTAGACAAAATGGAAGAAATATAATTGAGGATTATTTTAAGATACTAAAATTTTCATTTTAATTCCTTAAACAAGAGAATTTTAAGAAATCAATTTGTTCGTCGCGAATAACCGCAATTCGCTACGACCAATTTATTTTCCCAAATTTCTCATACTTTAGCAAATAAAAATTCAGATTTTATAATTTTAAAATTAATATTAAATCGAATTCTACCATTTTGCCTACATTTTGTGTAATAATAAGGTTTATTAATTTTTTTAATTCCCATTTGTGTGTTCATTCGTCGGTCGTTGGTCGCTCTCATGTGAATGTTCCTTTATATGACGTTTTGAAGGGATATTATTGATAAAGGACATAGGATCGTCTTTTTCTAGATGGGACATAATGGAGCTGATAGTCCAGTCTTCGGGAATAATTTCTTTACCCAAACTTGTTTTTGTATTGATGGATTCACCCTACCAACAAATGGAGTTCTTTTGGTTTTATTTGCCACAACCATAGTTCATCTCGATGTTTACATTTCGTTACTTTACTTTAGTGGTGTTATTGCAGGATTTCAAACCTGGTTACAGTTTAAAACAGACCCACTACTATTTCAAATGGACTCGATACTGTTTTAAATAGCATCAGTACGATTATGAGCTGAACAGCCTCGCTTACTTTTGGAAGGCTGTTAAGTTGTGGATTCCCTCCCACAGCTCTTTACTATTAATTCATTTGTTCTTCTCAATTAGCACGTGTTCTGTTAAGAAGAAAAGTGCAATTAAATAATGCTAAGTCTTCTACTTGGCTGATGTATTTCAGTAGTATATAGAATTTGTATTATAAAAAAAACCATTTATATGAAAAGTGCTTTCTAACACCAAAATATTGAAAGAGCCTATGTATGAGTATAACAATCTTGATGTCAAATCTAAGACATTTATTCCATATTATACCATCCTGGGCATGTATAAGCTTTTGATTTCCTCACACACCACTACAATAAAATATAATGGCTCGATCTTACAAGACCACCTTCAGCTTAAAAAATAATTATGTTGAGACTTCCATTATCTTCAACATATTCTCGTCTCCTTAGTGTTCTCTAAAACAAAGATTTAGTCTGGGTAGGTAGGTAAGTATTAAGTTATCCCTATACACTCCATTTCGTCTGTCTATGTGTATATCCTTTTAAGTATAAGAACATTAATGTCTGTTTCAGGTATAATAAATATATTCCTTTCCAACTGACCTGATCCGATATCCTCTTAATTCTTGGTCTTTAAGTTCACCCTCTCACACACAAAGTGCTGATACAGCTGTGCTGTTGCCAACTCTGAAGAAGATAGAACGACCAAATGAAACATTCAATTTGTAGTAACTTATAATAAGCTCAATTGCACAATGTTTAAGATATGTATATACCTAGTCCTCGTAGAATCTCTAAAATTCTCATTCTCATCCTTCTCTTGTACAATAGCATTATACATATACCATCAGGCAAAGATGTTACCATATCTCTAAAGAGATACTACTAGACGACACGACACATACTACGTTGCATTGTGCTCTCTATATTTCATTACATTCAATCCCTTCGACTTGTGTTCAATTAAGAAGACCATTAACACGGAAATTACAATTTCCTTAGCTAACACAAAAAGTAACACCCTCTGCATAACACACCTATACATACAAAGCCAGGCACACGAGTATAATGCTTCCCTTCGTCTATATTGTATTTGGTCCTTTAGCCAGGATAAAACTTAATATTCAGAATCACACAACTGGCGGCAGCAGTGCCACATTGGTTGCGTTCCTATATAGCTATTGGAGCATATATTAGCAAGCACAGTGAATCCATTTCTTGGGATTAACAAGGAATAGAAAATCAGGAGCTATTCTGCTTCATGTTTTCTGATGAATTTTTTGATTTTTTTTTTTACATCCACTCACATGCATGCACCACCATCAAACTTAATCTTCAGCTTGTCGTTAAGAAAATCCTGAGTTTTGCAATGCCAGCTTTGGAATTAAGTTGAGTTTTCATTTTATTTACTTCTGCAATTCTTGATGCTACTCGAACATCCAACGCACGCTATGCGTTCCCAGTCTTCCTCACCACTCCACCACTCTCCCTATCCGTACATGGGTTCATTTAAAATATCAAAAATTAAATATAAAAAAAGGATCACGAGACGGTGTTTAGACTATACGTTTATTGAATTGAAATTAGTTTGTTTTCAATGGGTTCTGTGTTGGTTCCTGTAGAATGCGCTACTATATTCCAAAGGATATTCAAGGATTCTTTTCATGTTATGTGTACAAAGATTATATTCCTTCTTGCAATTTGCCTCTCGGTTATATCATTAAACTGTTTCACTAGGCACACTCCCTGATGCATATATGCACGAATGCAGCATTGATTTCTTTCTCTATTGCAAGGACAACAGCCAAAGGATATACGTTACGTATATGTGCATTATGTAGGTACTGCTTTTCATTGGTGAGGTGTTGGCGGGTGGCTCTGCAAATAAACAGGAATATGTAGGTATACAGTGCTCTAGGAGTGTTCATTTAGAAGTCCCATCTGTTTTGTTTTACGAAAATGGTTTCATTTCTATTTTTGCGAGGTTGCGAACAGGGTGTTTCAATAAAAAAGAATATTTTTTGATTTCGTAGAAAACGGAGCAGATAACTGGTTTCGATGCGCTCTATCTTTTCTATTAACCTGAAAGTAATATACAAGAAAGATTTTAAGATAGTAGCTTTATACTGTCCAGCGAGGTACTCTTCAACTTATGAAGGCTGTGCAGAACTCCTTAACTATAGCTAGGACCCAACTTCCTTGTTGGTGGCGACTTGAATGTTTAACATACCCACTGGGGATCTAGACTCATAACTACAAAAGGTCACCGACTTAACCAAGCAGACCGTAATTTCAAATGAAAATTATATTCCTCTAAAGCTGGTGAAAAAGAGAACAAATTGGAACGAAATTAAAAATAAACTTGAATATTTTATCAACTTAAGATTCCCCCTTTGAAAACATTTGAACAAATTGATCACGAAGTAGACAAATTTATTGCTGCAGAAGAAAAAACTTCAATTATTCTTAGCAGTAGAGAGACTTAAATTAAAATAAAACCTTTAAAAATAAAGAAGGTGATATTGGAAAAAAGAAGAGCTCGAAAAAAATGACAAAATGCGAGATTCCGTCACGCTCAAGATGTAGGAAGCATACGCGAACACAATCCAATACGAAACATCACCTTGGTATAACCTAATAACAGCACAGGTTTTGAAATAAATGCCTTGAATAGCCCTGAAAAAAACTCGGAAACATAATAAACTCATGCCTTTATCTAATAAATGTACCACATCATTCGAAAATTCAGAAGTCATTGTTATCCCAAACCTAAGCAATGTGAGCCACAAACAGAAAAAAAAACTCTTACAGGGCAATATCGCTTATACTAATCATGGCAAAGGCATTCGAAAATCTTCTCCTGAAATGTCTTAGCTAAATAATAGAAGAAAGAGGACTAATCTCATGCCATCAGTATGGATTTAGAAATAAAAATTCCATTATGTACCAAGTGCATCGAATAAATGATGATATGGAAAAGGCACTGGAGGGAAAACAAGTACTTATATGTTCTACTCTATTCTTAAATGTTTCTCAAGCCTTTGATAAGGTTTAAGGTTTGGAATTTAAGAATTCATGATAAACTGCATAGGGATCGTCCCAGGGAGAATTACGAAATACTGAAATCTTATCTTACCGTTCAACTCATTATAGTACGGAAATACCAACATTACTCGGAGCTTGATAACTTTGAAGCTGATGTACCACAAGGAAGTGTCATAGGACCAACCTTGTATTTGATTTATTCTAGAGATATTTCAGTGTACACCAATGCTCTAATGGCCACCTTTACTGATGATATTCCGATATTGATTTTCGGAAAATGCATTAAGAAGGTTACGAAAAAATAGTCAAACTCTTAACAATGTTCCATTTTTTATAAACAGTAAAGCTATACCTTACACTAATACTTTCAAATACCTTAAAATCCCTTCGGAGTTCGGATACAAAGCTAAAGTGGAAAGAGCACATCCGAAACAAAAGAGTTAAGAACTTAACTTCAAATACAGAAAAATTTACTGGTTACTGGGAGAAACGAGAGAACTCTAAACTAACTATTTAGAACAAACAAATGCTTTAAAAGTGCTGAAACCCGTTTGGACGTACATATGAGCAAGGCATTCAACTATGGGGCTGTACAAAGAAAAATGTTGAACCCATCCAAAAATACCAAAACAAAGTCCTTCGGGTGAAAATGAATGCACCTTGGTTTACATAAGAAACAGCGACCTGCACCATTGCATCATTAAAATGGTTACAGATGTGGTCTGAAAACACGCTGTATCACATAATCACAAACTCATACCAACTACCAAATGGAGACTGTCTTGAATTTACGCGACAATATTCGGAGACTAAGGCTGCGCGTGTAGTAGTGCGACAAAGCGATGCGATGCGAGAAGCGATGCGAGAAGGTATTCAAGATTCGAGCAAAAGTGGTCAAAAGAGTTTGTGAACGTGATCCTTGCGATAAGTGAGTGAGAAAATCACAACACAACCCACGTTTATAAGAATAAATGTAAATATTTTTCCGGCACGCAAACATTTCTCGCATCGCATCGCTTTGTCGCACTACTGTACGCGCAGCCTAAGAAGAATCAAGCATCATGAGCCGATGGTCCAAGAGTTATGGAAAAGTATTACTTTCCCCAATGATATTTTAAAATAAGAAATAAAAATCATTTGTCAATCTTTCCAAGATTGGTCCTGATTTCCCGGTGGTTTTCGTAAGAGTCCCGCAAATTATTTGGTACAGAAAATTACCAAGTGTTTTTTGAGGGTTTTCACCTGGAGGGAAAAAAAATCATTTTCAAACACAACATAGAGCCACCCTGTTGTTGAAATATTGTAGTTCAAATCCATGCAACTGCAAATGATTATTTGCTCTATTTGGTTTCTTCAGTTCGGTATCGTTTTCTTTTCTCATTTTAGGATTTCGTTGCTTTTGTTTGTTGTTGCGCAAAACTTTTATACATATATGTTTCTTTTATTTTCTTATGTTTTTTTTTATACTTAACGGAAGACTTTTCAATTTGGTACTTCTTAAAGGAAAAATATTTTATTTTTTGAGTAAAATGAAAACAAAAAAAAAATAAAAAAAATAATGATTTTTCTCTATATGAGGAGAGGTAGTACAACGGAGGTATATGTTTGTAGAGTTTTCTTAGCTCAGTCGTATCGTTGCATGGCATTTAGTTTTAGAGAAAATTGTTTTGAGAATTGACAAAATTTTTATTTTGGTCATGGGATGGATTATTGCCAAATTTGATGCAAAATGTAGGATGAAAAAGGTTTAAAAAAAAAAATAAAATCATATAAAAACTTACTGATTTTTTTGTTTTAATGCTTTGCATATTAATTTATGCATTTTTTGAGTACACTGAGGGAAAAAATGAGATCAAAAATTAAAAACGACCGTATTTGATCTAAAGTATTTTAAATGAAGTGGAGCATTTTCATTTTAACGTTGAAACAATGTTAATTTGAATATGCGACGTAATCTTAAGAGATTCAACCTAGTTTCAAAGTAAAACGTGTTTATTTATACATTGAAATCAAATTTTGTACATTTACATTCCGTTAAACGTTGTTTTAAAGTGAAACATTATCATTTTTATATTTTTATATATCGAGATCCACATTTAAAGTGCCTCAACCTTGATTCAAAGTGAAAAATATTTATTTTTACATTGAAATCCACATTTTACATTGCGATCCACTCTTATGGCATTTAAAGTGTCATCATCGTAGTTTCAAAGTGTTGCATAGTCAAGTAAACCTCAATTTGTTTGTATTTGTAAGCTTAATATAAAGAATTTCGAGAGCGCGTTGTTGTTTTTCGAAGTAGCTCCCTTACATTTGTGAAAAAATTATATAATAATCGAAAAATAATATTTAATTACTTTTCCTACTCATGATTCACCACAAAAATGAAATACGTCGAGCATGAATATACATTTGTCTTTGTCTTACATAAATTTAAACAAAGAAGCGTGGCGTGGGTAGCCATTTTGAATCAATACCTAACCAAGCGAAGTTTAATCTACGTTGATTCGAAGTAGATAAATGTTATTTTAAAAGATGAATGAATTTGATTTACCTATGATTCCACTTTAATTCAGCATATAGTTCGGTTTTAAGTATGGAATCACTTTGAAATAAAGCCGCTCCACTTTGAATTAAGAATTTTCGGAAATTCGTAGAATCAAAGTTTTTTACTTTGATTTTACGTTGTTTTTTTCTCTGTGATTGTTTATGTGTGTACGAGTATTTACAAAACGAAAATTACGAAGTTATTTTAGGTACTTAACTATGTATTTTTTTTGTTGATTTATGTAGGTATATTGTTTAAATTAATTTACAAAATTTGCAGTTTTATATTTCGTATTAAATTTTAACTTGCAATATATAAGTTTAGGTTTCTACTTTATGACATGTTATGAATGCATAAAAAAAAAAAAGGCTGGGTGCGATCCACACTAGTATCTTCCCATTGGTGCCCTTGAAAACCATTTCAGTTATTAATGTAGGTAAAGTTTTAATTTTTTTTCGAAATAGCTTATAAAATTCTAATTTACCTATGCAAATTTTTTTCCTAACTCCTCTTGATATGGAGGTATTTATTATTTTAGTCAATTATTTCAAAACAGAGGGGAGTATACTTTAAAAAAAATTACATGATACTTATTTTTTTTTTAATTTTTTAGTATGTTTTTTTGCAGTTTATTTGCTCTAAAAAAGAACTGTATTGATTTTTTTGAAAAAAATAACAGTTATTGACTCTGTCAACTTATGTGGAAAAAAGACTGGGTTCGGAATAATTATTTGTTGTTGAAATGGTTGAGACGAGATAATTTGTCCACTATTTCTCTTAGTTTAAAAAAAAAGAAGTGTTCGTTGACTTTTTTTTAATTTTTACCAATTCTTTATTATGTCGAGATATTCGAGACGAATGTTTATTTAAATTTGGTAGAAAACCTTTTGAGCACGTTATCTGAAAATGAAATTCAACATGAGATATGGTTGACAAAAAAGTACTTCGACATCTTTCTAAAAACGACCGATTTTGATTCTAGAGACCTCAAAACGTGAAGGTATGTATAGTGGTGCCATAAACATTCCGTATTTTTTTGGTCAACTGCATTGAGTGTTGGTTTGTGAGATAAAAATGAACAAATAAAATGTTTGTAATTTTTCGCCATTTTTACTAAACAATTGTATCATTTTAAACAAAAAACATGGTAAATTATCCATTAAAACAAAAAATAATAGTCAAAAATTAAAGTTGATTCAGAAATTTAATGTGACAAACTAACCGGATTTTATCTTGTACAATTAATTATTATTTTGTAATTAATATTTTGTCCAGTAACCCCTATTGAATTAAACTTTCGAAAATAGAAGCAGGAATATTCTCCCATTCATTTTTCAAGGCTGCAAAAAGAAAAATTGTAGACGTGTGCTTTTTTTTCCAACCCGCCTTTTTAAAATGGCCCACAAGTTTTCAATTGGGTTTAGATCGGGGGATTGAGACGGCCATTCTAAAACACGAATATTTGTAGTCGCAAACCACCTTTTAAGCAGCTTTGAAGAATGTTTGGGGTCATTATCCTGCTGGAAAACCCAACGCAAAGGCATTTCTTCCTCTGCATATGGAAGCATTACTGACTCCAAAATGTCCTTATATTGAAAACGGTCCATAATTCCTGTGATTTGGTGTATTGGACCGCAGCCTGCGCCTGAACAACAGCCCAAAGCCATCACCGAGGCTCCACCGTGCTTAACTGTAGGGAGTACATTTGCAGGCTTTAATCGCGTACCTTTTGAGCGCCTTACTGTCCTTGCACCATCGGAGTAAAACAAGTTGAATTTGCTTTCATCACTGAAAAGCACGCTCCTCCATTTGCTTAAAGACCAGTTAAGATGATTTTTTGCAAATTCAACCCTGATTTAAATATTTTGATTAGGAATCTAAAATCTTTTCAAAACACCTTTCATGGCTTACCTTTTTCTACGATGTTTAGCAGTAAGAAGAGGTTTCTTCGCTGGTCGAAATGCAAAAAGACCGAAATCACTTAAAAGCTTCCTTACCGTACTTGGCCCTATAGGTAGATTTGGTTCATCACAAATTATCTTTGAAGTTGCAAAAGGGTCTTTAAGCACAAAATTCTTTATGCGCCTATCAGTTTGAACAGTTGTTTTGCGAGGGCGTCCACCAAAATGATCTGCTTCTACTGATTTCCCGCTACTAAATTTTGTAATGATGTCACAAACTGTTGACGTTGGAATTTGCAATATTTCAGATATTAAATTTTGTTTCGTACCGACTTGGAACTTTTCTATTACCTTGTATCGAATCGCGTTGCTATAACGTATTTTAGCCATTTTCTGCACTATATAATTTCAACTAACACAGCTCTCAACTTGTAAAGTCTGTTTAATCTACGGCGTGAGTCAAAAGACTCGAAAAAACCGCTACTTTAACATCGAGACTCGCAATCTCCCTGCAATCCGGTTAGTTTTGCACAGGCATGTTATTGAATAACTTTATAAAATATTTTTTTTTTTTGTTCTTGTCATCGTAGCATAATATATTTAAGGTTATTATTAAATTGTCTCATACCCTTTACAAATTATTGAAAACCTATAAAAAGTTATTAGTTTTCTACTTGATATTAAGAAAAACATTATACTGAGGAAAAATCCGGAATGTTTTTGGCAACACTGTACATATATCATATATCATATTTTTTATTTTTATTTTTTGAACATATATCAAAACTTTCAATTCGACAAATCTCACCAATTACAATAACTTCCAATGGGAAGTTAAAAATGAGCTTAAGATTTTGATCAACCTTGCTATTACCATCACAGAAAAGCGAAAATAGTGCGTCGCTACAGTGTCGTTCAAATTTTCATACCCGATGAGGAAAATTTCTCTAAAACAGCTTCTACGAAAAAGCGTAACATTTTTGTTTCGAAGCATTTTTATGTAATTTTGTATAGAATAGCTTCTTAAACGTTAATATGTATGTTTATGGTTACTTTTTTTTTTTTGAAACTTTTAAAAAAATGTTCAAACTTTTTTTATTTTATATAAGCCATAAGATCAAGTATACGTGCGACCCAAAAAATTTCAAAATTGAGATTTTAACTCGTTATTAATATTTTCTCAATAACGAAATAAAACATTATCGAAGCCTAAGTATACACTGTCAGTCAACGTCAAGCTACTTTCTAGTTGTTAGGTACACGAACAAGTTCGTGCGATCCAGTCGTGAATTTTATTTATTTTAATTAATTGCTCTATTTATTAAACGGGTAGGTATCTTGTAGGTACCTTCTTGTTAAAACGCGCAAAGTTAATTGTAATTATAGCGAGGAACATAAAAACGATTTATTTAAATTAAAACAAAATGTTTATCTTTTCAATAAGAAGATGAAGAAATTTAAATATTAAAATATTGAAATTACTTCTGTTTTAAGTGGAGTGAATGAGTAAAATTCAATTAAAAAGTACAAGTGACCTCAACTCCAGAAATTATTGTGTTTCGCCCAAGGTATAACAGTGGGCTCTTCAGTCAGTCTGTTATACCCTACTAAGACACAAATTTTGGTCGATGTTTACCGACTCTTATAAAAATCACAGCAAAAAGATACTGTGAATTTTATTATTCTAGGGGAATTTGTTTAAATTCATGCACCTAGAAAATAAATACCCGTGGTCAGGTTTTTTTTTATATTATTTGTTTATGTTTATCTTTTCTTTTTTACACCCGTTTTGGTGGGAGGCGCAATTTCCTAAACAAAATTACTTAAATAAAATTATAATTATATAATATAATTATATAAACGACGGCAACGCATATAAATTATAATATAATGTTGTACGAGTATGTTGTAAATGGTTTAGGACTTTTATTTGAAAAGATAAAGAACAAATAACGAAACCATTTTCACATACCACAAATACACTTACATATTTATTTGCTTGAAATACCTTTAGAATAACTGAATTTAAGACGCCCGTCGTTTTTACTTAATGGACAAAATTGTAATTATAGATATCTTGCCTCAGGGATCAGGTTCTATTTTTCGTTATTCTCCTTAGATGTTTTTATGGGTTATTATTTACAAACATTTTGTTTTCATTTCGTCTTTGATCCCATATAATAATTATTTATCAGATTTGTACCATGTTCTTTCTTTTGAAAATCGTTCATCCTCCTTTTGCACTCAAATAAATAACAATAAAGCTTATACATACAGTAACAAAGATTTTTATTTATTTACAGTTTTTATTTTCATTGAGAATTGTATAATTTAAAAAAATTTGCATTTCTAAACAACGCACAATACCTACTGTTTGATTCCCACTCATGCGGTTAATCTTATATTCCACGCACCAGAAGACACCATAAAAAAAAATAACAAAATTCCAAATTGTCTCTCGATACTTCTTGTTATATTTCATTCAAATTTACTTCTAAACATGGTGACCATTTGCTTTATTTTCTATCCGCTATTGTTGATAATTGAATTTGTAGGCTTTGGATTTTATATAAATCCTTAGAAAGCAAAGCTCTCAAAAATAAGATATCCTTAAGATATACTTCGTTATTTTACTCGAAAAATTACTTTGAGGTCCAAAAAAAAAAAAAGAAATTCAATTCTGACCTCAACTTTGATATCTGAAAAAAAAATAAATGATATTCAAATCCGACCTCAACTCCAGAAAGAAATGCGTTTCATCCAGATATTGCAGTGGGATCTTCAGTTAGACTCGCATATCCTTCTAAGACTAAAATTTTGGGTGATGTTTACAGAAGTAATTCTAATATCAAAATTTCTTCATCTTCGATAAAAATATGTGGGTTTAATTGATAAAACTCGCAAAGCATCTTTTTTATCTCAGATATGACTTGTGAATGACTTAAATGATAATTTTTATAAGTCTTTGCAGATTTATTTTGTCTTAATTTAAAAAAATATTTACCATCTCCTTAGTTAAAAACTTGTTTTAAGAAATTTGGTCACCCTACCTCCTAAGTTTATCTTATAGTTAAGTACTTTTTCCCTCCAAGTGCTTTGTATGGTTCGGGAGTTCGGGTTGGCAAGCAAAAAGTCTTGCCTTTTTATTATAAAAGCCAACTGGTTATCGTTTTGGTTTTTCTCCTTTTTTTGTATTAATTCTTCTGTTTGAAGAGGACAAATTTAATATTAAATCAAAATGTAAGAGCTTTTCCAATCCTTAATCTGAAAATAAAACAAATTTCCGAAAAATACTTTTTATTTGTGAAAATTGAATTTTTATTTGGATGTGGTGTAGTCGTAGGTACTTTCCTCATAAATTTTAGTGTACATAACGTTAGAAATGTCTTGCTTCCGTTTCGTAGATCAAAGTTTGTTTTATTTATTTCTTTTTTTTTCGTCCACTTAAGCAGCTTATGATAATATTCGCAAGGATAATGTTTCGAAAAATAGAATAAAATACTAGAAAAATAAATTCTTAAGAATCTGTAGATAGAGATGCTATGAGGATTCTTTTTATGTGTCGGATAAGTTTTATTTGTGTGCATGTGCGGGTGCTTATGTTTTAAGAGTTTTGTTTTTTTTTTTGAAAAAGGATTAAAAGTGTCTAGCACCTGAGAATGTTCATATGTGAAACTGTCTGGTTCGCCTCCTACCTTTGCTGGCAATAAAGAGCATGAGATCGTGAGAGATTAAAAATTTAATTTGTAAAAAACTATTTGCGAAGAACCTTGAATCCGAATTTACTCGTTTTTCGTCCTTGTTTAAATTGTGCATGTGCATGCGAATAGAAATTCATTAAGTGATGGATTAAGGATTTTGTGTATATTTCGACTGAGGATATGGAGCTATTGCGCTAAATTCATATACACTCAATTCCCATGCCCTTACGACCCAACGATAGCATACATTGGGGAAAGATTTGTAAGTCTTCTTTTTCTTCCTGTTATAGAGGATTGGAAGTTTAAACTAGCACACCTGCTGCTGTTACTGCGATGATGGTTCAACCACAACCACAAAATCCCAGCAAACGTCAACATATCCAGATTTTGTGGTATGAAACATTTTCAGATCCTAAAATGAATGAGATTTCCCAAGGTTTTTTTTTGCAGTTTTTAATTTCCTTTCAATTTTTTGAGGAATGAAGTCATTTTTGTTTCGTGCCTATAAAAGAAGCCTTTACAGAAAAAAAAAAAAAGAATTGAAAAGATTGCAATGAATTTTGCCCTTTAACCAAATGCTGTGAAGTGTTCACGCATATAATGGCTTGTTTAAGTTTTGAAATGGAGCACATTCATAAAAGAAGATTTATTTAATAAAAAAATGAGTTTAGTGTTGAACATTTTTGAATTGAACAACAACAACTTAAGTGTTCTACTACCAAGTAATTTTTTTAGCCAAGTTTATAGCATTTTCACGAGTGCCAACCCGATCATCAGACTTCTTTGTGTGGTGCTGAGTTTTAGTATGTTCTTTTTTATTTTAAAAGCTTTTCCCGTCATAGAGATTGAACTTAAGACATCAACTGTGACTGGGTTTGGTTTCGTTTCATCAAAGATCAGCTTACGAAGAAAATAAAGGCTTTTTAGTGGATTTGAACAAATTAATATTCAGTTATGTTTTTCCTTAAGGTTCTTGTGACCAAAAAACATTTAATGAAAGATGATAGGTCTGTCGGTTTTTTGAAACTATCACAGTGTATATTTAATAAAATCCACGATTGTGTCGCACACACTTGCTCTTATGTTTACTTGAACATAATATGTTAAATTTAAAAAAGTCTATGTACCCAGTACACTGAGAAAAAAATGTATGGGCTCAGTACAGAGATATTTATGTAAAATCTATGTACTGAAGTTTGGATAGGATTGCGAAGAAAGGTCTATTTACTGAGTAAAGTTAACGTGTGCTGGTTAAATTTGATTTAATGTACCAAATGAAACCCACCCTCATTGAGCAGAATTTATGTAGTCAGTCTATAGAAAGGATATAACTTGCATTGAATACAGGCAATATTGACTCAACACAGAGCTATTGACCAGCTACAGTGGCATATGTACTGACTAAATAATTTCAAAAATCCGAGAGCAAGCAACGTGCATTCATTCAATACTTTTGTAGCTACATTTATTCATCACATAAAGTTATGTGTTGAGTACAATGCAACGTGTAACCAGTCTACATTTTATGTGTGAATTTCTTAGACTCGGAAGGTTCCGCATAAATCAATGTACTCATCACACGAGCTATGCGATGAGTCTAATGCATAGGGTTACGTATTGAGTATAAACAACGTGTAAAAAAAAATAAAAATAAATCGGGTGGCACAACGGCTCATGAAGAACCAGGGCCTAGTGACTAACAACTCGCAACCATTCCTGTGTGCGCCTTTTGACAGGAATGGAAGGGACCTACAATTTTATGCCGAATCCGAACGGCTAAACGAGAAGCACTTATTCGTGACAAGTGATACTCTTGGAGGATTTGTCAATTTCTCGCAAGAGGCAGTAGCCCTGAAAAAAAACTTTTTTGTTTTTAGGTGGACGAGGCTGGGAAGCGATCCCAGACCTCCAGCGTGACAGTCGAACGCACTAACCATTACGCTACGGGCTACTACATAAACAACGTGTATTCAGTCTATATTGTATGTAAAAAATTCAAAAAATCGCATTTTATTTCAGATATCCGACACATCTTTATGCGATGGGTGCATAGAATTCTTTATTGAATACATTATGGGAAAAATGTGTGTACTCAGTACAGATTTATCATTAAATAAGTACATAAAGTTATGTCTGCAGAAATCTATGGAATGAGTCAACACATTTATGTGCTTAGTACATACATTTTTCCCTCAGTGTACATTTAGGTGTTTTATCTAAAAAAGAGAAAGTTGAAAATGTATAATATGGTGTTTTGGGAAGGTATTGTTAACAACAATGCAAACCTAATTTAAAGCATGGACATTTTTGTATCAAAAATATTTGCAGTCGTTTTCAAAGAAAAATAAGATTTTTCTGGGGTTTTTTACATTTCTCTAGTTGGTATCGTTATTTTTGGTTCTAGGAACAAGAAAAAAAAATTACTTTAACCAAATTTAAAAAAAAAATTGTGTTTTCAACAAAAAGTAATTGATTTTTTTTTTTAATGTGGGAACTGAAAACCCATAAAAAAACATTTCAAACACTAATAACCGGTTTGGTTTCAAACAAAATAAAACGCATGATTGGATCTTTTTTTTATAATCGCTGTGTGGCAGATTACCATTATTTTTTGAACTAAGAAAAAATTCAATTTCCCCCTAGTGAATCACGCTAACACTCTAAGTCCAAAGTTAGAAGAAAATCGTTTTAGCGGCTAAGGCTGCCGATACAGACAGACATAATTTGCGAGACCTACTTTTTTCGTGTTCTCTATCATCGTAATATAAGGGAAAATTATTATCTGGAGCTCGATTTTTTTACGATTCCAAAACTTGCCCTCTATAGTAAAATAAAAAATAAAACGGGTGGCACAACGGCTCATCAAGAACCAGGGCCTAGTGACTAACAACTCGCAACCATTCCTGTGTGCGCCTTTCAACAGGAATGGAAGGGACCTACAATTTTATGCCGAATCCGAACGGATAGACAAGAAGCACTTATTCGTGACAAGTGATACTCTTGGAGGACTTGTCAATTCCTCGCAAAAGGCAGTAGCCCTGAAAAAAAACTTTTTAGTTTTTAGGTGGACGAGGCTGGGAAGCGATCCCCTCTATAGTATCTATACACTATATCGCAAGTAAAAATTACCCTATAGTGTAGCATGATGATAGGTAGAGGCAGGCCTTTCAAATAAATACTCCTCTAGACATTAGTGGATTTTTTTTTTAAATAATTTTATTGAAAAACTTAATATTATGATCTAAGGCACAAATTTTAAAAATTGTAATGTGTAATTAGTATGTTAGTGCTATTATTTAACATTTCTTGAATGTTCTTAACATTCAGCTGCTCAGGCTGTAGCCGCATGGATAAACAGTCAGAATTGCAAGGCCCTCTTCAGATTCAAGATTTTGGTTTTCGTAACTATGTTATTCTAGACTTTAGGATCTGGGACTATAAGAATCCTCACAAGTGGGGAAAATCTGAAGGAGACATATGATACTAAATGAAAAGAGAAAAAACTTTAAATAAAAAGTCGTTGAAAAAATCAATATTGCAATTTTTATAATAACGAAGCTGAGGCCCACATAGGGTAAAACAATTGATGCTCTTACAAAAGTTGTCCGACTTACTTCAAAAACCAAAAAAAAACTAATAAAAATGCAGTTTGGTTAAAATAAAGTAAAGCCATCTGAAATACCTTTTCCGTACAGCGTTTTTGTTCTGTAAGGACTAAAGCTTTAAATTGGCATAATTTTTTACAACATTCGCAATAAGATAGGTAAACCTATAGTCGCCTCCTTTACTTATAGATGTGTAGATTCAGGTTAAAGGTTCACATTACGTTTGCAAACAAAAATTAAAAAAAAAATATTGTATTCATTTTAAGTGAAATGAAATAGTTTTGAAAATCGAAAATAACTTTGTAAATTCTTTTTGCATCTTTGCAAATAAAGTGTCAATTAAAAATGTATCCTTGAGGCTTTACTTCTCAAAAATGAAGATTATTCACACTGAGAGCTTTATACGAGTATGGTGTTTTTATTGTTAAGTTCTAAACTTAAGCAGTCAACGAGTAAAAATATTATCTCGAGTTAAATTTTTTTTACGAATCCAAAACTTGAACTACAATACCTATATACCACAAGTAAATATCATCAATGGAAATTTTTATATTTTTCATGAAAGTTTGGAAACAAATATGCATGCTGGCGATGTCAACCTTTAAATTATATTTTTTTTTGTGAAAGTACGACGCATGTTTACATTTAAAAAATATTTAATTCACTTAAGCAAACATATTTACAAAATAAGGGTTATTCTGGTTATTTTTTGATGAATTTATTAATTATTAAATTAAATCAACTACCTTTCCCTTGCCAACCAGAATTCAAGCTAATTAAATTCGTCGGTGGTTTCCGGAATCATGTTTTTTACTCACTATGTGTATAAGGCCTATTTTAATATTTCATATTGTTTATATATTTTAATAATCTTTTATTTTACACTTGGTTGTTTTAATACTAAGAAAACCTTGCAATCAATTATTGAGTTTCTGATTTTTAAAAGCTTATCATGATAATTCTTTTTTAATTTTTCGAAACACACTGATTTCCTCGCTTAGATGTCAAAACTGCAGATGCAACAAATCTTACTTACAGGCAATCAATATTTACACCAAGAGCATAAATAAATATTTAAGTCTTTGTGGCGAAAGTGAGTTTTGTAATGATCATTTCTGAAAAAGAAAAATGATTGCTTAAAAAAGCAATTAAATTTTGTTTTTAAACGAAAATGACTTCATTCTGAAAATACAGACCTTGAGCGTGGTGGTGGCGGTGGCCGCACCATATTATTATACCATATATTTCCTTTAAGGATTCTACTCTCAGCTGCTTGAAAAGAAAATACGTACGAATATCCTGTTGTGAAAGTCTTACTTCCCACAAAATGTATATACTCGTACATAGTTTTTCTTTATTTTGTTTCTTGGCACATCAAGAAATAACTTCAGTCGTGCTTGCTTTTCTGTGATGATGTACATTGTGAACGATTTTAATTAAAAATTTAATAACTATACTGCTACTACTGAAGGAAGGAAAAGCATCACTCATCTTCTAAATAATTTCTGTGGAAGGCGACACCATCGACCTATACTGCATTCATCTTTCATATATGGTTTAATGAAGGAATGAAAATATATGGAATAAATTTCATTATGAGATTTACAAATTTTGACGTTCAATGGTTTTCATGAGAATTTAGTTGTAAATTTAATATTTTGTGACGATGTCAACCGTGGATGGTAAGGTTAGGTTAGGTTAGGTTAGGTTAGGTTAGGTTAGAAGGGGTGTGCATAGCCTAAGCTGTTGCCTCACACGGTGGCCTATTGGTCCATTGTGATCCCCTTATAAATGAAATACAGAGATGTTCCCAACTAATGTTCACATAGACTGGTTCGTTTGTGAACCAGCCTGTTTTTTTCTATGAATTTTCTCATATTTGCCATCGAGACCTGCGCTAGATCGTCCAGTTCTCCAACAAACCTGTTTCCGAAGTACCGGAGGCGATTTGTTTGGAGGTTTGGACAATCACACAGCAGGTGCTTAATGGTTTCAATTTCCTCAACATCCTGACAGCTCCTACAGAAGTCGGGTGCGAAAGCGCCTATTCTGGCGGCCATTGTGCCAATGGTGCAATGACCCGTTAGTACACCTATCAAGATTCTTAATTTCTTTTTACTCAGCGATAAAATATATTCAGTTTCCTTTTCATTAATTCTAGGCCATAAACTTCTAGAGATAACGCAATCGTTCCTGGAAACCCAGGAGTTATTGATTTACTCTTTCGTTACTAGGTCAATTTTCCTCGGCATTTTGCCACTGTCTTGGATCTTATAGTCTCACTGGCTAATGTGTGATAGCAGCTTGGCTGTCCACGAAGAATGTGATCTCTGACGAGGTCAGTTTTTTCTTGTGTCCCATTTCTGCCGCTTTTTCAAAAGCGTAAATCTCAGCTTGAAAGACACTACACTCATCTGGGAGTTTAAATGATTCTCTTATATTGAGAGGTTCACAGAACACCCCTGCCCCTGTTCCTTCTTCTATTTTTGACCCATCGGTGTAGAACGGGATACCTGTTCACTGATTAGTGAGTTAGGTTCCCATCCATGCCTTTCGGGAATTAAAATGGAGAAGTGTATTTTAAAATCTATTATGGGTGGTACGTAGTCAGTCGTCATATCAAGTTCGGCCACTGTGTCATACCTTTGCAAGATAGACCCATATCCATAGGTGCTGTGCTTCCAAGAGCTCATTTCTTTAAGTCGAAGTGCACTTTTGGCTGCTGTGCATCTTATGTACTCGTCCAGTGCTGGAAGATTTAGAATAATTTCCAGCCCTGCTTGTGGCGCAGAACTCTGTACCCCGTTATTCCTATACAAGCTAGTCTCTGTACCTTGTTCAGGTTTTTGAGATAGCTAACTTTTTCTATAGCCTTCCACCACACGATTGAACCATAGGTAAGTATGGGAAGAACAATTGCTGTGTACATCCACTGTATGACTTGTGGTTGCATACCCCAACGGGTACCAAAGGTTTTCTTGCATGTGTAGAAAGCACAGAGTGCTCTTTTCATTCTTTCCTCTGTTTTACGTTTCCATGTTAGCTTGGAATCAAGGATTACTCCCAGATATTTAGCTTCTTTGGAAAGTTTCAGTGGAATACCATTAAGCTTGGGAGGGGTAAAATCCTCTAATTTCCTTTTCTTGATGAACAGAACTAGTTCAGTTTTTGTAGGGTTAAACCCCAGACCGTTTTGTGCTGCCCAAGAATATAGTTCGTGGAGAGCAGATTCCATAATATCTTTGATAGTGGTAAGGTACCCGATATCAAAATTTTTATATCGTCTGCATAGGCAACAGTTTTAATGCCCTCATTCCTAAGTCTTGTTAGAATTTTGTTTACAACGAGGGCCCAGAGGAGAGGTGAGATTACGCCTCCCTGTGGTGTGCCTCTTCTAACTGTTTTCTCGACAAAAATATCTCCAAGTTGCGAGTTAATGATTCTGCCATTGAGCATGGTATAAATCCAGTCCACAATGGCAGATTCAACTCAAACTTCTTCCAGGGCAGATTTAATGGACTCCGTTTTTACGTTGTTGAACGCTCCTTCGATGTCCAAAAATGCTGCCAAGGTGTGTTCTTTGTACTCGAGACTTTTCTCAATTTGCAAGACGACCTCGTGCAACGCAGTCTCCACTGACTTACCTTTAAGGTAAGCGTGTTGGAAGTTGCACAGATTGTTTGTGTTGAGAAGGTCCCTAACATGCAGATCAATGATTTTCTCCAACGTCTTGAGGAGGAATGAAGAGAGACTGATCGGCCTGTAATCTTTTGCAGTCGAGTGTGTCGGTCTTCCAGCTTTTGGAATAAAGACCTCTTTTACCTTTCTCTAGTTAGTAGGGACGTATCTTAGTCTAATACAACTTTTGAAGATTACCCTTAGCCATGGGATGATTATCTGTAGAGCATGTTGAAGAAATGCTGGTATAATCTCATCTGGTCCAGCTGATTTATAGGGTTTGAATGAGTTTATTGCTCACATAATCTTCTGCTGTTAACCTGTTCCCATTCTGGTGCTGTTTGAATAAAATCTAAGAATCTGGTTATGTATAATGTATCCTTGCATGTATCCTTTTTGGCCCTTCTTAACTCTTTGGTGTATGAGTTAAGTGCGGCTCTGTATGAGTTCCAGTCTTCCTCATCTTTGCTCATTCTGGCTTTATTGAAAAGTTTTCTGACCCCTGTTCTTCGTTTCTTAAGTTCACTGCTCCACCATGGTGGGTTAGTGGGTTTAGTATAACGAGATATGGGGCAGTGTTTTTCGAAGGCCGTTTTCATTTTCCTAGTAAGGTTTTGAACAGAATTGTCAATGGTTGAGGTTGTCGAATGCGTTTCTACCTCTGGTGGATCGATACCTTCGTTCAACCATTTTGTATACTCTGTCCAATTTGTTCTAGTTGGGTTTCTAAAAGGCTTTATGTCTTTTTGGTTTTTATCTAAGGTGAAGAGTATCCTTAAGTGATCCGAGAAGTATTCGTCAGGAGAGACTCTACAATTGCCTACAGAAATTTGATCAGTATTGAGGTCTAGAATTTCTTCCCTGTTTTTGGTCCGAAATGTAGGGTGATTACCTCTATTACATAACGAAAGGTTGGAACAAAGAAAATATTCAAAAATTAACTTACCTCTTTTGTTGATATATTTGCCACCCCATTGTGTGTGGTGGGCATTTGCATCGCATCCCTACACCAAATGTATCCCTTTTGCTGTGGTGTAATTTTAGATTTCAGATTTTGGGCGGAGTTAATGGTTTCAGAAGCAGTCAATGTCAACTGACGTTCAAAGTTCTTCACCAACTTTTTATGTTTCTTCAAAAGGGCCTTGTCTCTCGAGCTGAGAGTAGTTGGGTCCTTTTTCTCCGTAGCACTCACGAATCGTTTAGAGTGCGTTGCCTCGAAGCTTTGAGGGGTGCAGTAGACTTCTGCATGGTCTCTTCATGACTCGAGTCTTCCAGTAACTCGTCCTCGGTTTGACTTCCTATAGAGGGAGGTACGTCCAAGGTCTCCCTACCATCGATAGCCAGGCTATCTAGAGCAGGAAGAAGAGCTGCTGCAAGGTTGAGTGTGTTTTCTTGTCGCTTTAACTTGGGTTTTCTTGTTTTGGTCACTGGCGACTTAGCTCCTTGCGAAGCCAAGCCCTCGCCGACAGCCAGCCGTGACTTCTGCGGACACTTGAGTGGATATCCACGCTCGAATTTTATTTATTTTCAAGCTTTTTTCCATGTTTTATTGTTGGATAACATCCCTGTTGGTTTTTCTTAGTTGCATGACCCTGCAGCTGGATTTCTGAAGGGTCAAGCGTAAGCCCCCTCGCCACCGTCAAGGCGAAACCCGTGAGAGGGATCGTGGATGGAGAAATGGAACTAGCACAGCATGATAAAGCAAAAATTTACTTTATTCTAACACCAGATGCATCAGATGAATTCAAATATAACTTCTAGGTTCTATCCTTCATTAGTTGTGAATTTTAGCAATTCAAGTGAAGTTTAAAAACTTAATATACATACCATGTTAGCAAGCATTGAATTTTGAAAGAATATTAATGGCAAAAATTGACAGTATCAAATCACTGAAAACCAAATCGACCAAAAGCAACAAAAAAGAAAAATTTTAAATCGCCCAAAAAAGTACATCGATACATAGGTGATTTGTCGATTTTGTATATGTATTTGGGTGGTTTGACATTATGTAAACTAGCTGTGCAGCGGTTTGCTTTATCACCAGGCTTTTTCAGCTAAAACTCAGCGATGATAATTAAATACAGACATACATTTCTCTTTTCATGTGATAAATTTTTGTTTCCATAAAACCAGAATAGTTAGAATGATCTTTATCACTGAAAAAGACTTTTCAAGAAAATGTTGCAATTCAGCTGAGTGATTTCGGAAAGATGATAAAAATTGTTGAATAATAAAAATAAATAAGAAATATAACAAAATAAAAAAGTGCGTATACGCCGTAGTGTACCACTTTTTTAATAGAGAACAAACCTACGGCATAATTTTATTGTTCGACTTAACATGGAGTATATGCAAGTAGGCATGAGTATGGTGAAAAAATAGCTTATATTTTCTATTTATTTGATTAAATGATGGTCATTGAGGGTTTAAGCATGTTAATGTTCGATCTATAACCCTTATTAGTAAAAATCTAAGATAACTTGTATGTCAACTAATTAAAAACTCAAAATTTATGTGCATGTGTTTTTGAATTTGTTTGTCTCACCTTCCCCAGGTGCTTATTTCGTCCTGAATTTCGTAGACAAACGGAAAACAAACTAATACAAAAAAAATATTCTATTCTTTTGAATATCTTCAAAGTTTTTTTCTTGGTTTCTTGGATCTTAATAAGATTGTTCTAGTATTTTTCAAGTTCGTTAACAAAGTTTATATCTGAGGTAGGGAGCTATATTGATGTGGAATTTGTTCCCTTTTCTTTTAACTGGAACCTCTTGGGGTTTGCTGATGTACTTGTCGTCCCCCTTATCCACGCCCTATATTTATGTGAATAAATTTCACTTTGAAAAAAACTATCTATAACAAAAGCATTTCTACAAACATTTAACAATATTCTTTTCTTCTTTTTTCAGGTATGTTCATAAAAATACAAATCAACACAAAGACATTTCACTTGTAAGTTCTGTTTTTACACACAAAAAAATACTAATAGTGTAAGTAAATTTATTTATTATTACATGTTTTGCGAAAAACATTGTATTATTTCTGGGTAATGATATGGGGGGGGGGCAATTTTCAAGAAAACAACAGTTACTTAGAAATTCATGTTCTTTCATTTAATTTTTAAATCAATTTATTTTAGTTTTAACTTATGAAATAATAATTAGTTTTCCAAACTGAAAAATTTGAAAATAAAATAACTATGCAATTTATTGTTTCAAATTGATTTCTTTAATTGTTTTGGATTTAAATATATGTTTGACTTAAAATTAATAAAAATTTTCGGGAAAAAAATAGTTTGTAAAACAAATTTTCAATAAAAAATCGAGATTTATTTAAGGATCGCATTTCGCATCGAATTATATTTTGTTATTTTATACTACGACCTTTCTTCGACCAATTAAAATTGTTTTTACAAAAGTCAAACATAGCCGTGCTTTATTTCTCCTATTGCCTTAGTTTATTAGTCGGGTCGTTCCTTAAAATGGAATACGTGTTCCTATTTGCCATCATTTCTCTCATTTTATTTATATAATCTTATTTTGCTAATTGTACACAGTGACATTACCTTTGTCTGCAGGAACAATATAAATTTCGGGATGTCACCTCAAAAATGTATCAAATAAAATTTTGTAATATGACCGTGGTGTGTTCTCTAAATTCTTTTGTTTTTATAAGTTCCTCTCCATCTGCTATCAGTTTAAATATTTGAAAATATGCTTTGTTAATCGGTAAAGAAAATTTTTGACCAAACGATTATATGTCTTCGGGAAATTCTATTATACTCTGTTCAACAAAAATTGTTAGTACAGGGCTTTTGGGCGAGCTTTTTTCAAAACAGTGGCGCCTGTGTATACTCTCACGACAATGTATTGAGAAAACTGCCAATAAAAAAGATCCTAACCCACTGAACAACGTACAGGAATTGTTGTTGTAATGCCCTGCAAAATATCGTACACTCCAGCGTGACCGTCCTCATTGTATGCATAAAACACACTGATCATATAATCGTTTCTACTCTGGCACTGGCTGTGTGAGCTAAAAAAATGTATATTCCAACAGAGTTACCTTACCCATTGAAAGCAATACAAAAGAGCTTTTTCAGTGGTTTTTATAATATATCTTTCTGTTTTCAAGCTTTTGAGAACAGAATTAATTAAGGTGAGATATAATGCAAAGTACGGAAACCCTGTGAGAGCTTTTACTTGAAATAGGTATATGCAAGCCAATGCGATCAGACAGAGATACAAACGTCCTATCTTCACTGTACTGACAATTTTTGTTAAACAGAGTATAGAGTTTTGACAACAAACCATTTTTCTTGGGAATGCATTCTCATTTCATTCTTAAGCACTCCATACACAGTTCCATTTGTCTTTGAATTTAATGTCATGGTCATCAAATCAACTCGTGTGTGGGCTTGAATTTGAGTTGGAAGAAAATCAAAAGATTTTGAATTTTTTCAAGTTGATGTGAATGTTTTCAACTTAGTTGAGGTGTGTGTAGGCAAGTCGTTTGATTTACTGTCAAGCCATCTCTTTCTTACCAAGAAATAAGAGTGAGATAAAAAAAAAACAGAGACGTGAATAATCTCAATTAATTTTCAATTTTTTTTTTCATTGGATTTCTTTTTTATCCATTAGCCATTCTTTCATCCAAACTCTTTTTCTTTTTATTTGTGCTTGTTCATCGTCATTTAGGCACTCTGCAAAAATAATTAATGGCACTACTTTTCTTTTTTTCACACATCTTGATTCGATTAAATATAATTCTTAGGAGAAAAAATGATGTTTTGACAGTTGAAGCAGAAGTATTTCAACTAAGTTTTTGTAGTGTGTGGCGAAGCATCAATTTAGTTGACAACTGAGTTGAAAATAAAATTGGATCTTGTATGGAATGCTTAAAGATTAAATTTTAAGTTTTCTTTTTTTTTTTTTTGAAAATTTTGAACTGTCATTGTTCTTATTTTGGGTTAGTTCTTGCGTTCTAAAGAAATTAATATCTTTACCTACTTCTAACCTATTTACTATTTTATTTTTATAAAAATCTATATTCCGTTTTTCTGTTTTTTTATCTGACATTGCCTCAATGATATTGTAGTCCAGGCGAATTAGATTTTGGCATCGATGTAACATTTTAGTATCTAAGATTTTTGTGGGACTCGATCAGAAATAATATAGACAAAGAGAATTTGAGGTTGCTCCCGCTCAAAAAGGTGTGCTATTTGCACGAAAAATCAAAACGCGCAAAAAGTGCATTATTAACTCCCTGTTTTTTGTTATTTTCCTATATAACTTTGAAAATATGCATCTTAGAAAAAAAAAACACAGAGACAAAATTTATTTGTTATAAAATTCGCCACAAGATGAGATTTATATAAAACTTTTTGGTGTTATGTTTTTGTTGCTATACAGCGTTGAAGTCCGAAAAAATCTGTAAAAAAGGGAGTAGTTTTGGTGCCCTTAACTGACAGATAAAAAAATGGTCCAATTCTACTATAAATGTCGACGAAGTACTCTATGGAATTACAAAATCGAAACCCGATTCAAATTGGTCTGATAAGTTCGGCATGAGAGATAATGTTAATTAAGAGCACCGCGAAATTTTTGCGTCAATGCAGTAGTCAAAGTTAGACATTTAAGTTGGTGCTTATTTTTGTACACGTACTTGGAACCAACTTTTAAGTATCGTAAAGTATCGTTATTATATTTTTTTTACGACTTTGGTAGTTTTTTTAAAAGAACAAAATTTTTATGAAAAAATGCTTTTTTAAATAAATTAAAATAATTATTTTATTAAAAAGAAGCATTTTTCATACGATTTGTGTTCTTTTAAAATCTGAAAAAATAAAATAAAATATTATAACGATATTTTACTATATTTAAGGGTTTAAAGAAAAAGTTGATTGTCTAGCTACCTATATCAAAATGCACACAAATTATAAAGTGCAGTCCTTACAAAACCTCAATGGCTTTAATATACAATTATTTTCGTTACAATTGCTTTGTGGGAAGACACAGACATACTCACTGTATACATATCTAATGATTGATGTTTGCATCATATATATATTTTCACATTTGTATGCCAAACCGACAATCCTCTCGCTTAATTAACCTTAAAATCAAATATAAATTAACAAACTTACCACAAAAATGAAACTGTTTTACATACACTATATATTTATGTACCTATTTACACTAGATTGCGGTCAATACAAATTGATACAAATCAAAATAACTTAACTTATACTATTTGTACATGTGTTAAATTTTGAAAACCACATAGTGAAATTCCCAAAGAATCTATTTAATTAATTCATAAAATACCTACGTATTTTCAAACCAATTGTTTTTTTATTATAAAATAAATAATAATAAATAAATAAAATAAAATAAAATAAAATGAAATAAAATAAAGGAGAATGGGCATTTTGGTCTACCTATTGCCCACAAATGATATATATATATATATCGTTGGAAAGCTTAGACCTAGACATATTTTTTTTTGTATAGACACAAAGCTGAACACCATGGGGTTTAGGCATTATATAGCAACAAAGATTGCAATTAGAGCAAAAATGAAGTACAATAGTGTTCCATTGAAATGACATTATTTGTCACTTTCGATGAACTGAATTGATCCAAAAACAAAGGAAATTTTAAACCAATGGCCAGTGACGTCTTTAGGCATGGGCCCAATGGACCCGGGCCCAGGGCCCCGCAGTCTTAGGGGCCTCCTAAGCCATCGCTTTTCAAACAATTTGGAAAGTGAACGATAAGGTTAATTTTAACTTGTAAAACATTTGTTTACGAACCACCATTTATATTATGCTACAATAGTTCACATGTGATTGTACCGCTATAACTATAATAGTTAATTATTTGTTTTTTTTTTCGTTTAAAATCTTTAAGGTTTAAACTCTAAGGAACTGGAAAATGGATGTGAAGAATTTGCTAAGACTTATCACAAAGACATACAGTGGTGTCGATATAATTAAGAACGATATTTTTTATAAAATATAAAAATGCATAACTTTTCTTTGCGAAATCTGTTCGGAATATATTTTGGATCCAATCATTGTTTGTTCTGAGGACTACTCACTTTTTAGGTCAGAAAGTAAATTCGATGTTAGAAGTCCTTAAAACAAGAAATTGGATCCAAAATACACTCTCCAAACGGTAAATAGTACAGGATAAACCTTATTTTAATTTGGGGTGTGCTCACTTGGTATAGTATGGCCAATCAGTAAGATAAAAATGCTCGAACTGACCAGAAAGTTTATAAAGACATCGGCTAAAATATTAAAGAGTCTTATTCATTGGCAATCATGCCCATACCATTTGTTTTTAAGCACGATAATGATCCAAAATATCCACCACGGATTGTTAAACAGTATTGTTTGCGTATACAGGAAATAAGTTTTTAGATTGGATCGTTAAAAGTACGGGTCTTAATTCTATCGAGAACTTGTGGGAAGACATCAAGGGATGGTAAGAGTTCAAAAGATTTTTTATGTTATGACAACCATTTGTTCCTGTTCTTAATTATGTCACCACATGAAATTAGAGTTATATTAATGATTATTTGTTTCTACCAATATTCCTTTGCTAATATTTTGCAAACATTATTCAAAGTGTACCTTAGTTCATGGACTATTAATAAAACCACTTCTTAACCTCAACAGATTTCCCAAACAAAAGTTATGGGCTTAAACATTTTTATAAAAATATCGTTCTTGATTATGTCGCCACCACTGTAAGTGCAGAGGAACTTAAGATGGAATGCCTGTATTTAGTAGAGTATTTAAAAAATATTACTATTACAGAAGTATACAATCTTATAATGGTTGTAGATAAAATTAAAAACCCTGTTCTAAATGTTGAAACAGCGTGTAGAATCTTTCTATCAATGATGGTATCAAACTGGAGTTGAGAACGTTCCTTTTCTAAATTAAGAGGATACAAATTCAACTTAGAAGTAAAATACTTCAAGAGAGACTAAATAGCTTGTTGGTTATGTTAATTGAAAGTTATGAAATTCAAGATACAGACTTCGATGAAATAATTCAAGATTTTGCAAATGAAAAGCCAGAAAAGTATCTCTTATATAAAAATTGTACCAGAGCGTTTATTTACCAATTCTATTCTTTTAAAGTTTACTTTAATTTTGTTTTAATTTCAATTTTCTATTAATAAAATTATTTTCTCACTTAACTCATATACATGGAGAATTGAATCAGACTTGAACTCGGATTCAATTCCGTGTACGTGGATCGTTTTCAAACAGGATTTCTAGATCCGATTCAACTTTGCGAGCTGTATCGAATCGATAACTACAAGTAGGCCTGGATTGAAAAATTAAAGAATCGAGTTTTAAGTGTGTGTGTATTTTAATTTGCCTTGTTTTGAATTTTTGAATTCTTTAAAACATGAACAATAATTATCTCGTAGTCTGAGTAAGTAAAAACTTAAGGGTCAATTCAAGTGGACTTCGATACTATTTCAATTCGATCCAGTGAGGTCGTATATACCTAGAACGAAATCCCAATTCGATCGTCGAATCCTCTTGTGGAAATGGAGTAACTGTTTGCTATAATTAATTGTTTAGTTTTCGACTATATAAAGAGTCCTAGGAATAAATTTTAATTATTAAATTCGGAGCAACGGTGAAAGACACTCTAAGGAGTTATCTAGGAGGTCTTTTTCATTTTGTCCGATTGTAAAATCTGTATATTAAGGAACGATTTTGTAGTAACTTTGGTCTTCCTTAACATTCAAATAGCACTTTTGTCAATTTGTATTTTTTTTTTTTTTGTAAAATTTCGTTACTATTCAATTGTTGAATTAAATATTGTAACTACAACTACGAACAAACCTTTTTGTTTAAAAAATACATAAGAGAAGAAGAGAATCATGCTCTACAAAATTGATTTTAGGTATTCCTACTTCTTGTATATTTATAGTATTCTTTTAATATAACTTGTGTACAACTGTTTTTGAATATGTTTACTTACTTTACTTTTGATGGCGCTCACAGCCCAGGATGGGCTTCGGTCTCAACTAACAAGCCCCTCCAGCCAGCTATGTCCCTAGCTAGCCGCTTCCAGTTGCGCACACCGAGTGCTTTGATGTCGTCATTCACTTGATTGCGCCACCTGTTACGGGTTCTTCCTCTGCTGCGTACCCCATCGGGGTTGGATTCGAAGACTCGTCGGGCAGGTGCCTTGCTGTCCATACGCTCCACATGCCCCAGCCATCTCAGCCGCTGTATTTTCAGCTTTTTGACCAGGTCAACGTTGCTGTATAACCCGTATAGCTCGTCGTTGAATCTTCTCCTCCATACTCCTTCGATACACACCGGACCGAAAATCACACGAAGAATATTCCTCTCAAAGCACCCTAGCAGATTTTTATCCGAATCTTTCAGTGTCCATGCTACTGACCCATAAAGCAGTACCGGGATGATAAGGGTCTCCTTGGTTCTCTGAGAGAGGGCCTTATTACTTAAATGCCTTCTTAGACCGAAGAAACAGCGGTTGGCAAGAGTAATTCTTCGCTTGATCTCTGCACTGATGTCGTTCTGCGATGTAATAGTGGAGCCCAGATAGACAAAGTCCTTGACAAATTCGAAGTTATATCTGTCCATCGTGATATTTTGCCCGAGTCGACGATGTTGAGATTCCTCTCTCGATGACAGCATATACTTCGTCTTGTCCTCATTAACCGCCAATCCCATTCTAGCCGCCTCCCATTCAATGCTCGCAAATGCCCCTGCCACAGCTCGCTTCGTTCTGCCGACAATGTCTATGTCATCCGCATATGCAAGCAATTGAACGGACTTTTAATAGATTGTACCGCTGGTGTTCACATGTGCGTTGCGTACAATGGCTTCAAGAACGATGTTGAATATGTTGCATGATAACGCGTCGCCTTGCCTCAATCCTTTCTCAACATCAAAGGAATCGGTGGTGTTCTTACCAATTTTGACGGAGCAGCGGGATTTCTCCATCGTCATCCTGCACAGGCGGACGAGTTTGGCAGGGATGCCGAGACTCGACATGGCTCTGTATAATTCGTCCCTTTTCACGATATCATACGCGACTTTAAAATCGATAAAAAGGTGGTGTGTATCGATGTGGAATTCCCGGGATTTTTCTAAATTCTGTCGGAGTGTGAACATTTGATCGACGGTTGACTTGCCTGGCCTAAATATGTTTGCACTTCTCAATTTTTGTGAGGACAATGGAGTTATTGAAGCAGAATATTTGGGTATATGATTTTTTGCTCTAAACAAATTTCATACAGCAACTTATAATTTCATTTTTGTCAGCTAAAATTTAACAAAAAGTTCTAATAAGTAATGACTGATAATAAACTTTAAATTTTATAATACATTTTCTACAAAAGGCCCCCATTTCGTAGAGAGCCCTCTTAAGCCAAGAATTTTAAATATTTACCTGAACTAACTGAGAACAGAAATAAACTTCATTCAAGTGACACGGATTGTAAAATATTTTTCTTTCTCCCAAAAATCCCCAACACAAATAATTTCAAACAAATAAACAAATTAAAAGTTCCGTGCTTCTCTTAACTAAAAAATCCTTCAACTCAAAATTTGAATAACAAAAAACAAGAGTGATGTTAAAACAAAAAAAAGTTTTTAAAACTTTTCTAGTTCTCACGCATAAGGACAAAAAATATTTAAAGTGTGGTGAACATTATGAAAGTCATTTAGCTGCGGAGTACGTCAGACTTTCATGCCAAAAACAAACTATGATCCTATTATATAGGTACATCAAACAAAACCACATGTGCTGCACTGTTGTGCTGTTGCTTCTGTGCATCATGTGTGTGCTGTGTCTGTGTGGCATGTGCAAAAACAGGAAAATTATATTTTTCTCTGGCCTGGCAGTAAAGTATGAGTAATTCACACAACAGGTGAATACAAAATAGCGAAGCATTATATAACCACAGCCAGGGACTTCAGGACATAGCACATATAACCTAAGTATAGAAAGAGTATCCTTACTGTTTCTGCAATTTCAAGCGCATGAACTATATCATCAATAGCATCATATAACAACCCTAGCATCACCCGCATTCACTTGCCATCCAACGAAAAGGCAAACAAAAATCTTTATTTCTTTTGTTTGTCTGTACAAGAAAAAAACCCCTTCTATCCTCCAATGTTTTGCGGTATAGAACTTTATCCTTATTTATATGAAAACGATGAACAACCAGCAGGGATATATCCTATACGACTCGTATAAATTTTTACCTTATAATCAAAAGTTTGATAATCACTTTGAAGTAAGCAATGGACGGTGATGGTAAGGCTATGAGGATGGGGGAAATGCCATACATTATTATTTAAGTTTTAACTTTGCAACACAGACCATCAGTCGCGGATTCAATTCAGAGTGAATACAATGGGAGTATATTTTCCCAGTGACTCAGATATAGAATTAGAATTTAAATTTTAAATAGAAAATAAAAATTAGTTTACCATGTTTTTCAACAGAATAGCTCCACATAGATTTTTAATTCCAAACTCTATAGTCCTTATGCAGAATGTCCTGAAAATTCGTGAATGTGAATTTTAAATTCTTATGAAAATTCTTGTTGGAGTTAAAATGAAATAAATGCACGACTGGATTGCACTACTTGCTCTTTCTTGCAGCTAACAACTTAAAGACATTGACGGTGAAGCATGCAAATGGTTCCATAATAATAAAAAAATAACAATCTTGAAATTTTTTGATTTAATAAAAAAAAATGTGACAAAAAGTTGAGAATTAAACAAAATGATTTTTTCTTTGATTTAATATTTTCGTTAAACAAATTATTATTCTAACAAATTTTAAATGCAATTTTTGTTGATTAACATAAAAGTACCGACAAAATTATGACATAATCAAACAAGCCAATAACGAGATATTCGTGAATATCCTAAATCAAGTTTTAAAAAAGTCAATTTGCTCAAAAAACCCCATGGCTTTATTTCCGTTATTCGAATTTTGTTGGCAAAAACGTAGTACACAGTATTATTGAAACCTGTTTCAGAGATTACATATGCGAAGTTTTATCAAAATCTATAGAGCCGTTTTTGAGAAAACTTTATAAAAAAAAAAGTTTGTTGTATATCAGTTACCCGTTCTAGTTTCTTGTTGAGCTAAAACCAAAATTTGAATATTTCCTTTTAGTCCAGTGCAATTATAATCTACCCAGCAGTTTGTGCCACCCCCAATTTTTTTTTTTTTATTCGATAGATATTCGATAGTTGATCGAATATGATAAATCTGTTTTCGCATTCGTAACATTTACCGTTTTACCGCCATTTTGGATTTTACTGTTTACTAAATATCTCGGTATTATCATATTAGTCCTACAAAAAAAAATTGTATGTCATAAAATTTTATTTTATGTGTTAAACATTTTTTCGTTATTGATAATATTTAAAAAGTTACAGGCAAGCAAAAAACTAAATTTAGTATTTTCCTAAATTTAGGCCATTTTCAATCAAAAATTTGAAAAACTTTCTACTACAAGTTTGTTGGGCTCAAAATTTCGAACAGTTTTGTTGTACAACTTTTTTCTGTATTTCAATAAATAAAAAAGTTCTGAATATTTTTCTAATAAAAAAAAATGTTTTATACCAGAACTCAATTTTTTAAATCTTAGATCTTGGCTGAAAATCTTTTTCTTTTTTTTTTAAACCGGTTTTAAGATTAAAATATTTGGACAGCTGTCACCTTTTCACATTTGACAAGTAAAAACTATTACTGAAAATGGAACTATGCACGCTTTAACAATGCATTGAAATAGTTAAAATTCACTGCAAAAATGGTAAACATTTTGCAGTCACAGTTCGCAAAACTAGAACACCTTCGGGTTGTTCGTGATGCACTTTCTCGGCCGACAATATTAATACTGATGGACAAATTTGAACTGTTGGGACAAGTTAGTGATGTGAAGAATCGAAACCGAAAAGAACAACTGAAAATATTGCTGCTGTAGGCTGTAGCCCGTAGAGTTGACGAAAACCCAGGTATGTCGATTCCTTGTCGATCTTTGGAACTAGGCACTCCACAAACAACATTACACCGTATTTTGCATAAAGACTTAGGTCTAAAGGCTTTTAAAGTTCAGTTAACATAAGAAGTCAAGCCGCTCGATCACCAGCAACTTCATATATTTGCTCATGGGTCCTTGAAATGCTTCAACATGATCCGGATTTTCATTAAAAAATCATCTTCAGTGATAAGGCCCGTTTTCACCTCGGAGGCTACGTTAATAAGCAGAATTGTCGCATTTGGGGCTCGGAAAATCCAAGAATGATTGTTGAAAAGCCTCTCCTTCCTCCAGGTGTCACCGTTTGATGCGATTTTTTTGCTGGCGATGGCGGGCGGTGTGATTGGGCCTTATACTTATTCGAAAATGAGGCTGCTGCAACTGGCGAATGGATTGCGCTACCGAGCTATGATTAATGATTTTTTATGGCCGGGTTTGGAAGATATTGATGTGAACGACGTTTATTTTCAACAAGGCGGCGCTATGTGTCACACAAGCAACGAAACAATAGCAATTTTGCAAGAAAAGTTTCTTGACCGTGTTATTTCTCGAAGAGGTGAACACAATCAGCGTTACCACTTTCGGAAAAAAAGTCGAAGTAGATTTGAAGAAAAAAGTGAAGTAGATGAGAAAAATCGTAGTAGATTTCAAAAAGAAGTTTCATTTTACATAAATCCATATACAAATATTGACATCTGCTTTGTTAAATTACTCTTTTGTTACTATTGTGGTAGAAGTTAATTTTTTTAATGTAAATTCTGGGATCCCATACTTACTAGACTGAAATAAGAGAAAAAAGAAGTAGATTTGGCCTATTTTGGTAAGATTGAAGTAGGATGAAGCATTGATTTTTAAAAAGAAGTAGATTTCAATATATTGGCGATGGTGCGAAGTAGGAAGTAGTTTTAAAAATTAATTTGAAAAAAAGAAGTAGATCTAGTTCAATTGAAGGAAAGTGGTACCACTGATCACAATTGGCCACCGAGATCTTGTGATTTAACACCTTTAGACTATTTTCTTTGGGACCACGTGAAAGATTAGATCTATGCCAATTGCCAATGCTCCACAATCGATTCAAAACCTTAAAGATGGAATTCGTGAAGGTTTCGATGACATACAGCAAGTGTGCGATTTGGTCATAGAAAATTTCATGAAAAAGATATAGTTTTCCATTCTTACCTTCCTCTTTACAATGAAATACACATCCATTGATTTCTCTTAAAAAAAATACTCGTTTTTTTTTTTAATATCAACCCTCTTACTGGAAAACCCTCCACTACATTTTAACGTACAGGCAAACAGACCGACGGATGTCTTGTCGGAAATCCCTTTTCTTGGACTTCTATATCATCGAGATAATATTGCTGATTATAATCTCGAATTTTCATGCATACTGTGTTTATCATCGAAAGGAGTCAAAACGCTAGCGCCACCGTGTATAATACTACGTATCGGTCATTTGTAAAGGAAGATCGAGTTGAAATAAGTTCGAACGACTCGACTCCACTCGGGGACCGGCGCGGCGCGGCATTGTTTTGATAGACAATGAAAAAAAAAAAACTGAATTAAAATTCTTATCTTGTCTTATCTTATTTTTGGAAAAATTAAGGTTAATAATGTTTTTAAGTGAGCTCCCATTTTAAGTTTTATTTTACGTTCTTAAATGAATATTATAAGCGAATATATCTGATTTTTAAGTGCTTCAAAATCTTAGCCCTACTTATCATTATCAGTTATCACTTACACAGCGTCTCTCCATTTTCCTTTGGTCAGATTCAGATTAAAAAAAATTTAATGAATAAAAGTTCTTTTATGAAAATTAAGCTTCCCTGAAGTCTTCTCTTTAATAATTTGTTGCTCCGTATCGTAAATCCCTCAATTGAAACCATATTCATTCTGAGAGAAGAAAATAAACTCCTTGCAAAACATCATCAAGTTCTTTGTTTGAGTTTAAAGGTTTCGAGATTGTTTAACGAAGGATTTTAGCTCGTGCGTCTTGCTGGCGGCAGTTATATATAATTAATTTGAAAGACGCGTTGGGTATTTTGTTTAGCTTCTAGTGATATTATATCCTTTTGAAGTGAAAGAGACTCGCAGTTGTGTGGGGGGAACTTTATTGTGTAGGTAACTAACTCAATCCCTTGATAGAAATAGAAACTGATTTAATTAAAAAAAAAAACAATTGAGTGCTTTGTGGATCAATCATTGTGGAGTGATTTTAGGTTTAGGCATTTTGTAATTATGTATACATATAATTAGGAAATAATAGGCACGGTTATGAACTTACAAAGAGGTTCTTGCATCGAGAAGAAAATTTAACACAGAAATTAGACGTTTCATTTCGTAAATAACACCGCCAAAAAACAATCTGATAAATTGATTGATTTAACACCTTAATGATTTCACAAAACCGAGAATCAAATTTTACATCACGTTAAAAAAAAAAAAAAAAAATTGTATTAATTTCAATTAAACAAAACAAATTAATTAAATTGATTTTAAACTTTTGACTCACTTTGAATGCATTTCGAAATAACTTCATTCCATCATTAGCAAACACGACTATATCCAAAGTTAGTCATCGACGATGCAATTCCTCTTGTTATTCGGGTAAGGAACAGTACAAATACAACAAAATCTTTAACGCTCTTATTTTTTGTAAACAATAGACAAAATGGTCAAACGCGATTGAAGAGGCATGGAACAACGTTGCCGTTGTCTTGATTTAAAAGATCTGGATATAGAAGCTTTCAAATCCGTCAAGTTGTGCTTCATTTGTCACTGTTTTAATTAAACGAACAGTGTCTTTTTGATTTATATTATGATTTCGTTTAACACATGTTATGCTACAGCGGAGCAAAGAGGTTTCTTTAAACGGATGGATGTGATGGATATGATCGTCATATTTTTTTTCTATGCTCCGTTTAGTTTGACCGATGTACTCGCGTTCACAAACATTGCATTTTATTGCATAAATTCCCGACTTTTTCAAACTGAGGGTTTTATCTTTTGTGGAACAAAGTAAATTACATAATTTGTTGTTGTTTTTATAAAGTATATCTTAACTATAGTATAAATTCAAGAAGGACTGCAACGACTGTAAACACAAACTTGCATTCGAACCTTAAATGTTCTAAAATTAGTGATGTATGTTATTGGTTCAATAATATTATCATGATAAGAGAAAATGTTTGCATTATTTGAAAAATCTGCCAAAAAAAAAATTACATATTAGCATTTTTGGAAAGAGAAGCTCAAACTCGAACAAAAAAATGTGCACGACTGGATCGCACAAACTTGCTTTCGTTGAAACTTTAACGTTGCTAGAAATCGATGAGGTACATACATATTTATCGGTTCCATAATATTATGATATCATTAAAAAAAAATTTTAAAACAAGTTATTACTACAAATTTTTTATTTTAATGGCTAAAAAAATTAAAGCTCAAAATAAAGTTGTCATCTGATTTGTTTGATAAATATGAATTTATGAAAACAAAATCAAAAATCGTTGGAGCGGTTTTCTTAAAAAATAATTTTTGAAGTGAAACTTCTTTGCGCGCGATGAGAATAAAATTTCACGTTTGACTTTTTGTGAAACGAAAAAAATGTAACACCACATGTGCAACGCTGAGATCATTGATTAGGTAAGTGGTGGGAGGTAGAGTAAAAGTAAAAATTTTCATTGATAGGCTAGTATATTGTATAGTGCAATAAGTTTGGATTTTTTGATAATCTATATTAAAGACTGCACACATGGGAGCGACCAACGACCGACGAATGAATGAACAAATGGGATTTAAAACATTAATAAGCCTAAACTCCAAGTATGCAGGACTAAGTACCAGCCTGATTTCGGTGGATCTTTTTTAGTTTTCAGATGATTAAAATGTGTGGCTTCCCGGAGAATCTGATAAAAAGCATTTTTGGTGGCTTAAACTACGGTTTTACGGTTTTGCTGTTTTGATTTTTTTGTTGAATTAGTTTTTTCAATGTTTTCCCTATATCGAAGGAAGATGCATACTTAGTCCAATGTTTTGACCTTCACAGCGACTGCTATGACCATCGTCCTGATAGTCTCGAAATTGAGCATTTTTCTCTTCGGTTAGAACACTACCTTTTGCCAAAATTGTTAAATTCATTATTATTTGATTTTGTGTATACTGTTTTAAACGATTTTATGAGCTACAAGGTTGTTTTTCAATGTGTATTTAAACGAATGACACAAAAAATAAGGTCGATTTAGTGACTAAAATTGTTCAAAGAGCCATAAGACTAACAATTTTTTTAGTAGGATTCAAAATTATTCTTGGATCTTATACCCCATATTACATTTAATTAATTATAAAATTAGGTTTGTCATAATTATAAAAGGTTATAGAGAAATCGTTAAAAGTCTATTGAACAAAATCTGTATTTAAACGAGTGAATTGGAGTGTATGTAAATTGTCCGCTAAAAAATTGGATTATATATGGTTGTAAATTAAATAAAACCAAATTGTCATGTACAAATTTTTGATTTTGCAGATATTTTGAGTGTAGGAATTTTTGGAAATAGTCGGAAACCCTACTTCCGTAAACTGATTTATATCTTTTAAACGTTCACCTTTTTTACTTTAAATGTTCACCATTATTATTTAATTTTCAAGTTTACAACCTCAATCCATCGATCATTTTGATTTAGAACACATTACTAAGCTTAATATCCCTGTACAAATCGAGATTTTTAGATCTCCAAAGAAGTTTCACTTCTGTCACGCTCTTTTTTTTATATATAAAGTTTGTTGCACATTTTCAAAAATATTATCTGGTAGCTATGCAAACAGTTAATTTTTAATAAAATACAATTTCAGACAAAATAAAAAGAAAATTCATTATCCCGTTTTCAAGATATTGAATTTTTAATCCAAAAATTATATTTTCGAAACATTTGTATATGCCAAATTGTTTAAATTGTAAGGCGCTTTTTTATACAAATTTTGGTTAAAATCGGTGTATCCGTTAACGAGATATTTGAAAACCAAAAAATCGGTTCTATGTCAGGTACCGTTAATAACCGTTATTGGTAGAATATTTTTATGAAAATATTGACCATATCCTTGGTAGTAATTTTATAATTTGTTTATCAAGACCGTTAGAGCCGTTTTTGAGATAAATTGACTTTTCTCTTGTGTCGCAGTTACCGTTGATTTTTGAGCTAAAAACAAAATTGCAATTATCGCCTAGGAAATCACCTAAGAACATTTAGTTGAGCTTTAAGGAAACTATAGATTTTGTTTCATTGAAGATTTAAATTGATAAGCTGTCCTGATCCTATTTTTCTATTAAATTTTGTGTCTCTTTAAAGTTTTACCAATAAAGGAATGTTAAAAAAGTTAATTTATTAAAACTTCTTAATGATTTCTTTTACTTAAGTGGGATAAACCTAGAGCTGTGGGTGGTACTAATACCGGGCTTGACTGGTTTGTAAGTGAAAGAGAATTCTCCCAAGTAGTGTCCAATCATTTCTGGCTTGATTTCAACCTGGATAGATTCTTTGCCGTTGTAATCACCAATTATGGATCCAGTCATCTCTGGAACAATGATTATGTTCCTCAAGTGAGTCTTGACGATGTCGGGTTTCTTATCTGGTGGTGCCTCTTCTTGGCCTTCCTCAATTTCTTCATAAGGGCCATTGGCTTGCGCTTAAGACCACGGGAGAACCTCCTGCGAGCACAGCTGTGCATCAATTCGACAAGTAAGTTGTTGGGCATGTCCAAAAGCTGGTCCAAATCAACACCTTGGTAGGTGAATTTTTTGAACGCACGCTTCTTCTTAAGAGTTTCATCAACCTCGGCCATCTTGACGTTTGTAAATTGCAGAAAGGAAGATGAAAGGAAATGTTCTCATTTTCTTTAATTCACATTATGAACACCCAAACTTATTGCACCTTTGGTGTAAAATTTTGTACAATATGACGACTTAAGAGTGAGAATACCCTTCCGAATCCTGTCAATCTGTCATAATGCGAAAAGTCGTCTGTCAATGTGTTTGAATTAACCCCAAGCCCCCAACTCATGGGACCTTTCCCAAAACCATAGTTAAAAAAACAAAGAAGTTAGCTTGTTACTTCAAATGTGCTTATGAGAAAATTCTTAACTCACATTTTGACTCAAAGCCTGTTGGGTTTCCAATGCTACTTATTTGTGAACTCTGCAATATATAATTACAAAATTGTTCTTCTGTGTGTGCTGTATCTGTTTATATAAGAACCTAGTTATAACATTAAATAAGTTTCACAAAAGTTGCACACAAAATCTTATTTTCTATTTATGTACCTACATATATGTCGAAACAATGTTTCTCCTAAGAAATAACAAATATACAATAATGCCCCACACAGTGTTAACAATCGTTTTTCTCCAAGAACGCAGTATTTTTCGCTATCTGAAATCTTTGAATGTTAAAAGTTAAAAACTATAACTAAACGAACAAAGAACCTCTGAATCCCTTCATTGTCGTTATACATACCTATAGGCATGTTCGGGGGCTGGTAAAACTTTTACTCTAACTCTTCCTCTCACTGAAAATGTATTTTGTACAAAACTTAAGCCTGCGAACCCTAAATACCAAAATTCATCACCCTCAGGCAAAAGCAAAACTACTATTATACGTCAATGGCTAACAACCACCGAATCAGAGAACTAACACCCTTAGTGTTACACCAGGCTCTTTTATTCAAATCCGAAAGCCGAAACTAGGTTTCAGCTAACTTTTGCTGTTGCACAATAATATTTCCAACATCAACCAAAAGTTAAGGGTATTTTTGGGGTGCTCTGGTGCTGCTTTCTGCTTGCTGCATCTGTGGTGGCTATTTCTTAAGAAGTATAGACCATTTTGTGAGTTTATATTTTGCAGCAAGCTTATACTAGTTGTTGTTGGATCACTATCTTTCCTGCAAAACTGATGCAACCCCGAAGAACCACAAAAACATGAGGACTTTGCCGTTGCAGTTGGACGGGGGTGCTATTGCAACCATCATCACCAAGTTTGAATTTCAGTCGGAGCATTTTCCAAAAATTGAAATTGTTACTTTAACTTTTTAGCCTGCCCCACAACCCATTCTGTTCGAATTGAAATTCTAAATAAAGTCTCGTTACCCTATCTCGCTGCCGGTTCCTTGGTTTTGACTACATTAAACTTTGGAAAACATTAATTACGACATTATGGAATTACACATTAGAGTTTAAGTACGAAATGTAATTACCAAGTTCGTGCTGCGTTTGTATTATTATTTGTTCGAAAAACACTTTTCTCCATTTTTTGTTTTTGACTGGCGCCACAGGGCTCTTAACGGAATTTTCGCTTCTGCTTTTCTGCTGCTGGTGTGCAGACAGTTTTTAAAGTCAATATACTCGCTAGAAACGGTTGTGGTGGTGGGTAGTTACGATTACGAGTAGTTCGAGGTAATTTTTGTGCAGAAGAAAATTAATTTATTAAATTAATTCCATTAAAATAGTATTTTCGGAAAACAAATTTAACTGTCACAGACATTTTTGCTTTGTTGATATGCCAGAGGTGAGAGAGAAAGAGTGCCTGAGGGCAAATAAATGAAAACCTTTCGGTGGAACGTGAAATAAAAATATCAGAAAGTTAATTTTTCATCGCGTTTATTTTTTTCTGAATTTTCTACGAGTATTTTTTATAGTCAATAATTATCTATAGTAGAGGGAACTTTTGTTTTCTGAAAAATAAGCTGGTGTGAGTGATACTTCTTTCCTAAGTAATTTTCTATCATACAAACTTATTCCTCTCTCTTTTTCAATTGACAAAGGTGAATGTAAGTTTGTAGTTGGAGATGAGATGAAAAAAAAAAACTATTGTTAGAGTATTATTTGCATTTATTTAACTTCACAAAGTAACTTTTTTTCTCATAGACTGTCGACGTAAAAATAACGAAAAAAAAAGTCAGGAAGGTAGGTAAGTTTACAACCATCACAGAATAACTGGAAAGATGGGGGAAACCTTTTATCTTGATGTGTAACATAATGTACAGACGATTGTAATTCACTTGTAAGTCACATTGAATCACATAATTGTCAAGCTATGTTAAGTGAAAGTACGATTCATTAAAGTTTGAATTGTGACAACATTAAAAGATTGTAGGAATGAATAAAATGTAAACTACAACTATACAGCTTCATGGGTAATGTTAATGTCACTTTTTAAATGCTTAATTAGGACGCTTAAAATTAAAATAGAGAGAATATAGTAGTAACGCGGTTTTTTATGGTTATACAAAGCTACTTTTTAATAATATAAAATTTATAAAAAGGTTTTTCCTCTTTCCCTGCCTCGCTCGCTTTGAATAATAAAAAACAAAAACAGAACCACGAAAACAGAAATCGTTTATGTTAAATCTTCAAACGAAACCAGTTGTCTACGTATTCCCTGCAAGTACATATACTTCAATAGCAGAGTTATTAATTTTTGTTCTTATTAATAAACAAATGAAACGGGTGGAAGTCTTCTGAGGGGTGCTTAAGTAGGCCCACATTTTGGAAGTTCTACCAGTTTGTAAAATAATCTATAAAGATACAAGATATAAACTTAATTCTGCCGAAATCTACATATCAATTTTGACACTTGCCATTTTGGACATCTATCACTTTTAAATCTTTTACTTAGTTACCTGTTACTTTTGACAAGTACTAGCCTTATATATCTTAAAGATTGAGGCCCAGTTTCACAGTCACAGGAGTAACACAAAAGTGCGCAAAATATGATTCACATGTCCTGTTTTCGACTTGAATAAGTTCGACTTTAGGGCCAGTTTCACAGTGAACACTTACCGGAATAAGTTGCACTTAGGTTTTGCATAATGGTACTTTTTGGTAATTTTTGCAGTCTGAGTTAGTGACACTTAAGTGCCCAACACGGGATACTTAAGTGCAACTTGTTCAGGTAAGTATAGTGTGCTCTGCGAAAATTGGCATTTTGTACACTATATTTCGCACATAAGTGCCACTACTATTACTGTGAAACTGGCCCTAAGTGTCCCATATTGGGCACTTAAAACTCACTAACTTAGACTGCGAAAATTACCAAAAGATCTAATATAGAAAACTTTAGTCTACACAGTCCTGTTAGTGTGTAGTGCGAAACATGGCCCTTAGGTATACCTATACTGGACCTTAGGTACACACTTTAAGGCTCGTTTCACACGTATACGGTACGGATTAATTCGGTTGAATGAATGAATAATGAATATGGGGTTTTGCACTGCGACCTAAGGATCTATTGTGCCCCCTACTGGAGTTGGATGAGGGTAAACATCTTAAAACTCTTCCCCCAAATTTATTTCTCTAAGAAATTTAAGTATTTGGAGTACATTCAGAGATGGTAAATCACTCTCTTCCACCAATAACGTCCCAGGTGTTTGTGTCTTTGGTGCACAAGTGCATCACATTTGCCTAGAGTGTGTTCCGGTGTATCCTCATCGATATCGCAGAATCTGCATGTGGCACTGCTTACTAAGCCGAGAATGCTAAGATGTCGTTTGCAGTGTCCACTGAGGAGACCTGTTATTTTTCTTAGGTTGTTAGGCTTAGAAACCGCTCTTGGTAGTTCTTTTCAATATTTGGATCTAATGATCTCTTCTTCTTCTTTGATTTTATTTTTAATCACATTTTCACCTATTCCGCTATAGGGCTCAGGCCCATCTTTCTGCAAAGGAATCCGCTTTTTCATTGCCCTGGATACCGACGTGGTTAGGTACCCAATGAAGAGTGACTTTATTGTACTTGCCGAGTTCATTTATCCTGCTTACACATTCCCACACCAATTTAGAACTAATGGTGTATGATCTTAGTGCTTTGAGTGCAGCTTGGCTGTCCGACATAATGGCAATGTGTTGGTTTTTGTCTTTTCTTTCGAGACTTTGATCTGCACATTTCCCTATTGCATGTACTTCCGCTTAGAAAATGCTAGAAGACTGACCCATCGGTATAGAAATCTTGATTCTAGGCCCAAAAATTCCTGCACCGTTACCGGTTACCGGTTTCCCCTACCCACTCTTTCTTGCTACTTAACTCTGTTTGAAAATTTTTCTCGAAGTTAAATTTTGTACCATCTATTCTTAATTCTGTTTGGTGTGTATTAGTTTCGTTTTTGGATTCAGTCTAGACCTCTTTGCATACAGGCGGTGTACCTAATACTATGAAATCTGTCACTTTGATATTTGTCACTATTGAAATCTGTCCCTTTTACGCCTAGAATTTGGACAGCGGTCGTTTTGATGTCTGTCACTGCGACACCTGTTACTTTAACAATTGTAAGTTTGACATATTTCACTTTAATACGTAACACTATGACAGCTGTCACTTTGGCACCTGTTATTTTAAAAGCTGTCAGTTTGATATCTGTCACTTTGCCATCTGTCACTTTTAAAGATGACACTTCGACATTTCTGACGGCTAAGCCAAAGCTTTAAAATTCGTAAGGTATTCAAAAACTTTGAATTGAAATATTGACCCCAAATACACGATTCGGTATTTCGGTTCTTTCGTCTCTTTGACAGATTGCATGAGGGAAGTAGAAATGTAGAGGGAAGGAAGTAACGAAAGCCAGAATGAAAAAGTCAAAACATTTTCCGGTTGAACTTTGACGTTTCTGAATCGGCAGCCACCATGCTTGTTGGTGTTAGCAAAAAACGATTTGAACAAAAATTATTGAATTGGAAAATTGTTTTTCATAATGGAATATAAACTTAATATACGAGTATTTTACTCGGGGCTTAGACGAGCGAGTTGAACTAGTAGCGTTTATGTGTGTTAGTGTATCTGAACACAAGAGAGTCAACTAGTAGCCCAAATAATATAATATTTTTGCCTGCGAGTAGCCTGCCAGTTATCCTGCTAGTGTAGTGTATTGTTTTCATTTATTTGTTTTGTTTCCATAGTTTCCTTAATTTGTATATTTTCTGTATGAAATATTAAAAAAAATCATACTAGTTGATAAAACGCGCAGAGAGCTACTAGTCACACATACATTCATAAAACTAACACTATGATACAAATGCTACTAGTTCTACTCGCTTGTCTAAACCCCGGGTTAGAGAAAGAAATGACAACAAAACTTTTTTATTAATTACTACTGGTTATATTCTCGCATAACAACCCCAAATTCTACGAGAGTCAAAATAACGAAAGGAAGTACGTATGTATTTTCGTGAACCGTGTAATCATGAACGTACGTTTCTGTTAAGAAAAACGAAATGAACGAAAAAAGGAACAGTATAATCAGGCTAATTGTTAAATAAAATAAATGAATTACTTACTTACGTACTTTGACATTTCTCACTTTAACATATGCCACTTTAACATCTGTCACTTTGACATCTGTCACTTTGACATCTGTCTCTTTGACAGCTGTCACTTTGACGGCTGTCACTTTTGACACCTGTTATCAAAACCTGTCACTTTGACACCTGTCACGTTAATAGCTGTCACTTTGAACGCTCTATTGTTTAGCGATAATGTATATATTGTTTATGGGTATAACAGCTAAGATTTATCACGTTTCTCACAACCTTTGAGCGGATTTATCCCCCATATATATCTAACGATTGTGTCTTGTGTGACATTAAAAACTCTAACCTCAAGAGCTAAATGATTCTATCCGTCTACCTTATATCGTTGTCGTTAATTCTAAAATCTTAGTTCTGTCAAAGCTCCCTAAACCTTATATTTGTTTTCAAAAATCCTAGCTCAAACAAAAATAGACGCTTACGATACCTGTAATTTAAATGTATAAAGTTGTTCATAAATTTCAAAAAAAAAATTTTTATTAAATTTTCCACCAACTCAATTTATTAAAAATTAAATTAATTACTTCGTTAAACAATCCTGTTTTCATTCAAAATTCCTACATAGATATTTTGTATTGTTTAACACAAACGTATACAAATAAAAAATACCTCCATAATATCGATTAACTACTTCGATCCTTGCTAAACAAATAAAATTGAATTTCAATCATTGGCAATTTAACACACAGTACCTACTAGTATAATTGCCATAACTGCCAACTCAACAGGAAATTTTTTTTAACGAGACATTATTATAAAGTTTTGTGTGTGGGAATTAAGTAATCAACGGTTTGTGGTCAACTGATTGTATACATACCTATATGTATGTGTGTACAATGTATCTGATGGCACCGTTATCGTTGTCCTGTGGCCTCGGCCAACCCCACAAATGAACCAAAAATGGCAAATTGTTGCAATGAAATGTTTTACCATGTCCAACCAACCACAAAATCAAAGCCATACAGTAAAGTAACAAATAAAGGATCGCGTGGATACAGTGTAATACTATGTGCGCACTTGAGCCTTTTTTATATGGGAAAGTATATCATTTTGGTTTACCAGGTTAAATTGTTATAAATAAAATTTTATCTAAAATAGTTATGTTGTATAGTTTTTTTTTGTTTTGCGATTTGTTTCAAGTGGACTAGAATTAATGGAAATAGGAACTTTGGCATGCTCCATTTGGTTAATTGATATAGCAGTTTTATGGGATTGAGGAGTTGAACCTTTCATTTCGCCAAAATCATTCATTTGGAAGGTTTTATATTCATGGAAGCCCTTTTCAACCTCTTTTTCATACAATTTTAATCGGTTTGTTTTTCATTTTGTTTTTTTCTTATGCCTCTTGGATATTTTTCTTCTTATTGAACAATTTGATTTGGAAAGGAACTAATTGGTAGTTTATGCTTAATAGTATTCAAGGAAGACTGTGTTTTTCATTTTTGTTCAATTATGATTCTTTCTGGTTGAGAAATGTAATAGAGAAGAGTCAATGAGAAGGGTTTCGGCTAATTTAATCGTGAAGACTTTTTTCTTGTACCTACATATATGAAATGTAATCATAGGAAGTTCTTTGGCTGTTTCATTTAAATTAATGGAAGGAAATATTCGTACATAGACAAACATAAACATATAAGAGCGGATTCATACTTTCATAGTAAATTTTAGACTGTGTCTTAGTTAAACCTAGGTTTAATTTTATTTTCGGAAGTTAATTCTGTTTTTTGTAGCTTATCATGTCAATATATTTGAAGCTTTTTCATTAGTATAACAAATTAATAATCTTTTAAAAATATTAATACAAAAATTTTTTTTAATAAAAATGGGCTTAGCAAAATTTGTCTTAAATTTATTGTAAGTTAGTAAAACCGTAGTTTATTAGTGATTATTAGGGCTCGGATTTCCATGCAAATGCATGTTTTTTCTCACAACAATTAGAAGGCTAAGACCAAATACTCTTTACGAATCATGCGATTTCCTTTAAAATGACATTCAATCGTTAGTTCATATTTTGCATATTTTATGCAAAATGCATATTTCTATTATAAATGCATATTTTCATAATAAACGCATATTTTCAGTGCATATTTTCATATTGTTCATTCATAATTTTCAATAAAGTGTCGAGTTTATATTTTTGACAAAAAACCTAGGTTGAGGACTTGGTTTAATAGATGGGGAACGTGGATAAAAGCAATTACGTAATATGCAAAACATTTTAAAGAGATCCAATTCGATTGTGGTGAAATTGTATTTATTTGCTAAAACTATAATTTTCTATTTGGCACGATCACAAGTCTTGAATCGATTTAGCTGATGGACATTTTTGCAAAAATGAATTCTTTTAAAGGCCCTATTGGTGCAATTATTAAAAAAAAATTAAGACTGTTTTTTGAGAAAAACCAAGGCTATTGTAAATTGTAAACTAAAAGCAAATAATTAATTGAATTATGTATCTATCTATCTACCAAGGCTATTCTATAATGAAAATTTATATAAGTCTGTAGTAGCCCCAAGCGTAATGGTAAGTGCTTTGGACTGTCACACTGGAGTTCTGGATTCACTTCCGAGCCTCTTTCACCTTAAAACTAAAAAGTATTTTTCAAGACTACTGCCTCTTGCAAGGAATTGACAAATCCTCCAAGAGTATCACTTGTCATGAATAAGTGTTTCTCGTCTAGCCGTTCGGATTCGGCGTCAAATTGTAGGTCCCTTCCATTCCTTTCGAAACGCGTACACAGGAATGTTTGCGAGTTGTAAGTCACTAGGCCCTGGTTCTTCACGAGCCGTTGCGCCACACAATTTATTAATTTATTTTTTACATGCCTGAGATACAATAACGAAAGCTGTTTTAATAATCTTACAATAGATGAAATTTGTGGTCCAAAAACCGCTCTCTTGAATTCAATTTCTTAAAAACTAAATAAGAATATTTTTTTTTTTTTCTGAGAAAAATAAGGTAAAATAATGTTTTTTAAGTGCATATTTTTCGTTTTTTTTTTAACTGCATATTTTTAAGGGCATATTTTATGCGCATATTTCCGATTTTTAAGTGCATGAGAATCCTAGCCCTAGTGATTATGAATATCACGCATAGATTATATGTAGGTATACTTACCTCCTACTTTTTTTTTAATAATGACGAGATATTAATGTTCTCTCGTTTAATTACCATTATATGTTTACATATATGCACATACGTTGTATCTTTTAATTCCCACAAAATGTTTTGTAAAAGTCTATTTGACTAAAATTGATAAGAGCAATGAATTTTAAAACAAAAATAGTTCTTGGCAACGTAAAAGTTTGAAAAAAAATAGTGGAACATTTTTTTTTATCTTTTTTTCAAAATTTTGTGTTTAAACATAAATTTGTCAAAAACTGTTCATTAAAACATATAAAAAACAAATTATTTTAATTTAATATTTAAAATGTTTAACAGATTTTTTGTAAATTTCAGCTTTATGGTTTTCGAGAAATTCAAACACCAAACAAAATGGTTTGGACATACAGGAAGAACAGGACAAACAATCTTCCTCCCTATAATCCCTAATATCAAGATTGATCAAAATCAATTCGTCGCTTCTATAACTTGACATACATCACACATATACTTACTAATAAAATATAAATCTATACATATGTATGTATATTCAGATATGTGACCTTTTTATACGATTCGAGCACTTTTATATATTTATCTTTGTGATTTGTGCTTTCTGCTAATAACTTTCTCAGTAAAAATACGGATTCAATATTCTCCGAAAAGAGGAATCAGCAATTCCCGCATTCAGACATTAAAATAATTTTCCTGCAACCGGAATTTCCGAGAATTTTTCTTTTTATATAGTTTAATTTTGGGTTTCTGGATTTTGGGTGTTTGGTATTATAGGTTTTCCGAGTTCTACTTTTTAGAGATCGGACTCAAACTGTATACGAAACAAAATCGAATTAAAATTAATGACAAATTTGTAAGTAATAAAGTGTAGTTCTTACAAATAGTACCTAAGCCATATACAAATAAACCAACATTAAATAACAAATCTACCTTAATGCCACCTCCACTGGTCATGAATGATGCCAGGATTATGAACATGTCTAGAAAAATTCCAATGGGGTCGGAAAAAACCATATCCATACAAATCCGGTAGTTAAGTGTATTATGGCTTGGACTTTGGACATCGTTCATGGCCGGTGGAGTCGGCATGTAAAGCAAATTCGATGTACTCGTTTGTACATATGTACATAGGTAGGCAAGGTAGTAACAATTTCGCTCTAACCAAATCGAATGGTAAATAAGATAAGCAAGGCTAACTATATGTAAGGACGAGTCAAGCCCTTTTCTTCCTAATTGATTTTGTTTGTATTATGCGCGCACTCAATAGGGTTTGACTACCCTTAAAATGATTAATCACAGCACGAGCGATTATGCAATTAGAAGAGGATTTAACATGAGACGCCAAGGTATATGGTTTTGAATATCTGATATCGCAATGGGAGGGAACAGTTAAGCCGAGTAAGGCAATCCACATTCAAGTAGTGCGACTTAAGAATGAATCTCTGTACTTAACAATAGGTCTGAAGTTGAGCTGGAGGGTGGACTGATCTGCATTCCTAGAAGTACGAGTATTAGAGCTAAATTGTTTCAGGAGACGAATGCAGGTGGCTAGAACAGAAACACGGTTTATAAAATAAAGGCGAGGAAATAATTGAAGACGTGAAACATTGGGGCCGTGTTGAAAAGATCTCTTTTTTAAAGCTCTGTTTGTATTCAATCATTTTTTTATATAGATACAAGAAAGAAATTTGTATAGTAACAAATAGTTGGGAGAAGAGCTTTTTTAACCGTGCACGCACCAAAGGCATTTTGACTTATGTACTTATTTAAATAATTTTTGCTTTTATCAACAAACTTTATAATCATAACTTTGCATTTTATATATTTTATTCTACAAAAAAATACATAGGTGAGAAAAATGGTTTAGTAAAAATTTCGTTCATTTTTCATTTCAGATCATAAACTCTCAATCATAGAAAAAAGTAAAACAACAGATTATATACAAAATGACGCCAAATCGCTGCGTCAGCAGCATCCTCCGGGCAACTACTATACTCCTGCTGTCTATTGTTCAACTTACAACAACCAGCTCATCATCTCGACTTGCCTTCGCACTGAAAATGCGTGAAGATTGTCAAGAAATGTCAAGTACCTCGCAATGTCATTGTTCGCCGGTGATGAATGATTTTGAAGTCAACTGTCCCGGTCAAGGTCTCGACCCCAAGATAATGATACGCATTCAACAAAACCACCACGTCCAAATCGATTGCCACCACATTGATTCCTCAGAATACAGCCTACTGCCAAAGATGAATATCGGAAGTAATCCAACGGTACAGATAAGACAATGTCCATTGCCACCATTGCAACCAATTCAGAGTATTATTCAAAGATTGGGCATCATGCAGGTGACTGGTCTGCTATTTGAAAGTGCCGAACTTGGTGGATCCCTTTCACGTCGTCACTTTAACGGACTTCAAGATCTCCGCCGATTAAGACTGAGCTCGAACGGACTCTCAACTCTACCTGCAGATGTCTTTGTCGATCTCAAAAATCTCACATGGCTAGATCTTCATTCGAATAAGGTCGAATTACCGCAAAATATTTTTGCTTCATTAGAAAACCTGAATGTCCTAGAACTAGGACATAACAATCTGCAAGATCTTCCATCGGGCATATTCCGAAATCAAATGAAACTCGTCCATTTGAATCTCTGGAGCAACAATCTAACGAATCTCAGTAAAGAAGCCTTCGAAGGGGTTTCCTCAATAACTGATCTTGATTTGAGTGCAAATAATATTGTTACCTTCCGTCCGGATGTCTTTTACTATCTCAAGAATCTCACCAATATCAATCTCAGTGGAAACTATTTCAATTCTCTGCCAGAAGGTCTTTTTGCAGAAAACAAGAATCTCTCTATATTCCGTTTAAATAATAATCGCGTTGCTCTGAAGCAATTACCTTCGGCTTTGCTCTCTAATTTGCCTGTTCTTCGAGAAGTTCGCATTAGCTGTGATCTGGAAACCATTCCTCCCAACACATTTACCAATTCAACGTCCATCAGAAATATCACAATCTCTGGAAATGCTTTGACCGAGCTGCCGTATATACTCTTTGCCGATCAAATTGAACTGATTGACTTAGATCTGTCAAGAAATAATTTGACTTCTTTGCCGGAAGATATTTTCCAGAACACTAGAAATTTGATTGTCCTCCGACTTTCGTTCAATCAGCTCACCAATGTTACTGGGTAAGTTTCAAAATGGACTGCTTTAAATAAATTGTAGTTCTAAAAATAGATTTTTGTTCTATTTGCAGCGAAACCTTCAACTCCTTAGAGAATCTAGAAATCCTCTACATGGACAACAACAATCTCCTCACAGTTAGTTCCAAGGCTTTTGCTCACACACGAAAACTATCCTACATCAACATGGAAAACAACCGAATCCACCTTCGTGAATCGTTCACTGGATTGCTTGAGGAAGGTGACCAAATAGAGATCAGCTCTCCATTCCAGGATCTCCCAGAACTACGTACCCTTAATTTGAGAAACAATTCAATTCGACATATTTTCAATGACTGGCGGTTGAGCAATCTGAAGCTGGAACACCTTGATCTCAGTTATAACAACATCAATATGATCACTGATAATGATCTCTTATATCTCAGCAGACAGATCTTTGTCAATTTAACCCACAATAACATCTCGAGGATAATTTTCTCCGGTATCGAATTCATGGATCTTAATCTTTCCGAGCAAAAGATTCAAGCTGCAGTGAGCTATAATCCGCTGTACTGTGATTGTGAACCCTTGTTTTTTGTACAGTTTCTAAACGGTCATCTGGGAAGCCAGTTGAAGGATGCCCTTAGAATATCTGCCAGACATCTTGAATGCAGTGGTCCCGAGAATTTAAAAGGTCGTCTGGTAAAAGATCTGTCGCCGATGGAACTCCTCTGTCCTCTGGAATATGAAAGAGAGCGTTGTCCTGAGGGATGTGAGTGTTTGGTCCGACCATTTGATCGTGTTCTTATTTTGAATTGCTCCAATTCCGGACTTACTCAAATTCCTACTCTGCCAACATTGAATACTCCCAGCTCGAATGGAACTGAGCTCTATGTCGAAAATAACAGACTTTCCAGTCTTCCGAATCTCACTGCCCCAGGGTATGCAGAAGTAGTTCGGCTGTATGCAGCTCATAATAATATCTCTCAAATCCACTTCCAAAACCTACCCAAGAATCTCAAGACCATGGATGTATCTTACAACGAACTCAGTGTTCTCAACTCGAGTGTCCTGGAATATTTTAACAAAAGTAAAACCATTAGTTCGCTGTCACTTAGCAATAATCCATGGTTATGTGACTGTGAATCTAAGAACCTACTCGAATTCGTTCAGTCAAACTTCAAGAAGATCCCCGATCTCAAACAAATGGTGTGTAAGAGTGGAGAGAAATTCCAGACTCTGTCAATCAGTACAATTTGTCCGTTCGAGGAGAATCTGGTGATAGCGATGAGCGCTCTTGTAGCGCTAGTTGGACTTACTTTGGGAACATTGGCAGCGTTATACTACAAATACCAAGTGGAAATCAAAGTCTGGCTGTATGCTCATAATATGTGCTTGTGGTTTGTCACCGAAGAGGAACTCGACAAGGACAAGAAATACGACGCCTTCCTGTCATATTCCCATCAAGACGAAGATTTGGTGGCAGACTATCTGGTGCCAGAACTGGAAAATGGCCCAACGCCATTTAAATTGTGTCTTCACCTTCGGGACTGGATTGTGGGTGAATTCATTCCCACTCAGATTGTACGATCAGTTGACGAATCACGAAGAACTATTGTAGTGCTGTCGCCGCAGTTCATAGAATCAGTGTGGGGTCGAATGGAGTTTAGGGCTGCTCACACCGCTGCCTTGAATGAAGGCCGAGCGAGGGTGATTGTGATAATCTACGGAGATATTGGTAACGTTGATGATTTGGACCCAGAACTGAAGGCTTATTTGAAAATGAACACATATGTGAAGTGGGGTGATCCATGGTTCTGGGATAAGCTACGCTATGCTATGCCACATCCATCGAATAACATATCTGGACTTGTCAAGACCGCTCTCAAAAGTTCCACAGATGATAAATTAGAGCTTATAAAACCCTCGCCTGTAACCCCTCCCCTAACTACTCCACCAGCTGAACAGGCTGGAAATAATCCTCTGATGGTGAAGCTCAATGGAGCAAACCCAATGGGCAATGGCAATGGAGTGCAACCCTATTATTTGAATGGAAAACTTCCCAACGGTCATAATGGACATATTAATGGCGCCTTCATTATCAACACAAATGCCAAGCAGAGTGATGTATAGGACAGACTTGACTTCGGAACCTATAACCATCTAGAGCAGTTGTGAACAAAAATTTATTTTTAAAAAAGAGAGACTAAAGAACACCCACAAAATAAAATTATGGACACAAACAACTATCTTTATCCTTGATGTGCATTATTTACAAAACGAAAACTTAACCCTATATAAATTTTAAAAAACAAAAATCGAGAGTTTAAAAAACACTCCTTCTAAACTACCAGACATGACATATATGGATTTAAGCTCCAAGAAGCTTGATACAAATTTCATCTCGCATTTACTGAAATAAAATGAAAAAAATTAAAGTTGGTTAAGTGCAGCTAGAAAAATAAATTAAAATAGAATTTATGTGTCGCAAATTATTTTTTTTTTATTTTAAGGACAGACGCTCAAAATAATACTATTTTCTTAAATATGAATATTTTACTTAATTATTTTTTTTTTTTTTTAATTTAAGTTTTCTTTAAAAAAAAACTAAAATCATTATGTAAAATGTACATCAAATAAAAAATATATATATTATATAAAAAATAAATTAAAATATATTTATACAAGCGATTAGATATTTTTAAGAAGAATAAAGAAATCTCAATTTAAGTGTTAGAATATAAAAAGAAAATTAACTTTATTTCCTATTTTATAATCTGTTTTGCATTTTCACCATATTATATTTTATATTTAAATTTATTTTTTTTTTCTTTATAATTATTAAAAATAAATTGTTAAAATGAACTGATACAAGTTTTGATATATTTTATTTTTGATAAACTTGAATTTCATTTGAAAACAAAATAAAAATAAATAAATTAAGGTTTAAAAATTAAGACAAAAATATATAGATATCTATAAAAAAAAAAATAAACACAATGTAATTTAGGTATGTGTAAAACATGATGGAAGTAGAAGAAGAATAAAATGATAAATGGCCTTTTTTATATCGAATATTATAGTGGATACGTTTTCTTGTAAATAAAATACGAAAGCTAAAAAAAAAATTGTAATTTAAAGACTTAATGAGATCAATAAAAACAAATAATATGTAAAATAAAATAAAGTTGTTTCTCTTTTAGTTCAGATGACAATAAAATGAAGATTGATGCTTGACAAGAAAAGTAAGCCGAATTCGCAAGAAAGTTTAAAGTAAAGAAAGTTTAAGTATTATTAAGTATTTACTTTTATTTTCGTGTTGACGTTCACATACTTCCCTGTCGGAAACGATCTCAAAACTTTTAGATAGAAAAATAAAAAAATATCATATAGAAAGATAAAGCACAACCAAGTAAAAATGGATTGGGTACGATATGTCGACTTTCAAAACATCGACTCCATAAGATCGACTTTCAAAATCTCGACAGCAACAATGTTGACTGGTTAAAAGACCGACTGAACAAAATACCGAAACAAAATAGACCGATTTTTTTAAATGCTATTTTCAAAATGTCGACTTTCAAAATATCGACTGTAATCGACATTTGGATAATCGAGATTTCAACAGTCGAGATTTTGATAGTCGACATTTTGTTTATCGACAGTTTACAAGCGTGCGCGGGTGAGTTCAAAAATGCAGGAATGCTGCATGACTGCAGGTTACAATTGTAAAATAATGGTACCATTTATGCAAGTTTTTAGTAAAATTTGATGTCATTGTTGAGAGGAAACATTAATTCAAACAATGACATCAAATTTTACTAAAAACTTGCATAAATGGTACCATTATTTTACAATTGTAACCTGCAGTCATGCAGCATTCCTGCATTTTTGAACTCAGCCATCATTCCATAAAACATAATCTGATCAAAGTGTCGAAATGTCGACAGTTAAAATCTCTCAATGGCTAGTTTCGCATCGTCTTCAAACACTTGTTATGCTATTGTTTAAGGCTGAACATGAACACTGATATCAATAAATAAATAAAAATGGACACGACTAAATCGCACAAAACTTACTCTCGTAGCTAACAACTTTAACGTAGCTTGAAATAGATAATGAACACATTTATTGGTTCCATAACCAGTGGCGTAGCTAGCCCTCAAGGGGCCCCGTATCAAGAATAAGTTGGGGGCCCCCCTACAAAATTACAAATTAAACAAAAAAAAAACAATTTTTACAAAACAAACAAAAACACTCACAATAACAAATCCAGTATATTTAATGGTACATACGTATGGTCTTTAAATAGGTACATACATAAACTAACAGTAATAAAATACTCAAATAAAACCTTTTCTTGCCTTTGTTTCCGCAAATTTATTAATTAAATCATCCATTTCTGACCACAATTTTAATTTTTCAAGCTTTTCAACTTCTATGGACATAATCGCTAAGTCCGACAACCGTTCTTGTCCCATAGAAGTTCTTAAATATTTTTTTATTATTTTTAGCTTAGAGAAAGTTCTCTCAGCTATAGCTGTCGTTACCGGAAGCGTCAAAAAATAAAAGGCATGCCGTTATTACTTCCGGAAAACTGGATGCACGTCTATTGTATTTAATTGGCAATAACTCTGTGAGTGTCTTAGTTGACTGAATTTCTGATTTCAAACAGGATTTTAAAGCAATTGGTTGTTCAAAAAGATTAACAGACGAGCCATTTATTTAGCAACCAGTTTTCTGCTTCCTTTTCCAATTAGCGATTGAGGGCGCCGTTTTGACAGCATTTTTTTTTTTTTATTTTATTTCAATGGCCCTGAGTAATAAACGAGTTTCGAGTCGAAGAGTCGAGATTCAATTTTTTGTATGGAATAAACTCGACATTAGGATAAATTCGACTCAAAATTCGTTTGTTATTTCGGGCCAATAACTTTAATCAGATATCCCAAAATACTATATATTGTTTAAAAAATATGAAAGTTTTTGCCCAAAATGCGTTTTTTTTTTTTTGTTTTATACACGAAAGAATAAATCAATAAAAACCGTAAAATGTGTCTTAAATTTTTTTTAAATACATAGTAAAAACATTAAAATGAAAACTTGCAATATTTGGCTACGAAAATGACACTGTAGAGTCAGTTGGGTCAAGTGCGCGCACTTTTCACTTTAAGCTCAAATTGTGAAAACGCTATAAGAGATATAAACGTTTTTTTTTTTTGCATTTTATAAACCTAGATTTTAAGAGCAAAGAAATGCCAAAAACGTTAAGTTTGGTTTAGTTTTCTTATATGATTTTCTACAAAAACCAAATCAAGTCGAAATGTTCACTCTTACCCCGAAGTCAGGGTAAGACCATATTAATCATTTATTTAGCAACCAGTTTTTCTGCTTCCTTTTCAATTTTCTCATTTGAAAAGGATAAAAGTATTTCTGGTTATAAAACTTCAAATAAATTACTAAGATCATAGAGGCTCTGGAATCTTTTTTCAGTTTTAGAAATCAGAATATCTAAGCAGCAATAGTAAACATTGACTTTGAAGTAAGAATCCGGGTTTGATATTCTCTCATCTTCTGATAATTCGTCAAAAAAGCGTTTCGTTATTTTCTTTCTTTTATTTTTAAAAACAGTTGTTACCCCCCACTCTTGTCCTTAATCTCTGGACTCGATAAGCAAACTTAAGAATTATTTTTGATTTCTGAATTCTCTTAGTGGATTTAAAAGATTACTTAGTAAAATACTTGCTTTTTGTAAATCATTGTCTTTATGCTGTAAGGCTTTGATCACCAGGGCTTATGATTTCGAATAAAGAAGAAAAAAACGATACCAATACAATAAATTCTTAGCTCTCCGAAATCTGAATTACATTATTACTTTCATCACGTTCACCTTTTTTGTGAAACTAAATTAAGTTGATACAATGCTTTCATTATTAATGAATAAATTTTCCGTAAAGCGAATAAAGCACCAGTTCTTGATGACCATCAAGTAGGGCAAAACCTTTTAAGTATAATTTTATATTCCTCAAATGACTCGTTGTTCAACATTGACCACCGTTTTATGCTATTGCCAAAAAAAAAGGATATATTTTTTCCAAATTGTTAAACAATTTTGACACTTCGCATCGAAAAAAAAAAAATTTTTGTTGGTGTGTAGATTGTGTACCTATGATATTTCATGCAGAAAATGTTCACTTGCGTTGGCCTAAGTAAGAAAACAATTTTTTTGTATAGGGTGTAGCAAAAAAATACCTGCCTAGAAAAGAGATTTTTGAATTTATTAATTTTTTCAAATGTATTTCAGTTTCTTTCAAACTTATCTCAGTTCGGGGGCCCTTGTTTATCGGGGGCCCCGTATAATGTTAAAAAAAAAAAAAATCGGGTGGCACAACGGCTCATGAAGAACCAGGGCCTAATGTCTTAACAACTCGCAACCATTCCTGTGTGCGCCTTTCGACAGGAATGGAAGGGACCTTCAATTTTATACCGAATCCGAACGGCTAGACGAGAAGCACTTATTCGTGACAAGTGATACTCTTGGATGATTTGTCAATTCCTCGCAAGAGGCAGTAGCCCTGAAAAAAAATTTTTTTAGTTTTTAGGTGGACGAGGCTGGGAAGCGATCCCAGACCTCCAGCGTGACAGTCGAACGCACTAACCATTACGCTAGGGGCTACTACCCCGTATAATGGATACGGTTTTTAAAAAAAGTTTTTAAAAACAATTTAAAATATAAATGATTACTATAAATTATTATAAGTTACTTATTTTAATAGCTGCAAAAGATAGAGCTAAAAAAGTATGCGGTCTGATTTGTTTAATAATTATGAATTTATGAAAAAAAAATTAAAAAATCTTTAGAGCGGTTTTTTTTATTAATTTTGTATACATAAAAATTCTTGAACATTTTTAAAAATTAAATTTGGTATGCCAGCTTAAAGTATTTAATAAAATACAATTTTTCACAAAACTAAAAAAAAAATATTAGCCCGTTTTCAAAATTATGAATTTAAAAAAAAAAAAAAAATCTATATTTTTTTTAATTCCAAAAATATTTTTTTCGAAAATTTTTATATGCAAAATTGTTAAAATTGTGAGGTACCTTTTGTATAAACAAATTTGGTTGATAACGGGGTAGCAGTTAACGAGAAATTTGAAAACCAAAAAATAGGTTGTATGATACGTAACATTAATAACCGTTATAATTTTTTTTTTCTACAAAAATATTTGCTTTAGTAATTTTAGTAGCTCGTATTTTCTTTTTGAAAATCGTTAGAGCCGTTTTTTTTAATAAAACAATTTTTGTATATTGGTTGTATGGCAGGAACCGTTATGTTTTGAGCTAAAACATTTTCAATTTCCCCTCTAGGGAACCCCATAAGAACCTTAAGTCTAAAGTTTGAAGAAAATCACTTCATCTGTTTATGCTGCAGGTCGAGTTATAGACAGACAGACAGACAGAATTGCCAGACCCACTTTTTTCGCGTTCTCTATCATCCTAATGTTATGGAAAAATATTATCCCGAGTTTTTTTTTGCACGAATCCTAAACTTGCTCTATACTACGTACATACATCCATAGGTGCGGAGATGTGCAGAATATACCTGAGACACGCATTAACACACTGTGGGCCATTTTTGGTTTTGCACTGCCGATCACTGTGCGTATTAAAAAAGAATTAAAAACTAAAAAAAATATTTTGTGATTTAATTTTTAAACAAACAGTTTGACTCTAGAGAGGACGAATTTCGGCCAGTATGGGCTATATATCGTACATAGCTTTTAACGGCCTTTAGTCCATTCAAATTGGCGTTTCGTCCCGGCGTTCTCACTTGGACTCTTCAGTTGACAGTGAGGGCCTTGTCAAGACGCAATTTTTATTAAATTCAGTCCAGCTTACATCAATTTTATAGCGAAAATCATTTGTGAACTCAATAATTCAACAAGTCCAATTAAATAATGCTAAGTCTTCTATGTACTTGGCTTATGTATTTCAGTAGTATATAGAATTTGTATTATAAAAAAACACTCATATATATATCGCATGACGAGACCGAGACAAGACGAGACTGCCTTTTAAGCAACCGAGACGAGAACGAGACGAGACTTTATATTTGGACCGAAATTTACAGAGAGCCTAATAAATTAAAAAAATCCAACTTCAGCTAAATATTTATTTTTCTCTGCACATATTCAAACGATCATCGAAAATATTTCGTTCCAATAATCAACAGTTTGTCCGGAAATCGAATTTTTCAGAGACGAGACTTAATTATACGAGACCGACACGAGAATGACACAAGACCGAGATGAGACTGAAAATTTTCGATTTTAACGAGACCGAGACGAGACTTACAAAAGTCTCACAGAGTCTCGTTTCGTGGCCAGCCCTAGCTACAAAAGTTTTTTTTTTTTATTTTCGAAGTTTTCATTATCGATCAAACTAATTTTTGTATAAAGGTTATACGAAATTTAATTAATTGTTTGTTTTTTTTTATTTCTAATCTGTAGGTACGCTAAAACAAAATGTTAACATTTAGGTACATGTTGAGAGTGTTTCGTTACTTATACCGGATAGTAAATAGAATAGATAGGAAAGATAGGAAGGATAGGAAATGTTTATCCAGAATAAATTAAGGAATCAGTTGTTCCGTGATATTAGATCCAAACAATTTATTTTTCTTGAGTGATCTAAGCCCAGTTTTTATACCAATTATTTTCTGTTAGCATTCTCCAAATGAGCACTTTTTAATTTCCAATGAAGTCTAGAACCAATACCGATAACTTTCGAGCACCAAAAGAAAACTTTTGGTTTTCCTTTTATCCGATTTTATAGTTTTACTAAAGTAGAAAAAAAAAATTACACTTTTATTTTTGCCTTTGACTTCTGTATGTATAAATAATAAATGAAATCCTAAATAGGTCAGTGTTTGAAAATTCGTATTCTATTTTTATTGCTGTAACGTTTCGGGTGTGTTTACACCCTTCTTCAGACCTATTTTTAAAATATTAAAGTTATAGAAAATTATATTTATATAAATAAAAACAAAAAAAAATACTTACAACAGAATTTTCAAACACTGACCTGAAGCCCACATTAGGATTTCATTTATTGTTACAGAAAGGTCAAGAAAAAAGGAAATATTTGCTGTATGTATGCATATCTAGGTTTATTCTTTATTTGAAGGATTTATATATCCATCAGTGGCGTGGCGTCCATATAACACGATTCCTACCGTCTTCCCTTTTAAAAATTGCACGAAAAATACTATCAAATAAACATAAGCATAAACTATGCAACCCAACCAATCAAATTATAAAATTCGCACAAACACACAATCATAAGCTACCGAATAAACACCGTCAATTCATTCTTCTCTTCGCTTTTGCTCAACTGCTGAACATACGCTCTCTTTGAAAAAATTAATTTAGAAATAAAACACGTCTTTCACCGTCTTATACAATTTGTTTTGTATCCCTTTCTTCCCTTAGACGGCTTTCACACATGAAAACTGAGTTGCCAGAAACTGGCTAGTTTGCAGGCGAGAAGGGTGTGAGGGGAGATTTGTTGTCTTCCGTTTACGCCCTCGCCTATAAACTCCCAGTTGCCGGCAACTCAGTTTCCTTGTGTGAAAGGGGTCTAAGCATTTTTGTTTCTAGATCCTCTTTGTCCAACACGCCTCTTTTTCCAACAGGAAAAAATAAGACGCTGGTCCTCGTGTTATACTGGCACTTGGTATGGAGGAATGGAATGTTTTTCATTCCTTAGCTTGACTCCGTTTCTCTTAATATTCGTTCTGTTGGGTGAGAAATAACACGCTTTTCTTCGACTTATTTGCTATGAAAGTTGTAAAATACGTTTTCTATTTTTGTTTGCTTGTTTTTTGGTTAAGCTTAGCAGGTATCAGGCGCGAACGCAGGAAAAATTTTCGGGGGGTGTTTTGAAAAATTTTAAAGTTATAACCTTTTTATAAAATGATGACTAAATTTTCAGTGAAACGAGAATAACATTACTAAATTTCAATGGTATGGTGATGAAACTTGGCACACATGTCTCATTTGTCGTAAGAAATAAGAATCAAAAGAGTGCATAAATATATCTGGGGCAAAAGGGTGTTTTTTCGAGTGGAAGTGAAAAGTTAATTGCTTTTACCAGTTAACTCCTCCCAAAACTGGAAGTTAATGAAAGTTGTAAGAACCAAGACTCAAAAGGATCCATGCATATATATTGGTTCCAGGTGTGTTTTTTCTTAGGCGGAAGGAAAATATGGGTTATAAACCCAACATTTTATTTGTATTTAATCGAGGTACAAATATATAATATGGTACATAAGTTTGAAGTATTTTTAAACACTGAATCCAATTTAAGTAAAATTAAGACGATACAATCACCGTAAAGAAAGCAATTGTCGTTTTAATGGAAAAAATAATGTATTTTTGGAGTAGAGCACATACAACATTCTCTGTCAAAAACCACCTTTGATAATAGATAATTGATTTATCTTTTTCTTATTCTTGATAACAATAAAAAACAAAATATTCTACTAGTTCTGGGAGGGTGTTACGGGGCATAGTTTTACATTTATCTGTTTCACTCAAAAAAAAAACACCCTTTAGCCCCAGATATTTTTATGGACTCTTTTGATTCTTATTTCTTACAACAAATGAGACATGTGTGCCAAGTTTCATCACCATACCATTGAAATTTGGTAATCTTATGCTTGATTCACTGAAATTTTAGTCGTCATTTTATAAAAAGATTATAACTTTTTCTAGGCAAATTATATTGTAATTATTTTGATTGCATAAGATTGGGCATTCAAAATTACCCCAAGGTCATGTGCCATATGCTTACATAACACCAAGACGAATATGTGGTTTGATATACTTCCACCTTCCCCTTCCCCCATTTTGAAAGCGATTATACAAAAAACTAATACATGGATAAAAATAAACTTCGGATATGCTATTAAGTATGAAATTCTACGCTCATCTTAAAATTTTATGAATATTCATTTAATAACCATTATTTTCTGACAAATAAATACCCTTATCCACCGAGGGTATTTTGCTCCCTTCACGTACAAGGTTGGGGAAGGGGTCAAAAAATGAACATATTTCTATGGCTTAAAGTATTCTTAATCCAACGAGACATTCCACGACATCAACCGATGTCTGGTTCCCGATTTATAGGCTAATTTATGTGAAATTTCGTGTTAAAACATGGTCAGAAGGCAACCTTTATATCTTCGGTCTGCCAGTGTTGCCACCGTGGAAATACTTCTTAAAAGTAAATATAGGATGTGGACTATAAGTATACCAAAGCTCATCCCGTCAGAAAGAAGTGCAAGGTTTGACCTAAAATATGGCCTTAACGCCCTAACTATTTGTCAGCCTCAGCAGCATTAGACTTTTTAGTTTTTTTTTTAATCGACAAAAAACCTAATTATTTCATAATCATTTGCGTACAAATCTCAATTAGTTTATTATTAAGAAAGTCGAAAATAAAAAAAAAAAAATGATTTAAATTAGGTACTGTTAGAAGGTTCCTGATTTAATTTAAATTGTTTCCTGCCGAGAATTACCCTGAGGCTACACGAGCCAGTACTGGCAAGCCAGTTGGCTACATATATTGACTGTCAAGTTCGTATACGTGAATATGCTGTGACGTAGGTGGCAGGCAACTTGTAAGCAAGTTGATTTCAAGTATCTGCGGTCACGTTCAGCTTTTACTAGGACAGCCTATCTGGGTTTCTAAATTCACAATTTTGTTGAACTTGCTTTGTCATCGGACCTCGATTTTTTCTTAAACAAAAAATGACGTCGAATTCTGCATCACGTCTTTTGACGGTCAACGCATAATAATGCAAATGCGTTGACGGATGCATTGCCAGACTTTTCTGTCGCGTCAAATTAACATGGATTAATTTTCATCTAATTCAAAAAATTTTAAATAATTTAAATAAAAATTGATTTTTTTGAGGTTTTTTAATCCATCATCATCGAAGCCATCCTTTAATGGAATTTGACAGTTCATGTGTTGGCAGATAGGGAAGAAACTAAATTACGTCGTACGAGGAATATTTCCTTCCAAAATGACACCCAAAGGCGTTAAAATCACCTTTTCCCACACAAAAAATTTAATCTTAAAAAATTCAGATATCTTTAAGTTTTTCAATGCATCATTTCCGTAGCAATCTTTTAATTTAATTTGACAGTCTATGGCTTGGCAAATCGGTAACAGAATGTTCCAAATGTCACCGAAATCCCCCAAACTCTCAGTTTTCCGAAGCAAAAAAGATAATTTCAAAAAATTAGGATTTTTAAGAGATTTTGTATCATAATCATAGCCATTCTTCAATCATATCTGACAGTTGCCTATTTTAGAAATTTTGAAAATTCTTGATCCCTCCTCTCTCATTCAAAGTTGTAATAGAAAGAATATTTAATTTTGCTATAAATTTCCAACGAAAAGCTTTCCGTATAAATTTATATACAAGTCTGAACGAGGCCACTGTCTTCTCTACTGGCTTCCCAACTGGCTTCGAAAATGGCAAGCCAGTTGACGAGCAAGTTGCTCAGGTTTATGCATGTTTATTGTAAGAAAATTGAAATGTATTGTAACTTTTAAGCCAGTACTGGCTCGTGTAACCTCCGGGTTAGGCTGATATTTTTTGAGAAAGAAATTATTTTGTTCATGTTTGTATATGCATTGTGGTCCTTTTATAAAGAAATGTCTATAAGCATTTATGGACTGGTTTTAATTCAAAGACTGCTAAATTCCAATTCTTTAGAACTTTGGGTGAGTTCGTATTGCAGAAATCAGCGGCAAGCCTAGTACTTGCTTAGCTTCTGCATATCGATTTTATTTGTCTTCTGCCCGCAGAAAGCAAGCAGGCGGGAACTTAATTTTAATAAATTTGTGTTCGTAAACCATGTTTAGGCGATTTATTAAGGGACATTTGTAACGAAATATTCTGTGTACTTCTGGTTCTTACCTATCTGTTAAGGTATAAACTGTTCCATTGAAAGATGGCTACGATGATTATGGGTTACAAAAAACTCAACCAAAATCGTTTTAGGCTATTACGAACTTGCTCTTAGTTATTATCAAAATGTACATAGTTACATATTTAAAATTTTTTTTTAATCAAATAATATTCGTTTTTAAAATATTGGTACGGAAAACACTTTTCAGAGGCATACGAATTTAATGACAATTAGTAAGGCTGTTACATATAACAGGTAATCTCTTTATTCAACTTTATTCAACTGGAAACTCAAAAATTAAGAGTGAAATTCTTATGCGAGGAAGTTAATTTAATATATCTGCGTTTCCGTCTGGAGTATACATACATATAACTGAGGACATGGATATCTACTAAAGTTACAACATATTATATCACCTGGAAAACTGAAAACTCAAAAATTAAGAGTGAAATTGTATGGCGAGGAAGTTAAATTTATACATTTCGGGGGGGTTTGAACCCCCAAAACCCACCCCTGCGTTCGCGCCTGGTAGGTATAGTCCAGGAAAGATTTAAATGCGTAATTTAATATGGGTGAGCGGTGAAAAATGAATTCATAAAATATTATTTTAGGTATAATTGCAGAATTTCATCTTCTACAGCATATCAAAAGTCTCGCAAAATATTTTAGAACTAGGTTTTTGATTGAGTTTTAATTTTTTTTTAAACATAGATTGTTGCTTAACCCTTTCGGTACGGATGTGGCACAAGTCCATATAAATGTTCTTTGTCTTGTACCACATCCGTACCGAAAGGGTTAACAGAGTTTCTCTTGGAGGAATCAAATGAATTAAGCAAACTATGTTTCTTTTATTAACAAAAAATCGTTTCAATGAAAAGCCACTCTATGCGTCTTATGAAAATAGACTGCAAACGGAACAGTTGTTTTTTAAATAATTTTAATGTATCTGCTTGTTTTTTTTTTTTTTTTGTTCAGATACAAAGAGGTAAGTTTTGTTTACTTTCGCAGATCAATCATTTTCGTTACATCTTCCCATTTCAAATTATTGACGCCACGCCACTGATATCCATGCAGCTTATTTTGAACTGCACTGCACACTGAATTAACATGAATATAAAATATATGAATTTATATAAAACTGCACGTACAGCATTATTTTAATACATAATTTAATTTCGGGTTCATTCAAGCCTTTGGTGTTGTCATGAATATTATTTTAAAAGCCAGTCTTGTTGTAATAAGGCCCACTCAGTGGTTAATGTTTGTGGGCTGACTATCACTTTAAATATATGTATTTTTTGAGAGGCATTTAAGTCAATTTAAATGTTTATTATGTTTTGGTTAAAATTTTACGACCATATAGCTATACTCGATACTCGTACATCATGACTCCTTTTTTCCCATGAATTTGAAAATTATCTACCACATAAAATATGAAAAGCAGAGGAAATTAATCTCGTGTGCATTATTAATGCGCAATATTTGTATGCTATAAATATTAAAAATTTAAATTAAGTCTTGTTTTAATTAGGGTCTCCTTTCATTTCAAAATAAACACGCCCATATTTCCATAATGTGGCGCGTGCGAGATAGCTTCCGGAAGAATTTTTAAGTTAATTGAAAAAAGGATTGACGACTGAAAGCCACCTAATAAGAAGGAGGATTCCACACTTAGCAGAACGTGAAAGAAATTCGTGGGAAGTTTATTTCTGTTAAATGATTGAAAAAGCAATTGGAGGTGACTGGGCTAAAGTGTCATTGAAGTTAAAAAGAAAACTATCTAGACCAGTATACTTTGGTTTGCTTACACAAGGGACATCATTAAAGTTCTTTTTCTTGAAACATACAGTTGTGATTAAAAAAGAGGAGAGGGGGGAGAAACGAAGAACAGTTCTTCTTCTTTGTGCTTAATTGACAGGCAGGATGATATGTGCTGCAGGATGAAAGCTAGTTGGTGTAGTATTTGCATTTAAATTGGCCGTTGATGCAGCAAAGAAAATGTTTTATTTGGTTTTGTTTTTCTTCTTGGTTTATTTGTTTGGCGTGTTTGTTTTTCTCGTTCTACTGATATGGTGTATCTTTATTTCCATGATAAATAAAATAGGTCAAACTGAAAAGCACTACACCTTGAAAATGTGTATTCAAATAATTTGTATTTGCTATATACTACAATTAGGAGAGAAGGGGGCATATTTGAACGAGCATGGTACCTTTGAACAGTGCTGTCAATAATAAAATTTAAGCAAATAAATATTTCAAAGCGTAAACAACTTTTTAACGTGGAAGAACAGTTATTTTTACACGACTAACACTTGAGGTAGTTAATCCTTATTCGTCGTCTGGCAAAAGACGGCTATGCAGTTTTATGAGTACCTAAATTGAATTTTAGAATACCTTTTTTTTGTCAGAGTCAACAATTTTTGGTCAAAAACATTAATTGAAGACTGAATTTTATTTATTTCCCTTGCTTGAGGAAGTTTAAGCGACACGGAAAGGGTACCTTGGAATCAGTAGCGCTTCAAGTCAAAAATTAGGCCTGCACGTGGTCCCCCCGAAGCTCTGAGCTGAAGTTTGTAGCACACTCCTTGTAACGCCACTGTTTGCAAAAGATTCAAAAAAACAATTGAAGAAGAAATCTGAACATTTTTTCAAATAATATTCACAGTGGTTAAGTTCCAATATACCTAAAACAAATTATTTATTAGTTTTAAAAAGAAATGTTTAAATTCAATTTTCTCCAAAAATCTATTTTGTTAGGCACAGTTTTCAGTTGTGAGTTAAACCAGAGTGAGTTAACTCATGAAATAGATTGATCTACAGTTGTATGTCCATAAGCAGTTTTTAAGTGGGGGATGCATGCAAATGACCTTAAAACAAACACGGAAGATAAAATGTCAAAAGCATTTGTTGAGTTAGTAGATTTATCTCACCAAATCCAGTGAGTTAACTCGGGTTTATCTTCAAAAAATGGATCTTTTCATAGTAAGTGAATCAAACATTTGAAAATATAACATATCTTCTTTGTTTTAGTTTCTTATGAATTGAAGTTTCAACAAGAAAGACCTACTACTTACTTTACTTAGGTCCTTGGAACTAATACGTCCGTGATGTTTCCCTTACGGGAAACGCCATCGCGCCCTCGTGTACGATTTCTGGAAATGTATTTCAGCTCTCTCCAAATTTTCACCAGTCGTGCCGATTCCCGTTCGACCGTTCTTCGCCGGCCCACTTGTCTTCCCTCCTGTGTGAGCGGGTTCCACTGCATTGCTTGAGATGCAATGCACCGGTCGCCTTTTCGAAGCATTTGACCAATCCACTGCCACTTTCTTCTTCTTATAATGGAGTCTTTGGGTTCCTGACCCGTTCTCACATTTAATTCGGTATTGGAGATACGGTTGTTTCGTAGACATCTATTAACGAACGTTTGCAGATTTTTAGTGACAGTGTCAATGACTTTACAAGTGCTGCACCCGTTAAGCAGCACGGATTCAACATTGGATCGGACCAGTCGTAGCTTGGCCTTTTAACCTAAAAGTTGTTTCTCCATATTTTGGACAGCATTTCGAACGCAGCCTTTGCTTTTCTGATTCGGCTGTTTACGTCCAGTTCAGTTCCGCCACCCGTAGAGACAATACTCTCAAGATATTGGAAATCCTCTTCCATCTCTACCGGTTGTCCAGAAATATTTACTTGGATTGATGAGGAAGTTCCAAAGCTGATCCTTTTAGTTTTTGCCGAGTTGATCCTTAGCCCTACGATTTCTGCTTCTCTCTCCACACTAGTTGTCATTTGATGGAGATCCATGATCCTATGAGAGAGTAAGCATACGTCGTCCGCGTAGTCCAGATGTTCGAGGTGAGATTGTAGAGTCCACTGAATTTCTCCATTTCCATTTGACAAAGCTGCGTGCAGTACGTCACTTATCACCAGGGCCCGGATATCTATGCAAATGCATATTTTTTTTGGACTGCCTTAGAAGAAAATGAATCAGATAGTTTTTCGAATTAAGAAATTTGCTTTAAAATGGCATTCAATCGTTAGCGCATATTTTTGCATATTTTGATATAAATGCATATTTTGGCTTATTGAGCATATTTTAACAAAAAATTCATATTTTTCCTGCATGTTTCAAAAAAAAAAAAAAAAAACAAACAAAATTGATAGACTTATATATTTTATAGTGTAATAAGTTTGGATTTTCTGATAATCTATTTTATTTTAGCAAATAAAAGGGAAAATGGCCCTTTATGTCTAATTTCGTTGAATAGATAATGAAATTCTAAGAATCCTACTAGTTTAAGATTTTTATCCATATCCTATTGGTATGGAGATATAAATTATTTTAAATATATGTATTATCTCAAAATAAACTAATTTAAAAAGCAAATAAATAAGTGAAGGAATTTTTTGAAATACAACCCTTTTAAAAAGTAATTTTTACTACATTTTTATAAAATCAAGGAGTTGGCTAAAATTACTGAACATTATAAGACGTATTTCTATTTATATTTCTGATTTTGTATAACCCCAACCCATCGATCATTTTGATATAGAACACATAGCATAAGCTTAATATACCTTTTTTTAACCCAAAAACAAAAAACACATAGAAAGCGAGTTAAGCTTTTCGGCTTGTGGTCGCGTAGCACTTAATATACGTTTACAACTCGAGATTTTTCGTTCGCTGAAGAAATTTCACTTCTGTCACCAGTACTGAGCTATACGCGCTCTTTTTCTTCATTTACTTTTTGAATATTTTTGCAGTATATTTTGTATTTTGTATGGCATATTTTGGATTTTGTATTTTGAACTTTGTATGGCATATTTAGTAATTTTAAGTGCATATTTTATGCGCATATTTTGTGTTTTTTAGAGCATGAGAATCCGGGCCCTGCTTATCACCAACAGGAACAGTATTGGTGACAGTATACAGCCTTGCCTAACCCCACTTTGGATTTCAAACTCCTCTGACAGCCTACCTTTGTGCAAAACGTGACATTTGGATCAATCATATGTATCCTTGATAATAGCAATCAATTTATCTGGGATGCCCCTCCTGCGCAAAGCAAGCCAAATAAATTATCTATTGACACTATCGAACGCCTTTTCAAAATCGATGACCAGCAGGTGAAGTGGTGATCGATATTCAACGCACTGTTCGATGATGATCCGCAAGGTGTGATCCACACAGGAAGATCCAGTGCGGAATCCTGCTTGTTCGGCGTTGAATGTGTCTTCGAGGTGGTCTTTTATTGGGTCCAACGCTATCTTTCCTATTATCTTTGCTACTGCAGGCAGAACGCATATTCCTCTCCAGTTTTCGCACTATGTGAGATCTTTTTTTACTGGGAGCATGACAATAATTCCTTTTTTCCACTCTTCAGAAAAGCTCTCTGTTTCCCAAGCTCTCTTAATAAGGGGGTGCAGTAGCTCACTCGATGTTGTTGGGGCTGCTCCTTAGAGCTCTGCAGGAATAACGTCAAGTCCAACCGCTTTGTTGTTCTTCAGTGCTTTGATGGCGGTGATGATTTCTTCTTTACTGGGAGGTACGGTGCGTTTTCGGGAAATTGTTACTTCGGGTGGCTCAGTGGGAATAGAGTTCACTTCACTGGCGAAAACGCAGTAAAGAGGTTCAGCGAACTGAATATGAATGGGTGAAGGCAGAGCTGGGTCGCGAACTGTCAGCCGTTGAACTGGATGATCTTTCCAACTTGCATTCGAAATAGAATTTCAAAGATTCCGCTTGGCTGTTTTCCACAAGATAAGTCCATTTGAAGCACATCATGATTAAATCGCAAACTCAATATTTTTAACAGCAGCTGCCAGACAAAAGTATAGGTTTTGTGTAGATAAGTTTTACAGTTGTACCTTTTCATTCAATAAATTTAATTATAAAAAACGTATAAGAAACTTCGTTGTTTTTTCATTTTCAGGACATTCATTTCGGGACAGAGGACCCGAAAAGGGAGTTGAAATCCTTGACCCGGCCAAGCGGCGCAAAGCGGGCCACCCAAGATACTGTTTATTACAAATAAACTGAAAGCAAACTAACTGACAACATAGGCGCCTGCCTGGCGACTGAGATACCCTAAGCGAAGCGACGAAGTCGCGTAAGCGGGACGAAGGATCCAAAAATGAGTCAAAATCCTTGAACCCGCGAAGCTGGCCATCCATGATAAATATAAGCCGTGTTTTTTTTGCAGGTTCAGATAAAATTGTTGAAAAAAACGACATCCGAACTTAGCAAAGTCATCGAAGCAAAAATGACCAGCACGCCAGCACTATCACGAAACTGTGATATCCCATCCCTACCTTTCAGCTTTTAGAAAAGCATGCAAAATGAAAACAAAATACATGCAAATAAAAGGAAATCTAATTTTATTCCTAGGTGGGCTATAGGTCTTTATTTTTATTTCTTTATTTCAGTTGCGACGTTTCGGACGTGTTTACGTCCTTCTTCAGGCCTGTTAAAATGGGTTTTAGATACGCCTAAATATAAAATAACATACTATAATAATACTTACAATTGATAGTTAAATAAAAATATAAAATTAGAATAAATTTATTATTTTTGTTTTTGTATTTGTTGTGGTGGTTATTTTAAGCAAAATATTCTTTCATTTCTTTTATCTTTAAATATCTTTAAAAAGACGTTTATCACAATTCAGAATTTCCAGAATATTAAACTTCAAATATTATTTAATTTAAAAATATATAAAAAATTTCTTTCAAAATATTATTACTGAAACGAGTCTAATATAAAGTGTAATCAAAATAACATATGGTTATTTAATCAGCTGACCATACATACTACTGAGTCCCTCCAAATCCGAACGCTTATTTACCGTGTTATCTGTATTTAAAATATGTAGCATTTCTATTAGCATTCTTTTATTACAATTTTTCTCAGTTTCCAAAACTTCGACATTACTAAAATCTGGTCTATATCCCTCTTCTATACAATGTAAGGCCAAGGCTGTTTTTTGTGCATTGCCATTATTAATATCAGATTTATGACCTGATATTCTGTTTTTTTAGTTTTTGCATCGACGTTCCTACATAAACAGAAGGGCATGCTATTGTTCCATCACCTAAACATCTTATTTTGTAGACAATATAGAAAATTATTCCGATCGTTAATAAAACAAAAAAATGTGAAAAAAAAAGAATTTTAAATCATTAATCAGAAAAACATTAATTTACAAAACAATGGTCGTCCATTTTTTTTTTTATAAAAAAATATTTTCATTCGTTGGCTCAGATATTTTGACGTTTTCATACAAACTCTATCGATAACAAAATAGTAATTTGAGCTGGCAGTACTTTTTCTTTCCGAATTTAAGTTAAGAACCGATAATTATCTGGACGTAGCTAAGTTCATATGGACTTCAGTTGTTTTTGTATTTTAAATGTAAATTCCTTAGTTCAGATGTTGTTTTTCTCGTCAAATTCTATCTGAACCTGCAAAAAAGCACCGCTATTGTTAAAGAAAACTATTGACAATAAATTCCGTTGAAATTTGGTTTAGAAAAATCGACCAAAATTACGAAAAAAAACCTCTATATTTTACAAAAACAATTTACATTCAAAATACTTGGGCGACAGCGACATAACTCACTGTTTATACGCCGCCGGCCGCGCCGGAATGCTGTCCAGCGGGAAATATCGTCCCAAATCAATTTTAAAGCTGAATTATCTAATCAATTCACTAGCCAAATAATAAAAGGAAACGTCATGCAATGATTTAGTGAGTGAATAGTCATGCGAGGTTTCCTCAGTTCATAGATTTGAACCCACTTTTTGCTTTGTGTGTAGAAAACAACCCTTTCTTTCGTTGAACTTTTTTTTTGATAGCAAAAATTATGCGATGAAAAAACTAATGAAAAGTCATTACAAGTTCATCAGTTCATCTCCTATGATTTGTAAAGTGTGCACCGCCATTGTGTGTTTTGATAGAAGTTGATTTTTTTGTGTTCTCTGTGTTCACATTGTCTACTGACAGTAAATATTATAACAGGACTTGTGAATTTCCAACAAAATGAGGCAATCTCAGATTGTCTGAAAGTATTTCAGGTTGTTGGTTAGTCACCACTTCGCAGAAGTGAAGTGGTGATTAAACAACAACCACTGACCTAGTGATTTCACTTTAATTTAAAGTTTTAATTCTATGTTTTTTTAATTAACCCATCACAAATTCACAAAACAACAGAGTTAATGAATTCACTATTTATTTAATTTTCTTCACATTTTTCATATTGAATAAACTACTAATTGCTGAATAAACAACTACCACTAATCTTGTGATTTGATAATTGAATTGTCATTACCATTTTCATCCAAAATATTGAACTGATGAATAAACCCCATACATTTATGTAGTGTATTCACAGATTTTGCAACCACCATGTTTTTCATCACTTGGGTCGGGGAATAAACAACTTCCAACAAAGTAGCGATTTCGTTGGTGAATTTTCATCGGATTTTCAGCATGTGCTTCCTGCCTAGGACACGTCCATGTTAATTTCATCAAAGGAATCAGCTGAAAAGTGGACGATGCAGCTGCCATTCCTCAAGGAAAAAGCTGATTTTTCCTCAATGAATTTTTGAATTTTTCCCGCTGGGTGGGTACTCTTTATGTAAGCAAGCAAAAAAATACAAATCTCATAAAAAGGTACTTTTAGTAATTTTCAATTTTCTCAAAAACTGGAAGACATAAAACCATTCGGTTTTTTGTATTCGATTCATAATTATTATAAGCATTGACCACTAGAAGCTAATTTAGCACTTTATTTTACAGTTTCGAAAAAAATTGATCAAAACTTTTTTTTTCATTTTTTTTATCAACCTTGAGTTTGCATGCAAATTTTTTGAAAACTATAGGCATGAATAATTCAATTTCACTTTAGGATTGAAGAACAGATTTCTGGCTTTCAAAACCGGTACAGTACTTTATTGTAAGTGTTGCCGATGTTTTTTTTAATATTTTGTTTCCATTTTTTTTTTATTTTTTTTTTTTTTTTTTTTTTTTTTCTCAAATGCCCCTACCTCCTAAACAGGGTGAGATAGAACCCTCCCATAGTAAAAATGCTTGTTTTTGACCCTTTTACAAAAAACCGTTATTAATTTTTGGCGCCAACGTTATCGTACTCGTGCCGTCGAAATTATTCCTGAGTTTTTTTTAAGTCGTAAAACTTAACACATAGATATGTTATAAACTTAGTTATGACCTTGCACTGAAAATTATTTTTTTTAATTTAAACTAAGATACATTTTAATTCCTTTATAGAGACAAATAAATTGCAGTGTAAGAAGTAAGAGGAAGGAGAAATGGTAGATTTGAACTTTTTCTCTTGCAATAAGAATATTATTTATATATGGGGAACGAGAATTGACCTTGTTTGCTTTTGTCTTTTGTTTTTTTTTTTTTTTACAAAATAAGCAATTAATTTTGTTGTCCTCAAAGCTCTTGGGAGAGTTAAATAAATGAAATGCTCAAAGAACAAGCTGCCATCGCCGGCATCACCCAACGTTCAGAAACTTAAAAAACTTTTCTTTTTATTAGTAATTCCCTATTGTTAAACTTTTAAAGGCAAAAACCCAAAACTAATTACGGTCTAATTATGGTAAGAAATTTATATAAATGTTATAAGATGAGAAAGAGGATTATACATTGATTGAAGGTGAACCTAGAAAGTAGCAAACGCTTCTTTTTGAATACTTACATTGCATATATTTGTGGTTATATTTCTGTTTATTAGGTATAATTGCATGATGATTCTGTGCCTGAAGTGTTTTTTGTTTTGCTTTTTTGTTTACATAATTTTAAAATCCTTTTTTTATTTTTGTACTGCAAATTCTTTTGGTCTAGTATTCGTACAGTAAATACTACTTTATCACTTATAAGCGGTATTTTATTTAAAATTAGTTTTAGTTAGAGCGTTAAGGGAGTCAACCTTGCACTTCATTCTGACGGGATGTGGTACACTTATAGTCCACATCCTAAATTTACTTTTAAGAAGTGTTGCCACGGTGGCAACATTGGCAGACCGGAGATATAAGGGTTGTCTTCTGCCCATGTTTTAACACGAAATTTCACATAAATTAGCCTATAATTTGGAGCCAGACATCGTTGATGTCGCGGAATGTCTTGTTAGACTGAGAATACTTGAAGCCATAGGAATATGTTAATTTGTTGGCCCTTCCCCCACCCTTGTACGCTGGGGAGAAAAATACCCTTGGTGGATAGGGGTTTTTATTTGTCAGAAAATAATGGTTATAAAATGAATATTAATAAAATTTTAAGATGAGTGTCGACGTAGAATTTCATACTCTACAGCATATACAATGTCCGATTATTAGTTTTTTGTATAAAAGCTTTCAAAATGGGGGGAGTGGAAGGTGGAAGTATATCAAACCACTATATATTTATCTTGGTATAATCTCAGCATATGGCACATGACCTTAGGGAAATTTTTAATGCCCAATCTTATGCAATCAAAATAATTTCAATATAATTTTCCTAGAAAAAGTTATAACCTTTTTATAAAATGATGACTAAATTTTCTGTGAAACGAGCATAACATTACCAAATTTCAATGGTATGCTGATGAAACTTGGCACACATGTCTCATCTGTCGTAAGAAATAAGAAACAAAAGAGTTCATAAAAATATCTGGGGTGAAAGGGTGTTTTCCCGAGTTGGGCGCTTAAGTTAAAAAAGATCCAAAGTTACCAAAAAGATCCAATATACAAAACTTAAGTGCGACTTATTGCGGTAGGTGTTCATTGTGAAACTGGCCCTTATTACAAATATGACGCGCAGTGTGTGTGTGTCGCATATACAATTCTGCAATTTATCGAAATCGGTTGAATACTTTTTGAGAAAATGGTACCACAAAATTTACTTAAGGCTATTTAAATATAAAGATAATATTAACTTTTTTAGATTGTTTCTTCTCAAATAAGTCCATTTCTTCTAGAAACAAAATTTTTCAAATTATTCGCCATTTAAAATGACAGGCTTAAACGTTTTTAAAATACTTTTTAAGCAAACAAACCCTTGAAAAAAATAAATTGAAATTTCTAATTTTTTTTATAAGTACATTACTTAAATTTATTAAAAATCACAATTAAAGCTCAAAAATACCGAAACGGCAAAATACTATATTAATTAAAAATGTAAGTGACTCCTTCTGAGACTTTCTTAAATACTTAAACTTTTGTTTGTTGTTGTTTATCGCCAAAGAATGTTTCCCTTTTACCAATGGATATTATTGTTAGATACATAAATACATTTAAATATAGGAATTTATTTATATAAATTATTTATCCCACTTGTCGTCTTTGGTTTCAATTCCTCAGTACATCATTAAGAGTTTTTAAATATAATTATATTAACAAAATCTTCATTTTTGCCTTAAGCTAAAATGATAAATCATTTGCACTAAAGTAACATGTCATCATCACTATCGGTAAACTGTCCATTTTGATTTAGAAGTAAATTAGCTTCTTCATTTGATTCAACCTGCAATAAACAAAATTGTATCTTAAGTTTCTTTTCTAATTAAATTTTGAACATTTGAAAAACTTACTCTTGAATATCTCACAGCAGACGAACTTTTTCGGAAACATCTAATCAGCCTTTCTCTTCTCTCAGAAGTCCTTAATAGAATTCCAACAGCAAATAATATGCTTAAAGCGCTGACAATTATCAGAAATGTTGCTGAAAAAAATCATAGTGATGAAAAAAGTGGTGATCTAGGAACTTAACTTACTTGTAACTGATCCTGAATGTGGTAAGACTTCAACAGCAGTGCCAGTAGAAGAAGTTGTTGAAGTTGCAGGCACAGCAGTTGTTGTTATTAATTGAGAGGAATTGACAGGTGCAGCAGGTGTGGTACTTTTGGGAATTTGCAAGCCCAAGAATGCACAAATATCAGGTGTATACTGAGTGTAGATTAAATTGCAGTGCTTAGCCTGTAGTAAAAGAAATATTAAAAGAAATAATTTATATCTTCGAATATTTAATAGTTGTTTTAGTGGGTAGAGTAGAGGGTAGCATATGCGTCGAAACTGAACCACTTGTCTACCAAATCCTTATCTCACCTCCAACTTGAAAGGCACCTGGTGCCTAGTATCTAACTTAAGATGGTTGTGAACAGTTTAATATAAGTTTTCACGTTATGATTTAACAGATTATGTAAATAAATTTAAATACAAATAGGGGTGGGGTCTAAGGAGTACTTAAGCTTAAGGCATTCTTTATTTGTATAGTATTTTTTAAAACCGAATTTCATTAAAGTAAAGAATTATACAAAAATTAGGCGTGCTTAATGCCAAAACAAATTACTGACAGTTAAAAAAAAAATATGATAATGTCACAGTTTATGATGGGTTGAAAAATTGAACTGGTTTGAACCGCGATGGCGGTACTGGGAAACATTTTGTATTTTAAAAAAAAATCTGTAGCGCATTGCTTGAGAACTCTGATGGCCACTACCGTGTCCTTTCAGAGAAGACTTGAATCTAATTGACGATTTATCGAAGCAGAAAGAAGCGATTCTAGAGGTTACGAATTGTTTTGAAGTGGCCGCGCGAATTTCACACTAATCTAAGGACATGAAAATTTATAAAAAAAAATATTACGGAGGCGATTCACGATAACAGAAAATATTCCGGGGGAAACAAATTATTCCCTATAGAACCCAATGTATATATGCGTTAACTGTCACGTTCGAGGTTTTTTTCAGGGCTACTGCCTCTTGCGAGGAATTGACAAATCCTCCAAGAGTATCACTTGTCATGAATAAGTGCTTCTCGTCTAGCCGATCGGATTCGGCATAAAAATGTAGGACCCTTCCCTTCCTGTCGACAAGCCCACAAAGGAATGCTGGCGAGTTGTTAGTCACTAGGCCTTGGTTATTCACGTGCTGTTGCGCAACCCAATTTATTTATTTATTTATTTATATAGGATTTGTTTATCATTCATATTCCGATTCATGAAAATTCAGCATATTCGGAAGAACGGAATTTTGCGGATAAATCATTTTGTTTTTTTGTATTTAATTGGGAAGATTGCGTTCCTTTTCTAATTAAGGCAGATTAGCATTGGTGTTATTAATTAATAAAAGGCGTGTTCCTCTGCATTTTGAGCTGTGCTTGAAAAAAATTCCCATGTAAAGTACTACCTTTGTTGGGTGCCAGGCCATAGGGACGTTCCAGGAAATTCTAAAGCTGACGAACTCTACAAAAGTGGAACAAGACTACCTTTTTTGCTAGACAGGGTAGACGATAGATATTGGTATCTATACCAATCGCTACAACCAATGTTATTCTGAAGCAAGATGCTAGGTGGAACAACATCACCACTTTCCTGACGATCAAACAGATCTGACAAACGCTGGAGCGGTGAGGCTCTTAGTGTCTTTAGACAGATTGCACATCAGCTCCGTAATTGGTGTCATAACCAACCGTATACTTTTAACAGAAGCTGTATGGACGAAGTCCATGTAGTAGCCCGTAGCGTAATGCTTAGTGCGTTCAACTGTCACGCTGGAGGTCTGGGTTCGCTTCCCAGCCTCGTCCACCTAAAAACTTAAAAGTTTTTTTCAGGGCTACTGCCTCTTGCGAGGAATTGACAAATCCTCCAAGAGTATCACTTGTCACGAATAAGTGCTTCTCGTCTAGCCGTTCGGATTCGGCATAAAATTGTAGGTCCCTTCCATTCCTGTCGATAGGCGCACACAGGAATGGTTGCGAGTTGTTAGTCAGTAGGCCCTGGTTCTTCATGAGCCGTTGTGCCACCCGATTTTTTTTTTTTTTTTTTTTTGTATGGACGAAGATCGGGAAGAACTGATTCCCCATCTTTTCTGAGCTTGTCCTGCCTTATCTGAAAGACGCAGGCTCTATCTGGGAGACTTTTTCTTACTCATCTAGCAAACTCAGACATAACAGAAGTCTCGCGCACCTCATTCTTTATAAATATAAATTTTCTAGACACATGAATTAATATGCGGTACCCTAATGGACCAACTTGTGATCTAAGTTTATCAGTTCTTTCGCAGCCACTTCTACCTAATCTAACCTAACAACAATTTTGTATTGGTACTGTATACAATATGGTTATTGTTTTTGAGCATAGATAGAAATGCACGAAAAAAAAAATTTAGAAACATTTTACAATCTTCCCCTTCGAAATTATCTCTCTAGCTTAAACTAGAACCTTGATTCAATATAGCTTTTAACGGCCTTTAGTCCATACAAATTGGCGTTTCGTCCCGGCGTTCTCACTTGAACTCTTCAGTTGACAGTGAGGGTCTGGTCAAGACGCATCATCAATTTTACAGCGTAAATCAATTGTGACCTATATCCAACCCAATTAGAATTTCTAATCAAGAATTGTTGGAAATTTTGTAACCCGTGGCCTGGCATTGTTTACGTATGAGTGTTTTTTTATAATACAAATTCTATATACTACTGAAATAAATAAAAAAAAGGCCGTTAAAGGCTTTATTGTATCAATAATTCAACTCCAATTAAATAATGCTAAGTCTTCTACTTGGCTGGTGTATTTCAGTAGTATATAGAATTTGAATTATAGAAAAAAACACTCATATTTAAACTAAAACCTTCTACATATTTTAAACAAATCCTTTAAAAATTCTGACAATATTTACTGGTTTAACTACAACATATTTTTCTTATTTATGTGCCATTTGATATTTAAGCTTGTGGTTACACCCTTATAATTGTTAGGACTTTCTTATCTCCTTGTTTAGTCTACGTTTCACTACGCTACTATAGTAAGTTTTCTCCCCAATTGTTGGTGGCCACGTATCTTTAATTTTTCAGAATTCTTACTAACAGCAAGGAATGCAACAATTTTGTAATACCATACGAAACTCAGCTGGTGATGTAATGAAAAGAAATAGCTGAGCTGACCATGGATTTTATCACAAGTGAAGTGCGACATCTACCAAAGCTGGCGGTATGCTAGCCGCTATAACTACGGTCCACAAATATAGCCTGTGAACGGATTTAAAAGACCTATCCTCGATTTCATAAAATTTAACAGGCTTTTAAGTCTTAAAATGACGTTTATTCCATACAAAATACGTCATTAAAATTTAAAAGACAGTTAAATGTTTGTGAAATTAGCCATTATAGTCTGAAGACACTGGCTACTTTAGACTGTGTTTTTTAAAGACTAAAAAACGGTTTTTTGACGAAACTGTAGACATTGTGAAGCATAAAAATAAATAGCCTATAATCTTTTTCATCATCAAAGACAGTAGTAAGTATTTTCTAAAATATAGATAATTCAAGTTGAAAAATGCATTGATCATTGAAATTACCCCGAGACATATAGCCCAGTGAAATTCGACAATAAATTCGCAAAGCTCCATGTAGTTCTGCATTTTAAATATGCTGTTGGGACATGTTAGAGTATTCTGTAGCTAAGTTTGCAACTTCGAAAAACCTATGGTTGCTGCAGGAAAAATGAAAATATGCAACTTAGGAAAAAACAATCCACTATAAACTTGTTTATTATAAAATTTTCTACAAAACCACATTAGTTATAAATTCATGCATGTTATACTTGTGTTGCTATCTAATCATGAATTAAAAAAAAAAAATCTAAAAAACTAAGTTATTTTGAACCACTCAAAAAATAGTTAAAAAAAATGTCCAATTCTGCTAAAAATAGGTCAAAAATTGTCCAATTCTGCTAAAAATTAAGAATTAAATAGTCTAGAGTATTACAAGATGAAATTCGAAAATTCGATCCAAATCGGTCAAACAGTTTTGGCAAGAACATCATGTTTCGTCTTGTAATACTCTAGACTATTTGATTCTTAATTTTTAACAGAATTGGACAATTTTTGACCTATTTTTTTGAGTGCTTCAAAATTACTTAGTTTTTCAGAATTTATTTATAATTCATGGTTAGATAGCAACACAAATATAACATGCATGAATTTAAAACTAATGTGGTATTGTAGAAAATTTAATAACAAACAAGTTTATAGTTGATCTTTTTTTCCTAAGTCATAAAGGAAAATGTCGGAAAAAATGGGGTGATTTTAGCGTTTTTTTTACTTTTGCATTTTTCCTGCAGCGAGCACAGATTTTTCCAAGTTGCAAACTTGGCTATAGACTACTCTAACATGCCCCAACAACATATCAAAAATGCAGAACTCCATCGCGCTTTGGTTTTTGAAGCACTTATATTGCCGATTCACAAGAAGGGAGACGTGCAGGATCCTAAGAACTATAGGAGGATTTCGTTTTTAAATGCAGCCTTAAAAATATTCACAATCACACTCTACGAAAGACTGAATAATTGGGTACAAGATGAAAACAAACTGAGCGAATATCAAAGTGGGTTTCGTAAAGGAAGGATATTCCACAGTCGATAACATCTTTGTGCTTCGTTCGCTGGTGCAGTGGAAACTCGATCAAAAGAAAAAAACTGTTTGCCTTTTTTTGTTGATTTCAAGGCAGCTTTTGTTTCCATCAACAGAAATTCATTATTATATAAACTCTTTAACTTAGGAGTTTCAACTAATTTTGTCAGAATTATTGAAAAACTGTATCAACAAACAACAGCATACATCGATAATGGTAAGGAAAAATCAGAGGGGATTGATGTGAACCAAGGAGTAAGACAAGGCTGTAACCTAAGCCCTCTGCTGTTTTTTTTTTTTCTGGACGATTTAGTCGAGTGCCGCAACTGTGGAGTGGAGTTTGCGAATAAACGGATCAAAGTGATCATGTATGCCGATGATATTGTTATTCTGGCGGAGTCACCGACCGGTCTAAAGATGATGCTCAATAAACTGGAAGAATATTGCCAAAAGTTGAAGCTGGAGGTTAATACTGAAAAATCAAAAGTCTTTGTGTTAAAGAATGGATCTGGCAGAACGGCGAGAGAGGAACATTGGAAATATGGGTTGAAAAACTTAGACGTAGTGAAGTCTTACACGTATCTAGGAACGGAGTTCATTTTCAACTTGAAATTAGAAAAACATTTAAAAATCAAATTAAATGAGGCCAAATCGGCAATATGTGTAAATTGGCAAATAATCTATAACAACAAGCTGATATCTACAGAATTAAAAGATAGAGTTTTTAATGCTACTGCCAAAGCTATCCTGTTTTATGGAGCGTAGGTATGGGGAGTACAAAAGTATGAGCTAGTTAAATGCTTTTTGCGCTTTTTCTTAAGACAAATATTCTTTTTGCCGATAAACACGCCAAAATATATGTACTATTTGGAAACTGGTCTACCGCCACTGTTTATTTCAACCCTTAAACTGAATGCAGACTATGTAGTGCGAGTCTTACTTATGGAGGAGCAGAGGCTACCGAGAATAATACTGGAGTATGCGATTCGTCAAAATACCCTAGTTGTAAGAGACTGGTACTTGTTTGCCGCGAACTGTGGGATCACTTTAAATTTGAGTTTGAACGCTGTTCAATGTAAGAAATCCCTTTACGAGGTAATAGCAGTCACGGATGAGAATGAAAGGTATTCTTATATTGAAAAAGCACGCTCTTCCACGGAAAGGCAGTATTATTCACAATGCATCCTAAATCTCAACGGCAGAAACTATTTTACCAATGCATATAACAATTCCATTATTGGTACCATATTTAAAATAAGAGGAGAGCTGATTGGACTCAACTTAAGGCCCCACCGGAACGAAGTTATCGATAGCTACACACTCTGTAATCGCCATGAAAGAAAGGATGTATTACACTTCATTGGTGTTTGTCCAATGCTGACGGAAATAAGACGTGTTCATTTCGAAAAAAAACTATCTGGATGTAGATGAGGTTACAAGTTATTTGAATGGTGCAAATTGGATGCATCTTTAGTTCTACAAAGAAGCGATAACTTATAGAGTCCGAATTATCGAAGGAAGTTTTTGAGCCAAGCCAGTTAGAAGTCACATTAGAAGCTGATTATCGAACTAAGAATCTGTATTATTTTGTTTTAACTAAACTAAAAGTCATTTGAATTTGCTTAATTATTTAAAAATGATATATTCTGATTTAACTAATCTAAAGTCCTTAAAAATAGCTCCATTTTAAAAGCTACATATATATTTTGATTTAACTAATCTAAAAGTCCGTAAATTTGTTTTAACTAAACTAAAAGTCTCTTAAATAAAGAAAAATGGAATATTTTGCCTATTTTGCCAATATGGTCAAAAAAAAAAAAAAAAATAAGGAAAAACTTGATTATAATTCGTATCTTATCGTTACCTGACAAAAAATAAAAAAGTTAAATTATTTCATCATAATTTAAAAACAAAAATGCCCCTCAGGTAGACGACATTCCATGTCATGTCTAAACTATATTATTCAAGAATTCTAACAATGTATTTGTAAACACGTTAATCAAAGAATATCTATCTATCTATCTATCTATCTATCTATCTATCTATCTATCTATCTATCTATCTATCTATCTATCTATCTATCTATATATCTATCTATCTATCTATCTATCTATCTATCTATCTATCTATCTATCTATCTATCTATCTATCTATCTATCTATCTATCTATCTATCTATCTATCTATCTATCTATCTATCTATCTATCTATCTATCTATCTATCTATCTATCTATCTATCTATCTATCTATCTATCTATCTATCTATCTATCTATCTATCTATCTATCTATCTATCTATCTATCTATCTATCTATCTATCTATCTATCTATCTATCTATCTATCTATCTATCTATCTATCTATCTATCTATCTATCTATCTATCTATCTATCTATCTATCTATCTATCTATCTATCTATCTATCTATCTATCTATCTATCTATCTATCTATCTATCTATCTATCTATCTATCTATCTATCTATCTATCTATCTATCTATCTATCTATCTATCTATCTATCTATCTATCTATCTATCTATCTATCTATCTATCTATCTATCTATCTATCTATCTATCTATCTATCTATCTATCTATCTATCTATCTATCTATCTATCTATCTATCTATCTATCTATCTATCTATCTATCTATCTATCTATCTATCTATCTATCTATCTATCTATCTATCTATCTATCTATCTATCTATCTATCTATCTATCTATCTATCTATCTATCTATCTATCTATCTATCTATCTATCTATCTATCTATCTATCTATCTATCTATCTATCTATCTATCTATCTATCTATCTATCTATCTATCTATCTATCTATCTATCTATCTATCTATCTATCTATCTATCTATCTATCTATCTATCTATCTATCTATCTATCTATCTATCTATCTATCTATCTATCTATCTATCTATCTATCTATCTATCTATCTATCTATCTATCTATCTATCTATCTATCTATCTATCTATCTATCTATCTATCTATCTATCTATCTATCTATCTATCTATCTATCTATCTATCTATCTATCTATCTATCTATCTATCTATCTATCTATCTATCTATCTATCTATCTATCTATCTATCTATCTATCTATCTATCTATCTATCTATCTATCTATCTATCTATCTATCTATCTATCTATCTATCTATCTATCTATCTATCTATCTATCTATCTATCTATCTATCTATCTATCTATCTATCTATCTATCTATCTATCTATCTATCTATCTATCTATCTATCTATCTATCTATCTATCTATCTATCTATCTATCTATCTATCTATCTATCTATCTATCTATCTATCTATCTATCTATCTATCTATCTATCTATCTATCTATCTATCTATCTATCTATCTATCTATCTATCTATCTATCTATCTATCTATCTATCTATCTATCTATCTATCTATCTATCTATCTATCTATCTATCTATCTATCTATCTATCTATCTATCTATCTATCTATCTATCTATCTATCTATCTATCTATCTATCTATCTATCTATCTATCTATCTATCTATCTATCTATCTATCTATCTATCTATCTATCTATCTATCTATCTATCTATCTATCTATCTATCTATCTATCTATCTATCTATCTATCTATCTATCTATCTATCTATCTATCTATCTATCTATCTATCTATCTATCTATCTATCTATCTATCTATCTATCTATCTATCTACCTATCTATCTATCTATCTATCTATCTATCTATCTATCTATCTATCTATCTATCTATCTATCTATCTATCTATCTATCTATCTATCTATCTATCTATCTATCTATCTATCTATCTATCTATCTATCTATCTATCTATCTATCTATCTATCTATCTATCTATCTATCTATCTATCTATCTATCTATCTATCTATCTATCTATCTATCTATCTATCTATCTATCTATCTATCTACCATCGCGCTTTTCGAATTTAGCACTTTTTTTGTAATTATTGAATGGGCTAATATGACTTTCCGTTCTTATTCAAAATTATTTCAAATTTTAGTTCGGTTTTAGAAATTAGATGTAATGCGCAATTTTACTTTGTTTTTTGATTTTTGTACACATAACTTGGAACCCTTAACTTTCATAAAATATCATTATAATGTTAATTTTCCTTTTAAAACAATTTTGGTAGCGATTTTAAAAATTCCGTTAATTTTTTATTTTGAAAGGTAATAATTTTATGGACCGTTTTTGCGACCATTTTTGCGACCATTTTTTTAACTTTTAAAATCGCTTCCAAAGCTGCTAAAAGGAGAAAATTACAATTATAATGATATTTTATGAAAGTTAAGGGTTCCAAGTTATGTGTACAAAAATCAGCGCCAACTTAATTGTCCTGCTTTGATCACATCAATGATGCAAACATTGTGCGTTGCACTTTGCCAAAACTATAAGACTGATTTGGGTCGGATTTTAGAATTTCGTCTTGACATACTTTAGAGTAGTTGATTCCAAATTTTTAACAGAATTGGACAATTTCTTACCTTTTTCTTAAGTACTTCCAAATAACTCAGTTTTAATTATTTTTTGTTTAGTTTATAGTGAGATAGCAACAAAAATATATCATGGATAAATTTAAAACTTATGTGGCCACTCCTAGGACCCACCAGTGATAACATAGTTTTCGGGGTGTTCCCATGAACCGATTTTGTCCGATTTTGGATATGTTGTTCAGTAACGGTTACTGATCAAAATTCAATTAAAAAAGATGCTGTTGCAATTTTGCCCACCTTAATTCACTAAATGCCTGGACTACTAACCACCATTTCATAAACAAAATTCCACAGGCTTAATGAAATAACTTCTTAAGTCTTACTTGATGATACCCAGGTAATCTTTACACACACACACGTTAATTTCATTTGCCTATTCACGTAAAAAGTTTTGCCACTGAAATTATTAATAAAACAACTTAGAATCACGCATTATCAAGGACAACATTTTCAACTTCAAAAACAAACTTTTTAATGCATCCGATTAACGTCGCGATAAAAGAAATTAACCTACAACTCTTGGATGTTTTTCAAGAGCGCTTTATTTCTTTTTAAATTACTTGAAAAAAACCACCGTAAGCTCCTTCAGGTGTTCTGCTCCCCTGCCGACAGAAAAATTAAAACAAAAAAAAAACACACACTTCACCACAAAGCAACGCATCACCAGGGACAAATTACAATTTTTTCCTTCTTTGGCAAAAGCATCTTAAAAGCCACTTTCTAAGAGTGTAGGATATATTTATTCGAAAGTGTTGAGGGGGTTTTTATCAAAATTGTTCTGCAAAAAAAAAAAAAAAAAGACATAACATAACAAAATGTATTACACGAAAAACTGCACACAAAAAGACGCTAAATTGCAAAAGTTTTTCGTTCTGCTCTACCTGATACCGACAGTGCTGATACTGCTCGCTCGCTCGCTAGCTTCCTCCTTCCCGCCTTCTCTAACATAAACGAGGACTTTTAACAAATAAAGAATACCTTCAATTTGGTGTAATTTATAAAATGGCATATCCACAAGTAGTTGCTTTGAGAAACATTTTTTTTTTTCATCCCTTCGCTCTGCTTAGACTTCCATTCAAGTTTCAAGGTGGGGCAAGTGGAAGCGTTAGAGCAAACTTTGACTATAAAAAAAAATGTGCCTGATATAAAAAGTTTGTCGTGCGAGTGAGGGGCGGCGCGGCTGGATGGGACGTGAAGAGGGAAAAAAAATTATATTTTCTAAGTTTTCCACTTTAAAAGTTGTCTGCTAGCTTCTTCCCGTTTTCGAATTGACGACGACTACACAAACAGAAGAACTATATACATCGAGTTCACCAGCAACAGGAAGGGCTATCCAGGACAGACGAACGTGGCGGTAAGTTTTGCCTTCAGACCGCACATGAATGCTATCAGGTGATAAAAGAAACTATAGAATGTAGGTAGGTGTAGGTAGTCAAGGAAGAATGAATTGCTGATGTTTTCTTACATCACCATCAGTATGCCTTGACTATATCTTAACTATTCCAGGATTCAACTACAATATAAGGACGTAAGTATGAATAAAAGTCCAATCGTAATAGCGTCCCTATTTGAGGGTAAAAAGTATGACTGTCGATGTGTATAGTTCGACTTGAGAGTGATGAGAGGGATGAATTGCTGATTTTCCAAATGGTTCTTCATGCCCCTTATCTATCAGCTTCTATTCTACAGGGGGGTTTAATGGTGGCTAAAGTTCTTTGCGAAAAAAAAAAATGATTTCTGGTTTTTTTGTTTGAATATTTGCTGCTTGCGGCGGAGTGTCGCAATATTATGCCGTGACTATTGGCATTTTGACGGTTAAAATGAAGCAACTTAATCGGTGGCAGTTCGGTCAAAGTGGGGGTAAGGAGAGGACATAACTTTTGAGAGAGAGAAAATTTATCTATCCCAGACGCGAAATTAACGTAATTAAGTGAAAATTATGATTTCCTGGCTATGAAAACTGTTCACAAGTAGGTAGAGTACCTTTACCTGACACGAAACGGGAATAGTTATGTATATATCTGCTTGCAAACAGCTTGAACATCAAGGACTGGGGACATTATCGTTAATCTCAACAACAAAAGGGATAATAAAGAAGATTGCTTTTAATTAAAGATATAGTGTTGTTTTTGGACTTATTTTGCTTTCTTTGTGCTTTGTTGGTACTGACAAGCAATTTAAAATTTGAATTTTCTTATTTCCGAGAATGTTTTTGTGTTAAAATCTTTTTTAGGAAAAACTATAATAAAATGTGCCTTATTTGTATATGATTATTAGGGTTTGAAAATATTTTAAGCTTATTCTTCATTTTTTTATAATCGACTCAAGGGGTTGTTACTACCCTTAATATGAAAAACACAGTGTAGCCCGATCAATCAAGCAATTATTCAATCAAAGTTAAATGAAGTACAAACTGTTTTGATGCAGTTAGGTTAATAATGGAGTAGAATATAAAATCACAGTCTTAGACCAAAATTTGATATGGCGTGTGCCCGGAATTTCGGATTTTGTGTTTTGTCGATTTGCAGGCGTATTTTGAATTTCTCCCTAAAAATTGTTATGACCAAATTAATAGATAATTAAATTTGATACCCTTTTTATTCAAACAATTTGTTTGCAAAAAGTGGTACAAATTAGGAGATGGCCCCCAGTTCTGTCAACTTTATTTTACTAAAAATAAGTGACACCTCCTACCAAATGTTGAAGAGTGAACTTGAATGTACACAAATTATGTTAACGAACGCTCTTCAACACTTTAACAACAACCAGTTCCAAAAAAGGATACAATCTATCAAACCTGGACATAATGCATTTAAGGAGATAAACAAAATTATCGGTAAAGGACAACAAATGCCAGAAAAAATCAGTACCAGACAAGGGGAAGTCACGACGACTCAGGACAAAGCGAAAGCATTTGCTGAATATTTCGAAAAAAATTTCGCGCCATGTCCACCCAACGACCCTGCAGTCTTAGAAGAAGTCGAGTCAACAATCCAGCGACTACAACACACAAACACTGAAATTACCATTTTCAACTATCATAATCCTGCCAGTATCCGGAGCCGACTGGATGTTTTACCAACCAATGTTAATCCATAGAGGACGCTCTAAAAATCATCTGTACCAGACCTGATTTCCAGCTACATCATAAGGAAATTTCCCCAAGTCATAGTGCTATTCCTCACGATCTTATTAAACAACTGCGTCAACAACTGCTATTTTCCGAAAAGCTAGAAGACAGCAAAAATAGTACCAATACCGAAGAAAGTCGAAAGGAGTGCCGTTTCTGGATATCGTCCCATATCGCTTCTGAACAACACCAGCAAAATACTTGAAGGACTGATTCTTCGGCGGTTGAAGGAGTTCTGCACCACCAACAATATCATCTCGGATTTGCAGTTCCTAAAGTTCCAGAACGACGTTGTTAGCTCCCTCAATAACTATAGAGAAAGCATTCGACAGCATCTGGATACGGGGGCTAATACACAAGCTAACCATTTTTAATTTTCTAGGTGCACTAATAAAAATAATTTTCAGCTTTCTCAATTGCTTTGTCCAGTTTGAAAGCAGCCAGTCAGCAACCAAAAACATCAGAGCAGGAGTTGTCCAAGGATCAAAACTATAAATTTGCTCTACGCGGATGATTCGCTAACGTACGCCAAATCTATGTATCCAGTTATTGCAGCAAGAAGAGTAGAGGAACATGTGAGCCGACTGTGGGAATTCTACACAAGATGGGGCATCAAAGTCAACTCAGTCAAATCCGAGTTGGTTTGCTTTAGAAGACCGGCCGGACATCGCAACACACCCTCAGCCACAAGCTGCCACAGCATTAAACTCAATCTACCGGACGGATCGCAACTGACGACCAAACCATCGGTGAAATATCTGGGTATCAACTTCGAGGAGAGTTTACTTTTCAACCTACCACGTAACAGCAACTCTGAAAAAAGCTTATTTCGCTTTTCACCGATTTTTTTTTTCTAATGCGGAAAAGAAATGGACTGAGCCAGAGCACAAAGTTGCTTCTCTATAAGCAACTTCTCAGGCCAATCATCACGTACGGCTTTCCTTCATGGTTTACTATTTCCAAAACCAGCATGCGAAAGCTTTGACTGTTTGGAAGGAAAATTCTGCGGCTCTGCACTGGACTTCACTTTGACCAACGGCGAGGAGACGAAAGTACTTCAGCAACAAGAGACTCTACGAAGCATCCGGAATAACACCCCTGGACAAATACATGATCAGTGCTGCTAAAAGATTGACGAGCAATCTTAGCAATCATCCGAACCCGCCAGTGAGAACCATCACCAGCGAAAAGAGATACCCCGAGCCACGATACCGAGATGTGAAAGCACTACTGGATGACGTAATTATTTATACCAATGACGACGAGGAAATCCAATTTTACGAGGACGCAGCGTCAAACTTCCACCGTGGCTAGAAGCCACCTCCACCCCACATCCCACCACAAAGACAACCGGATATGAACAACGCGAGATGAACCATCAAGTAATAAGTAAATAATGTAAGACAATCAAAGACAATTTTTTAAATAATTTTAATAAAAATAAAAACAATGTATAAAATTAGGCTCCTTATGTGCCAAAACAAGTTCAAATGCTAATGTTATATAATGTAAATTAGAATTAAGAGCCAATTGTATATACTTACATATATATAATATTTATATTATTTGATAAAAAAAATCACTACGAAAAATGAAGCTGAACATCGCTGCATTTATTTTTTTTTTTTTTTTAAGTTGCAGACCTCGAAAAGTATCAATGATATTGGAAAATTTCAAATACCAAAATGTTGTGCAAATAATTTTCCAGGGGTGATGTCCGTTTCTTTTTCAAATTTGCATTCCGTTATATTTTTTTAATTAATTTTTTAACATTTTAGAATTAACTTTTTTTTTTAAACGTGCAGATAGACCAAATTACGGTTTAAAAAAAAAAAATGGCACTGTGTAGAACAGACCTTTTTCTAGAGGCGATGTTCCTTTGTTTTTTTTTTATTATTTTATTTTGGGTTTTTAATAATGAAACATAAAATAAGAACAACAAAACTTATAGACCTTATAACTTCGGATCAACGAATGCTACGTAACTACACAAAAAAAATTAGTTTTCCAAGCTCTAGAGGTGATGTTTTTTATTTTTTTTTTATTCATGTTCACCATTTAAATTTTCCTAGCAACTAAATAGGTATAACAAAACGAAAAAATAGCAAAAAGGCCAGTTGGCAGGTTTTTTTTTTTTTTTTTTAAATACCGCTCGAATTTTATGATTGAAATTGGAACATGGGTTGTCTCGTGAGTGCGGCTTTAATTGTTGTGCGTCAGTTACAATTTTGAAAATGCGATTTAGCTTATATCTCGAAAAGGTGCCGTGCCATAAGGCCAAGTGCCATAAGGCCAAATTTCAAAGTTTGGCCTTATGACTCTTAACGAAAGTGACATAGGGCCAAATTTTAAGAGTTGGCATTATGTCTCTTTGTAAAGCGTCATAAGACCAATTTGGTCTTATGCCACTTTGAACTGATTCAAAACAAAGGAATTAATTCTTCTTAAACCTCTTTAAAAACAAATAAGAAAAACCAGAACCTTTGGTAAGTATGTGTGTTTTTATAAATAAATATACTCTTAGTTTTTTTAAATGGTTTATCATCGATTTTTGAATTTAAAAAATCAAATGACAATAATTATATGTCGTCCACTTCTAGCTTCTTTACTTTTGTGCAGAGAATTTACAAAGTTAATAATTTTCGATGGACTTTTTTTCTTACTTGACAAAAATGAAACCAACATGTTGTAAATTTTGCTGCTGGAAAGAACGGGTTTTAAAGTGTTTTTTAAGAGCCTTTTTATAATCCCTTACAAGTGATGTGGGGTTAAAATGCAATATCCGCATTCCTTTCACTACTTATTTTATTTTTCAACTTTGTTCGTTACTACTTGGACTATAAGTAATTTTAGTTTTATAAAAGAAAGAAAATATCTAATTGCAATAAATTTTTTTATATTTAAAGACATAGGTACTATCGGGTTTTTCAATAAGAGCGCTACAAAAAAACAAAAACGGTTTTGGATATCAATGAATTTTTTTATTCCTGTGAAAGTACGTTTGATGCCATTATGTATGGAACTCGATTTCTTTTGCATGGCCACCACGGGCACGCTTGCAGAAGTCCACACGCTGAACCCAATTTTCTACAGTTTTCAAGCATAAATCGGCCGATACTGCTGCAATTTCACGTTCGATATTCGTACGAAGTTCATCAACCGTCGCTGGCTTGTTGGCATAGACCAAAGACTTGACGTAGCCCCACAGGAAATAGTATAACGGCGTCAAATCGCACAACCGAGGCGGCCAAGCGACTGGACCATTTCGTGAGATAAAACGTTCTCCAAACTTGGTTTCCAATAAATTGATTGTGACATTCGCTGTGTGGCTTGTGGCGCCGTCCTGTTGGAACCACATGTCCTCCAAGTCTATATCATCCAATTGGGGCCAAAAATATTCGGTTATCATTGAACGGTAGCGATCCCCATTCACAGTAACGTGCCGGTCTTGATCATCACGGAAGAAGTACGGCCCAATGACGCCGCCGGCCCATAAACCAAACCGTAATTTTTTCGGGATGCAATGATGACTCATGGAGTACGTGTGGATTGCTGCCTGACCAATACCGCATATTTTGTTTATTGACGGAGCCATTCAGCCTCATCGCTGAAGATGATTTTTCGATGAAAATCCGAATCATTTTCAAGTTGTTGCTCAGCCCAATTCACGAACAAACAACGCTTCTGGTGGTCAAGCGGCTTCAGTTCTTGCGTCAATTTAATCTTGTAAGGATGTAGGCCAAGATCTTTTCGCAAAATTCGCCACAACGACGTCACAGAGATGCCCAATGCTTGCGAACGACGTGTGAGAGACACATTTCGGAATTTCGGTAGTAAATTTTAATAATTTGGACTCGTTGTTGGCTCGTATATTTTTCCATCATGAAATGGCAAACCTTACTGAAGAGAAATGTCAAAAGAGCGGCAAGAAATATGGCGTCGTTTGCTGTCCCTGTTGCTCTACTTTTATAGCGTCCCTGTTGAAAACCCCTTATTACTTGGTTCAGTCTCAAGATTCATACATAAGAAATTAACTTTTACATAACAGTTTTTCTTATAGTTCTTGTTTTTATTGAAATTCATCTTGACATAAACCTTTAATTCACTAAATCGTAAAATTTTTGAAATTAAAAAAATAATATCCAAAATCGCGCGAATTTTGGGTATTACTTTTTAATTTCTATTTTTTCAGTTCGACGTTTCGGGTAAGCTTATACCCTTCATCAGGCAATTAATTGAGCCTCAAATTTGTACATACATTTGAGGATCAATGAATTGGATGATGAAGGGTATAAACATACCCGAAACGTCGAAATAAAAAATCAAAAATTTGTTTTAATTGACCTATATCCTACAAAACAAGAAATTATTATTATAATTTATAAAAGGTCACAATCATAATCAAAGAATTGAAGAATTGAAGAAAAGTAATATAATTTCATTTTCTACATGGCATTTTACAAAATGACGGCATAAAACTAACACCTACGCCGATTTGTTTGTACTCTTAAATAACCCATCTACCAATTTCAATCATAAAATTCGAGCGGTATTTTTTTTGCAAAAATAAGAAAAAACACCTGCCAACTAGCCTTTTTGTTATTTTTTCGTTTTGTTATACCTAATTAGTTGCTGGGCAAAAATAAATGGCTTAAGAACATGAATAAAAAGAAAATAAAAAGCATCGCATCTAGAGCTTGGAAAACTAAATTTTTCTGTGTACTTACGTAGCATTCGTTGATCCGAAGTTATAAGGGCTTAAAGTTTTTTTTGTTCTTTTTTTATGTTTCATTGTTAAAAACGCAAAATAAAGTAACAAAAAAAACTAAGACACATCGCCTCTAGAGAAAGGTCTGTTCTACACAGTGCCATTTTTTTTTTTTTTTTTTTTTTGTTACCGTTAGTTTGGTCTATATGCACGTTTTAAAAAAAAGTTAATTTTAGAATGTTAAAAAACTAATTAAAGAAAATATAACGGGATGCAAATTTGAAAAAGTAACATACATCGCCCGTGGAAAATTATTTGCACAACATTTTGGTATTTAAAATTTTCCAATATCATTGATACTGTTCGAGGTCTGCAACTTTAAAAGAATAAACAATACTCGGATGCAGCGATCTTCAGCTTTATTACGAAAACGTTAATTTTGGGTTTCTAGTTTTTATACGTGTGCAAAAACTTTTTAAAAGTTTTAAGTAATATTTCATACATAAAATTTTCGAAAAAAAAATTATTGACTTTAAGAAAACTTTATTAAAAAGCCGATCTAAAGGATTCTTCCTTAAATGTATATGTTCAAGAAATCATCTTTTCTGTATAAATAATATGTTTTTTTGATTTATCTCAAACAAAATTACGTAAGAAATTTAAGCAGTTTTCAGATACTACTCGTATGCATTAGGTTAGTCGTCATAATGCGAACAAATAATTCTCTAATTTGTTCGCATTTTTATTTTCATCCTCTTTAGGCGCTGTAAGCCCGCTTTATTTAGTTAGCATATGGTGATTCGCTTAAAATCTGAAAAAAAAAACCAGAGCGTTGAGAGCAAGGAAAGGAAAAAATTATCTTTTTCTCCTCATTTACGCGGGAGTACCATTTTTTTGCAGTACGTTCTTATAATTTCCAATTTTCTCAAAAACTATTGCATAAATTCATTAAGTTTTTTTAAATTCAACTTTAATTAACAACAAAATTTAATACAAGGACCAAAGTAAGTACATAGATACATTCTTTTCCTCCATATTTTGATTTTGAAAACTTTTTTTGTTCAAAAACTGTACGTTTAAACAACTCTATATTCAAAACAATCTGAAAAAAAATGCATTAAAGGCTTAAAAGAAGATGCCGCAATATAATGTTTGTTGTTATTTTCCAATCGTTTTTTTTTTTGTTTTATTTTATTTTAAGTAATTTGTCTAGCAAACTGGCTCTCAATCTCAAGCCAAAATGGGGGAATTAGAATCACCCTCCCATATGACTTTTTTTCTTGTCTGATATTAACATGGGTATGTAGATGTAATAGGGCGACCTATGCAAATCACCCAATTCTTAAAAAATCTTAAAAAATTATTTTTTTTATAATTTCGAGCAAATTTAGGCACATCCAAGATGATTTTTTGTCAAGCCACACAATTTTTGAATTTTACATAAACTACCTGAAAATTAGAGCAAGTATCTACGTGCTACGCTAATAAAAATCATTTTTTTAAAAGCTTATGCAGACACCCACAAAGTTATATGAATGATTTTATTCCTTTTTTTTTATACATTTTGAAACGCACTAACAAACGATGGTTCTATTCACTCGGGCGTATACGTAATTTTTTTATAATATTATAATTTACTTTTTTTTATAGAATTCCATATAACTAATTGGTCTAAATGGTCGAAATACATGGGTTGAATTTTGTTTCTCGTTTTCAATTATACATTTTTTTAACCCCTTTGTTGTCCTTGAATGAAGCACAATTAAGGAATTTTTGTTATTTGCGATTCAGTGCTTCAGTTTTATTTTTGTTTTTATTAATTTTTCATTTACACTCCATTTAAAATCCATTCATACACGCATTTACTTGTCGGTAAGCAAATTGTTGATGGAAATAAATGAGCACTCTAAATGGAGATTTGTGAATTGTCTGCTGGTGGTGTCTACCCAACCCACCACTTTATGTACGGCAGTATACCTTTACTCATATCTCCTATAGCAGCAGCAAAAAGCTGTACTACGCATAAATTGCAACTCATTACAATAAACTTGGCGTTGTTTGCTTAAGGGCCATGGTTACAGTGTCCTTGTGATGATGGACATGATGATGATAATACCATCAAGCGCGTATTCAAGGATACGCAATGGCAAACATTATGATTCACTTTAAGGCTCACTCCTATACCAACATTAAATTATGGAATATGCAAATGAGAATGTTTTTCTGCATGTTGTGATAGTCCTTGTGGACGCAGGTATACATACACAGTTGAGCTGATACACGCACTGGAGATATGGGACGTTGTAGCAGGAAAACATGTGCATCACCAGACAGAAACCTGAAACCCCAAAAACTGAATGCAAAACATTAATTGCCGCTGCCAAATGTGGCCGTTATGAGGGGGCAGATATTGATACAGCGAGACATGGAGCATAAAAGGACCTGTGTCTAAGCTATACAAACAGAATCCTGCTTGTTATAGTGTGCCGGGGAAAATTAAGTAGTGAGGCTAAATTGTTATAGTTAAGCAACATGAATCGCTTTTAGATACCGTACATACATTCTATGAAGGACACCATTTTACCAAAGGACAGTATTCGCTCGTAGGTTAAATTCGTTGTAATTGTGACGAGGCATACATGGCTGTTATTATTCAATTAATACCTTCATTTCATGAGAATGTCTTTATTGCCAATGCTGACATCACTATGAAATTAACATTACCGCTTTAGGTATAAGGCAGTCCTTTAGAAAGCTTTTGGATAAATGCTAAAGCTGTATAGAAACTAGGCAGCCTAATTAATGGAGGATGCGAAAACAGTCGATTAAATATTTTTTTCACAAAGAATAACATTAAATATGCAACTATTTATAAAATAATAATAACAATTATTATATAGATATGTTTATGTTAAATTCAGAAGGCGATACAATTATCAGGTGTGAATATTGTCACAATATTAATTAAATAAATTAATTTAAGTAATGCAGCATTGTTATAATTCACTTGAACAGATCAACAATTGAGCGTCTTGTGGACAAATTTGAATCCACAGGCACAGTACAAAATGTTCCCTTGCCAGTGAGACAATGAAGTGCCCGTAGTGTCGAGAATATTGCTGCCGCTGAGGCTTCAGTTGCAGAAAGCCCAAATGTGTCTCTCACACGTCGTTCTCAAGCGTTGGGCATCTCTGTGACGTTGTTGTGGCGAATTTTGCGAAAAGATCTTGGCCTACATCCTTACAAGATTAAATTGACGCAAGAACTGAAGCCGCTTGACCACCTGGAGCGTCGTATGTTCGTGAATTGGGCTGAGCAACAACTTGAAAATGATTCAGATTTTCATCGAAAAATCATCTTCAGCCATGAGGCTCATTTCTGGCTGAATGGCTTCGTCAATAAACAAAATATGCGGTATTGGTCAGGCAGCAATCCACACGTACTCCATGAGTCATCATTGCATCCCGAAAAAATTACGGTTGGGTGTAGTTTATGAGCCGGCGGCGTACTTCTTCCGTGATGATCAAGACCGGCACGTTACTGTGAATGGGGATCGCTACCGTTCAATGATAACCGAATATTTTTGGCCCCAATTGGATGATATGGACTTGGAGGACATGTGGTTCCAACAGGACGGCGCCACAAGCCACACAGCGAATGTGATAATCAATTTATTCGAATCCAAGTTTGAAGAACGTGTTATCTCACGAAATGGTCCAATCGCTTGGCCGCCTCGGTCGTGCGATTTGACGCCGTTAGACTATTTTCTGTGGGGCTACGTCAAGTCTATGGTCTATGCCAACAAGCCAGCGACGATTGATGAACTTCGTACGAATATCGAACGTGAAATTGCAGCAGTATCGGCCGATTTATGCTTGAAAACCGTCGAAAATCGGGTTCAGCGTCTGGACTTCTGCAAGCGTGCCCATGGAAGCCATGCAAAAGAAATCGAGTTCCATACATAATAGCATCGAACTTACTTTCACAGGAAAAAAGAATTTCTTTTACTTTTGTAGCGCTCTTATTGAAAAACCTGATATAATATTATAGTTGGAATTAGGACATTACCTCGAATCCGAATGGCAAAAACTGAGAATCTCAAATCCCGAATGGCCAAAACCCCGAATGCTAAAACGAAAATCTTGAATGCCAAAATCTCGAATTACAAAATTTGGAATGGAAACAAATCTAGAATACAATTGGGATGATATCCTGAGTTTCGATACTTTTTTTAATACAGTTTCATAACTATAATAATAGCCCAGTCAACGAAGACTCAAAATTATAAAATAAATGCAAAAAAGAGTGCCCTCTGGATTATTTTGTTATACAGGGTGTCCCATTAACAATGGTCCAAACCAAAACTGGTGAAAGGCCAGGCCATGGCCTTTCAGAATTTGGTAACTCTTCTATACCGAATCATAGCGGTTCTCGAGTAACGGCTATTTTTTGAAATTTGAAAAAAATCTAACTTTGAACCAGTTTTTTGCTCACCCTGTCCATAATTGATTTTTGTTTTTTACAAATTTTGCATTAAAAAATTCACTTACAGTTTCACTAACTTTACTGAGTAAAATATTTTTAATTGGCATCACCATTTGCCTACAAATCATTAGTTAATATTGAACTTTGCCAAAATTAATTTTTGACCTCAATCTTCTGATGAGCCCCCTGAATAAAATTCGTATGGCTCAATACAGGTTTTATATTTCAAAAATTGCCTATTTTTCTGTAGTCTCAAAAAAGGTATTAAACTTGCCAAAGCAATGTTTAAATAGACAGTTATAACCGTTTGAACCCAATCAAACAGGTTCAAAATCAAACAAAAATAAAACATTTTTGTTCAAATATTTCGGTAAAATTAGAATTTCACTTCAAATATAACTCCGAAAGAGCTGAATTTTGGTGGAGATCTTCGATTTGATGTCTTAAATAAATATCTTTAATTTGGACAAGGACCTTCTATTTTCTGTGGTGAAAGCGTAAAAATGCAGTATTTTTGAAAAATTTTCGAAAACCATCAGGTTTTTTAAGAAGTGTCTTTGGAAAACTTGTAGCTTATAGCATTCTAAAAAAAACCATTAGGATACATTTTTCCGTTAGACCAATAAATTTTGAGACAAATGTGCGCAAATGCAACGGTGTGGAAAATACCACAAAAACACATTTTGTCCCCGTTTTCTCAAAATCTCTTGCTCCAACGAAAAAAAGGAGTTAATCTTTTTTCTGTAGAATTTTATAAGCTACATGTTTTCCAAAGACACTTCTTAAAAACCGGATGGTTTTCGAAAAATTTTCAAATATACTGGATTTATACTCTTTCACCACAGAAAATTAAAAGTCCTTGTCAAAATTTAAGGTATTTATTTAAGAAATGCGTAAGACATCAAAACGAAGATCTCCACCAAACTTCAGCTCTTTCGGAGTTATATTTGAAGTGAAATTCTAATTTTACCGAAATATTTGAACAAAAATGTTTTATTATTGTTTGATTTTGAACCTGTTTGATTGGGTTCAAACGGTTATAACTGTCTATTTAAACATAGCTTTGGCAAGTTTAATACCTTTTTTGAAACTACAGAAAAATAGGCAATTTTTGAAATATAAAACCTGTATTGAGCCATACGAATTTTATTCAGAGGGCTCATCAGAAGATTGAGGTCAAAAATTAATTTTGGCAAAGTTCAATATTAACTAATGATTTGTAGGCAAATGGTGATGCCAATTAAAAATATTTTACTCAGTAAAGTTAGTGAAACTATAAGTGAATTTTTTAATGCAAAATTTGTAAAAAACAAAAATCAATTATGGACAGGGTGAGCAAAAAACTGGTTCAAAGTTAGATTTTTTTCAAATTTCAAAAAATAGCCGTTACTCGAGAACCGCTATGATTCGGTATGGAAAAGTTACCAAATTCTGATAGTTCATCACCTGGCCTATCACCAATTTCAGTTTGGACCATTGTTAATGGGACACCCTGTATAGTAGGGGTAACCCCCAGGTATAACATACCCAAAGTCCCCAGCCCAGGCCGCGAGCTAAACTCAGGAGGGGGGTTAAAGGTACCCCTTTTTAGATTTTCGTGAATATTTCCACAACCTAGCATGTTAGTGGAAAAACTTATACTACTTAATTAGAGACAATTAAATTATCTATAAAAATATATATTCACATTTTTTTCTAGGGTCAAAAATAAAGGAGATGCGGGCGGTAGAAAAGTCAACAAATCTGAAAAACCTGTTATTGTCTCAGATATTGAACGTTTTCTGACCAATATACTTGGAAAAAACAAATAGCGTTAATACAAATGCATTCACTGTTGTTTCATCATGTCGTGAAGCTAAGAAAGAAGTTATAATTTCCTTTTTTTTCTATACCTTCACCCCCCCTCTCCTGTCTAAGGCTTGCGGCCCTGGGCTGGGGACTTTGATTATGTTATACCGCAGGTTCAAAGAATTTGTTCATTCATTAACCTCAAGTTCAAAGAAACATTACTATCACATACTACAAGGAATTATAATAACAAACATAATAAAAAAAAAATAAAAAAATTGTCGTCGTAACTTTCAATTTTCTCAAAAACTAGGAGACTTAGAACGATTTAGTTTTCAGTTTTCAATTAAGAATTAATAGGGGTTGTGAACAATAAAAGCCAATTTTGCATTTTATTTTACAATTTAAATGAAAAAATCAGAAACGAAATTTTCATCTTTTTTTTTTTTAATTTTGAGTTTGAAAGTAATTTTTACAAAAACTAGGGACATCAATAACTTGATTTGAAAATAAAATAAAAGAACGGAGTTCTGGCTTTCAAAAAAGGTAAATTTTTTTGTTGTAAGTGTTGCGGTTGTTTTTAATATTATTTTTAAAAAAAATGCCCTCCTCTCTAAAGGGGGGGAGAAAGCACTCCCCTCTATGGCAAATAAAATTTGTATTGTGTTCCTTTAAAAAACCCGTTATCATTTTTGGAGCTATATGAAAACAACTCTTGCTATTTAAATTTTGCCTAATTTAGTATACATCAACTTTTTCGAATAGTTTCGGATATATAAAGGGTCCGCCAAATAACTTTTATTTTTTTGAAAATGCATTATCAACATCGAGTGTAGCTTCGGCTGTGTGGCACGTAGCGCCGTCCTGTTGAAACCAAATGTTGCCAATATCCTCCTCTTCAATTTTTGTGAACAAAAATTCGTTTAACATGGCCCGATAACGATCGCCATTGACTGTAACGGCCACTCCTTGCTCAGTTAAAGAAAAATGGCCCGATTATGCATCTGGACCAAAATCCGCACCAAACAGTGACTCGTTTTGGGTGTATCGGCTTTTCAATGTATGCGTGCGGGTTTTCTGTGCCCCAAATGCGACAATTTTGCTTGTTTACATACCCGACAAGATCAAAATGAGCTTCATCTGAAAAGATGTTTTTTTTGGCAAAATCGGCAAAGTAATGTCGCAATATTTCCCAGCGTTGTTCAAGCCTATACACAACTATATTCGTTCAGCGGAAGGATAAAACTAATTATCTGTCAAATCAAACATGAGCTAAGTGTTACCATTCACGAAATAAGCACTAGTTGAAAAAAAACGTTAGATGGCGGACCCTTTAGAAAAAAAAGGAAATTATAACTCCTTTCTTAGCTTCACGACATGATGAAACAGCAGTGAATGAATGTGTATTAACGCTTTTTGTTTTTTCCAAGTAAATTGGTCAGAAAACGTTCAATATCTAAGACAATAACAGGTTTTCTTCTTTATTTTTGTCCCTAGAAAAAATGTGAGTGTATATTTTTATAGATAATTTAATTGTCTCTTATTAAGTAGTATGGACTTTTCCGCTTACATCCTAGGTTGTGGAAATATTCCCGAAAATCTAAAAAGGGGTACATTTGACCCCCCCCCTCCTGAGATTAGCTCGCGGCCCTGGGATGGGGACTTTGGGTATGTTATACCTGGGGGTAACCCCTACCATATAAAAAAAATAATCTAGAGAGCACTATTTTTTGCAAGCAAAATTCCTTCGTTGACTGTACTATAATAAGAAGGAGAAAATTACATATTAAAATATAAAACATTACTTCTTTTTTAAGTAGAGCGAATGAATTTAATTCAATTAAAAAATACAAGTGACATCAATTCCAGAAATTAATGTGTTTCGCTCAGATATTCAGTTAGTCTGTCATATCCTTCTAAAGCCTAGTACACACTTGTGAACCACCTCGTGAACCCATACAAATTTGACTTTTTTGGGTTTGTTCGTGTTTTTATTTCTTGTTACTTTCATTGCAGCATGGCTGTTGTTTGATTTTTTCATTAAATTTTGTTTTATTTATTTGCAATTTGTGAAACTCTCCATGAATATTTTTCCGCTGTGTTTTCGTCAGCATTTCGTTTTCTGTTTGGAGACCACAGGAAAATTTATATTCGCATCAGCAGCGTACTAGGCTTCAGTTCGGTATTTATTTTAGTGCCCGATTACACGTTACTTTTTTTCGGTTGTTTCATCTTTCCTCTTTTTGACAGCTTGGGTGAGGGGAGAAGAAATGTGAGGGAATGAAGAAACGAAAGCAGGAACGAAAATTTCAAGACTTTTTCTGGTTGAACTTTGACGTTTCTGATTTGGCAACTACAATGCTCCTCGATTTAAGCAAAACACGATTTGAACAAAAATGAATTAATGGGAAAATTGTTTTTCGTGATTGAATAAACCTAATATAAGAGTATATTTGAGAAGGAAGTAATAACAAAATATTTTTATTTATTCCTACTGATTATTTTCATACAAAACAACCTCAAATTCCATGAACGTCAAAATAACGAAAAATAAGTACGTCCGTATTTTCGCGATACATGTAATCATGAACGTTTGTGCCTGTCAAAAACACGAAAGACGAAACGAACGAAAAAACGAACGAAAAAACGAACCGTATAATCAGACTCTTATTGTTACTTACGATTGTTGTTCGGTGGTTCTATTTTTTGGTTGAACACCGTGAATTTTTATGTGTAGTTCAAAAAAATGAAAAGGTTTGAAATATTGTTATTTTTTATAAAAATAATTCAAAGGAAACTTGCATTATACTACTTTTATTATTAGAATTAATTATTTATTTTTTTATGTTTTAACTGAATTTATTTTTTGATGATTTTTTTTTTTAAATAAAGTTAACAAACCACACACTTATTTTTGAAGACTGAAAAATGTCTGTACTACTATTTTTTTTCAAAATACTCCCCTTTTTTGGCTGCAGTATTACCTTCTAATATTTTTCACCGACAACACTGGGTTTAGCACATCAAAATAGGGCTAAGCCATAAGAATTGAAGATTCAGACTCCCGAACCATAAACCCTCACTACCAATAAAACAGGATGGTTTTCCATCCTGTATAATCCCAAGCACGCTACTTCCAGTCATCCAAACCAAGTATAAGGGTTTTGTAGAACATGGAATTCGTCTTGCCCGTAAGGAGTTTTGAACCCATTTGTTTCGCCAAGCCGAAGTAGTAGTGATTTTCACAAAGGTGTAATTCGAGGAAGTTAATGTTTACTTTGGGGTTGATGAACTCCTTAGCTACTTCGAGGTTGCTGCTATCAATAGTCACGTGTTTTATCCTAGGCGGTAGACGAATGTTCTTTTTGTTTGTTAATAGCGGATGTTTGGTCCTTACCTCGTTTACTTCAAGGCCAACGAGTTTCGCCTGTTATTCAATCACCGTCCGTGAAGGACTCTATAACGGCACGTTGGGAGCGGCCGGTGATGTCTATATCGCCCTCCTATTCCATTTATTGGATGGATCTTTTGGATGGATCTTTTGACGAAAGTGCCTTTAGTGTTGACGCCTGACTTACGCACTATCTGCTCCAGATCGAGGTTGAAGAAGTCAAATGACAGCTCATCTTGCCAATATCCTGTGCATGTTTGGAAAAATTCGGAAAAGCGAGTCCGGCCATCGCTATATAGAGCTCCTCGCTATGAATACTATCATATGTGACCTTAAAGTCAATGAAAAGGTGGTGGGTTTCGACCTGAAATTCGTTGGTCTTTTTCAGAATTTTCTTCAGTGCGTGAAGATTTGGTTTATATGGTCGATTTGCTGGGCCGCAAACTACATACACTGATACTTGCCGATTAAAATGTTGCAGGACTCACACAGTAGGTTCAGTCGATAGGGATATACCACGATAGTTCTTGGAAGACATAGGATTGCCTTTTTTGAAGATGGGGCATATAAAGCTGATAGTGCAATCATCAGGCTACCATCCAAACTTTACTGATGATATGATGCATGCGCCTTATCAACATTATCTCCTCCGTATTTGAAGACTTCAACTGGTAATTCATCACAACCGGCAGCCTTGTTGTTTTATAGGTTTTTTTTAGCTAAATCAAACTCTGGGTGAAGGAACTTCGTCTTCAGTGTAGTGTCTTGGCTTTTTTATCAAACTTCTGTGTGTTGTTACGATCGCGAGACTATTTGATCTCCTTCAGCTTGGAGGCTGCTTGCCAGAACAAATGCCATAGTTTAATCACACCAAGACTTCTTTTCTTTTTTTTTAATTTTATCATGTTACTGTAGATGCTTGAATTTTTCAAAATAAGCTGTTAAATTAAGTTCAATAAATATTTACTTTAGAGTATTATTTATGTGTATTAAGTTTTCCGAAGAAGAAATTGCCGAAGGAAACATCAACAATTGGCCCACGTGCAGAAATTTGTGCCACTACCTTGTGCGAAATTTAAAACATTATTACTTTAATATTGTTTTTGACGGCACTGGCAAGATTGAGGGCAGCTTTTGTTTGTGGGCGCAGTAACTCTCTTTAGAATTCGTTTCTGCGATTAACTAACATAAACGCTTAGCATTCACAAAGTACAGATAGCTTAATAAAAACAAGTTTACACTAAAGTACACCAAACAAAGATTGCAAACCAAACATCCTGTTGCTTTTTTTATAATTCCTTAAACATCTTCTCTATTCCTTAAAAATAAATAAATATCTATACAAATAAGATCCTAAAAATAACATTTAAGGAACAACACAAAGGACAAAAAAACAAAAACAAAAAAAATAAACAATTCCAAAAATTGCCCGAAAGGCTGGCAGATATAAAAAAGAAATGTGCTTTGTTGTTTTTACTGTTCACTTTACGCTTTGGCTTATCTTTCGTTGCAAAATGTCAGCATCTGATGCACACAAAGAGAAAAAAATAAAATCTAGAAAACAAAAAAAAAAACATAACAAGAGTTGAGGTTGCATCACACCCTCAGGAGGGGTAGAAATTATATTAGGTAAAGGACTAAGAAAAACTTCCTTCCACAAGGATATCAAAGGATGGCGCGTTCTTTTTTTTTTGTCTTCTTTTCTTTTATTTTATATAATTTTTTTTTTTCAGTCGGTTTTTCTTGACAATGTCGTTTCCACTTAAGCATTGTTCCATTTTTTTTTTAATTTTGTACTTGCTTCTTTTTTTCATTTTTTGTTATGTGTGCGCTCCACATTTTAAGAAGCAAGAACACATGTACCATTATCCTTTATTTTATCGGTTTGCCTTTTTTTGCTCATATGAGGCAAAAGCCCCAGCCCCATTCTTCTTTGGGTCTTCTACATACACGATACACCTTCTTTTAATGGGATGCTTTAAGTCACTTAACAAAAAAAGTATCACCAAATGAGAGAGGAAAGCATAAAAAAAAGCACAGCTGATGTGCGCGTCACACCGCACCTCATTATGCTAAAGAGGACTCAAAGTTTTTTTTTTTTTTTTTTGTATCTGTTTTATTGTGTTGGGTTTAAGGAACAAGGACGAACGACGAACCTGGTTGAAAGGAAACATAACTAAAAATGTGAAGGATATAGGTACTTACATCACTTGATGAGGAAGCATCTTCTTTCTCGCCACACACAAGTCGAAGTTCAACGTTAACAAATCCTGTAGGAAGGAAAGAAAAAAAAAACAAGACAGAAGATTAGTTGAATAAAAGAAAGATACGACAAAATACGTTAAAGATATAAGAACATTTATCAGTTTTTTTTTTATTTTTTGTTGCTGTGGGTCTTCAGGAAAATTATAAGCGAATAGGGATTTACTTCATTTTTATCCTTACATGAACCGCATATAAGTTTGTACCTCATACCCGAAGACACTTGATTGAGCTCGTATTTATATTTACAGAATTTTTGCTGCGGAAATATGACTTTATTGTATGTCTATACATTTATATAACAGTAAATTTCTGTGCCTTAGTCCTGCAAAAGCTAAAGCTGGGCCGATTTGGATGATTTTGCTTTTGTTTTTTTTTTTAGCCAACAACTTGCGCTGAAGTCAAGTTTTTAAAAAAAAGTAACTTATGCTTCAAAATAGCTTATACAATATACATATTTACAACATACCTATATATTTTGTGTCAAATAATATCGGGTGTTTTTTTTTAGACGTGTGGTTTTCAAGAAGAATTAAAACGCATATAATTTAATGTCAAGCATATAATTTAATGCCAAGAATTTAGAATTTTTTTTTCTTGGAAAACAATATTCGTTGGGTATTTTTTCGGTTCATTAATTAATTGCAATGTTGAATTGCCAAACAGTTTTTTTCTTCATGAAAATAAAAACAAAAAGAAGAGGGTTTCGTGTAAATAAATATAAACACAAAATAGTGCAGTGTAATTTAAAGTGATATTATTTTTTTGTTGTATTAACTAACATTTAAAATGGCTTCAAGTTCTTCGAAGGACACAAGTTCACAAAAGAAGCAGGCAATCGGTAACGCAACCAATAAATTTTACGATCTTTTAAAAAATAAGACGGAAGCTGTTATGAAAACAGCGGATGTATTTTCTGTAATATAACGAACTGTCAAGACAGATATAACTTTTTGTGTGCTATAGGTCAATAAATTAAAGATGTTATTTGATGTTCAACGTTTCGAGCATGTTTATGCTCTTCGACACTCCTTTATTTATAAAAATCTAATATATTAACATATATATACAGGGTGTCCAGTCAATAATAGATAACCTTGGAATGCCTTATAGTAGACTTTATGACCGTCCTGAAAACTAATAAAAAAAGTCTATCCCAACCACAAGAAAAGATATGTGCATTTTTTTGTTGAGTGCATTATTTTTTGCGTTACTTTAAGTTTTTGAATACCATGACTACGAGTGTATGAATTCTACCGTTTTTTGTTCGTAGCAATATTAAACATTATTTGTGCCAAAACATAAGAAGACAAAAATTATAATAACTATTTAAATTCTTAATGAAAAAAATTATTGAACTTTGATTTTCGATACAAAATTTGAAAGAAAATAATTTTTGAAAAAGTTAAATCATCTCTGGTATGAAAAAATGCATGAATACCTAGGTGGCCAACTATTCTTAAAATATGCGTGTCGAATGCGGATTTTAAAATGGTATAGTTTATTATTGTATCTAGAACCAATAGCAAGTTTTTTGTAAACATCTGCAATACGAGAGCCAATTTAGCAAAAAGAAAAGTTTTCAAAATTTGCACAGTAAACGTGCAAATAATACTATGCGTTGAACATGGTATATATTTGATTGATTGCCTGTCTTTTTAATGTTGTCCTAAAGATAAATCCAAGCTTTTAACTTCTAGGGCCGAATGCAACATTACCAAAAATGTTAACAAAGTGCAAAAAAACGGCTACATTTTTGAGCGTGTTTTAAATTATACCTCTTCAATTGGCCTTTTAAAAAACCATCAAATATTTTGGTAGTGATCATTACCAAATTAATTTTCTTATAAGAGGTGCATTAAATAAATCGATTACAGCAAGCCGATCAGCTTCTCAGAGGAGGTATGCAATCTTGTGCAAGCCGCTGCATTACAAATGTGCCAGAGATACAGAGGACATGAGGTCTGAGGCCAATTTTATGGCCACCCCGTTCACCAGACCTAAATGAACTTGATTTTTGTATTGGGGCTACATTAAGAAAATCGTGTACAGCAACCCCATCAGGTCCTTAGAGGAGATGAGAAATCTTGGGCAGGCAGCTGCAGTACAAGATTCTGAGCAAAAATTAACAAGATTATTATAAGATTTTCATTTATTCGGAGGTGCAGAACCTGTATTAGAATGGGTGGAAAACAGTTTGAGCATTTGCTTTAAATTAAAAGAAAAATATCTACTTTTGTTTTCTAACTAAGTGATCAAGTGATTGAAAGTTGGCTCAAAACTCAAAGACTATTTGTTTGAAGAAAATAACAAATAAACTAAAAGCAACTGCGAAAATATTTTATGGTTTTGTAAGGGCCCAATAGACCAGGTATAATTCAAAACAAGCTTGAAATGTAGCCGTTTTTTGCACTTTGTTGACATTTTTGGTAATGTTGCAATCGGCCTTAGAAGTTAAAAGCTTGGATTTATCACTAGGATAATATCATAAAAACAGGCAATCAATCTTAAATCTACCATTTTGGACGCATGATATTATTTTCACGTTTAAAATGCTAATTTTTAAAACATTTGTTTTTGCTAAATTTACTCTCTTGTTGGCCACTTTGGTATTCATGCATTTTTTCATACCAGAGATGATTTAACTTTTTCAACAATAATTTTCTTTCACATTTTGCATCGAAAATCAAAGTTCAATAATTTTTTTCTCTAAGAATTCCAACAGTTATTATAATTTTTGTCTTCTTATTTTTTGGCACAAATAATGTTGAATATTGCTACGAAAAAAACAGTAGAATTCATTCACTCTTAGTCGTGGTATTCAAAAACGTAAAGTAACGCAAAAAATAATGCACTGAACAAAAAAATGCACATATCTTTTCTTGTGGTTGGGATAGACTTTTTTTTATTAGTTTTCAGGACGGCCATAAAGTCTACTATGAGGCATTCCGAGTTTATCCATTATTTACTGGACACCCTGTATAAACATTAATATAAAAAGTATTATATATGACGTTAAGTAACTTACAAACAATATTTAAAGAATTTACGTTAAGGGAATAAACCACTCATTATAGGTACACAATAATGGCATGAAATAAAATCTATTACAAAGAAACAAATTAATTAATGAGTTTAAAACTTTGCTAGAAGATGTATTGGGAAATTTGGATTACAAACCCAAGATCATTACCAAATACGTGGATGACCTGTTTGTTGTGATCAAATCCCAAGAAGTACAAAAAAACACTTAATGCATTGAACTCTTTCAATAATAAAACCAAATAAATTCACGGTCGAAATGGAATCAAATGGCGAACTTCCATATTTGTATGTGAAAGTTCTAAGGCAAAATGACAGACTGATTTTCGATTGGTATAAAAAACCTAATGCTTCGGGTGCCTTATTAATTTTCACTCCAAACAACCCAAACCAATTATCATTAACACTGCACAAATCGTTGTCAACCGTGGTTTTAATACAAGCGATGTTTCGTTCCCCAGAAGAATATAAACATTATCCGTAACACCCTGTTCTTCAATTCCTTACCCCCCCCCCATAATGGTCAACAAGCTCACCAAAAACTACCAAAAAACGAAAAAGACAATAAACTTGATGCACAACAACTTTGTACAAGAGCGCACTTTTCATTCCCCACCTCTCCAACCGTATCGTCACTTATAAGAGACAAGACGAAGACAAAAATAGCTTTCAAGTCTGCAAATCCCCTGAAAGACAAGCTTTTCACCAACATCAAAGGGAAAGTGGATAAGATGGAGAAAGCTAACATTGTTTATAATATCAATTCCTGGGTGGGAAAGAGACGACATGTTCATCGGTCTATATAGGTACCTCCGAGCAAAAACTAAAAAATAGTCTGTCTGGTCATAGATCAGATTTGAACAGTGGGGCTGCACAAAAATCTGCAATGGAGAGCTCCACTGTTTGCAAGAAAAACATAAGCCAGATTTGGACAATGTGGAGATTTTGCAAACAGAGCAACATTCAAAGAGAATGTTGCTGTATATGCTATGTACATATAATTAATAACAACAATGCTGTCAACCGGAGATCGGACTGCGAAAAGTTTAGCAGTGCATACAGCCAAGTGATTAAGCTGTTGGTCGCTTAATCACTTGACATACAGTAGGTTAAAGTATATGTGTTAATTCAAATTCAAATTTTAAACTCATTAATTAATTTGTTTCTTTGTAATAGATTTTATTCCATGAGATTATTGCGTACCTATAATGAGTGGTTTATTCCCTTAACGTAAAATTCTTTAAATATTGTTTGTTAGTTACTTGACGTCATATACAGGGTGTCCCGTAAAGGATGGTCAAAACTTAATATGTTGATAGGCCAGGTCATGACATTTCAGAATTTGGTAACTTGTTCATACCGAATCATAACGGTCTTCGAGTAACGGCTATTTTTCGAAATTAAAAAAAACCTTACTGTCCATAATTGACTTTTGTTTTTTACAATTTGTACATTAAAACTTTGGCTAATAGTTTGACTTATTTAAGTGAATAAAAAAATGTTCATTTACATCACCATTTGCCTACAAACTAAAAGATGATCTTGAACTTTGACCAAACTATATTTTTGATCTCAATCTTCTTAAGAGCTCCATGAATAAAATTCGTATGACACAATACAGGTTTTGTCTTCCAAAAATATACCGTTTTTAAAAAGGTATAAATCTTGCTAAAGCGGTGCTCAGATAGAAAGTAAAACAGGTTAAAAAGAAAACAAAAATAAAACATTTTTTTTCAAGTTTATCGATAAAATTAAAATAACTTTTTAAATATAACTCCGACAAAGCTGAATTTTGGTGTCTTACGCAAGTTCAAATAAAAACCTTAAATTTGGGCAAGGACTTTCGATTTTGTAGGGTGAAAGGGGAAAAGTCCAGTATTTTTGAAAATTTCTCGAAAACCATCAGGTATTTTTAAGAAATATCTTTGGAAAAATTGCAGCTTATAATACAAAAAATAGATAACTATAATTTTTTTGTTAGACTAATGGATTTTGAGACAAATGAGCGCAAATGCAACGGTGTGGGTAAGGCCACATTTTGTCCCTGTTTTTTCAAAATCTCTTGCTCCGGCGAAAAAAGTGGTTGATCTTTTTTGTACGGAATTTTAATAGCTACCGTTTTCCCAAAGAAAGTTCTTAAAAAACCATATTTTTTTTCGAGAAATTTTCAAAAATACTGGACTTTTCCCCTTTCACCCTACAAAATCGAAAGTCCTTATCCAAGTAAGGTTTTTATTTAAAAAAATGCGGAAGACATCAAAATGAAGCTCTCCACCAAAATTCAACTTTGTCGGAGTTATATTTGAAAAGATATTTTAATTTTATCGATATACTTGAACAAAAATGTTTTATTTTTGTTTTATTTTTAACTTGTTTTATTGGATTCAAACGGTTATTTTTTTCTATCTGAGCACCGCTTTAGCAAGTTTTATACCTTTTTAAAAACTACAGAAAATCGGAATATTTTTGGAAGATAAAACCTGTATTGTGTCATATGAATTTTATTCATGGAGCTCTTAAGAAGATTGAGGTAAAAAATATGGTTTAGTCAAAGTTCAAGTTAATCTTTTAGTTTGTAGGCAAATGGTGATGTAAATGAACATTTATTTATTCACTAAAATAAGTCAAACTATTAGCCAAAGTTTTAGTGTAAAAGTTACCAAATTCTGAAAGGTCATGACCTGGCCTATTACCATATTCAGTTTTGACCATCCTTTACGGGACACCCTGTATTATACTTTTTATATTAATGTATGTATTACTTTTATTATTTTTATAAATAAAGGCCTGATGAAGAGCATAAACATGCTCGAAACGTTGCACATCAAATAATATCTTTTATTTATTGACCTATAGTCCACAAAAAGTTATATCTATCTTAATCGATAAAAGGTCACAAATATTATATAATTTAATAACGAACTGTCTACAATTGAAGGGCTTAGTGCAAAAGTATGATAAGCCACATTTTTAAAATCTCGAGATAACAGCATTTTAAGTTGAGACAAAAAGAATCAAATAATTTGAGCGTGATAACATGATAAGCCACAAAAACAATAATGTCGCATATACCTCAGCAATTTTTGATGATGTAGTATCATCTGATGGTCTAAAGTCAGCATCAACAATACTGTTTCTTCGAGAAAACTCTTTTTTTTTATAAAAAACACTTTAAAAATTTGATTAATTTACACTTGTGGCTTATCACGTTACTACGGCCTCTCTCGGGAAATAGCCATAAGATCTAAAGTGTATGTAGATATGCTATTTACCAATAGATTTAGCTAAAAAACGGTGTTTTTGAAAAAGTGTGGCTTATCATGTTATTCAAATAAGCCCTTCAATTATTGTTAGAAGGGAAATAAAAAAATGTCGCCAAAAATGTTGCAGTGTTTACGTTTTCTTCGGCATGACATTTTTCACACCTTCTGATGTGGCTGTAATCTATAAAGCCTTTATCCGCCCAAAACTCGAGTATAGGGCAGGTGCTCCATTAAAATGATAGGCGACAGAAATATACCGGGCAGAGCACCGCCACCCGCAATGTTGGTTCCCGATTACACGATTCGTTTTTTCGGTTGTTTCGTCTATCGTCTTTTTTAGACAGATTGGGTGAGGGGAGTAGAAACGTAGAGAGAGAAACGAAAAATCGACGCGATTAAATCCTCTTTAAATGTATACTAGCGGAAACACCCAGCGTTTCCCGGGTCCCTTTTGTTGAAGGATAGTTTGTTAACAAATCTTGAAAAAAAAATTTCCCGTGGAAAATAGTTTTCCTTGAAAATATTTCTGCTATCGTGAATATCACTGAAATAAATTCGATGAATTGACCGCCCAATTCCCCGGGAAAACTTATTCCCGACATCAATACATTTTCAACATCATTCATGTTCTCAATTTTCAAAGGATAGAAATATTGTGCAAGTGCTACTTATATTAATATAAATATACTAAAATAAAAACAAAAACAATATAACTTCTATTGTTTAGGTTTTTTCTTTCTTTATTACCTTCGCCACACCACGGGCATAATATCTATATCTATATCTAGGTGTCTGAATGTAACCATGTTCCCCTAGAAAAATATAATTTGCAGTGTGTTTATGCTGTTAATTTTATAAACGTCGGTAGCCATCGACTAAAATGTTGCGTCTTAGAAAGGTAACAATTACAGCTCTAACTGTTGAGGTCCACTGTAATTGTTATCAGGACCGAAACGCATTGGACTAAAGGTCGCTTAAATACTTTTTATTGAATTTCATTCAATACAGTCCACTAAAATAAAAACAAAAACAATATAACTTCTATTGTTTAGTTTTTTTCTTTCTTTATAAAAGCTTAACTATATATTCACGTACGTCTTAATATCTAAGCTAAAGACACCTACTTGTAAGAAAATATTATAAAAATTTGTATGGTTTGCTATCTCTATATTTAACTGTCAAAGCAAAAGGTGTGATTTTACGGATTTTTGACATTTCACCACCATCACTGTCAACTGTCAAGTGCGATTTTTTTTGATTTCCACTGGACTTAGAGTGCAAAATCCACCTCCCAAATCGATTGGCGACCTCAGATCTTGACCGATTTTAATCGATTGGTGCCCTTAGATTTTGACATTTCGACACACGACCCTGCAACGCACAGAAGAGAGGAGCTGTTATACGGCAGTTTTTGCTCTTATAGCATTGCTGTTACCAATTTTGTTATCATTGTGAATGATTTACTCTACGGAGCGAATGTTTCTCACTGATTTGGGAAATCGTAACAATATTCGCCGTGTTGATTTCAACATAAGTAAATTTTCACCGACCATGTAAATCAAACATGATTGGTTCAGATTTTACCCTCCACCACAATCCAATCAACAACCAGCGCATTTTTACTTACTTGAGAATTATATGATGCCATTCATTAGCCTTTCATCAGTACTTATTATATTTTCCAACATTTTAACATTCACTAACACATTCAACAAAAACCAGACAAAAAACTCATACGCACATGAAACGTCAAATCTCATAGCTAAGCTTTGTACAACCTTCATGTCTTGTTCAAAAAGTTATATTTTTCGCCATGTCGCTGCATGGACATAGATTTTTTGGACTCCATTGGATTTTTTCTGGACATGTTCATAATCCTGACATCTGTTTAATCGTATTAGTCTTTAAAATTGTATGGTTGTCTATTAATATTTTGTATATATTTAAATAGTGAGACAACGACCTTTCCAAAGACATCTACATTTTGAAATTCGGATAAGTACTTTCTGATTTATAGCCGGATTTTATCTATAAATAAATCAATAAAGCTAATTCTGGAGTGGTTTTTGTTGAAATGAACACTTAATATTTAACAGCAATATTTAAGAAGAGAATTAGAGCAATTGGTGTGTTCGTTTTGTTTTTCAAAATTTATCAATTTTTTATTAACTTTTGCATTTAAAGTACCAAAAATAAAATTAATTTTTCACTAAATCCATTTTTAGTATGAATTTTTTTAAGATTTTGCAAAAATCTTAACACAAAAATTTAGATTATAAACTTCTACCGTAGTCTATATCATTTGTTAGTATCATAGGTATGGCAAAAGATAAGAAATGAATAATTTTAAACAGAGATGTAATCAAAACGAAATGTTCGACCAGAAAAAAGTTTCAAAAAAGAGTTCAGTGAATTTTTAAAAATTGATATGGAAAAAATTCCCTGACCGCTTCCCGAATTCCCTGACTTTCCCTGACCAAATTTTGTTCCCTGACTTTCCCTGGCTTTCCAGTTTAGCGGACACCATGTAGGACATATAGCTTTAATTCATTAGTACATTGCAAACCACTACGATTGTTAATTAAAAAAGATATTAATAAAAAACCAACAAAACAAATTTCATATAGGCAACATTTTTTTATTATTGTTAAAGATTTCTAAAAAAATTTAAATTTATTTTTTTTCAAGAATCTATCTACCGGATAGCAGGAAGATAGACATTGTTGATGCCATAAAAAAAAGTTATTATTTTGATTGTTTGGCCATACAGCCAAACTGACAAGAAAACAAAAAAAGACTTTTATATATTAGTTAAGATTAAGATAAATGCTTCTTTATGGTTGAACGAAAAAGGTTAAGGTTTCTTCCATTTCGGATTCACCCTATCCTATAGATTGGCAACATCTTTATACCGCCATTCTCGTTTTACATAATCGCTCTCTGTCGTGATTATCGTTTACGTCAGTATCGTTTACTTGCCGTTCGTTTCGTAATACGCAATAGGGCCCCTAGACAAAATTTTGGTTGAGGTTAAACTCAACGAAAATATAACACAAATAAGCCGTACATCACTTCATACGATTTTGAAAAAAAGATTTGGATATAATTTAATTTTTTAGATTTAGTTTACGATCTATATGTTTCTGTTCATAAAATCTAAATTAACAGTTGGTAACCCTACCGAAATTTGTGAGAGAAATATGCCAATTTATAACGCTCACTACTGCAAACATGGAAAATGGAAAAGCTTTATAGAAATAGAGATAGCTTATTGAAATCCATAATAGTAAGGGTTAAAGGAAAATTTCCTATCTTCCCTGTACTGAAAATATAAATTGAACAGAGTATAATCAAATATGTAATTCATTTACTTATTTTTCATCACCAATTCTATCAGAAAATCTGTTAGCTGTTGAAAAGCTGTTACTTCTCTTTTTTTGCGCAATTATTGGCTTGGGTAATTAAATTTTTTCCCGTTATTTTTAACTGTTTTCAAAAAACAAACAGATTCTCAACAACACAAAATATTTGTTGCTGTTTTGCTTCAGAGATATAGAAAGATTAGACGAGAGAAGAAATGACGTAGAAAAAAACTTACAATGCTGCCAACTTGTGTTTATACAAATAAGTTAAACTTTCTTGAACTGAACTTAAATCCGGATTAATCTGTGAAACTAGTCGAGTTAAACTTCAAATTAAAACTCAAATTTAGAGTCAGTTGGACTTAAGTTAAGACTTCTACTGTGAAATTGGGCTTTAGTGTTTTGAAGATCATAGAACGATCACACAAATGTCGTTAGTTTGGGAAACACTGCCCTAGAGAAAGGAACAAACAACACAATTATGCCGTTAACATGCCGTCATTTTATTCTCTCAAAAATAAACCATAAAACATAGTACGTGCACTTGGGCGTATACGCACTTTTTTTTATTTTATTTTATTTTTAACCAAATTGGTCTCTTGTTCTTAAAATATAAACAAACAAATTATTTCCACTTTTTATAAACAATATTCAAGGAATAAAACTCAAATTAAATGATTCGGAGTATTCGTTTTGTATTTTCTTTAAGGTTATCATAAGTGTAGTAAGATCGCGTGTTATTAGGTTCCTTATTTTTCCTTGATGTTTAAATGGAGTGACAACAGTTTTATTTTTTTCACTTTTACAAGACAAAATATTTATTTTAATGTTGCACTAAGGACTCGTGGTAGGATATAAAAAAAACTGTCAGCTATTTACTATTTTATCAAAAACTATATTTTATAGTTCTTGGCAGTGAAAAAGAAGAACTTTTATTCAGTGTTAATCCCTATAACTATTAAATTTAGGATTATTATGGTTAGATTCACTTTTAAAGATATAAAGAAAAACACAAGTACGAGCAGTGTCTTTTGAAAGACACAAAGTTTCCATTTAAAACATTAGCATAAAGTAAATACATATATTAAAATTATCAATCCTCGACCTGTGGAATATACAACGTAGGAACAAAAGAGACAAAGAGTCGAACACATTTTGAAGGCTATTCCATATTTATTATTCCTTAAATTCTAGAGAAGGAAAATAAATTCTTGACATTACCAAACGTTGTGTTTTTCACTTCGAAATAATAAAAATTATTAAGAACTACGTACTTCTTGTTTTTAATAAGCAAACATTTTTAACTCTTTTCTTTCCAACAAAATGCATATAAATATTGTAATCACCTCATTCGAAACACTAATTTATACAATTGCAAAAGTTTTTTCTGCATAAACATGCTCAGAGAAGGTTTTAAAAAACGTCTGTTGTTTTTTTTAAACATCCACATTCTACACCGCAGACAATACAAAACCCTCATCCTTATTCATCTTTCATACTTAACTTATCCTGCCAAGAAACCCATTTGAATTGGCAATTTTCCCAATGCGCCTGTTATTATCTCTCGTTGCACAGCACAATATGCCGGCTTAAGGAAAGTCTCCTTGCAAAGAACATGTCGTAATAAAGATAAGACCACACAAAACAAAAGGAAAAAATACAGGACTTAAAAAGATAAACAAAGATTGGTTGATGGGGGGAGGGGAGGGGGGTAAGCAAAAAACCTTTTGCCAATGCGGTCTATGAATTTTTAATGCAGGCAGAAATAATATAACAACAACAGAAAAAAAAAATATAATGATTTCCATTTTCCAGAAAATTCTAAAAAGTCTCAGCCTCAGCAAGTTGCTGTAGAGAGACACAAACACAGACACCACAGACCCTGACTGGTTAAGGATACCTATATATGTAGATACCTTTTTGAAAACTGACTTGGGCTGCTTTTGTTGAATCTGGCTGTATAATCTTTTCGATTGTGAGCCGAATTAACGACAAAAACAACAACACAAACAAACATACATCTCTTCCGAAACTGTGCCATGTATCAGGAATCACAATATTGGATTGGTTCGGCAAGCAAGCATCCTTAGAGATAATTTATACATGAATAATTTGAAATTCAAAATAAATATATAAAGGAGCTTTGTGAAACAGTGGTTTATGTTTTTTTTTTTTTGTTAGCTTTATATCTCCCATTAGCAAGAAATAGAAAATGATAGAAATATAGCGATGGCAACAATTATATTTGTATAAATCAAATTTATTCAATGCAAAAATAAAGTGCTCAACTTGGTCGCACGAACTTGCTTTTGTGATTTAAAACTATAAAATGTGAAAGGCATTTAATATCGTGTAATCATGTAATTTTGCATAATGATAGTGATAACTAAAAGTATAAAAATGTCGAATCTCCTTAAAAAATGCATTTTTCATAGATTTGTGATTTGTATTATGACAAAATCGGTTCAGCCATTAACGAGATATAAAAGAATAACTTTAAAATAAGGAAATTTTATTAAAGATCGGTTAAACCCTAGCACAACAAAAACATAAATGTTAAAAAAGTAGCCAAGTTCTTCTAATACAAAAACTTTTGCGTAACAAGTCAGCCGTAAAAAGTAATGAGATCTAAAAGTACCCCAAGTTCTATGTTTATTAATGTAAAATATCTAATATTTTATGTAGAGTAATATCGAAGAACCTCAAAATTATTAGAGACATCTATATTATTTAATGATTACTGACTTAAATTGAGTTGGTTTACTAGTCAAGCTTTCGTTTCAAAATTGAGTAATTAGGTAAAAAAAGAAAACTTGCCAAGTAAATTGATAAGAAGTGGGTAGATGAAACGCCCCTGCATGAAAAATTTTAAAATTTCAACTTTTTCTTTGTATACGCCTGAAAACGAAACGCTTTATACCAAATTTCATAATCCTGTACCAAACAGAAGTACTCTCAATATATTTAATATTATTTCTGTGAAAATGTCAAATAGTCAGTGAGTCAGTTACGGTTTTTGCGATTTTTGCAGTCTTATATCTCAGGAACCCCTAGTGTTATAGAATTGAAATTTGGTGAGTTGCCTAAACCCGGTGAGCTTAGCAAATGCTGCGTGTTTGAAGTTTCTGACTTTATTGGTACTGAAGTTAGAGGGGGGTCGAAAATCGCCTGAGTTTGATCCTGTAAAAAGGGTGTAGTGCCAGAACTTGGCTGGGCACTGCCGTGCCCTTTGATTTACGTTATGCGAATTTTTCATCAAAAACTTGAAATGCAGAATGATTTCAATTGTTTTTAACATTATGGTTATGAATCTTAATGAAAATCGTTATATCTGTTTTTTAGAAAATTTAAAGAAGTCCGTTGTATGTCACATATGAAAGCGATCAGCATTACCAACTTAATTTTAAGTGGTTCCAATTTTTTTTTAAAACGAAATCAAAAATTGTATGAAAGCAAAGTAAGGCGCAGGAAAATAGGGGAGAGCAGGGCTAGTAGTAGTAAGTAACAGCTAAAAATGAGAGGGTTCCCATTAAAATTAAGAGTCACGTGACGGAGACAAATATTCGTCTTCTCCAGTATTCAATTCTGAAAAGCGCGCCGGATCGCATTCATTGGCGGATTTGTATTTTTTTATTCTCAAAAGCGCAAATTCATTCATATTTAAATTTTTTTTTTTCAATTCGCCAACAATCCGTCACCTAGAAGCCTATCGCTTTCAAACAAAAAATGGAAAAAAAAAGTGCCTTTGAGAATAAGAAAATATAAATCCGCCAATGAAAGCGATCCGCCGCGCTTTTCAGAATCGGTCTACAGAGCTAACGGCACGTATATTTTGGTTGTGAATTGGAAATAAGAAAAAAAAGTTATGGAGGTGGTCCAACAATTATATGGGTTTATAACTTTGTTTCTCTTTGTATTTTTGGCATACCTCTTCACCAGCGTTGCCGATATCACACGATAGTGCATTTTTGACACAGGATTTTCTTCGTGGCACGTTGGCACGAAAAAATTCAATATGGCACGATTTACATGAGAACTTTGAAAAAATTGTATGAAAATTGCCGTGTTGCACCTAGAATTTGTGTTGCACCAAGTTATAGTATTGATCTTTAACAACAAAAGTAGATCAACTTGTTTTTTTAATTTGGCACCATAATATTTTTTCGAGCGGCAACGCTGCTATTCACTCCGAAGAGATACTATATACGTTTTCATGTTTTGGTCAGGCTTATGCATACATTAGGGTGGATCGTTTTCAGCATTTTTGGCCAAATCACTGTGTGCAACTGATAGTATATGCTCAATGGTTTTCTAAACTTATCCTCATCATTTATTTTGAGTTGCCCTTGAGAAAAACAAAATCGGGAAGCCTTTGAAAATTTGTAGTTTTACACAAAAAATGATATATTATGAATTTTGGGTGGGAATATTTGGCGACAAGAAAACAACGGATTCTTGTAGAGGGACCAAATACAAGTATTTTTCATCATGGGGGAGGGGTCTCTTTTATTGTAGGTATATAATTTTTTTGTGAAAAACGACCAATTTTCGATGGCTTCCCGATTTTGTTTCTCCCAAGGGCGACTCAAATTAAATGATGAGGATAAGTTCAGAAAACCATTAAGAATTAACTATGAGTTGCACACAGTGATTTGACAAAAATGTTGAAAACGATCCACCCTAGTATACAAGCGAGTATTATACGATATCAGTTTTTTTAAATTGTGCACTTTTTGTCAAATTCGATGGTGGGATCAGTTGTAACATTTTTGCTGGTAAGTTGTAGCACTAAAAACTAACACGCATGTTTTCGGCAATAACAAAGATTAAAAATGGTGCTTTTAGGTCTCTTTTGTATTTGCTATGTGCTATATTTTGTTTTCATTTTCTTTTCATAATTTTAAAGTTTTCGTTAAAAATTATATGTATATTATCTTATAGCTCTTGGTACAACTTACCCCAACCTGTGTTACAACTTGCCCCATATACGAAGAAAGTTGTAACAACACGGATTTTTTCCTAATTGCGATATTTTGACAACTTCTGATCAGACTTCGTTAAGATTATCTAGTGGATTTTGTAGCTTACATATTGCTCTGTCGTTTACAAAAACTATTGGTTTATATAATTTGCAAAACCTAAGGAGAAGCATAAAATTTAGTAAAAAGTGTTACTTTTAGCCCCGCTCTCCCCTAATTATATGGAAATGTATTCATTGTTTTGGCTACAGAATCAATTCAACTTTTTGAGTTAAAAAAAAATCATTGCACGTGACGAACTAACTAATATAATTAAAAGCGCTAGGATTTCTATACAAATGCATATTGTTTTAATTAATTATGTAAAGGCTTATGAAATTTCATTTAAAATGGAATTCAATAGTTAACGCATATTTTACTATACATAGATATATTTTTGCATATTTCTGTAATAAATACATAATATTTGTCTGCTATACAACCGTTATGAAAAATGTTATTTATTTAAAACGACTCCAAAGATTTTGATAAAAAAAAAGAATACATAATATTATAAGGTTGACATATTGGTGAAACAAAAACTTACCGAGAACTTTTTCGTTTTAAAATTTCTCGTTAACGACTTAAATGATTTTGTATCCATGAGGTACTTCCGAGTTTGGATCTGAACCACACTAGTTACTTCCTTTTGTTATAAGAAAACTGCTGTTCAATATGCAATCATGTGAAAAAAATATGGGGTCATTTGATCACGGGTTATTACTATTTTTTTTTTTTTTTTTGTTGCTTAAAAAATCACAATTGGATTTGTTATATTCTTTATTATAACGTTCGCTGTAGAATCAAATTATAAAGTCACTATCATTGTTTGTTCTCAAGCTAATGGAGCCGAAAACTCTGTTTATTTTAGTTTGTTTAATTAAAAAAAAAAATTCAAGTGAGTTTGTTAATAAACCCTTTTAATTATGACATTACGTGTGTGTAGAATAAGATCAGCCCGATGTCAATATTGCTTGTTCTCGATATATTTAAGACGAATGATATTATTTTTTTTTTTAATTGCTAGGTTTAGTAAACAAAATCTTTCATTGATTTTTTTAAAGTCTTTTCTCTACGATATGACATTATAACCCGCAAAATAGAATCTCTCTGTATGGCGAATGCACAAAAGTATGAAGAAACGTTAACACGTGCAAACCACTCAAAAACTTTATTAGTAAATTGGCTACGAATGACATTCGTAGCAAAAATATTCGTGCATTGTACGAATATTCGTGAAATGTACGAAGTATTCGTATTGTGATTTCCTAACGAATACATTCGTGAAGTGTTACTAATACCTGTGGTAGTATGCACGAATTCATTCGTTAAATATTCTTATAACATTCGTAAACTAAAATTATACAATTCTTATGAGTACATTGAACAAATTGTTGTGTACATATAACTAATAACATTCGTTAATTTCTCGGACGAATACATTTCTACCATTGCATTTGTAATATTTACTAATGGATTCGTACTATTTACAAAGTAAAACTAATATTAGTAGACAGACTGACCGTACGCATTATTCGTAGAATGTACGAAGTATTAGTAAAAGTTTAAAAAGTTTTATCCGAAATATACGTTATTTCTTCTGGTAAACGTATTCCATTCCTCAAAGGTTCAAATGTGTTTTCGTTTAGTGCATCGCAACGCGCGCCGGTCGGAAAAACAAATTTGTCAATTGTGTTAAGTGACCGAGTTACATAAGTGAACAAATTCGTCTTTTGTGAAAAATAAAAATAAGTACCTACATAAGTATATTAATTAGAAATTATTTATTATTATAAACTGAGTCAAGTGATAGAAACAAACAAATATCAAAAGACGTTTTTTATCGAAAGTTGTTTTTCTGAGTCTTTTAATATCACATAAGAATAACTCCATTCGTGAAAGTTACAAATCATTAGTAAAAAAAAAAATATTCGTGATGACCTTACGCGTTTATTGAATACAAGCCGTATATACTCAATACACATCTATCTGGATAACTTACGTACATTTCTGTCTGCAAAACTAAATAAAAAGAAACTGTGTGAACTTTTCAACTGATTAACATTTTGCGGAGAATTTTATGTTGCAAATTAGCTCAGTGGATGCATGCTCGCTCTCGGCACGAAAGGATACAAGTTCAAATCCAGGTAAGTTAAACTTGACATTTTTTTCAATTAAAATAAAATAATATAATTTCAGAATTAAGGGAAAACCAGCAGTCAAATTAGAATAATATAGTAATAATACTAAGCACTGTAGAATGTACGAATGAATAACGCCATCATTGGTAAATACTAAAATTAGTACAATGTTCGAATAGCACTGTATAATGTACGAATAAATAACGAGAGCATTAGTAAATATTACAATACTATTAGTACAATATACGTTTGTTTTTGCACGAATACGAATAAAATATTCGTAATATGTACTTATATGTCCATTCTACGAATGCTATACGTGGCTGAAAACCACGAATAAAATTCGTAGAATGCACGCAGTTATTAGTAGTATTTACAGACAAAAGTTTTTGAGTGCATGTATCTCTCCAAAAACGTCAAGAGTATTTTAGGGTATGATTCTGGGGTATATTCTAAGAAAAAAATTGTTTAACAGTTAGGACCTATCTCCAATTTTGATATCATTTATCGGGAATTTAAGAAAAGTCTTACTTTGGGGTACCCTGATCCATGTTACCAGTAATTGCGCCGTAAGTGCTTATGATAGAAACTTCGTTTAGGCCTTTTTTTAGAAGGAATACCAGTCTTTGTAATTGCGTTTAAATAAATTTGATACCTTGTCTCAGTCTTAAGATATCCAGTTTTTAGCCTGTTTCATTTTCCTTGTCCATGCTAATTTTTTGACTTTGGGGTCAATTTTGTCCACAAAATGCGTAATCAACACGATGTTTTAATAATTTTTTTTAATGAACAATACTAAAAATAAAAGTCACAAGAAAGTTCGCCGAGAAACCCATAGATTTTATGATAATTTGGAAAAACAGCGGCAGGTAAAATTAAAAACAAAAATGTTTTTTCGCTTTAAGCTTGAAAAGCTATAAATAAAAAATGATATGTGTGGTTATCGATAATTTGTATTTTATGTGTGAACTAAAACAGTTATAACAGGTGTTCAAATGAGTCCTCTTTGACTTCGTATTTCAATGATATTGATATTAATGATCCTTGCCCCACTTCTGAGGACGTTTTGAGCATGTGCTCTTCTAATTCACTTTAAGTTGCCCCCATTCAAGAACATCCAACATTGTAGGGTCAGGTGATCTTGAACGCCATTGAACTGCTCTAACTTTTTCATATCCAACGATTACCGCTTACTCTGCATCTTGTCAATTTTAAACCTTTCGAGCAAAGTGGGCGGAAGCACCATCAAGTTATGAAATAAGATAAAGCTAGTTGAACCTATGAAATGTCCTTCAATAGTTCTGATATATCATTTTGCAACAACTGCAGATAGTTTGTAGAATTCAACTAAGTGGCTACTAAAATTAGCATTTTTTCTAACCAAGGAATGTCAAAGTGCACCCCGTATAACTGTTTTAGTAAAAAACATACTTAAAAATTTATCTAAAACCACACAAATAATTTTTATTCATAGCTTTTCGAGCTTAAAGCTAAAAAACATTTTTTTTTATTTAACCTGCCGCTGTTTTTCCAAATTATCATAAAATCTATGGGTTTTTCGGCAAACTTGTTGCAGAATTTTATTTTTAATATTGTTACATACATTAAAAAAAAATTATTAAATCACCATGTTGATTACGCATTTTTTGGAGAAAATTGACCACAAAGTCAAAAAATTCGCATGGGCAGAAAAAATGGAACAGGCTAAAAACTGAATATCTTAAGACTTAGAAAGGATGTCAAATTTATTTAAACGCAATTACAAAGACTGGTAGTTCTTCTAAAAATAAAGGCCTAATCGACGTGTCTGTCGTAAGTACTTACGGCGCAATTACCGATAACATGGATCAGGGTACCCCGAAGAAAAACTTTTCTTAAATTCCCGATAAATGTTATCAGAATTGCAGATAGGCCCTTACTGTAGAACAATTTTTTTCTTAGAATATACCCCAGAATCATACCCTTAAATACACCCTGTATAGACCTCGTGATAACTTCCAATGGTTAGTTTAAAATATTTCATATAAAAAATTTAAAAACAAATATTTGTTTTGATTTTTTTTAAATACCTATACTACCAATGTAAGTTTATTTTTTTTTATTTTATTCAACATCTTGCAACGAAATCTTGATTAAAGGCTCTCCAAAACCAACACGAAAGCGGCGCCGACGCGGCGCCAGTTTTTGTTGTTATTTATCATTGTTTATTTGTCATTATCGTTATCATTGTGAATGATTCGCCCTGAAGAGCTAATGTTCCGTGTTGGTTTGTGAGAAGCTTAATAGTGTATTTATTAAGTGCTTAAAATTAGGATACCAAATTTTGTTTTTAAAAATGTAAGGACAAGAAATTTATATATGTATAATAACAAATTATTTTTTTTTAAGAAAACCGTCCGAAAAAAAACAGTATTTATCAACGTTTTTAGAATCAAAGGTTCGTTTCCCTAATTGACTGGCGTTAAGAATTTTAATATAAACTTTTTTTAATTTTTTGAACAGGAATGAAGAATTAAGATACAATGTATTCTTTAAACTGCATACTATTTGTGAACATATAAAAAAAAATAATATGCTGGCGCCACAGCTCATGAAGATTTAGGGCCTAGTGAATTAGGCCGATTTCAACCATTCATGTGTGCGCGTATCGAAAATTTTTACAAAAGTTGCTTTAAAAAACATATTTCGACCACATTTCGAAATATTGAATTCAAAAGACGTTTCTTCAATCAATCTTTACTCAAGACCTTTTATACATTAATGAAGAGTTGGTGACAACGGTGAAGAGTTGGTGAGTTGGTGACAACGGCCATCAAACATTTTAAGAAAAAATGATTTATTTCTCACAAAGGGCTCCAACATTTTTTATTATAGAATTTTCTGAATGATTTTCTTTTCCATCAAAGCTGTACACTTTCAAGTATCAGTCAACTACCCAGTACCTTTACTTGAAAGTACAACAATAGTTTACTTGATATTTGAAAAGCACCAAATACAAATATGCATACTTTTTACACAAAGATGTGTATCTAATTTGTGTACAAAAATATTCAAAGTTATTTGTATAAGATGCATACAAAGTTTAAGGTAGGGTTAAAATAAGAAAACATTCGTATCGGATGGGCTCGGCTGGTCTATTTCACCCCCGTTGAAGCGACAAGAGCAATTTTCCAAAAAAAAAATACTTAAGTTTATTTCGGTAAAAAACGGAGAAAGAATACATTTTTCTAAGAAAAAAGAGTTTTGGTATAACTTTCAATTTTCTCAAAAAAAAGAAGATATGTATTACATTTAGCATCTTATATAGAATATTAAATAATAATAATAATATTGAATATTAAAATTAAAAATTCGAATTCCAATTTTTTTTTTTTTTTTTCAAAATATTGAGTTTTAAAATTAGAAAGCTTTGATATAAGCTATAGATTGATATTGATAGTGTAACCGTCGGTTACACTCACAGTACACATATCTAAGGTATTATCAGGCGCAGCTTGACAAATTTCAAGATGGCTGCCCCTTGTGAAAGCACACAGTAAACAAAAACAAATTATGGCTGCCCTTGTGTAAGTACACAGTAGTAGCCCGTAGCGTAATGGTTAGTACGTTCGACTGTCACGCTGGAGGTCTGGGATCGCTTCCCAGCCTCAGAGCTACTGCCTCTTGCGAGGAATTGACAAATCCTCCAAGAGTATCACTTGTCACGAATAAGTGCTTCTCGTCTAGCCGTTCGGATTCGGCATACAATTGTAGGTCCCTTCCATTCCTGTCGAAAGGCGCACACAGGAATGGTTGCGAGTTGTTAGTCACTAGGCCCTGGTTCTTCATGAGCCGTTGTGCCACCCGATTTATTTTTATTTTATGTGTAAGTACACAGTAAACAAAAACTATTTTGTACTGATTGTTTGAAATTAAATTTTTTTACTATTGATTTTGACAACATGAGCAGAACTGAACACAAAAATGAAAACGCTAGTGATATTACCTGTAATGTATGCATCTTGGGTTACACTAGGTTTTTTATCTTGTTTCAAAATCGAGGTACACGCCAGGGATTGTTTTAAGTGGTAGCTGTTATGTGTTTTGGTAGTTGATATTTGGAATTTGTAGCTCTAACCACGTTTATGGTAGTTGTTATTTTACTACGCCCTTTCTTCGACCAGTTCAAAACAAAGTATTTTAATGAATGTCAGTATTCAAACAATATATAGGTTCGAATATTTGCTGGCTATAATTACGATTAAGTACAGAAAAACTGTTCAACATTTATCTGATCTAAGATTTTAAACGGATACTTTAAATCTGAACTTAACAGCACAGCTCGGATTTCTTGCCTCAACGACTCCACACAAAGTTTTAAATGAAAGTCAAACAGAAACCTATTTAGGCGACTAATTTTGATTTTTAAACAGTTTTTTTTAACTAATTCCTCTTTTCGTGACCTTTTTTTTGCTAAATAAGATTTTCCCCCAGTGTGGGTTTTAGGTCAGGGTTTGATTTTTGTTATTTTAAATTTTCAAGTGACGTTTCGGTTGTGATTACAACTTTTTTCAGACAGCTTGGTTTTTTAAGAATCTCTGTAAGATTTGATGATTATATGTAGTTTTTTTTATTCAATTTAGTTAAAATCTTTAAAAAGACGTTTTAGCAAATTGTTTTACATTTTAAATTTAATATTCATTTCAAATAAGATATACATAGTATGTAAAGGGTTTTCCAATAGTGACGAGTTGATTTTGACAGCTCGTGGCGGCCATATTGTTTCTTTTACTTTCTGTCAAATTATTGTCTTTTAATAAGGTACTAAAAACAAATCATCAAGGTAAGTTACAGCGTCGAGCAACACGTGCAAATGATAAAACTTTATTATCAAAATGGGTGTTCTCAGTTGATCCCAATTTTGGTCCAAAAAAAATCTTTAGCGATGAGGCTCAATGGGTACTTGAATAAGCAAAATTGCCGGATTTGGGACGACACCAATCCACACAAGATTCACGAGGTACCAATGCATCCAAATAAAGTTACTGTTTGGTTTCAATTTTGGGCTGGAGGCGTCATCGGTCCGTACTTCTTCGAAAATGATGCTGGCCGATCACCGTCAACGGCGATCGCTATAGGTCGATGATCACCTACTTCTTGTGGCCTGAATTAGATGATATGGACACCGAAGACATATGGTTTCAACAGGATGGCGCTACGTGCCACACAGCTCAAGACACAATCGATATTCTGCACAAGCGGTTTGATTGCATGGTTATCTGGGGCGAGGGCGACGCACAGTGTGTCGAAACTATGAAAAAGTGGTCATGGGGCTGTAACTTTTGATCTAATGAACGGATTTGAAAACGGTTTTCGCTATTTTGTTTCTGGGAAAACATAGAATTTAATTATCCTTCGGAAAAATAAATAAAATGTATTTTTTTTTAATAATTTTTTTCTTGCATTTTTTGGGCAATCTGCTTTACTTTTCCTTCAGTATTTTCATCCTTGATTTAAACTACCTAATTCCAATTTTAACAATGCAAATGTCACCCATAACCCCCTAACCTTTCCAGGTTGCTAAAAATACATCTTAAAGGGTTTAAATAACAAAGAAGGTGCTGTAGGTCGGATGCTTTCAAAGTTGAAGTTTCATTTTCAAAAATGGTTATAAAAAAACGTGTTTTAGAATTATTCAAAAACATTATTTTTTTTTTTTTTTTTTTGATATAGCTTTAAGACATCAGTATCTTATACCCGTGACACACTGGAGGTATGGATACTATGGTATTCGCTTATACCACTAGTGTGTCATGTTATACTATCCTTATACCACGAGAGCAAACTAGTATCAGCATGGTATCAAAACTTGGGTTTTTACCGTAGTATACGTTGCTTTTAACGATACTAGCGCGTTTCTCCAAAAGTGACGAGTACGTGAACTACAATTTTGACGAGGAAAATTATTTTTGTTTGTGTTTTATAAATTTTAAAATCGAATTCAAAATATAAAGGTCAGAACTTTGAAAAAAAAAAATAAAACAAAACCAAAATGAATAACAAAAAAAGAAAAATATTCAGTTTTTCAGAAAAAAATTTAGCAAGTATAAGGCTCGTTTCACACACATTCCGTTTGTATTCGGCTGTGCCTGATATGTGTGAAACGATAAAACGGCAAAAATAAAAACCTAATAGAAACCGTAGAGCACCGTTTTATCGTTTCACACATATCAGGCACAGCCGAATACAAACCGAATAGAGACCGAACCGAATGAAACCGAATGTGTGTGAAACAAGCCTAATTAATTATTGACAGCAAACATGTTAACAAATATCAAAAATGTAGATCTGCCAGTTGAAGATAGAAAAGGATGTGTGTCACCCATCGTAGTATCGTCAATACCATAGTATTTGAACTATAGTATGTAAACCCCATGTGTGTCCTTAGTATTAGCAACAAAATTTATTTCTAGAAAATAACGTAAACATGAGCCAGATATATGAGTACAAAAGTGGCTAAAAAAAACATTTAGTTTTTTTGTGAAATAGTGCCTGTTTGAGACGTTGTATCTTTGAAACCAAAACATTTAGATAAAAATAACTTGCGGATTATGAAAGAAGGGCCATTTATCTATAAAAATAAATGAAAATAAATCGGGTGGCACAACGGCTCATGAAGAATCAGGGCCTAATGACTAACAACTCGCAACCATTCCTGTGTGGGCCTTTCGACAGGAATAGAAGGGACCTACAATTTTATGCCGAATCCGAACGACAAGTGATACTCTGGGAGGATTTGTCAATTCCTCGCAAGAGGCAGTAGCCTTCAAAAAAAACTTAGTTTTTAGGTGGACTAGGCTGGGGCCATTTATCTATGTAATCCCAAAAAAAATTTCGTTCCAAACGCTAAAAAAAAAATAACACCCGATGACCGGAATTTTGTACTAGTGGACCCACTGTGCGACGTGATTTGGCCACCAAGATCGTGTGTTTGACCTTTTTGGACTTTTTCTCGTGGGGATTTCTAAAGTCGCAGGTCTATGCGAATAAGCCGCAAACCACCGCAGCCCTCCAAAACAACATAATCGATGCCATCGGTCAAATTCAGCCTGATTTTTTCGCCAAGGTCATCGAAAACTGGATCTTTCGAATCCGCGCCACCCAGCGATGTCGCGGCGGCCATTTGAACGACGTTATATTTCACACATAATAATGTCATTGATAGGGCTCTCAAATAAAGATAAAACCTTATTGATATCTCATATACAACTTGTTTTACTCAATTTTAAAATCGACCCGCCCTTAATGGAAAACCCTTTACATATATATGTACTTTCATTCCGAGTTATTCTTTGAAATTTAATACTTCATACTTAATTCAATGATATCCTAATTCCTAATACGAGCCAATCTATATTTTTTCTTCCACATTCATAATCCAAACACTCACCATCTACTTCACATGGTCCTGGGGCGTTAAAGAACACTTTGACTGTGCTTTGTGAATAATCAGTTAACGCTATGCGGTTGCCATCACCACAGACATCAATGTTGAATTCCGTCGCTCCTGGAACCTGCAAATAAAGAGGGATTATGCATACAAGGGGCCTCAGTTTGAACTTTTGCTGGCTAAAAGCCTAAGTAATAAATGGCAGATGGTTTGGAATGGAATGTATTATTGGGATTTTGTGGTTATTCTGATGGTTGTAGAATCAAGGATAATAGTTTCTAACGCCACAATATTGCAGCGGCAGCAGCAGCAGCAGCAAATTGGTTGAACATTTGCAATTTGCCTTTAACTATATACTCGAACAACCTTAAACCTTATCGACATACATAGAACTCAGAGAGGGAAAGAGAGACCGGACGAAATCCAACTCTGATGCCCCCTCCTCCTTCTATCGAACTTTATTTTTGGTTTTTGTAAGGTTTTTTGCTTTGGGGGATTTGGGAAAATTGCGGCCACTGTTTAGCAATTAGACTTACCTTAATTTTGCCTCTATCCGTAAAGCTGGCATTCCGCACGCTATAGCGTTCGTTTAATTCGTCATTAATAATTTGGCAAGTGCTGACGTCAAACTGGCACCGATGCGCCGGACAAATCACATTGGTTGGCCAAATAAATTGGTAATGGCAATCGTTGATTATGGATTTCAAAACCGGGATTCCCTGTCAAAAATAAATATACAACCAACAACCAAAATTTATTGATTAATAAATATTTGATGACAAAATAGAAATTTCAATACATATAATCGCGAATAGTGGTATTTTAGCTACCAACCACAAACTGTCAATAGATGAACACAGAGGGACAGCGATTATGTATGATTTTGACTTTAATTCGGAAAATGTTTTACTTAGGTATATTAGTGTTTATTTAATCGTTTGGTGGGGAAATGGTTTTTGTATGTTCGAAATGCATTACCTAGTAGTTTATTTAATTTTAAACCATGGCAATGATAATATTTGTATAGTATGTAGGATTTTAATTTAAAATACGTACTCTGCCAGCATGGATGTTGCACGTGAATTGAACAATCGATGACAATTGAGTTGATTTATCTTTAGGACACGGACTTCCACGTAGGTATTTTAACTCAGCACTTGTTTCATTAATTCGAGTCAGCGAAATGTCGGGATAACCAAGACTCTGAAAGTAAAACGATAAATGTTTAATTAAATAACTGGATTTTTTTTAATATAAAGGTTTTATAAATTTACTAGCGGACCCGACAGACGTTGTTCTGCGATTAGGATATTAAACAAAGTATGAAACGAAAGACAAATAGTATAATAATTTCATTATTCTTTATTTTGAAATTACATCAATTTTTCTGCAAACAATTCTTTATAATCAATAATGTTTGTTTAATTTTATCTTAATGCGAGTTGATGAACAATATTTTTAGTCAATTCCTGAGGAGTATAAATGAATAAACTTTGCGGTTTTCCAGCACGAGAACACGCCACATATAATTGGCCATGTGAAAAGACCGGATTTTCTATATCCAACCCACAAAATGACATTATTTGAGCTTGTGACTATTAATGGTCATGGCAAATGCCAAGTTAATTGGAAATTGCAGACGTCTGAATGAAATGGGTGAGTCTGAAGGGATCATTGGGATTAGTGGCAGGAGAACAACTTCGCCTTCAAATTTTCCGTTCAAAATTGTAGTTTCAAGAACATTGCCTATAATTTTTTTGTATGGCTTATCTTGAACCGTTGCATAGTTTAGGTGCATTTAAATTTCGACGTAAAATGATAGGTGAGCCAATTTTTAATCGCAAGTTATTCGGCGGCATTCCTGGTAAATCCAGTGAATTCTATATTTTTGTTTGTATTTTACAGATAATCAATTCAATTCAAGTAAAATTTCCAATGAGAAAATGATTGAAGCAACAAAAATCAGAGAAATGTTCATATGTGGTGAAATTGATGATGATTTTTCATCAGAAAAAAATAATTGCAATAATGAAACAAATTCACGACCAACAACGTTAAGAAATGCTGCTAAAAAAGAACACAAAGAAAAGACTGGGTCCTTTACCCACATTTCAGGGCCATCGACTGTAGCACTAAAAAATGCAGCTGCTCTTAAAAGAAAATAAAAAATATCATAGAATAAAAATGATTAATAAAAAGTTTAAAACAGTGCAACGAAAAACAATTTTAATGGAAAAAAGTGATTTAGATTACAATGGTTAAATTATTTGAATTTTCGTTTGTAGGGATTGAAAACGTTTAATTAATTCCTGACATTTTTGAACTGTTTTTCTTTGACAACATTGCCTTTGGTGAAGCAATTCATCTTCATCTAATAGTCTAAACTATTGCGTATAGCTTCACCATTTTCTTCAAAACCCTCTTTAATTGCTTTTTGTTGCACTTTGCCGGGCTGATTTGTGAATCTAAACCATCCAGGGATCTATACAAAAAAATTCATCGGTGCAGCCGTTTAGGAGGAGTTAAATTACATACACACGTACAGTAGAAATATATATATAAAGAAGATAATAGTACGAATATGTAAGGACTCCGGGACCGACTTAAACTTTGTAACGAATACTTCAACTTAACATGCCTATAATTTAAAGAGGTTTACAACGAATACAATTTTCTAGCGAATTTCTATCTATAAATTGAGAATCTCGATACATAATCCCGAATGTCAAAAATTTCAGATGCCAATATCTCAAATAGAAAAAAATCGTTAATACATTCCGTATTCACCCCCAATGCCAATTTTATTACTTTTTTAATAATACACTTTCAATACTTTTTTTACAACTTTTTTTAGAAGTAAAGGGTGATTCATCGTGGGGTTTTATTTATAATGTAAAATAAAAAAAAAATAAAACACATAAATTTGAAAGTGAACTTAAAACTTGTATTATCGGTTAAAAGAACAGTTTCTGGGATTCCCTTTTTGAAAATGATATAATGAAATATTGGCCACGACAACATCTGAGGTGATCCATTCGGAAGGTCCAATTTTGGGCGACTGGTTCAAGCAGAGCGAGGAATGTTGGCTTCTAAAGCTTCAATCATAGCTGGCTTATACCTGAAGACCTGAGGCTTTACATATCCTCAGAGAAAAAAGTCCATAGGTGTGATATCACACGATCTAGGCAGCCAATTTACCGTAGCAAAACGTGAAACAAGTGCTCACCAAAATGATTTCTCAACAAGTCCATTTTTTCACGCACTGTATATCTCGTACAGCCGTCTTGTTGAAACCATAGCTCACCGAGACCATCGACCTGAATTTCTGGGAGCACATAGTCCGTTAACATTACACGATAACGGTTCCCATTGACGGAAACATTCTGATTTTCCTCATTTTTGAAGAAATATGGACCAATGATTCCACCAGCCCATAAACCACACCATACCGTTGTTTTTAATGGATGTTTAATGGCAGCTCTTGGTACTCCCTGGGTTGCTGATCAGCCCAAATACGGCAATTTTGATTATTAACCAGAAATGGGCTTCATCACTGAACAAAATTTCACGATAATCGCACGAAAAACATTTCTCACAGAACGCTGATCTTCGTAATACAGGTAAACAATTTGGAGACTCTGTTTGTGAGTCTTTCCATGATGACTTGCCAAACGATACTGAACAAAAATGACAAAGCAGTTTGATAGGAGTCACGCGGGATCTGTCAAAAAAAAGTCAATTGAAAATCAAACCTCACGACGAATCACCCGTTACCTATGTACCTTCATACAAAATCAACTGAACCATTATAGATAAATTCATTAATTACCATTATTGGCGTGGCGTAATAAATTGTAATATTATTTACACAATGATACTAAACCAACGCGAAATTGGAGTGAAACACTTGCACTATAGACCAATTGACAGATACACAATGATAAATAACAACAAAATAAAAACACTCATACGTTGGTGCACTCCATAGTGCCTGATCGTTTTCATAGGTCTCATTTCTGGGCACCAGGAAAATTTAAAAATAAAAAAGAAAATGGAAAATTTTAAAAATTTTGTTGCTTTACATAAATATTTTTGGAGCAATTTCTATTTGTTGTTTGGGCCATTTTTAAATTTTTCATTTTTTCTTTGGATGTAAATGGTATGAAAATATTCTTATAGGAAGGGTTTTCTTTTTCCTCCCGTTTAGGTAGGAGGAGCAATTTTGTAACAAAAAAAAATATATAACGACCTTAAAGTGAAAAATAAAATCGGGTGGCACAACGGCTCATGAAGAACCAGGGCCTAGTGACTAACAACTCGCAACCATTCCTGTGTGCGCCTTTCGACAGGAATGGAAGGGACCTACAATTGTATGCCGAATCCGAACGGCTAGTCGAGAAGCACTTATTCTATTCGTGACAAGAGATACTCTTGGAGGATTTGTCAATTCCTCGCAAGAGGCAGTAGCCCTGAAAAAAACTTCTTTAAATGTTTATGATTATTGAATCAGAAGTCCAAACCTCTGCCAGCCGTTGTTCATTCACCGACTTTAATGAAATTGACACACGTTGCAGCTGAGATAGAATTATTGTAGAGCAAAATGTGTTCAAATTATGGTCCTCAAAAAAAAAAAAATGTCAACTTGGACCGAATTCGGTGAAATTAACTTTGTAGCTGAGATAGAATTATTAAGGAAAGGATATTTTCAAATAAGAGCCGTTTGTGGAAATATTTCCACGACAAAAAGAGGTACCGTTATTGATGCAGTATTCATGTAAAAAAAATGTGTCTCACTCTAATAATAATCTCACTCACTACCATTACCAAGCATACAATCATGTAACACATCATTGACGATTATGCTCCATAGCTCGCTCGCTTTTTTTTACTAGAAATGTATCAAAGTTGATAGTTTTGGTTTTGTATAATCCTAAATAAAGAGACGTTCGTATAGCTCCGCAGTGAGTAGTAAAGTGAAGAGAGTTTATTCAATCGACTACTTTTGAATATTTCCCAGTGTTCCCAGATACTACAGGTCTTATAACGGATAATGTCTACTAACAAGAACCCTGAAAATAGAAGAGATAAAAAGCAACAATATCTCAAGAAAAATCAATCAACCACAAAATGCCATTATTATCACATGATTATGATTATGTATCGTGAATAACTCGGTAACATTGTTTTTAAACGGGCTAGGAGTTAAGCTCCGAAAAATGTTTTGTGACTAATTCAACTTGTAGCGAACTAGTAATTGTTTTATTTAAAATTCAAATATGTAATAAGTTTTTCCATTTAGTTTCCTTGGACTTATACAACATATACTCTAAGTTTCATAATTGTAAAAATACTCTATCACTCCAGTTTCTATACAATTGTTAAAAAATTATGCTATTTATTTATATTTTATTTTTGGAAAACAAACAACAAAACTTCTATTAAAGTATAAAAACTTTCTAACAGTCAGTACTTTTCTCCACAAATGGAAAGCAGTTTAGTTTCATTAAGTTGAATCTGTTTTTAACTTCACAAATTTGAAGCTTAATCTTTGTTCGCTTTTGAAAATTTATTCTTTTACATAAGCTACGTTTGTGCTTGATTTTATCGTGGCATTCGCGGCCACGTGTGAAACACAGTATCAAATGTATGCATATTATTCTACCATCCTTCTCTCATGTACACCTTATCCCCCTTATATTCATATTCACCCTTTTCCGTGGCAAAACGACATTGAAAAGTTGCAGTAGTTTTTGATTTCATAAAACATTCACGTACCTACGAGTGTATATTTTATGAGTTACACGCTACACCCTAGCATATATAGCCACAGTCTGTCTCTGTACTTTCGCTGCACATATTCGAAAGCCACTGCGGCTACATAAAATCTCTTCCCCGTGCTCCATAGTGTATCTGCTGTGAAAATCGTGAAAATCGTAAAAATCGCTTACCAAAGTGTTTCTCGAATCAGAGGAAATGAATGAATTTTACATGCATTTAGAGCAGCAACATCAGTAGCGCAGCGGTTGCAAATTGTTGCAATATATGGGTGGAAACTTGAAAGTGCATAGAGCCGCGGCAAAAGGTCTTACGGGCTTGTGGTGTAAGTGCTATTTGCCAATACATATTGGGGGATCCAAATCCGCAGAATCTTTCGCATTTTCGATGCAATGCCGTGCGAGGCGAGCTGAATCATCAATGAGTCAAACCCTCGCCTCGCTTATATACATATACACAGACAGAAGGTCTTGTAAGAGATTACGCCCGTCATCATCATTCTCGTGAATGAAGTGTAAAATGCGTTCAATAGCAATTTGCTATATGCCAGGTAGCTCAATATTAAAGCCGCATTGATTCAAATTGCAGTTTCGAAGTATTAGTTTTTTTTTGTATTTAAAATCTTTTCTTTTGGATGGTTCTTATGAATATATTCTATCGATTTCAAAAAAAAATATACTTTTGTCGAAAATTAAGATTTTCAAAATATTTAAATTAATAAATTTTAATACACAACAAATGACAATTTCCATTTTAAAATCTAGTATTTTAGTCAAATATTCATCGCAAAAAATACTTGTGGGGCTTGGAATCCAAAATCAAAACCAATGCAAAAGCTTTTTGGTTGTTTCTGAACGGAAAAAGACAATCATTCGGGTTACCAACTAATATGAGATTTAAGGAAATGAAGTTGAAATCTGTAGTTTGTTTGCTGATTTTTTTCAATCTAACTCTCTGTTTTTGAAAATCCGAAATTCAAATGTAAGATAAATATTCAACCGATTACAACTCTTGGAAGTCTTATTTTAACAGACGGTGAGATTTTGGAAGCACTTTCTTTCTAGATAGCAGTAAATGTGAGCACTCTGATAGAATGTGTCCTTTATTTAAAAAAAAATGTGTAAGGAAAGTTTAACTAATCCTCTAAGGAAGATGTTTAATTTATCACTGCCACAAGGTGTATTTCTTGACGAATGGAAAACCTCGGTCATTACATCAATACACAAAGCAGGCTCTAAGCAAGACATTATCAACTACAGACCCATTTCTATGTTACAAACAATTTCAAAAATTATTGAAGAAATAGTTAAAAACAAAACCGATTTATAAAAACATTAATCGTGTTATCTCCCATAACCAACATGGATTTGTTAGTGGTAGGTCAACTACTACTAACTTACCTCTTTTCTCACAATTCTGTACAAAAGGAATAGAACGTGGTGGTGAGGTTGACGTATATGTGGATTTTTCTAAAGCTTTTGATCGAGTACAACACGTTATTCTACTGAAAAAATTATTCTACTGAAAAGAGGTAATTTAACACAAATTCACACGATATGCCTTAAGAAAGCTGAATTGGGCCGACGACGTCATGGTTTCATATAAGCAGAGATGACTCCTGTAAGGGATACAAACTCTTGAATCAAGGTATAAGCAATATCATGTTATGTTGGCTAGAGATGTACTAATATTCTCATATAGACTGTTCTGCCTTTATCCGATTTTTGCTCCTTCAAGACACTTAAGAGAAAGAAAAATGTCCTTTTATGTGACACGTACCAATTATGGTAAAAGTAAACCAGTTCCAAGCTAATGCATATTATTTTATTCATTTTGTGATATAGTCGACCTACATTTAAGCAGACGTTTACTTAAAAAGGCGTTAATGCTAGTCATATGGTAAATGAAAATGGTCCTCGTAGATAGACACTAAACTAAATTGTTTTAGACCCTAAATTTTTTTTTATTGTATGTTTGTCAGTATGTTATAGACTCCGAAACCTAGGACCCAATTAAGCCCAAATGTTCAGGATATCTTTGGTGTAAGTCCGAGCCTGTTCCTGTAAAGTTTGGTCGAAATCGGTCTGGCACTTATGTGCATAGGCCTAACACAAATTGGGCGGAAGTTGAAATTGCAGCTAGAAATAATCTAACTACATCAAAATATTTTTTGTCGCGGAAAAAGTTGAAATGTCACGCCATTCTCCCTTCAACCCTTGCCCTGCCGAGAACATATGTATAACATAATGTACACGAAAACTTTCACCAAACGTGAAACAAGTTCTGGACTGGAAACCTTGCGTGAACAAGATTACCTACGAGATTCTATCTATTTATCACGCAAAATTATTGTAAAATTAACTCGACTGGCACATATACTAGACGTGTTAAGAAAAGAGAGATTTCGGAGTCGCTCAGCAATCTCAGTTGCCTGAAGAGGATTCCACAGCAAAAAATTTCAGTTTGGCTGTCAAAATACTGAGGAAAAAAATGTTTGGATTCGCTTGCTTAGCTTTTGACGGAACAAAATCTCCATATCTCTGTTTCGTGAACGCGACTACTAACACAATTTTAGTGTGACACAGAGCGGAATCGACGTTTTTTTGAATTATATAGAATTTTAACCATCTTGTGTACATAATGTGTGTTTACGATTTAATAATAATTAATGTAAACCATTTGAAGCACCCTGCATTTTTGTTTAAACAAATTCCAAACCAAACTAAATTCTTATACTTACTTGTTCATCTTCCGGTGTTGACTGTCCCAGAACGTTAGCCATACATGCAGCTGAGCCACCAGGACATCCTAAGCCATATTTCGACACAAGTGGTCTGCATACATTCAAATAGAACTGAAAATCAAATGAAATAAAGACATACAAAAACAATGGAAACCTAACGGATTAATAAAACTGCAAAAATGCTTTCTTTTTCGACGACAACGGCGATGGAAGTGCACAGAAATTCATTCATTATTCTAGCCACAAATAGCAACGACACGTACAAAGTTATATACATATACGAATGTACTGTGAGCACGGACGGTATACGTACCTTCATTGATTTGCCGACTTCCGATTGAGAAATGGACGAACTGACTTCTGCCTCGTAGTTATCCGTTGTACTTATCAGGGGTGTCAGGTCCATGTCATGTCCAACGGAACTTGTATTCCTGTCCATCAAGGAAGTTGGTGATCCGTAGCCCTTGGTTTTGCATGTAATCTGATTTCGACATGCCAATTTCGTATGATAGTGAATCAGTAGTTGACAATTGGAATTTTCAATTATTTTCGGTCCACTCGATGATGCTGACGATGATGATGCCCCATCACCAGCATTCTGCCCTGCGCCACCACCACCACCATCGGTTGCACAGACAAATTCAATTTTCGTTGACCAATATGTTGCGGTCGCTGTTTTGTCCTTTGGTTGACATGATGCTCCAGTTACGTAGAGTAAATACGGTGAGCCGCTTGGATTGAAAAGCAAACTCGAATTGGTATTGCCGAGTGATGTTGATTGGCCATTGATGCTCGCACATGCACCTGTTTGAATCGAATTAAAAAAAAAATATATGCATGTTTTTGTATGTGTGTGTGCAAAAAAAAGACTATTTGAAATATTGTGGGAAATAATTGATTCCATTGACACGGAACAAGTGTGTGATGATTAATGCCAAGTCTCAGAGTATCACGGGTCTATTAATGAACTTAATTGTATTTTGTTTTCAGCGTATTTATGAAAAGATGCTGTTTGTAGTCATGGAACTTTTATTAACACTTTTAATGTTGTTTTAATAATACATGATGTTGAACATTAATTTGATTTCATAAAAACAAAACTCCACAGTCAAAGCAAAACCTGTAGATTTTATTGGATTAATACACTTTTTCAAACTTCAATCTCTAAATATTTGTTTAAAAATGAATTCAAATTTAAATATAAAGCTGGAATTTTGAATATGAGGATGAGGTGACCTTAACAACAATTGATATGCTTATAGAGTAGCCCATTATGCGGCGATCCCTAGTTCCAGGAAGTTCGAAAGAAACCAAATCTTCATTGAAATACTGTACAAATTCCTCTTCATAACTTCCTGAGCGATTTCCTTACTATACTGTAAAATTAATATAAAATGTAATAAAATGCTCATATCTTTCTCAATACCTCCTTCATATTACCATTTCAGAAAATGGAAGCAAAAGCAAAAAATGCGATTGATTGCACAAAATTGCTAACTTATTGCTTTTTTCACATTTCGATGGTTATTGCATTCGATAGCGCTACATTTATGTGTGAGAGATATTCCTATAAGGATAGAGAATTTGTCCAGTGTCTGATGTAGAAGTTAAACTTAACTGGGATATATTCGAATCACCAATACATGAAGAGAAAAAAAAATCAAAATCTTTTTTTTTTCGAAGCACACATTTCATTTAATATCATTGCACATAACTTGGATTGAAAATCCCATAAATATTTTGGTTTGGGATGTGAAATTGTTGAAACGTGTTAAGAATTCGCAATATCTAAAATAAAAATAAAAGTTAAAAAAAAAATAAAAAATACACAAGAATACACATTCTAACAAGTGTACGAGTATAATGCAAACGTCCTGTATCTATCTGTCTATCTGTACTTCATATACGCCCCTATGCCCATTTTCCATGTGAGATAAACGGATTTGTTGTCGATTAACCTAAATTGGGATTAAATTTTTAGAAAACCAATTTTTCCCTCCAGTAAATGTGTGTATGTACCCCTGTGCCATTCTCGTCGACACAATATGGGTGGGTTAGGATCGAAAACCCTGCAAAAAAAACATATTCAATCGGAAAATATATACATATACATATGTATGTATGTATATACGAACATGTATGTACATGGTGAAGTGTATAGTAGAGGTATTAATTTAAAAACTGCATGGAAACCATATCGTTCTAACTTTGTTGTGGTGGTTTTACAGAATTCTCACAGCTTTCCAATTATTAAAAAAATATCACCATTAAATGGTTTGATTGGACAATTTTGTTGATGTCGCAGAATAGATTGAAATTACCAATTTGTTCTATTTAAGAAAATATTGATTGAATTCATTAACTAACTTTTCGGCTCAACGAACCGTAAAATAGTTAATAATAATTATGTACATATACATATGGATTTGTGTTTTAGTTTTGTCCATCGCTATCATGGATTCGATAATCATCTTAATTCTCCGTTGTATGGAAGACTAAAAATAAATAAATAGAGTGGCACAACGGCTTGTGTAGAACCAGGGCCTAGTGACTAACAACTCGCAACCATTCCTGTGTGCGCCTGTCGACAGGAATGGAAGGGACCTACAATTTTATGCCGAATCCGAACGGCTAGACGAGAAGCACTTATTCGTGACAAGTGAAACTCTTGGAGGATTTGTCACTTCCTCGCAAGTGGCAGTAGCCCTGAAAATTTTTTTTTTTAGTTTTTAAGGTGGACGAGGCTGGGAAGCGAACCCAGACCTCCAGCGTGACAGTCGAACGCACTAACCATTACGCTACGGGCTACTACAAGAAGACAACTGCTAGTATTATTACTATCAGATGAGAAAAATGTTACCATCTAAAGGCGTCTATTAAAAAATAATCAAATGTGACTGAAACTAAAAGTAAGAAAAAGTTTTATTTCAATTAATATTAGTTTGTCATAGAATTTCCCAAATATGATCAGGTAAACATAAAAAAAAAATTCAAACATAGAAATAAATAATGGATATGTGGTGCATTTTTTGCCCCCTTATTCAGTAGCAATTTACTGACGAGAAATTACAAAATCTCCTTTATCTGTGAAAAATGTGTGAAGTGTGGGACAGAAATTCAATGTAAATTTCAGCCAAACATCATGCTGTGCTTGTCATTCACATAAGGTTATACAGAACTTGTGTAAATTGGCAACAACTATTTTAAGCTAGACTTATCGTAGTCGGCATTTAAATCTATAAATAGGAAAATTAAGGGATGTGTGACTGCAGATATTTTTCAATCACCTCTAAATATAAAGATATGTAAGTTATTTGATATGATGGGCTGTGTTGAGTTTCACTTATAGCCTTCTGTAACTCTTATTTTCTATAAAAATGAAATAAATACAATATAAAATATAAATTTATTTTTAAAATAGTTATTGAATTTAATAGCAGTATTTCATTTAATTTTTTAATTATTTGCAACGCCTTTCGGAATATATTCCATTTTCAGGCTAGTCAAAAGATGGAATATATTTCGAAACGCTATGCCAATAATTAAAAATATCGTTGTGTAAATAAAAGACCTTTATTGAATAAAATAACTATTTTAACAGTAAATTTATATTTTATATTTCATTTATTTCATTTTTATAAAATAATAACAACGAAGAGACGAAACCCAGTAATATGTACTCTTATTTTCTGTTTGTCTATCTGTAACATGACCTGACTGAATCGCTAATCGATTTTCTTCAAACTTTGCATTTAGTGATTCCCCGGAGGGGAAGTTGAATACCGGCCATAACTGTTATGAAAGCAAATATTTATCTCAAAAACGAATCTTAACAGTTTTGATAAAAAAAAAATTATTAAGGGTATGGTCAATGCTGATATAAAACATGTAAGAAATAACGGTTTCTTAACGGTACCTGTCATAGAACAAATTTTTTTGATTTTCAAATTTCTTGTTAACGGCTCTACTGAATGCGCCCAAATTTATACAAGAGTTTGCACAATTTTGCACAAGCAAATTTACAAACAAATTTTTTTTTTGGAATTTAAAAAAAAATATCATTTTTTTTTTCAATTTCAATTCAATTTCGTAGTAGGTATTATTGAGGTCGATGCATTTTTTTTTTTTTCAAATTTTGTGTAAGACGGTATTTTAATAAATACTTTTTATATAATTTCTCAAAAACTATCGATTAAAATAACTTTATTTAGGCCGTGTGTCAAATGCGTTAACATTTTGGTTAAATTTGATCCCAGTTAAATTTGGTCCGTTTTTTATAGGGGCGAATAAAATTGAAGGGTTTTGCTGTGTCAATTGCATTAAATGGAATTTTTTAAATCATACAATTCCCATTGACGTTCCTTGCGTTAAGAAACCTATCCGATACGGTATCAGCCCATCCAAAAATTTCCAGATAGCTTGATTTGTTGTTGCAATAGCTTTTTTCAGAGAAACTACAACAACACATCTGCCCAAATCGCTTTGGATACGATCTTGAACGCGATAGTGGCAGTCATGAACCTAGTGTACCTGGACTGCTAGTCGATCGTCATTCCCCTTTCTTAAGCATGACACACAAGTCTTCATTTTCAACTTTTGGTTTGCATTAGAATAATTTTGCATTTGAGTGTGAATATGTTTCTTTATTCACTTTAGATATTCAAAATATTTGGAATAAGAATTTTGTGTTTCCTTATTCAATAAAATACTCGGGATAAACCATTATTGTCGATTTTTTATTTATTCCGAATAAATGGAATGGACTATTCATTCCATATGAAGCGCGGAGTCAAAAGAATACCAAAAAAAAAAAACTCAATGCTAATGCGGTCCCCCATCTATGTAAGTACTAACCGCGCCGGAAGATACGTGATCGGACGAGAATCTTTTTTTTGTTTTTTTTTAACCGATATTTTCCGTAACGTCTTTCGTCAAAAGGCAATGAATCCTTTATTAAATAAAAAAAAACATAACTGTCGTTGCTTTTGAGAGTCGAGAACGAAATCATGATCGTCCTATTTATAGATACCAACACGGGGAAGCATTTTATATTGCTGCCTTTCAAGGGATACATTTTCTACCTTTGCATCATCTTCGCTGCTCCAAAAAGATGACGCCCAATTCTCCCAGAAGTAGGTAATTTGCATGAAGCATTTTTTATTTTATTATTTCAATTAAAACAGAGCTCTTACTTACTTACTTAGGTCCTCGGACCTATTACGTCCGTGATGTTTCCCTTACGGGACATAGGGCCTCCACTACACCTACGCGCCATCGTGTACGATTTCTTGAAATGTATTTCAGCTCTCTCCAACTTTTCCCCAGTCGTGCCGATTCCTGTTCAACCGTTCTTCTCCATGTACTTCTAGGCCGGCCCACTTGTCTTCCCTCCTGTGTGAGCGGGTTCCACTGCATTGCTTGAGATGCAATGCACCGGTCGCCTTTTCGAAGCGTATGGCCAATCCACTGCCACTTTCTTCTTCGTATAATGGAGTCTATGGGCTCCTGACCCGTTCTCGCATGAAGTTCGGCATTGGAGATACGGTTGGGCCAGAAAATCCTCAAGATGTTTCGTAGACATCTATTAACGAAGGTTTGCAGCTTTCTAGTGACAGTTTCAGTGACTTTCCAAGTGCTGCAGCCGTAAAGCAGAACGGATTCAACATTGGAGCGGAACAGTCGTAGCTTGGTCTTTAAGCTAAAAGAGTTGTTTCTCCATATTTTGGACAGCATTCCGAACGCAGCCTTTGCTTTTCTGATTCGGCTGTTTACGTCCAGTTCAGTTCCGCCACCCGTAGAGACAATACTCCCAAGATATTGGAAATCCTGTACCATCTCTACGGGTTGTCCAGAAATATTTACTTGGATTGATGAGGAAGTTCCAAGGCTGATCCTTTTAGTTTTTGCCGAGTTGATCTTAAGCCCTACGATTTCTGCTTCTCTCTCCACCCTTGTTGTCATTTGATGGAGATCCATGATCCTATGAGAGAGTAAGCATACGTCGTCCGCGTAGTCCAGATGTTTGAGGTGAGATTGCAGAGTCCACTGAATTCCTCCATTTCCATTTGACAAAGCTGCGTGCAGTACGTCACTTACCACCAACAGGAACAGTATTGGTGACAGTATACAGCCTTGCCTAACTCCACTTTGGATTTCAAACTCCTCTGACAGCCTTCCTTTGTGCAAAACGTGACACCTGGATCCATCATATGTAGCCTTGATAATAGCAATCAATTTATCTGGGATGCCCCTCCTGTGCAAAGCAAGCCAAATAAATTCTCTATTGACACTGTCGAACGCCTTTTCAAAATCGATGAACAGCAGGTGAAGTGGTGATCGATATTCAACGCACTGTTCGATGATGATCCGCAAGGTGTTGATGTGATCCACACAGGAAGATCCAGTGCGGAAACCTGCTTGTTCGGCGTCGAGTGTGTCTTCGAGGTGGTCTTTAATTCGGTCCAATATTATCCTTGCTATTATCTTGGCTACTGCAGGCAGAACGCATATTCCTCTCCAGTTTTCGCACTGTGTGAGATCTCCTTTCTTTGGAAGCTTGACAATCATTCCTTTTTTCCACTCTTCAGGAAAGCTCTCTGTTTCCCAAGCTCTCTTAATAAGTGGGTGCAGTAGCTCGCTCGATGTCGTTGGGGCTGCTCCTAAGAGCTCTGCAGGAATACCATCAAGTCCAACCGCTTTGTTTTTCTTCAGTGCTTTGATGGCGGTGATAATTTCTTCTTTACTGGGGGGTACGGTGCGTATTCGGGAAATTGTTACTTCGGGTAGCTCAGTGGGAATAGGGTTAACTTCACTTGCGAAAACGCGGTTTAAAACCGCAGAAAAGTGTTCCCTCCACCTTATGAGCTGGTCCTCATCCGAAATTAGCAGGGATCCGTTTATGGATCAACAAAAATGATGAAAATTACCAAGTTTACTCGCTAACTTCTACTATTTCGCTGATAAACTCTAGAGTTGAAAATCAAAAGTTGAAAATTTCTAGTGAATAAAAACTATTTCTCAAGTTGACTGTAAGAATACCAAAGTTATGTTCAACTTTCAGTGAATAAATTGCAAATTGCCGCTAGTGTATCGATTTTTTTAATAAATGAAACCATCGTGACGTTGACTCCTAGCAGTCCAGGTATAATAGGTCGATGGTGTAAGTAATGTGCAAGAAGCTTAATACAAACGTCAAAATTTGTTCACTAGTTAAAATTTAAACGAGCGGTATTCATCTCAGTAATGTCAAAATTTATCCATGGGATCAAATTTAACGCACTTCTAACGCAATTGACACACGGCCTTAATAAATAAGTTCAAGAATGGGTTTCTGGGCTTAAGATAAGCTATAGGAGAATATTGTGGGTGTAACCATTGGTTTTCAATTGTGTTGTTTCTACTTAAAGTCATTTTTTTAGATAATTGCCCTTCCCATCTCAACGGGGTATATAGACCCCCCTTCCGGTATGATTACCGTATTGTTTTAGCTCAACCTACACGCTCCAGTGCGTGTACTTCATGTTTGTATATAACCAATAGCAGGGTTGCAAATAGTTAATTACATTTGTAATTTAATTACATTTTAATTACCGATTACCTATGTAACATTCTGAAAATGTAATGGAAATTTTTTTTTTCCATTACATTACATTTTGAAATGTAATTGAAATTTTTTCTTCATAACGTTTTTAAAATTGAGTGCTATTTTTTGTACACTACATTATTGCCTACACTATACCTGCGTTGTATAATATTTAACTACCCGATTACAAATTACTCATTACTCTTTTAAATATGTAATTAAATAAAATCTAATTACTCATTACATTTGCAATATGTAATTGAAAAATATCTAATTACCCATTACATCTTCAAAATGTAATGGAAAAAAATTTGATTACCCATTACATTTCAAAATGTAATGAAAAAAAAAAAAATAATTATCCATTACGTTCTTAAAATGTAATGGAAACAAATTTAATTATTCATTACATTATTGAAATGTAATTAAAAAATATCTAGTTACCTATTACATATGTAATATGTAATTGAATATTATTTAATTTCATATTACAACTGTAATATGTAATTGGATATTTTTTAATTACATAGTAGAAATGTAATGGGTAATTAGATATTTTTTAATTACATACTACAAATGTAATGGATAATTAGATATTTTTTAAGTACATAGTAGAAATGTAATGGGTAATAAGATATTTTTTAATTAAATAATAAAAATGTAATGGATAATTAGATATTTTTTTAATTACATTTTAAAAATGTAATGGATAATTAAATTTTTTTCCATTAAATTTTTAATTTTTTTTTTTTTTTTTCATTACATTTTGAAAATGTAATGGGTAATTAAATTTGTTTCCATTAAATTTTGGAGATGTAATGGATAATTAGATATTTTTTAATTACATATTGCAAATGTAAAAGGTAATTAGATTTTATTTAATTACATACTTAAAAGAGTAATGGGTAATTTGTAATCGGGTAATTAAATATTATACAACGCTGACCAATAGTGTAGGTAGTAGGGTTCGAGAGGTATTTGGCAAAAATGCATTAAAAAGCAATAATGCAATTCCGCATTGGCATGTACTTTATTTTGTTGAAAGCCGTTAAGATGTAGACCACGGGGTTCGAGAGGTATTTAGCCCTAAAAATCGGCAAATAGAATAACAGTGCAATTCTTCATGGCAAATGGTCTACCGACACAACAGTAGGCGTGTTTTGTTGAGTTCCTAATGTGAACATTAAAAAATGTTTCACATTAGGACAAATTTTTACACACAAAAGCAACAACAACAAGTTAACACAACATTGAATCTTCCGTAACTCTAATGTGAACGCTTTCCAATGATTTCCAGGAAAATGTTCGTTGAGTATGGTAGGTTTGGGCAGATTTTGAAAACAAAATTTGTATACGAAGATTTAAAACTGTACAACAAAGTAGTATTTTATGAGAAAATAACAAAAAAAATTTTCGATGATATATATACAATTTTTTTATTAAAAATTATTCTCCTCAATTGCTTAGAAATTATATGACGGCATTCTTACATGCCGCCTACACAGGCCATGAACGATGGCCAGACTATGGAACATGTCTAAAAAAAATCCAATGGATTCGCAAAAATCCATGTCCAGGCAATGACATATCCATACAAATCAGATTGTGGATTGGATTGTAGATTGGATTATGGACGTCGTTCATGGCCTGTGGATACGGAGTGTTACAGCATAAAAGAAGCATTGGTTGATAACCATTTTTAATGAACACATCCCTTTGGTCTCTTGGCATTTAAATATTGCACTTCTCGAACAGCTTGAAGTAAATATTATTCCTTTGTGGGAAATAGCCAGTTCTCTATTAATTTATACAAAATAGCATTATAAAAGATAAATTTACTTAAATTGATTGTATTTAATCCTTTTTTGAGATGGCGTCCATTTTGTTTGAGAAAAACGTCTTTATGACTTTTTATGTAAACATAACAGCAAGTTGTGCCAACATTCAAAATCAAAATTCCTTAATGTGACTGGAAAGTCAGGGTTGTTCTCTTGAACCAGTTCCTAATGTTCACATTAGGGAGCTTAACAAAACACACCTAGAAATGTGTTATACGTTTTTAAAAGATAATTACAATTGCATCATTTCATTATATGGCTGATAATCTATAAGTCATGGCGTTCAAGAGATATTCGGCTTCAAAGAACGAACAACTTCCATAATGCATTTCCTCATTGTGTACTCTTCTAACTACTCAATAGCAATAAGCCATACATTTTTGAAAAGGTTATTGCGTTTTCTTTATTTTATTATGTAGTCATTAAGCTTAAACCATGGTGTTCAAGCTTGTTCTTCTCCTCTTTGATTGTATGATGACTATATTTTATTTGGCTCAAGACTTATTTATGTAAATATGTAAGAACATACAACATATTAACAATTTTTGGCATTTTATGATTGATTCATAAAATAATCTGCATTTTTTTGTTTCATTGTATACTTTTGTCTATGGAAAATCCGATAAAATGGGGTAACACAGTGGTTGACTATCTTCTTATATGAGGAAGAGATATTTGCAAGGATTTCATATGGTGCGGTTTAGTAAGTGATATAATTTTCAATTCCTTACAAAATAAATTTGTTTTGATGCTAAGGTAAATCAAAAGAAGGATGTTTTGCGTGTGTGTTTTTAAAAAGTTCATTGCAATAAATAGATATTTCTAAGTTCCGTTGTGGAAATATTGTTTTTTGTTGTGGATATGAAAAAATGGCTTCAAGTTCTTCGAAGAACAATTCGAAATTTAAATTAATAAATGGTAACCCTACTGATACATATTTCTCACAGATTTGTGGCCATTAATCATGTTTACTACGGCAGCCCTGTAAGATCTTTAAGAAAGGGACATCTTACTGAAATCCATTACAGTCAGAGTGCGAGGCAAATATCCTTTCTTCCCTGTACTGACTATTTTTGTTGGAAAGAGTATAGCTTAAAATATTTTTCCTATAATAGATTACCCGGATTTTATAATGCCTTTATAGAAAAAATCTTACCATCATGCTCCAGACATGGTGATCCCGCATCCATACAAATTCCAAAATTATAATTTGTGCCATTCAAGACAAGGTTATATGTTTCATTTTTGAGACTGTTCATGTTGTACCTAATTAATAAAATATTTATAATTAATTATACTGGCATTTTTTTGATTTTTAAACCCACTTAAAACCACTCAATGGATCAATAGTCACACATGGTTCTATAGTATTGCAAGCCATTGTATTTAGCCAAGAGAACTCATACGTGCATCCTTTCCTTCCCATAAAATCAGGGACACCATACTAAATAGTTTAAACATCAAATTTCAAAAACAATTATGTATATCAATAAAAAGCGGTAACCAAAAATAACCTCAATATTTGTATCGCAATTAAAATTGATAACTGATGTATAGTTGTGTGTAGAATTGCATGGAGTATCTGATTGATGTCGAATAAGAAGTTGACCATTTTCCACTTTTGGATTAGGTTCCACTGTTCCATAATTGATAAATCTTCAAGCATAAATTAGAATAAAAGGTACATAATATGTGTACAAAAAACAACTGACTTTTTATATAGACAATTTCTTACCTCTGCTTGTCGTCACTTTCATTCATATCAATTACACGACAAACGCTGCTACCAGGTGGACACGTAGCAGCTTCTGCATAAAGAACCGGCTTACATATATTTATCACAAACATTGAACCATTTCTGTCTAATACTCTAGAAATGAAAAAAGAATTAAAATTTTGTTTTCAATGCAAACTTAATAAACATTCACCTATAGTTGAATTCACTAAGAGGGAGTAAATTGTACGTGTGTCCTGTGGAGGGATCCTTTGCTGAGCATAAGTTCGCCTTGGCCACATCCGGTGCTGGAAGACATGCTGTTGAAGTTTCCAACAATATATAAAACGAACAATCGTCATCATTCTGAAATTCAAAAACATTGCATCAAAACTAACTCGAGTATACATTTTTAATCCAGAACTTACATACGGAGTAACCTGTGATTGAAGTTTATCCATGGTGTAATCACAACCAAGAATCACATTAAGTTGATATAAAGTGCCATCCTTGCACTTGGAGCCATTCGTAAATGTAAAGAACATTTTACCCTCCCTGTAGGTTAGTTGCTGTTGAGTTCCTTAAATAGGAGACACAATTAAATGAGTACATAAAGCATACAATTCCGGTTTTTGGGGTTTGTGGGTTGTAAAAATCAATATTTGATATACCTTACCTAAAATATGCTCTTTTTCGCCTCGTTTCATGCAGGCGGATACCTCTTTTTGACCATCACATGTTTTTGTTAGGTTACTACATATATTAAATTCGAAAATGTCGCCAAGATTACTTGTTGCAGTGAGGGCTAAGTCAGACCGCAATGAAGTGAAATTGAAGGTGTAATTGTAGACTGGTTCAGTTAGGCCGCATTCAAAATCCTGCAGGAACAATTTGTGTGTAATTTCAATTGAATATTTTTTTTAAAGTAATCTAAAAAATTCGGAACAATTTTGAAGAAGAATAAGAACTCGACTATTGTCGTTTTTACTATTCTGCAAATCAAATCTTTATACCTTACTTTAAACCTTGATTTTACATCCCTTAGGTGACAGCTAGCTGACTAGAGAAGCTTGGGGGTCGGAGCCTCGTATTATACTATATCTATCGGTCCTGAGGAGAAACACAAGGCAACGAATTTTGTTCGACTTTTGGATTGGACAGATAAGGAGTTGTGTTTAAATTGTTGAGTGTTTGTAAGTGTTAAACTTTTAAGCCGAAAAAGTTGCTGATGTGAAATAAAATGTATCAGTAGTATCCAACAAGACAATTCAAAAAAAGACAGCGACAACAATTTTAAGAAGGAGAGTTTCATCAATTGCAAGGAAAGAACACAAGATACTTCACAGAAAGTCATGCTGTAATAAAAGAAAATACAAAAACAAACACAAACGAACTCAAAAGATGTGGGCAATAAACTCCGTGCGGAAGTCTTCGAATTCTCCAAATAAGTACAATTATCAATAAATTTTGTTCGTTAAATTTTGTGTTTATTACTTCGTTGAAATGTTTGTATAGATTTTTTTTATTTCACACTATCAACGTTATAAAGTTAAAGGAAGAAGTGTAATTTTGCGAAGGGCACTCTAGTGCTCCTATGAAAACAAGCGAATGCAAGGAAATCAAAATCACAACCTATGCAAGCGAAAGTGACATGTGAATTAGGACTCAAAAAATAAAAAGAGATGATTTAGTCCCTTTCCAAATGGCAATTTTTTAAGCAAAATTCTGAAGCGTGTTTTTTTTCGACTAAAAAGATGTGGATGATTTTTTGAATATTTGTTTGTTCGTTCAAACCTTCAAAATGAATGTACATATGACGGAGTGAAGCTATGCATCCTAATTGCGAGTGTGTTATCATACGAAAACCTCCTTTGAATGAAACTAGTTCTTGATCAGTTTCAAATCTTTCACACAAATCTCACTTTTTATAATGTCCAACGAATTATTGGCTTGTAAACGAGTATGGAGAAAAATAAAGAACTCCAATAAACAACAACTAACTTATGTGCGCCGCTATTAAAAATATAAAAACAAAAAATCCTTCATTGGTAAACTCAGTTGTACAATGCGTAGCGCAAAGGTCTCAGAAGTAGCGTGGTCTAGGTTCAATTTCAGTTGGCGGAAATAATTTTTAAAACTAAAATAGAACATAAAGAAAAAGCACCACTGAAGGAATTTAATAATCGGTGAGGCCTAAAAACAATAGTTGTACCCAACTCAAATGGTTGTTGTTCATTCAAAAATTCAAAATTAATATATGAAGGAGCGAAAACTATGCAGCCTAACTGCAAGTGTGTTATTATACGAAAACACCATTTGAAAAATCTTTGAAATTCAAATTCCAGAACTTGCTCTAATGCTTCTTAACGAGATTCACATTTTTTGTAAGATACAACTTAATATTTATGAGCAATAATAAGACTTTAACACTCTCCTGGAAAATGTGTTCAAAACATTCGAAATGAGTAGTGTATAATACAATTTCTTTATACGGGGTTTTAGCCGAAAACAAACATAATTGCGTACTTGAATAGAATGCGCTTGTACAATTACGTACAGTTTTCATACGGCAAAAACTAAGAAATATATTTTAGTGCAAAACATATGACAATGTGTTTTTAGGTATTTTTTTTTGTCTGTCTGTCCGTCTGCCCGTCTGTCCGTCTGTCCGTCTGTCTGTCTGTACCTCGACCTGCAGCCTAAACAGCTGAAGCGATTTTCTTTAAACTTAAGACTTAAGGATCTTATGTGATTCCCTAGAGGGGAAATTGAATTTTTTTTTTAGCTCAAAAAATAACGGTACCTATCATACAACCAATATACAAAAATTGATTTATGTATTTCCAAAACGGCTCTAACGATTTTCAAAAAAAAATTACGAGGTACTAAAATTACTAAAATAAATATTTCGGTAGAAAAAAAAAAATTTATAACGATTTTAACCGATTTTTTGGTTTTCAAATATCTCGTTAACGACTACACCGATTTCAACCAAAATTTGTATACAAAAGGTCGCTTACAATTTTAGCAATTAAGCATATAAAAATTTTCGAAAAAATAATTTGTGGATTTTTAAAAAAATATTGAATTTTTTGTTTTGAAAATTCAATATCTTGAAAACGGGCTAATAAATTTTGCAAATAATTGTATTTTATTAAATAAAAAAAGTTGGCATACCAAATTTTATTTTAAAAAATGTTCAAGATTTTTTATATTTTCAAAATTAATTAAGCTACGAGAGCAAGTTTCGATCCAGTCGTGCTCATTTTTTAATGTTGGATATAACGGACCTAAAACCAGGAGTGGAATCGGCTAAGGTGATAGTTGATTATCAATTGTGGTGATCGTCATTTTGACAATTGCTGTCTCTATTTTTCCCTTAAGATGTGATAGAGACAGCTATCTTCAAAACGACGATCACCACAATTGATAATCAACTATTAATTATCAATTGTGGTGAGCGTCGTTTTGACTATTGCTGTCTCTATTTTTGCCTTTAGATGTGATAGAGACAGCTATCTTCAAAACGACGATCACCACAATTGATAATCAACTACCACCTTAACCGATTCCACCCCAGGATTAAACAAGCACCCACTTGTACGTAGGAAAGGTTTTTTTTCAGTACAGTTGGTGAAACCATAAGAGTAAATAATCAAGAGGTCTTAAATATGTCTATATTGATAGGAGTGTTTTATAGTTAAGGTTACCCACCGTCCCGGGTTTCCCGGGACTGTCCCGTATTTCTTTAGCCTGTCCCGAGATTTTATTTGCACATTTTCTGATGTTTTTTGTTTGTTTGATAGTAAGACAAATGCAGACTGAAGAAGTCGAAATAAAATTAATAAACCAAAAAATTAAGGAAAATATCTTTCAATTTTATTTATCTTGTACGAATATTTAAATCAGTATGATGAAGATCTTTTAAAGAACTTGAAATATTCGGTTGAGTTATTCTTAGTAATGTACCCCTGGTCAGATATAGAAGCATGTTTGGCTTTTGTTAACCAAAACCGAAGCAAAACAAGAATTACTAACCCTCAGTTGTTTGATGATTTTTTTTGCTTAAATTTTTTTCTTAAGTTTAGAAACTATTAGAAAATGGACTGAAAACAAAAAGACAGTAAAAATGGGTTAATATTTTACGCATTTCTCAGAAAAAAAAACATTTGTTATTCAAACCTTTTACAAATTGTCGAGTTCAGTTTGAGTTTGCCAGGCCAGGTTCTAATGCGTTTATTTAATAATGAATAACATGTGGACGAGCGAAAAATTCAAAGTTCATTTAAAAACTCTAAAAGCCATGTTAATTGTTAAATGTAATAACAATATAAGCCGCCATGAATTTAAAATTTATTTAAAAGAAAACGAACAATTATAAAATATTTTTTCAGCACAAAAGTTTTAAGGACAAACATTTTGTACGTTGTAAGCTTGGCTTAATCTGCATTACGAAATGTTATGTTTTTGTAGTTTTAAATAATGAAACTTTACATAATGTTCACATAATTAGTTAAAGACTAATTTGTTAACAGAAGGCTGAATTATTTTATTAATGAAATAAATGTTTAGTTTTAAGTTCCTTTAATTTTAAGAGTTTCTATTTGTTTGTTTTTCTGTTATTTTTATTTTATTTACTTATTTTTAATAGATTCACTTCCCAGCCTTGTCCACCTAAAAACTGCCTCTTGCGAGGAATTTACAAATCCTCCAAGAGTATCACATGTCATGAATAAGTGCTTCTCGTCTAGCCGTTCGGATTCGACATACAATTGTAGGTTCCTTCCATTCCTGTCGACACGCGTACACAGGAATGGTTGCGAGTTGTTAGTCACTAGGTGGTTCTTCACGAGCCGTTACGCCACACAATTTTTTTTTTATTAGGTATGTATGTAGATATGTATAAAAATAAAAATTAAGGAAAAGACAAATATTTGTTTAACGTTTTTAAAATTTTCACTTTGTGTCCCGGGTTTTGCTCCCAGAAATATGGTCACCGTATTTATAGGGGAGTGCGTTGTTAAAACTAAATTTTTCTTTGTTGTGAACGAGCAATATGGAAAATGGGTTTAGAATATTACTATGTATTTGGATTTTAAATCGGATAAACATACCTAAGTTTGTTGCTTTCTAAGCAGTATTGTCATAACATTTTTGCCCCTATATGTAAATTTTTGCAATATATGTACATACATATGTAGCTACATACCCATGTACAGTCAATCAAACTCATATTCGTACAGTAGACAACATGCAGTTGTTATTCCCATTATTTCAAAGACCACAAACAAATCCGAACAATATTTGATGTCAAATCAAAGATCTTATGTACATTTAATATAAAAACACTAAAAAATTACCATCCCTCATCAAGAAGTGGACATTTATTTACAAAATTCCAAAAACTTGTGTTTAAGAAGACAAATTCGTATTCGTACACCAAGTGGTTTCTGGGATACTTAATGAAAATTAACACAATTTCAACATTTTGATGCATACCACTTATTCTGTAGGCCATGTTCTCTTCTATTTAGCAAGGATTTTGAAAATTTATTTGACGTTTCTATTGAAATTTTACCACATTTCCTAATAACTTCTTTTTCAACACTCTTGCATTTGTAATGACCACTTTCCAAGGTAATTTTAAGGTTTTACTATAATACTGCATTAATATTTGCATACTTATGAAGTTTGGAGTTACATGCGTGTGTACCCGGCATTACACAAGCCAAGAGCCAATTATTACTGCTCACTAATAAGTACTAGTGTCGCCCACTGGCCGAAATTCGACCACCAGAAACTCACATTCACATAATCTAGTGTCAAACAATTTGTTTGAAAATTAAATAACAAAATATTTTAGTTTTAGTTTTTAATTTAATTTTAATATGCACAGTGATCGACATTGCAACAAAAATGAACCACAGTGTGTAAACGCGTGCCTCGGGTATATTCTGCACATCTGCGCACCTATGGCTTTCCAACCATAAAAAAATTATCGAAATCGGTCAGATACTTTTTGAGAAAATGGTACCACAAAATTTGTTTAAGGCTATTTATATATAGACTAGTATCGCTCAGTGGTACACACATATATGAAAGCCGTTCAATAAAGCTTCCCAATTTTCTGCACAAATACCACTGGGCAAAACTGAGTGTCTTAATGACTTAAAAATGCATAACGCATAAAACCCATGGAAAGCACATAAACCATTTTTTTATATAAACTTTTGTATAACATTCTAAGGTTTCTAAGCTTTGTCTGGGTTTACCCGTTTGCATGAATACCCCTACTTGTTACATTCGTGTGTACGGCTCCAAAAATTAACCAAACATAGAAACAAAAAGAGAAATGGTCATGCGCATGCCGATATTGCAAAGGGTCCTTCCAGAAAGTATCCTTGGCTATCAGTTATTAGAAGAGAAACAAAGGAGTAAGCCAACCAGTGTTCCCATAACGGCATTATTAATGCTAGATCTAGCATTATAGAGAAGAGAAAAGCATTATGAAATTTTAAAATTATGCTAAATGCTTTTCTGGCATTCCTGTTTTTATTTTTTGCATTCTTGAATGCCAAAAATGATTTCAAATCATTGATTTGATGATATCATATTTGGAAAAAAAAATATTTAAAAATTAAATTTATCATATCCATTTTTTTTTATTACAAAGCATTATGATTCAACCTAAATAACGTCAAATCACGAAGATTCACACATAAGATCACAAAATGCATGACTTTTTCAAAAAGAAATTAATTAATTAAAGCATTTGTTTCATATTGGAATCTGGGGGTCAATTTTAGATCTATGAATTGTGAAGTGAATGTCAAAACTTCGTAATTTTTTGTCAATTTTTAACTCAATATCACTTTAACATACTCATCCAGAATCGAAGTACATATTAACGTGTGATGTTTTGAAAAATGTATCACTTCACAGATCGAGAATTGACCCCCAGAAAGTCAATTATTTGGGCCTACTCAGCGAGGTCTTTTGTTCCTGTTATTCTGCTATTATGTTATCAATTTCCATACAAATGTTTGAGCTGTCAAAAAATCTTTTACGAATTATATATTCGGCTGCTAAAACTGTTATGATGTTTGTATTTTAATCATCGAAATGGAAGTTTTTATATGGATTTCGAAATCTAGAATTTTGGTTTTAGAGCTCCCATACGATCTAGCATTATAAAATTTGAAATCTAGCATTATGAAATTTAAGATTATGGCAACACTGAAGCACTGAAGAACACTGATCAATTCATGCATATATACGATGTGGAACTTCAACATATTACTCACAGTATAGATACATTTTGCGCGCACTAATACATGCATATATATGGTGTGGAATTGAAAGAATCAATTGTGACTGCGTTGTAATGAATAATCGATTTTTACCTAAATTAAAACTGCGTTTTACTTACGTTAAACGCAAAGTTAAAACTTATATTCGGCACATCTACTCGAAATTACCTTTCCATTGATATAGGTTTTACTTTGATTCGATTTTTTTAAGTGTGCTTAAAATGTACTATAAAATTTAGTCACCACGTATTAATATATAGATTACGCAGTACATTGGCCATATGGGCTGTATTGCGCAATTCTTGTGGTACAATCGATTTTCAAACAGTATTTTTTTTTTAACAACGCCTTGCGTTCAATAGTTTTGGTGTTCTCGTTAATAATTATGTAAATACATTTTTACATGCGAACCATCGTTGTCATGCCATTCAACCATATCACGAATTCCATCGTTATCGGAAAATTCTTACCGAATCCCTAAAAAACGGATCACAGAATCCATCGTAGTAGAAAATCCCATACAAATTGCAACTACGAACGGATTTGGTGATAGTTTTTTCGGGATTCGTGAAATGTTTCCGATTACGATGGAATTTGTGATAGGGCTGATTATCTTTCACGTTTATTTGGGACAGCTCAAATATTTGAAATTTTTCTATTAAAAGTACAAAAACCCCCACTGTATTATCATGTACAACTGTCAATAATATATGACAACAAAAACAGAAGGTAAAACGTATTAAAAAAAAGAAAAACAAACATTTTCCTTCAAGTATATATTCCAAATAAAAATACAAATTTATCAAGAAAAATCAAAACAAGACATAAATTAACTATTTACCCATTTGTTTGCCGATGCAAGGTAGTTACCACAAATAACAAAGCTAAAGGCAAACACAGCCAAATAGACTTTGCAAGACATAGCTGCAGATTGTAGTTTTTTTTTTACTTTGTCACAGAAAATCAAAACTTTTACACTTGTGCGTTCGTGATTTGATTTAATAATGGGGAAATGATATTAATCATCAAATTTTTATCAACCGAAAATAAATATATCGAAATAAAAGTATAAATTTACAGCAGCAATCAACAACGATTATTCTAAAAATCTGTCTACTTCACTCAACGTAAACTCAAGTGCTAGGTTAGTTTGTTTTGTCCATTTTTGTTTGCAATTTCAGATGTCAGTTCTCATAGTTGATACGTTGTCATGTTGATAAACGAATTATTCGCAAATCGCAACTATAAAAAAAATGAATCAGCAGTGAATGTTTCATGTCGGTTAAAGCGAAGGTTTTTAATTTTGCAGAGTATGCAGATAGCGGTTCCGATGTGACACTATAGTGCATTTTTTGTCACGGAATTTTCTTCTTGGCACGGTGGCACGAAAAAATTCAATATGGCACGATTTTAAAATTTCCATTATTTTATTTACAGAACGGCTCGCATACAATTTGGTTCGTGGTTTTCCGACTGGTTACAAACCCAAATGGTTCGGCACCGAATTTTGTTGATGAAATGCCCTAAGCCGTTTGGCTCGCTCGCAAGTACTTTAATCTTGCACAACCTGATAGTATTCTTGCTTATATGATTTGACTTGTGTTAATACAAAAACATTTTTAGGACATTGGTTCTAAAACTCTTTCACGCTTGAGGTTTGAGGTTATGGTGCTGATTTGTAGGATACAAGTGTGAAATTTGGCAGTCGCACAGAATTCTTTCATACGTTCAATTTTACATGTGTTTAAACTCAAGGGGATGGCGTAAGGAGGGGACAGAAAGATTCAAACTGGCATTTCCCCCTAATCACTCAAAGGAATTCACTCAAATGGAAATTTCTATATCACTTCAGCTTCATAAAAAACAAGATCAAACACCATTTGGATTTTTCAATCTTTTTGTGCGGTAAAAAGGGCATATTAATGTCGTTTTCAGTTGGCGGTTTGGAGTTACTCCTTTTTGACTCCACTTACTCCAAAATAATTCGATTAGCTGTTCCGAGTAATGTTTTCGGAGTATTTTCTGTTCCGGATTTTATAAAGGAGTAGACCTCTAGAACACACATATACATATAAACTCCTTCATTGGATAACTTGTCAAATTAATTTTACTCGACTGGAAATGCAAAATATACATAAATATCAGACAATTTACTGACACACACAAAATTTTTCGCAAATTAGTTTTGCAACAACAGAAAATAATTCGATTGTAATCAAAAAAGAGTAGTACTGTTCCGAAATCCAATCGAAAACGACATAAGGCTCTCCCAAACCAATGCGGAACATTCGTTGTGGCGAAGAAACATTCGCATATCAAAATTTATTTACATGGTGATATATGCGAGTGCCCCACGCCAACGCGGCGCAGAAACATATGAATTAATTTTGACTGCCGCATCGAATGTTTCGCATTTGTTTTGGGAGAGCCTTTACACATCGGATTATTCTTCCGGACTACAAATCAAAAATCCATGATCCGCTTTCACACGAAGGAACCCAGCAAACGTAGAACTACATAAATAACCGGTGTAATGTGTACGTAATAGGAGTACTTCTTTTCCACTGAAAAAAGATAGGGGCTCGGGAAAAAACTCAGTTATATACCTCCTATAAATGAGCATACATGAAGCAGCTATCTCTTTCTAGCATGCGAAATGTAGTGAATTTCCCCTCCATTAAAGTACTGACAAAGGTACTTCAAATGTATATCAGCGAAGCACTACTGGAAGAACTTCTAATGTTTACTCGCCAGTAGTTTCTTAAACCATAGCGAAAGCACTTACAATTTTCTTTAAAAGTACTTCTTATGCGTATACATTTCACCGCTTATATCCGTACTACTTCAATTACTGAGTTCTCGAATCTAGAAGTACGGATACAACTGGTGAAACTTGTACGTAAAAGAAATAGTTAGTTTCTTCTGAAACTGAGCCTTTTGAAATTATATATGGAATACATTTATGTGATAAATTAAATATTGCGAATAGTTTTATTTAACTAGTTTGTTAAATTTAATTGTTCATATAAATTTGTATCATATTACGCAATTCAAAAAAGGATTTAGTTTCATTAAGGACAACTTCACCAGTTTATTGCGAGTTTTATCAAAACAAATACAAAATTGTTCAGACTTTAGAGCCGTTCCAATAATTAAACAATTTGGTGTATAACAATAGTTTCCTTGACCCTGTTGAATCTGAAATGCAGTTATAACAATAAAGTATAAAACACTAATAAAAACATTTGTATTTTTTATTTAAATTTAATTGCAATAATTAAATATAATTTCTTTGTTTCTTTCATTTATAACTCGCCGATAAAATAACATTTTTTGTTTGTCATGTTGTGCACATACGAAATGTGACAAAACTCTGTGCATCGTATACATCGCACTCTTTCTTCCCTTTTACGATAGAAGAGTTTTATTTTTTTATGAGAAACAAAAGTACTTTTTTTGAGGGGAGAGTTTTTGGTAAATAAAGAAACACATACATTTATAGAATGCGTTTTGTTAGTGGTTGTGTTTCAAGGTAAACTATTGAGTTTTGATTTGCAGGGAATGTTTCTAGAGTTTTCGTTGATGTTTTCTTTTAATTTCTTTAAAAAATTCGTGTACCTTTGATGTTCAAAAGGGTAGTTATGTGCATTCAAGAGGACACAAGCGTCCACAGGTTTTTCTCAAAATCCACCTCTGTCTACCAACTCCTACTCTCACCTCCACGTGGTGAACATCGGGTGTCTAGTACCTCAGCTGGAGACGGGGTTTAAATCCCCGTGGAAAGCTGTTGGGGACAGCCAACGAGAGAGGGGGGGGAGGAGTGTTCCCACTAAGGCACTTCTCCTTTCATCGAGGCGGCAGCGGACGAATTCTCTAGATGGAATCAACGGTGGCGTCTACAGTTCCAGTTAGGTTGAACTACTTAGTGAACACCTTATATGGGCTACTACGACATATTTGTAGCTCAGGCCTATAAGGAGCGGTTTATCCGGCTCCCTACCCTTGGAGTTATACGAAGGGTCTGGTCCTCCGGGTCGGGGGTTGTGCGTCGGGGTAACTTCCCTACCACGTAAAAAAAAGTTGTTCCGAAACAACAACAAGCCTCGGATATGGATGATTTTAAAGTTGACGACCCCAGCAAACGAAACAAGGACAATGAATTTCGGATCTGCACGTGGAACGTCCTGTCCTTATACAGAACACGTGCAGCCGAACAATTAGTGGAGAACCTGGACAGGCTAAAGGCTGACGTAACAGCCATCCAGGAAGTGCGATGGGATGGAGAGGGCGTACGGAGACTGAAAACGTGTGACATCTACTACGGCGGGTGCTTGAAGGAACCGGGTCAGCGGCTCTTGGGTTGTGGTTTTGTGATAAGGGGAAGACTTAGGCAAGAAGTCTTGGGCTTCCGAAGTGTAAGCGAGCGCCTGGTCACAATCCGCATCAAAGGCAAATTTAAGAACATTTCGCTGATTTGTGTTCACGCCCCCCATGAAAGGAGAGAAGACTCAACCAAAGAAGCATTCTACGATCTCTTGGAGACAACGTATGATATGTGCCCGAAGTACGACGTGAAGATCATTCTTGGTGACTTCAACGCAAGATTCGGAAAGGAGGGCATCTTTGGTTCGATAGTCGGAGGACACAGCCTACACGACGAAACTTCCGGCAACGGACACAGGCTGGCAGACTTTGCGGCGGGGCGAAATGTCATCATCTCAAGCACCTACTTCCCACACCTCAATATACACAAGGGGACTTGGCGGTCGCGTGATCAAGTAACCGTCAACCAAATCGACCACGTTGCGATAGACGCGAGACATGCTTCCAGTATCTTGGACGTCCGAACGTTCCGAGGGGCCAACATTGACTCGGATCACTACCTGGTGGTAGCTAGACTACGTATGCGGATATCCATGACGCGACAACGCAGAGCAGATGCTGTGAAAAGATTCGATGTCGAGAAGCTTAAATCGCAAGAGACTGCCAGAACTTTTGCAGACCACGTAACTCTTAATCTCTCAGGAGGTCCGCTACCAGCATCAAGTGCAGAGGACCAGTGGGAACACTGTCAACAAGCCATTAGAAGTGCCGCCTCTGATGTGCTGGGTTTCACTAGGCGAATACAACGAAACCCCTGGTTCGATGAGGAGTGCCGGCTAGCGCATGCAGCTAAGGACGAGGCCTACCAGGCAATGCTGCAGACTCGAACAAGAGCTGCTGAGAGAGTGGCCCGGGAGCTCTACGGGCTGAAACGAAAAGAGGAACGCCGACTTCTCAGGAGGAAAAAGAGAGAGCACGAGAAGCGGGCGGTAGAGTCTATTGAGGGTTGTAGCGGTAGGGGAGATGTTCGAAAATTTTATCAGAGGGTGAAGCGATCCACCCAAGGATTCAAGGCTAGAACGGAAGCCTGCCGAGATGAGAGTGGGAATATGGTAGTAGACACACAGTCAGTGCTGAGGATCTGGAAAGAACACTTCTCTAGACTGCTTAATGGCCAAGACAGCCAAGATGCCGCTAATAGGCAGAACGCTCCATTCAACTTGGACGATGATGGCCAAGAGTTCCGTCCACCCGACCTAACCGAAGTTCGGCTGGCGATATCCAAACTTAAGTCGTACAAGGCTGCAGGTGCGGATGGCTTACAAGCCGAACTATTTAAATCAGCGGGAGATGAATTGGCTAGGAGCATACACCAGCTCATCTGCAAAATTTGGTCGGAGGAAAGTATGCCCGATGAATGGAACCTCGGTATAGTGTGCCCCATCCATAAAAAGGGAGATGTTCTGAAATGTACCAACTACAGAGGAATTAGTCTCCTAAACGTCGCTTATAAAATCTTGTCGGCCATCCTGTGTGACCGCTTAAAACCTTTTGTCAACGATCTGATCGGCCCTTATCAGTGCGGTTTTAGGCCAGGCAAGTCAACCGTCGATCAAATGTTCACACTCCGACAGATTTTAGAAAAATCCCGGGAATTCCAGATCGATACACACCACCTTTTTATCGATTTTAAAGTCGCGTATGATAGCGTGAAAAGGGACGAATTATACAGAGCCATGTCGAGTCTCGGCATCCCTGCCAAACTCGTCCGCTTGTGCAGGATGACGATGGAGAAATCTCGCTGCTCCGTCAAAATTGGTAAGAACACCACCGATTCCTTTGATGTTGAGAAAGGATTGAGGCAAGGCGACGCGTTATCATGCAACCTATTCAACATCGTTCTTGAAGCCATTGTACGCAACGCACATGTCAACACCAGCGGTACAATCTATCAAAAGTCCGTTCAACTGCTTGCATATGCGGATGACATAGACATTGTCGGCAGAACGAAGCGAGCTGTGGCAGGGGCATTTGCGAGCATTGAATCGGAGGCAGCTAGAATGGGATTGGCGGTTAATGAGGACAAGACGAAGTATATGCTGTCATCGAGAGAGGAATCTCAACACCGTCGACTCGGGCAAAATATCACGATGGACAGATATAACTTCGAAGTTGTCAAGGACTTTGTCTACCTGGGCTCCACTATTACATCGCAGAATGACATCAGTGCAGAGATCAAGCGAAGAATTACTCTTGCCAACCGCTGTTTCTTCGGTCTAAGAAGGCATTTAAGTAGTAAGGCCCTCTCTCAGAGAACCAAGGAGACTTTATACAAAACCCTAATCATCCCGGTCCTGCTTTATGGGTCAGAAGCATGGACACTGAAAGATTCGGATAAAAATCTGCTAGGGTGCTTTGAGAGGAAGATTCTTCGTGTGATTTTCGGTCCGGTGTGTATCGAAGGAGTATGGAGGAGAAGATTCAACGACGAGCTATACGGGCTATACAGCGACGTTGACCTGGTCAAAAAGCTGAAAATACAGCGGCTTAGATGGCTGGGGCACGTGGAGCGTATGGACAGCAACGCACCTGCCCGACGAGTCTTCGAATCCAACCCCGATGGGGTACGCAGCAGAGGAAGAACCCGTAACAGGTGGCGCAATCAAGTGAATGACGACATCAAAGCACTCGGTGTGCGCAACTGGAAGCGGCTAGCTAGGGACAGAGCTGGCTGGAGGGGCTTGTTAGTTGAGGCCGAAGCCCATCCTGGGCTGTGAGCGCCATCAAAAGTAAGTAAGTAAGTACCTTTCACACGAAGAAACAAATTTTCCAGATATTGTTGATTGATTCCTTATGAAGATTGTGATAAAAATCTCTTCAAATCCTTAACAGGATTCCTTGAAACTAAAAAGTTGCTAGCAACTCTGTTTCTTCGTGTGAACGAGAACGAACAACATTACACAACCGAACGTGCCATTTTTGGTTTTTAACTCACTGAATGCTGCCAAATAAAAAAAACCTTTAAGATTTACTGAACACACTCTTTATGCAAAATGTCAAAATAACAAAAACTCGAAAGCAAAGAAAAGAACATCCATGTTCCATCCAAATTTGGTCAACGATTGAGAGAAGTCTGACCTGTTACGTATTTTTATTTAAGACACTAAATGGCTGCCGCAACCGAAATTGATTCTTCTCTAAAACAAGCGCTTAATTTCCTTCATTCCACAAATCCCCAATCTGCTGAAGAAATTCGCAATTGCCTAGACGATATCATAAAACAACGCTATGGCAGCTCAAAAATGCTCGCCAACACAATCAGTCAGAAGCATCTTGACGAAGAGCCACAAGCACCCGGGACCATAGCCATTCCCATTGAGGTCGAAGACCTCACCTTAACCCAATCACCTAAAACAATCACAGATTCTCCGGATACAATAGCTGAATCCGATGATATGGGTGGTGCCCTCACCATTTCCGAAGAAGTGGAAAATCTGAAAGAATTCGGTGATCTAAAGTGCGTTGTCTGCGGAGAAATGATAGTCACTGCGACGAATCGGCTTATAGAATGCTCAAAATGTGGATCGCTTTACCATCAAACTTGTCACAAGCCAAATATTACCGATGAGGAAGCCGACGAACAAGAACTATCTTGGAATTGCAGCAACTGCCAAAATAGGCCGGTTCTGACGAAAATTCTTGTAGATGATCCTATTCCCCTCATCAAACCAAAATCCTCTTCAGCATCTTCCTCAAGGTCATCCTCTTCGTCGACATCCTCATCCCCTTATTATCGCCAAGAACATTCCTCATCGTCCTCCAGTAGACACAACAAAGGAATTTCCTCCAAAAAATCTAGTTCATCACGAGACCCAGCACTTTCTGGTGTATCGTCATCAAAGTCCAGCACTTCATCATCTGTCGTCACCCCATCGATTAATGTAATAAGCGCTGATAAAACTGGTTATGCGAGTAAAAAATCATCACATTCTAGTGGAAGTAGCAGCAGTAAGTCAAAATCCAAACACCACGAGAGTAGCAGCAGTAGTGGTGGAAGCAGTAAAAGAAAATCTAGCAAATAAGTTACAAATATACCTACATAATAAACAATAAAGTTACACATTTTCTAAAAAAAAACGACTAATAATTGTGTCATATTTACCCTCGTCAAGAATTCGCTTTTAATCGGAAGCTTGGTCTTATCACAGAATTGTGCAGTGAACATTTTGTTGAAAAAAAAAGTTCAAATGATCACCTTTATTTTAGCAAATAAAAGAAGACTAAATTGCGTTTTGTTAAGCTTCTCAAAATTCAAAAGTTAGTTAGCTTTAGCTGACCTCCCATTACAATAGAGGTAGTTTATAATTTGTCTCAGTCGATTATCTTCAATTCGAGTGAACTTATACTGAAAGCTCCGTTCTATCGAATAAAATCTATTGTTTCAAGTTGCGTGCTTTCACCCCAGCTTTTGTAGGGGTGGTTGCTTTAGAAAAGAGTTTTCATCTCATTGGTATGATATCAAAAAAAAGTGTAAGGATTGAAATTGACAAAAAAAAAACTTCCCGAAACAACTTAGTCTGGACCAGTGGAAAACAACAAGGTCCTTCAAACGACTGTAGCAGCCATGTTCAAAAAAACAGCGCTTAACTCACCTGTAACTTTTGAGCTCTCGTGTAAGCATGGATTAAGATATAACTCGTAAATTAAAACGTATATTTACTTTTCTTATTTAACCCTCGCTTGTTTGTTTGTTGTTATAGCTCCCGTTTGTTAATAGGGGGGTAGGAGTTTAAGAATTATGCTTACTGCTAGTAACGGATTTACTACCCTAATCGTGGCATTTTTGGTCACACTATAAATGATCACCAGTCATACACTCCATTTCAAAAGATGATGTCATTTGTTTAAAGAAAAACTAAAAAATGATGACCAAATCGACCAAACTGAAGCAGCACTGTTGTTTTTGATGACCATAGATATTTCTATAACCAATGTTTCAACCTTGTATCAAATGAGGTTGATAGTTTAATAAATCTGTAGCTAGCCCTCTATTTTGACCAAGTATTAAGAATGATAAAAGCGAAGCACAGACGAATTTTGGTGATCAAATGATTCCAGGTCCTTCTTTTATTTTTTGTTTTATTCATAACACCCTTGTCATCCCAAGTCGGAACCTTATTGTAATACTGACTTTTCTTTCTGTGGCCAAAGTTCCATCTAAGTATGTATGTACCGATGAGCCTGTTAATACGGTGCTAGCAATGTCGCTTAAATAAACGCCTTTAATAAAAACCGGTGGTTTTACTACCCCTTAATATTGTTGAGCGTTAAGAAAATAGGGAAGGATTTAAGAGGATATACATTACTTTTGAACCTCTGAATGTCAAGGAAAATTAGTGCAAGGGAAACCATTCCATATTCGGGAAGTGTGGATAAAAAAGAAATTTATACTTCACAGTTCGTCCAAAATTGGGCTCAAGGGTTAACTAAAGTGCATTCTTAGAAGTATGCGTATTATGGTTAAATTGCTTTAATGGTGAATTTCAACTCTGACTATTTCGCTAGCACAATGTTTATAAAAATAACGGTAAAATAATGAAAGTCATGCAACTTAGCGGTGATGTTCAAAAGATGTGAATGATTCCGTTATATTTCTTCCTCTATCATTTTCATAGATCTTCTTTATATTTTATCCAATAGGCTCAAGTGGATTATTGGAGCACCTGTCCAAACATAAGAATTGTACTCGAGTTTTGGACGAATAGAGGCTCTATTGATTCCAGTCAGATCAGACGGGGAGACGTACACTTTAGCAGGCAATGTCGTTCCACAGAAAGTGGTCACACATACCGAGGACTGAAAGGTTTTACGCAATGAAGTGCCGTTCATGGATACCAACATGAAGGTCGGGTTTGGCTTTAACGACAGTATATGCGAATCATAAACAAAAACAAATATACATACTATACAAATTTTCGAATCGTTATTCAAAATCACACACTACATACAAGGTCAAGAAACCCCCGGTTATTATAATAAGCACCTAGAACGAATCCGTAAGATAACCGTAACATTTAGGGCTAGCGGGAATTGTCTTTCCCATGAAATTTTTCCAATATTCGAAAAATAGATATCGTGAACCTCTTTCGAAATTAGGGAAAAATTCCGAGAGAAAAAACTACCTATCGTGAACAAGTTTTTTATGGGAAATTTTTTGCTGGTAGGAATTCAAAACAATAAACAACAATTCTTTAGAAAAAAAATTAATAAAACTTAAAAAAAAAGAATTTTTGTAAGATCAATTTCTTCAAATTTGAAGCAAATAGAAGTTTTAATTAACTTAAAAACTTAATTAACGAAAAAAGCGATATTGCCAATGGATTTACTACAAATAGACCGAAGCCACATTTTGGAAAAACGTTGAAAGTGATCTCAACTCCATTGGCCCTCCAATAAAATCAGTTGCCGAGTGGAAAAAAGTGTTTAATTATTTGAATAGTGTTTTGCACTAAAAAAATTACTTAAGGTTTGGCTTGATATAAGAAAAATGTGAGGAAAAACATGTCAGAAAATTTAAGAAACAAAAAAGCGACTGGCGGAGGCCTTCGCAAAGAGTATAAGACTTTAAGTTCAGCTCATTGGAAGAAACCATCATTAGGATTTGTGCAATGGGCGAATCAGTGCAAGGATTTCCAAATGCTTACTTTTGGTCATTTGCATTTTGATCCATAACGGGCAAATTTTGTTCTCAAAGAAATCCAATACATTTGAAGGCTTCTGAAAATGAAGACTAAGCCAACCCAACCTCATTGTCTTTTCCCACTCCTGTCTGATACCCACCTTCTGCAAGGAAACGCAAGGCAAAAAATCGTACAGGGTATCAATCAAATGTTTAAGGAATGGCTTGTTAACTCTATAATAACAACGATGGAATCTGTAGATCAAAACGATATCAAAATTGAATGAGTCAATTAAATGTTTCAATTTACAGTGGTTTTGGTATCTTTAAAGGATTTGAATGATCCCTTTAACCCCGCCTTATTGTTCTCTGCTCATTTCGTCCTCTTTGCTCTATCTTGTCACTTAAAAACCATATTCTTTGCATTATCTATCAATTTGTTTATATTTTAAACACTGCATAGAATAAATAAACTTTTATTTTTGTTTACTGCAAAATCAAATGTCAAACCCTTCGAAAACAATTAGCCCTATCGGGAATTCCTTGGGAAATAATTTTCCCACTAACGCTAACAGTAGCCCTTAGCGTAGTAGCCCGTAGCGTAATGGTAAGTGCGTTCGACTGTCACGCTAGAGGTCTGGGTTCGTTTCCCAGCCTCGTCCACCTAAAAACTAAAGTTTAATTCAGGGCTACTGCCTCTTGCGATGAATTGACAAATCCTCCAAGAGTATCACTTGTCACGAATAAGTTCTTCTCGTCTAGCCGTTCGGAGTCGGCATAAAATTGTAGGTCCCTTCCATTCCTGTCGACAGGCGCACACAGGAATGGTTGCGAGTTGTTAGTCACTAGGCCCTGGTTCTTCACGAGCCGTTGTGTCACCCAAATTAAAAAAAAAAAAATAAAAAAAACGCTAATATCCCTTGCATATTTTGTTTTTGGAATTGATTCGGTAGAAGACTCTTATTTCTTCGCATATGAGCCAATATTTCGAAAGTGAGAGTTAACCTCAGATAGTACTTATTCTTAAGATAGAGCAAGAATTTGTTCCCGTCGCTATAGTATTTATTCCTTTTATTTATTCCGAATTTAGATTCCTTTATTCAGTGGGATATTTTAGATAAACCATTGATTTTGTATCTTCATGTAAGGAGTAGAATAAAAGAAAAGGTTCAAATAATTTCCATCTACGCTAGGCCTCAACTGTAAAAATAGGAGTTACGAGTAAAAAATGCCAATATTTTCCAAACAAAAAAAATTACATTAAAATTTATTTATTCAATCGTTTTAAAAAAGGAGTGATTGTGGTCGTTTTTTTTATTAGAAATAAAAAATATTTATGTAAAATATTATTTAATTATTAAAAGTACGTTAATTTTATCATAACAATACGGAAATAAGCTTTAATACCCTTGGGACAAAATGACAGTATTTTTTCGCTGAGAGTCTTGAACATTGTCCTCCTGTAAGAATTAAAGAAAAAAAACAAAAAAAATATTAATAAAATATTTAATGAATATAATAAAAAAAACTACTTTCCTTTTTTCCAATCAAAGATTTGTGAATATGTGGAATGACACCACCTCCGGCAATAGTGGCTTTGATCAGACTGTCCAGTTCTTCATCTCCACGAATGGCCAATTGTAAATGACGAGGGGTAATACGTTTAACTTTTAAATCTTTTGATGCATTGCCAGCCAATTCGAGAACCTAAAATTATTTTTTTTTAGTTTTTTTCTATATGTATGGACTTCAATACTTAAATATACATAAAAGTATGTACATACATAATAAATGAAATAATATTATGTTTCTTCTCTTACTACATTAATTTAAATGTTTTAGGTCATGACACTGTTCTCGTTATAGACCGAGAGCTGGAAACATATTTTTCGAGTTGGACATAACTCTTTCTGTAACAATTTTCGTTTATGCTTGCGGCTTAAGTACATCCGTTGCTAGCTAGGTTTCTATTTAGAAAAAGTTATAAAGGAAAATGTCGGAAAAATGGGGAGATTTTAGCGTATTTTTCACTGCTGCATTTTTCCTGCAGCGAGCACAGGTTTCTCGAAGTTGCAATCTTGGCTATAGACTACTCTCACACTACATCGCGCTTTGCGAATTTATTGTCGAATTGGACTGGGCTATAAATCAATTCAGTCTCAATACCGCTTAAAATAGTTTAAACTTCAAAATTATTTAAACATTCAGTATTAGAAAGCTGAATGAACACCCATAACATAACTATTGTTAATAGGCTGGAATTATAGCTATTTCATGGCTGCCACATCGATCATAACATTTCTTCAGTGGTGAAGGTCTATAATTTCAATTTTAATTTTATAAATTATTGCCGTCTATTATTGCTAAACTTGAACATAGACCAACCTACCTCCGAGGCCGATGAAATACGCATTTCACCACTGGGGTCACCTGATCAAGCTTATCCAATGTAGGGTTTTGTTTAAACTGCATTTTAAATAACTAGAATTTTTACTAATCGCACACAAGTTTGTTGTTGTTCATTAAAACATTCAATGTTAATACAAATATGACGGAGCGAAAGCTAAACAGCCTAACTGCAAGCGTGTTACTATACGAAAACCCCATTTAAACAAAACAAATTTAAGTTCTACATAAGCGCTTAACTATTTTGAAGTTAAGTAGTAACATGTAAGTAGGAGCAAAAGTACGCCTTAAGATATGTATGTTGGACATAAGTTTACGTTTACGTTTATGTTTTTATTTGTATTACTTGTCAAGGCTTTTAAAGCAAATGCAACAAAATTAACAACAAAATTTAAACAATGGGTATTACACTGTCGGCTTTGATCATATATGACTATAAACTGTTGTTGGGTTCATAAGTTCATATAACAATGGCCACGGTCGTTCGGGTAAATATTATATATGTAGTTTTTAATTGTAACTTGAAATTTCTGCTAATAAAATAAAGAATCGCACTTTTGAATAAAATATGTCGGTCTAGTTTTACCACCGGTGACACTGAAAATACAATTCACATATTCTTTCTATTCCAATTTTTGTAGAAAAAAAAATTATCATTACACATTTCGTTTTTTGAAGCATACGAACAACTAAAAATCATTAAAATTAAAAATATTTAACAATATCCAAGTCAGTTGTTGTTGAAGAATTTAAACTGATAAATATGCATTTCATAAAAAAAAAAACATGTGAGCCAAAAACTATTCCAGCATCTATGTACACCACCCCTTAGAATGAATGTGACGTAACTCAAAATTCCTGTAAATTCAGATTTCGCAATAAACTGACCTTAAAAAGGGATCTCTAAAACACTGTGTTGAAAAAGATACCGAATGATGAGTAAGAAAGGGACAGTCTTTACATCGGTCACTTTAGTTGATCAAGCTACTTATGCATTTTATGTGAAAGAGACCAAATCGGTTTGCGTCAGAGGTGCTCGCGAGTGGATGTCTAAATTGACGGATCTCGAATTGTGGTAGTTAGTTGCAAATACTATGAAGGTAAGTACATTACATTTTGTGTGCTAAGCTGACTTTTGATATAAGTCTGTTTTTTACAAAATATTTATATGATTTTACTGAACGTTTTAAGATTGAGTCTCAGGAGTTGTGGCACCTGGCTGAACTCGTAAAAAGTTCCAGAAATACGGAAATATTTTTGCAATAGAGTGACTTATTAGAAACGGTTTTTTATTTTAACTCAAAATATATATTTAAAAAAATATTTAAATTGAATTTTATGTTATCGATTTGTGCATAAGTGATTAATAAATAATTCCGCAAAGAATCAATAATTTCCAATGAAATATGTAAGAGATACATTCAAACTTACTCAAAACTATACTTTTTTGAAAACTTTATTGCGCATTTCCCACAAATTGCAATTTTTGAATTAGGTCACTTTCATTCTGTGGGGTGCGGTATGTACCTGTTTTTTTTTATTGTCGGAGATGTGCCTTTTTTTTATTCTGCAAAATGCTTTGATATCTTTCCTTATTATTTTTATGTTTTTTTTTTTTTTTTTTTTTTTTGAATAAAAGAAAACAAAGTTCAATACAAAAACAAACTTTACGGAGATTTATTTGAGTTAAAAGAAGTGAACTTACTTAAAGTTCAAAAGTGCTTCATAACTACGTTGAACATAATTTTTGCCCTGCAACTTACATAATCTTAAGTACCATATTAAAGTTATGTTACAACATATATCACATCTTCTACGGTGCGGTGAACCTTTCCAACTTCTTCTAAATTAAAATGAGACTGAAATAATTTATTTGGAATTCTTATACTAGACAGGATACTAGTGAGTTGCCGGATACTATTGCACCTAACCTATAACTATCCCAGTTGAAAAAAAAAGACAAATTAACTACAAAATATATTCCTTCACTTTTAAATCTGAAAACTCTTTTTTCTGACTAAATCAAACCAATCAAACAGATGCTAACCTACTTTATACACTTAAATTTATAGATAGAAATATAATTGCGACTCGCAAAGAACTATGGCTTGAAATAATAACATTTATAGCCTAGGGAAAACGTACAAACATAAAAAAAAATAATTGGATAATGTAGAAAAAAATCTAAACCATTAACCAATTTTTGATTGAATATTTTAAGAGCCGATTTTTCAATCATCAGTTAAACTATCAAATGATATAAATACAGAAACAAAATATTGTTTTATTCAAATAATAAATACTATCTGAGATTTACCTGACTATTGAAAAATTGACCCTAAAAGAAATATTATGCTAAGTTTCCACATGTAATTGAAAGACACAGTTTAACAAGACAGGGTGAATTATACTTGCTCTCTGCTACTACTTTCTTTGCTTTTTTGTGTTGGTAAAAGACAGCCTGTCCTGTCAAAGTGTGTCAATTTGCATCTTTTAATGACAAGTGGAGTCCGAGCACAACACAGAAGTAAAATTTCTTTAATATTTAATAATACGACATATGAGCCGATTTTTCGTTCGTTTCGTGTTTTTGACAGGCACGTACGTTCATGATAACATGGTTGGCGAAAATACGTACGTAGGTACTTCCTTTCGTTATTTTGACGTTCATGGCATTTGAGGTTGGGCGCATTCAATACAAAATTTGACAACTGCTGAAAATAAAGTACTTAATTTTTTGTCGTTGAACGTAAAATTATATGAAATGTCAGTTTTGTATGGAGTCTTTTTTTTGTTAAGCTGTCAGCTGAATTTTCAGTTGGGAATTTCTTGCTGAAAATTCAGATGAAACGTAACTAAACTTCACTAAACGTAACTGAATGTCAGCTAACTTTTTATGACAGCTGGCCAATCAGAAGCTCCATCTGAAAATAAAGTTCTGAAAAATTTTGATGCGTTGAATCCGGCCGTTGTTTTGTGTCAAGATACATACATATATAACATATAATACCACTAGCGTTTTCATTTTTGTTCAGTTCTGCGCATGTTGTCAAAACAAATTTAATTTCAAACAATCACTACAAATTTGTTTTTGTTTACTATGTACCTACTTACACAAGGGGCAGCCATCTTAAAATCTGACAAGCTGCGCCTGATAATACCTTAGATATGTGTTCTGTGGTTTTGTGTAAAAAAAAATCAGTAGTAATTAATAAATTTATTTTGTAATCACTTTTTTCTCAAATATAGGTACTCGTATATCAGTTATGTATATTCAATCACAAAAAACAATTTTGCCATTTATTCATTTATGTTCAAATCGTTTTTTGTTAACATCGAGGAGCATTGTAGTTGCCAAAAGCCAAATCAGAAACGTCAAAGTTCAAAAAATCCTGCCTTTCCATTCCGAGAATCCAACGGATAACTTCTTAGAGTCCATAACTAAGCTTGAAACATAATTTTGCAAAACGTTTAAGATCTTTTAGTGAATGATATGATCATTCAAAGATATAGGTAATCGGCCTTATCACAGATCCCGTAGTAAGTTTCGTACTACCTCCTAATCCAGAAAAATGTGTACCTGCTAAAGCCTTCGTAACAAATATTTCAAAACCAATTCAAGATTTGTAGTACCAAACTTTTACGACGAGGCCTGTGATAAGGCCGAATACTTAATAATAAAACAATAATTTAATGTTAAAGAATGGGCCAATGTTTAAATTAAAAAAAATCGAGTCATAAAAATTTGTTTGGTATTAAAAAACATCAATTTCGTCTTTTAATCATCAACAATCAACATTTAAAATTTTCAACGAAAGCTTCAAGCTATAGGTACTTAACTGGCGCATCATTCAATTCTATTTAATAATACAAAATCATTTTTGAATTGTCATAGTGTAAACAAAGGGCAAACTATACCCCAAGGACAGTTATTTATTAAAAATTCCTCTTGAAAATTACGCAACTTGATTTTTAATTCCATAGTGAAGGAAAAGCTAAGTATTGCTTAAACCTTCGCATCAAAACAAAACATTTCCCATACAAAAAGTACCTAACATTTAAAAAAATTAAACGAATGCACTTTTCGTTTAGAAAATGGCGGCATGACGCTACAGAAATAAAAAAAAAATTACCGGGACAACGCACACAAACATAGAGCCAACATAGAAAATGGACAACAAAAAACATCTCAACGGAAATTTAAAAAAAGAAATATAAATGTATTTAATGGAAATTTTGAAAATTTCCCTACAACCTCCTTAACTGATTAAGATAAAACGATTTAATATGAAACTTACCTCAGCAGTTAAGTATTCTAAGATAGCAGCAGAATATACAGCAGCGGTTGCTCCGACGCGTCCATGACTTGTGGTTCGGCTCTTCAAGTGTCTATGGATTCTTCCCACAGGGAACTATAAAGAAAATCCAATAAAGACGAAATGATGAAAATATGTATAGATTTTAAGTAAATTATTGGTGTGAAATGGAGACAGCGCGTGTTATCATTTTAGGCGAAATTGAAAAAAGGCGCCAAAATAAGTTCGCCCCTTCGAAGCGCCAAATTGTTAGAAACAAATCAATAAAAACTATAAATTACCTGAAGTCCTGCTCGTGCAGATCGTGATACTGCCTTTGCCTTTGCTTTTCCCGAATCTTTGCCAGCTTTTCCTCCAGCCTATGGCACAAATAATTCGTTTTCGTCATCATTATAATTTGGAGCATACAGCGAAATGGAATAAAAGAAATGTGTGTTTAGGTTAGGTTTCAAAGAAATGGGGAAATAAGTTTTTTTTTCTTTTTTTTATTTCTATTGAAATTTCTAGATCCGATTTTGTCGGAGATGAAAATTTCTTACGGTTTTCTTTATTCACACATATAAAATAAAAGTTAAATTACCATTTTTTATTAATTGTAGTCAAAATTGAAATAATAAAATGATAATTTCAATGAAATAAATTTCACTTTCAAGTTGAGTTTTGGAATGAATTTGATGGTGGCAGAGAAAACAATCGACGTTCTGAACGGCACGAATTTTTTTTTATAAATGAAATGGCTAGGAGAGAGACGCCACGATTGTAAATTGAACGAAGAGTGCGGTTGCTTGAGTTGGCCGCCAAATGATGGTCGTTGAGTTGAGTTTGAGTGATACCAAAATTCTTCTATTTTAGACCAATTACAAAAATTTTCAACCAAGTTTTGAAAATACATAAGGGGTATTCACGATCCGATGCAACTGGTCTAGTATCATTGCAAAAGTGTAAAATTCAAAAATCTTCTTGCTCTATAACAACAACACTGCTTTAAATCTTGCAACAGTTTTGCATTTTTCTATACCCTAACCCCATTGCAACATTGAGTGTAAAATTTGCCTGTTGTCGTTGTCAGTTTGGAAGAACATTTTTCAATTTTACCCTTTTGCAATGATACTAGATCAGTTGCATCAGATCGTGAATACCCCTATAAATTTGTTTTGTTTTACTTGTTAATAGGTACATGGATTTTTGCTTATCACAAATACTTTAGTCAAACATTTATTGATGCACCAAATCAATACTAAGCCGGAACCACACCAGTCTCATGTGTTGTGGATTTCGGTGTCGCTGTCAGTTCATATATTTTATAAGCCACACAGCAACACGAGACAAAAGTGGTTGTACGGATATGAAATACATTAGGGGTATTCACGATCTGGTGCAACGAGCCTAGTAAAAGTGCGAAACTTTATTTTTTTAAGTGGATCGTGAACGCACTTTTCTTATCTTTTTGCAACACTAAAGCAAATGTCAAAATTAGTTTGACATTTGTTATTTGTTTTTGTTTCGAACATATCTGAAAATTTCAATTTGATTTAATTTAAATTTTGTTCATAAAAAGATGCCAAAAAAACGGAAAAAGAAAATATTACCAAATCTTAATTATCGTCCGAATTTTAAATGGAAAATAATAGTAATAGATGATGAGGACGTCACATCAATACAATCAAGATAGCAAATTGGATGTATCCAATGAACATACCTTTGTTTCTGTTTAACGTAATCAAGAATGAGTGAGCTGTCAAAAACACAATTTACAAATTCTACAGTGTTGCAATAGGTTTCGGGTATTGCTAAAGTGCGAAACTGTTGTAAGATTGCACCTTTTATATTTTGTTGTTGTAGTGTTGTAAGATTTTACACTTTTGCACTTTTACAATGATACTAGGCTAGTTGCATCGGATCGTGAATACCCCTATTGTAGTGATAGAGACACAACACACCACACAAGACAAGTGTGGTTCCGGCTTTACTTTTTGTGAAAAGTGTTCACTAGTGCAAACTTGCATCAAATGATGAGCAAACTTTAAAAAAAACTTGAATCAAGAAAATTCATTTGCATCAGCATCAGCTGTGCTTTGTGCAGTGATATTATTTGACATTTATAAATATGTATACATGCCTTTATGCGATAAAATGTATTAACATGGTGAAACGAGAACACCCACACTGAAGTGATTTTCCATAAGACGTCAACGACTGATGATGAAATCGCCGTCAACAACAAAAGTTTCACGTTTGTTTGGGAGAACCATTTATCACAATCGCACAAGCAAAAACAGACAGCATATTTTCTTTGGTGTATGTTTCATTGCATACTTTTCTAAGTATGACATTAAAGCCAAATCCACACCTGTCTCGTTTGTTGTGTTGTGTGTTTCATGTGCCGCTGTCATTCCATATGTTTCAAGGTGACACAAAACTTGGACACGAAGTAGGTGTGATTCGGCTTAATGCTCTCCCAAACCAACACGCAATATTCGGGTCGGCGGCAGTGAAGGAACATGGTTTAGGAGAGCCTTTAAACCCTACTTAGCCTTTATAATATTTGAATATAATAATAATTATTGAATTAACGCATAGACTGGAAATTGTAAAGATTTATAGAAGAGTTGTACTAAAATATTTAACTGGTATAAAATAAACGCAGATTGGCATCATCTTATTTCAAGTTGTTTGAAATTGAACGAAAATTGTTTGTTATATATCTTTCCTTGTCTTACAAACGTGTAAAAACAACACAAACTTCAAATATCAAATCAAAGCAAACCAAATGCTCAACGAATTTTGAAACGGCGCCTTTAAAATCAAAACCAAGAGATTAAACAGAAAGTTTACCTGAATTGAAATAACACGAAATTCATAGCTATTTAACATACAGCATTTAAAACATTCCAATAAAATATATTAGTTTTTCATTATGCCTCGTGTGGCAAAACCCAAAGCTGGTGCTGCAGTAGTTGGTCCCAAAAGAAAACCGGCGGTCAAGAAAAAGAATGACCATGTTATGCCGGAACCTATTCCAGAAGGTGAAATCATCTCTGATTTGTCAAAAACTACATGGAAAATTGGACCGTCAATAGGAATGGGAGGTTTTGGTCAAATCTATTCAGCGTGTAAAGCCACAAATCCACCAAAGAAAATATCAGACTATGAGTATGTTGTAAAGATTGTAAGTGAAAGAATACATTTGTAAAGGTTCGTTGTTTTAAGTTTCGTCTGCATTTATAAACTTTTCAGGAACCCCATGCCAATGGTACTCTCTTTGTTGAAATGCATTTTTATATGCGAAACGCCCGCCTTGAAGATATAACCCAGTTCAAGAAGTCGCACAGCCTTAAATCTTTCGGAATGCCCTATTTGGTTGGCAGTGGTTCGCATGACATCAACAGTGTCAAACACCGGTTTGTTGTGATGCCACGATATGGCAGTGATATCTGGAAGTTCTTCCTTGAAAATGGAAGAAAAATCCCAGAACACACCATCTATCGCCTGGCATTGCAGATGTTAGATGTCTATGAATATATCCATGGAAGGACATATGTACATGCAGATTTAAAGGGAGCCAATATTCTTCTGGGCTATGGAAAAGGTGGTGCTTCGCAAGCGTATTTAGTTGACTTTGGCTTGGCCAGTCATTACACGCAAAAAGAATTCAAGCCCGATCCCAAGAAAATGCACAACGGAACAATTGAGTACACTTCAAGAGATGCTCATCTTGGTGTTGCAACAATGCGTGGGGATTTTGAAATTCTGGGATACAATTTAATAGACTGGTCGGGAGTTATGTTGCCATGGGAAAAAGAAAACTTGCTAAAAGTTCCGCTGAAAGTTCAAAGAGCTAAGGAAGCATTTATGGATGATGTCAGTGGATCACTTAAGAAACTGTATTCTAAGGGAGTGCCAAGTAAGATTACTACCATTATTTAAGAGTAGTTGCACTGTATGATTTAGTGTTGTCCAATATTTTTTGTTTTGTTTTAAAATCAATGGTTTGATTTTCTGTTTATTTATGTTCTTTGGACAAAGTTGCGCTATTTTCTACTACCAACACATACATAACCAATTTCTTTGTATTCAGACTGGACTGGAAATTGCAATTAATATAATCCATGTCAATTTTCTGTCACATGCAGCAGCTTTCTAATTTAAACTATTTCACCATTGGCAAATATGTTACGTGTTTTCAAGTTGTATTCGGTGTGTAAATCAAGTTTACAAACTTTTTAGTACGGTTTTTATGTAGGCTCTTCCTGCCGTCTTCTTCTGCGAAACCTCTGCATTTAAAGAATATCTTTTTGTGGGTCGTTAAATCATATTTCTTGAATAATGATTAAGTTCTTTATATTCCATACTTTCTATCTTGCCAAAGTATCTGTATTCATGACCTTGGTCTTGAAGATAAGTATGAATTTATTGCGATGCCTCTGTTTCCATGGCGACGCGTGCACACTGGGAATCCCTGGGTTACACTATCTGTGGGCTGATCCAAATCACGACATCGTGGCATACTAGCGAGTAGCGTTCAGTCTTTAGAGTCTCATGATTTAATTCAATTTTACGATATTAGCCTATTTTGAGATAATAGGTATGTTTAAAATAATTTATATCTCCATACCAACAGAAGATGGATATAAAACTATAGATAAAAAACTAGTAAGGTTCTTAGAATTTCATTTTTTGTTCACCAAAAAAGTTCCAAAACTAGCATTGTAATTAACGAAATTAGAAATTAGAAAATAGACATAAAAGGACATTTTCCCTTTTATCTGCTACAATAATATAGATTATCAAAAAATCCAAACTTATTCCACTATAAAATATATACCTAAGCCGATCAATAAAAATGTTTACTTTTAATCTATCTCCCACCACTTAGCTAATAAATGATCACATCTTTTCGGATGTGGCGTTACATTTTTAACTTTCACAAAAATTCAACCTTGAAATTTCACTCTAAACGCGCGCAAAGTAGTTTCACTTAAAAAAAAATGTAAAAACATGCTAAAAAATTCCGAATACCTCACACAATGGTCGATATTGGCAAAATAAAGACTTAACGTTGGGCACCGTTTAAAAGCATGTATTGGGGTCCCTTTGCAATTTTTCTTTGCCAACCCCATTTAAAGGTAGATGCTTAGATTATAAAGATATATAAATATCGCATCCAGAACAATGAAAAATGGTTACTTTTTCCATTAGTATTTGAATGCAGACCTTCAGGCCTATTCTGCTAAACGTTCACGTGAATGTTTGTATCCTGCTATGCGGCGGGGGAAAGAATTTGTCCAAAATGGGTTTAAATTGAAAGAAAAATAAAATTTAAACAATATTCTCTTTAGAAATTCAACAATAAATATTGTTCAAGCTTTGCACTCTTTAAGGAACCATTCAGAGATAGATAGATAGATAAATTCTTTATTTTATAAAATAGGTTTTACAATATTTTTACTTAAGAATAAGGACATGACAATTCTGCCTGCCTGATATGACATTTCATTATAAAAAAAAAAGAAAATAAAGAAAAGTAAAATTTGAGTAATAATTAACATGAAATTTGGCCCCAAACGAAAAATGAAAAATGGCCCCAAATTTGGGGCTTTTTTTCATACAAAAATGGCCCCATTTTCGAAAGTGAAAATGGCCCCAAACTTAGGAAAAATGGTCCCAAACACAAAATGAAAAATTGCCCCAAAATTAATAAAAGAAGCAACAACAAGAGAAAAATTACAATCGCACAAAAAATGTTTTGCGTCGGCTTGGGAGACCATAAAAAGTACCTTGCTTGGCCCGCGTAATTTTAAAAAATAAAGTGACAAATGCATAAATCATCTAAACTAGTTTGACAATTCTAGATACTGTATTTAAGTAAGATTTTAACAATTTTATAGTGATTTGAAACACAAAATGTTAACAATTTTGAAATGATTTAAAAGACAAAAAGTTTGCAATTTTAAAGTGATTTCCAACACAAAAAAGTTGAAAATTTTAAAATGATTTTAAACACAAAAAGTTTGCAATTTTAAAGTGATTTGAAACACAAAAAATAATAGTTTGAAACTATAATAACTGGTTTGACTTCATGATTTAAGTTAAGAAACTGTTACGAAAACTTAACGCATATTTACAATACTTGCAAATGTAACCATCCCAGCGCTCCATTTAAAATTTCATAAAGTCTGTTTGGAGACAAGAAGCTCTCGTTCAAATGCAACCGACGGATCTCTTGTAGCATTGGACAGATTGCGATGAAGTGGTTGAACCACCATTCAGGTGAATCTAAAGATTGGATTGAATCGTATAGCAGAACAGGGATGCTTATTTCTTTTACCTCAAAAATCCAATTGGTTGATCGAATCATTGATGACAGATAACTTAAGTCGTGTTGATATGAGAATTTTGTTTCTTTAAAAAACACCTTTTTCACTGTTTTTGTGTGCTTCTCTGATTTTGGAAGACGAACCCATTCCATTTTACACTTGAATGGCCAATATAGGAGCATATATCAACATGTTAAGGATTTGGACGGGTAAACACCTAATTTGACTGGGCTAACCAAACTGTAAACAAATTCAGAGAATTATTTCATTCAGAGAATATTGGGAACACCGGCTTGCGTTAAATGATTTCGGAAAAATGTTGAAAACAACTTTTTCCTGGAAACCTTGAAAAATAAATTCTGAGAATCGTATGGAGTCATAGAATTTTGCTTCCCGACAAAAAGTAGCTTTTCAAACAGCCGTTAGCACAAGTTAATAAAAACTGTCGACTGATTTTATTGTATTCAGCAGCCGATACCATCTACAGATTCACAGGCATAAAAATACACCAATACCATAACAAAAAAAAATCAATTCAAATATCATTTCATCCGTCACAAAAAAAATCAAATTCTTCATTGACCCATGAAAAACCCCATTATTGTTTAAAGACCATGGCTGAGTTCCGAAATTCATCAGATTCGCATTTGATGCAAAGTCATAAGTTCCAAAACTCAAACCTGAAAATGTTTTCAAAGCAGCAAGTTTCTTTTCCGATACGTAGTCGATGCGCATTACCTCAGCAAACTGCGCATCAATAATTTTGTGGAAGCTTTTATTTAGCATGAATGCATAGCTGATGCGTTGCAATAGAGTATTGCTGCCGCACCAAAACTTTTTGTTTTACATTTCGGAACTCAGCCCATATGTCATTAACGAAAGTATTTACTGAGTCTATAACAATGTATTTTTGTGTATCTTTTCCGACTTAACTTTAATATTACAATCTAAAACATATCCTTTTTTTTTTAATTTTATTTATTTATTATTAATTAATTAATATTTACACAAAATTAAATCAATTGAATACATTTGAAAAAGTGACATTTCTTTATAATGATTTGTTTTTTTTTAATTTTAAGCATGTATACATAGGATTCAGAATGCAACTATATTTAGTATGACATGAAATGCATCTCTTCAAACATGAACTGATAATTTTTGATGTAATAATTTTTTAAGCGAAGTGATATTTAAAGTGCACACTCTGTGGCAAAAATTTTCAGTAGCGAGCGTACATTAAGGTTTTTTTAGTTTTCATTTTTATTATTCAATAAAAGTATTAGTATAATATTGAAAGATCTCATGCGTTTCTAGCAATGTGAAATAATTTATGACATAATTTCGAACAGAGTTTCAACTTCAGATCTGTAGAGAAGCCATTCTTTTAGTTTTCTTAGGAATGTAAACTTATTGGAAACAATCCTATGTAACTCATCCGGAAGTTTATTGTAGATAAATGGTGCAATGACATACAAAAACCGTCTGCACTATTCTTTTGCAACTGATGGTACATATGCACAAGTATTATTGCGAAGCGGGTAATTCTTATTAATTTTAAACCTAAGGTTTCCACTACTGGTAAAGAATACTTTTAGAGTTTTGAATATAGAGATAACGAAATGGAAGTATCTGTATCGACTGAAATAAAGGAAGAGTATGATGTAACTTTCGGATAAATGTAATCAACCTAATTATCTTTTTCTGTACTGTAACTATAGGCTGAAGATTAGTTTTGTAGGCGCAACCCCAGCATGCTAACCCATACTGAAGGCGTGAACCTTCCAAAGCATAATAGATGGAAGTTAGTAATTTTCGTGGAACTAGATTGCGCAAGAAATATATTTTACTCATTGCTAAGTATAGGACTCGTTTTACTGATGTTATTTGGGGTTTCCAAGTTAATCTGTCATCAATAGTCTCGCCAAGATATTTATACTCTGTTGAAAACTCCAGGGGAAAGCAGAGGTTGTTGCTTTATATAGGATCACTTGTTAAAGAACGAGATAAAGAGAACATGATAGCTTTTGATTTTTTGCTAAGCACCATTTTGTGATAGGTTAACCAATTTCTTATGGCAATTAAATCATCTTCTATTAGGCGAGTTAGAACTTCACGGGAGTTGGACTTGTATGACAATGCTAGATCATCTGCATACGCTGTTAGTTTTCCGTTAAGTTGCAGTTGAAAAATTGAGTTTATGTAAATGAGAAAGAGAATGGGTCCAAGTACAGATCCTTGCGGAACACCTCAATTTGCTATTTCACTAAGAGCACTATTGATTCGAACACGTTGTTTTCTACCACTTAAGTAACTAGTTAACCAAAGAGAGGAAGTTGCCCTTAACCCAATTTGAAATAACTTTTTTAGTAATATTTCATGATTGACCAAATCAAACGCTTTAGTCAAATCGAGAAATATTCCTGCTGTTTTCAAGTGCTTATCAAGGGACTCGTAAATTTCACCAAGAAAATTATTCATAGCATCTTCGGTACTTTTTCCTTTCCTAAAGCCATATTGAGACGATTGCTCAAAAAATTGAATTTCTCTAAAAAAAAAATAGAGCATTCTATTCTTAAAAGCAACCTCCAATATTTTGGAAAAAATTGAAAGAAGTGAAATTGGTCTGTAGTTGTTTGTGTCCTTTGGATCATCTTTTTTATATATAGGGACTATAATGGCTATCTTAAGGCAATCTGGAAACTCACCATATTCGAAGCTTTTATTGGTCAGAAAAACTAAAGGTTTGACTATATTATTGGAAATTTGCTTAACCACAAGGCTAGTAATACCATCTGCTCCACACAATTTTTTTTGGTTTTAATCCATTTATAATACCTCTTATTTCAGTTTCATCAGTGGGAATGCAAAAGAAAGATGACGATACCGATTTTGTATCAAATATGGAACTGTTACATATTTGTTCTATAGATGAAGTGTAGTTAATTTGCTTAGAAATACCTATAAAAGCCTTGTTAAATTCTTCACTGATTTCTGTTTTATCTTTTGTTATAGTGCAATCCTGTTTTTGTCGTTGACAAGTCGCCACTGTTCCCTTGAGTTTGAGCGATACTCTAACTTGTTTTTATAGTAGTTAACTTTTTGATTAGCAATAAGTTCACTTCCGATATTTGTTTTTAATTTCATGGGAACTGAGATTATTTTTAGGACGAGCGTAGTGTATATTTTTCTTTCTTATTTCTTTGCAAATGAAACTTGTCATCCATGGTTTGATTTTTTTTTTCTTCGATCTAATATTCTCTTTTCACTGGCGTTTAAAATATGTTTATTGAGAATTTCGATAAATGAATAAAATGAAATAGGATGATTATCCATGCCATATACTGAAACCCAAGACTCATTCGATAGCGATTCATTTAACTTTACAAAATTAATCTTACTGCTTTCTACATTGTATTGAATGTCATTATTTTCAGAACTATTAATTAAAATATCTATCCTTTTTTATTTAAGATCCAATTATGGAGTTTATGAAATATGTTACGACTTTGGACTACAACGAGAAACCGGACTATGAAAAATGTCGAAAACTATTTCAATCAGGTCTCAAAACACTTAAAGTTTCCAATTCTGGTGATTTAGACTTCAAAATAAAGTCCACTCCAAATTTCAAAGCAAAACTAAAGCAACCCCAAGTTCCTGTCTCTGATCAAGATGATTCCGAAAGCGATGATGTATTTGATAAAAGTACACCACTCAAAACTAAAGTGAAGCCGGAGAAATTAAATTTAAAAAAGAATAGGCAATCTCCAGAACCACATCTCAGCCCAAAGAAGAAAACCGCCAAGGAATCTCCAAAAAAGAAACTTAAAGCATCTCCTCCACATCGATCGTCGCCAAGAAACACATCCATTTCGGCAAATATTAATTTCAGTCCTGTTGTATCAATAAGGAAGAATACGAATTCAGGAACACCAAGTAGTTCTCGTAAACCAGGTAAAACTATTGTGAACGACAATTTAACACCGAATCTAAAGAGTGGGAAAACGTATGAATTTAATTTTGAATTAGATGTAAGTATGGACGCTAATGTTGTGGTTAATGTCAAACGAAAGAAAAAGGCTGAAAGTATTGCTACTGAATCGACTTCTGTTAATGGAAACTCCGATTCACCAAAAACAACAGTCAAGGTTAGAAGGATGAATATGAAGTCGAGAGCCGCAGCAGGCTCGCCGCAATCATAGTTTTTTTTTTTCAATTCTTTTTGTTGCATATTTTAGTGTGACTTTTTATTTATATATAAAAAAGAAAGGATTTTCTAACTGTTTTTCTGCTCGAACTTATTATTATTATTATTAATATTACTATTAACATTGTCATCAATTTGAATTTAGTTGTTTCTGTTTTCTTTTTCAAAATTAAATAACTGTTATCATGAAATACAATATAAAATTGTTTTAATCTTTTCACTAAGTTCAGTTAGTTGATTGGGATTTAGGTCAAGCGAACTTATCACATATGTCGTTAGACTGATTCAAAAAATAAAAAGTATACGGTTTTCAATGCCACTAGCTTATATATTAGAGATGAGCAAAATAAGAAGCCTGTTAAGAATTCAGACCTTTACATTATTTTTTAAAGGTCGCTCATCGCTGTTTTCTATTTTTCATAAGATTTGTATGCGACAAAACACATGTTTGTACTTGTTAATTTAAATAAGAGGCATAACTTTTTTTTTTAGAAAATTAAACGCTCTAACTTTTTACTTAATAAATTAATGTACTTATAAAAGGTTATTAACCATTAATTCCGCTTTGACTTTTAATAACTACATTTATTAGATAAAAAGTTAAGATCTTTTCTTAGTGCCTTCAATTTAAAAAAAAAAAAGTTATGTCACTCATTTAAATACTTGCTATGATTAAGTTATAAATATCCAAGTACAAACATGTGTTTTGAATTAGTCTAATGTACATCAATACATAGCGTATTAAACGAAAAGTTAAGTTTGCGACATATTTAATATTATCAATCTATGAACCATGTTTGAACAAAAATATCAATATTAGCGTACTCCAATTTCTTTGTTTGTAATTGAAATCAAATTCAAATAAAAAATAACGCATATATTTTTTTATTAAATTTATTTTTTAAAGCTATAAAATTACAAACTTATTTATTAAAAAGAAATGGCTAGCATTCCACTTTGGCTGATGCAAATCAAAGGAAGATATTTTTTTTATTTTCATTTCGTGTTATATTTGTTTATAACTTAAATTACAACTTAAAGTTGTATTTTCATTTTTATTTAACCCAAAAGATGAGGGATGCTTTTCTGGATGTCATCGCACCTTTCATTGAGCTCATCCTTAAAGAAAAAAAATCAATTTTTAGAATACAGTCTTTGTAATAGAAACAAACGTTTCTTACCGGTTCCAGTTCTAAGCATTTACCCCATTCAATCAACGTCACTCTGTGGTCGTCGTTTTCATCACAAGATTCCAAGAACGGAGCAATGCAATGCTCTAAGCTTACAAGTGGTGCACGAATTGGGAACAACTCATGTCGGGATACAGAACGATCAGTATTACCATCCAAATCACACCATTTCCAAACAGCAGCGTTAGCCCAGCGACGAGTCATATTAGTCTCGGCTTCCATTTGCATTTGCATATAATGTTCTGTCAACTCGTCACGTTCTGCCAAATCACGCATAACGTTGAAAAGCCAGTCACGCATACGACGTGGGAAGTCCTTGCGCTCTTCCTCCGAGCAACCCTATACAACAATAATAACTTAAAAACCTGTAAAAATTGTCAAAATATAAACTTACTGGCAATTCCTGGCAGGAACCATAGTAGTCAATATGTAAATGGCTGTTAGAGGGATTAGTGCACCGCTTGTCCTCAGTATCACAGAAGCAACGTTCTTGGTACACAGAGCAATCAGATGGCCAGGTAGCATTTGTGTTAGTACACACATGACGGCGGGTATCGTTTTCCTCAGGGCAATCCTGAATGCAGATACACTCAGCTTCCTCTCCGGTACTGTGGCACACACGTCCGGCTCCGCAATGCATTTTCTCACATGGGTCAACTAAAAGGAATTTAAATTAGGAAACATCCAAGACTCCTCGTCAATTGTACTCACTTTCTTGAACTGGGATTAGAACATTGTTTGAATCTTCAATAAATTTAGAAGCTATTGTATTTTCACGTGTAATGTCCTTTTGCTGTAAGAATTACGTTAAATCAAAATGGACAAATAATTTACTATTGACTCATTGACTTACCAGCATCTTCTTTTCCAATTCCCTGAGTAGTATCTCATCACTTTCGTTAATTTCTTCTAAACTATCCGAAATATTTAACTCTTCTGCAATATCTATTTGTTCGTCCTCAGACTTAGCCTTTATATCGGAAATTAATTATAATCACTTGTTTCACATTTAAAACAAAATAATCTTACCTGAGTGGTAAGGGCAAATAATCCCAAAACAATCAGCAAGCTCCACTTCATGATGTAGCCTGAAATTAAATGAAAATATCATCAGACTTAAATTCCTTAAGAGCGGAAAATGAATTGTGATAAGAAATGTCGCAAATGTATGACCTCAGCTTTATCGTTGCGTAGTACCATAGAAACTAATCTGTGTTCCATTTTGTGTGTGTATTTTATTAAAAAAAAAAAACAACATTATTCTTTAAAAAGAGGTCAGGATGTCATAAACTTAAAATTAGATTGAAAGATGTGGCTCGTGTTATGTATATAAATGCCTGCATTTAAAAATTTGGCAAATACAAACTGACTTGGAAGCAGAGACAAGATTAGAACGATGAACAACGAGATAAGTGCCCGAGTTGAAATTTTTGTGTCATTAGTATTTAACTGATCTTTACGGAACGATTTTTTTAACTAATTAAATTTAAAAACAAAAAAAAAAACTTTAAAAATTTATTGAAATAATAGTCTAGCTAAAATCAAAGATAAATACTTTACGATAAAACATAAACCTAATTAGTGCTCTTGAAGAAATATATTATATTATCTAGCGAACCGACTTGATGAAGTCGATCTTTCAAACTAACTGAACCCGGAGAATTACTTGCATTCACCTGGCCATGTGGTAGCTGGCGCACCAGCTGGTGCAATGCTAGGCATAACAACTCTCTCCCAACGCTGTGTTTGTTGTTAGTCGTCAATTCCACAAAAAACATTTTTGTTATTTTATGGATTTAGCTGAGAATCGATCTCAATCACCAAAAACAAACAAAAACAAAAATTTAGAGGAAGTTAGATGTTGTATGGCTGCAATTTTGCCACACACTGAGCAACAACCGACCGAGGGACAAGTTCAAACAAAACAATAACAATAAATTGCCGTTGTCAAGTAACGTTCTCAAACTTTATTTACGTTCGAGACATTGCGTACTTTCTTTCACTCAGGGTTAAATAAAAAAAAAAAAAATTGAATTGAAAGCAGAGTTGGATCGTGGTCACTGGTGGTCACCAGACGATTAGAATTTTCAAGCGTGAATTTAGAAACCCCTTTTTTAAAATCAGTTTTTCAAGTTTCAACTTGAAAAATTGCAAAAAAGAAATCGCATGATAAAAAAAAACTGATTTTCAAATTTCAGTTTTCGAAAATTCAGCTTGGATCTACAAATAATTGAAAAATAAGCTAACATTTCCAGAGGAAAAATATTTATAATCAACTCAAATTTTAGAAAACTTAAAAAATCTCATAATTAGACTCGGTGGTTGAAGTTGAACATAAGCTAGGTACCCATCATTCTAAATAGTTTTTAGCACGATTTCATTTCTGTGCTGTCAGAAAAGCTGGTGGTCCATGTAATCCGTGTAATACCTGCATAGTACCTGATCCTGCTTTACCAATAAAATATTCCATTTTCACATAAAGTAAAAAGATCGCACAAGCCTTTTTCATTTTCGCCATATAAAATATAACTCCTGGTCCTGGCTCTTGACCATAGTTGGTAATGTTTAACAGTCAGTTTATTCAGTTATTTTGATTGAGTTTATCTGTCAATTATAATAACCTATTTTTGTGATTTTCATGGAATAAAATAATTTGAATTTCGTACATAAACTGTGCGATTCAATATATACACATACAACCAACAAAAAGAAAACATACCTATACATAAATACATTTCATATCTCTTAGCAAAAAAAAAAGCAATTAAAATAAAAAAAAAAAGTTAAGAGATTGTAAACAGACCTTTGTGACATTTGTTTTGGACCATATCAGAATACAAAGCTTCCGTTTTGTAAAACTGAACATCTACATTTTTTTTAATCATTTGTTCTACATTGCGAAAAATAACGCATGGCAAGAATTAGTGGAATATCGCTTCAACTACTCTTATTACGAGTATAAAGCATAGTATTAAGCATGTTATATAATGTACATACATAGCATATCTATTTGTTTATGAGTAGTACATGTTTATATAAATGTAGGTTATGCAGTCTTTCTCTATGAACTGTTCTTATTGCACTACAAATTTTTAGATGTTGTAATCGAAAACCGGCAAAGTCTATTGTATAATCAGGGCTTGACAAAGTCATGAAAGGGCCCTTTATTATTATGATTGCTTTGTTAACTCTCTAAGAGCTAATTTTTCAATCATCAGTTAAACTATCAGAGGAATAAGTACTATAGCAACAGGAACAAATTTTTGTTTTATTCGAAGAGTAAGTACTATCTGAGGTTTAACAGACTATTGAAAAACTGGGCCTAAATGTTTTAACACAACATTTACAGCATAATCATAACGCCTTAAGTGCACATAATTTATGTGAGTTATAGTTACAATGTACATAAATGTATGCATTGTATAGTTATGAAATATGCGATTAACGCAGATATATGTATATGAACTCATTAAAAGTTCTATTAAAGCTTGCAAAGTCGTATTTTTACAATATTAAAAAAGTTTTGGGTCTATGTTTTTCAATTTTTAATAAATATTCGATCAACTGAGGAATAAAATAATAGGAAACAAAAATCTTAAAATTATATGGGTGCCTGGACATGCCGGTAAACCTGGAAATGAGATAACAGACAAAACGGCAAGAGCAGCCCTTGATGAACAACTTTTACATTTTAACATCTTCAATAAAAAAGATGCAAAAAAAAACCTTTTGCCCTCAACCCTCAAGCTCAAAAAACTATATCCGACAAATATTCCCCAAAGCATGCTAAGGTGCTACATAAGACTCAGACTCGGCCACTGCAACATCAATCACAGCCACTATATAACAAAACAACAACAACCACTCTGCCAACTTTGCAACAAAAACATTCCCCTCACCATTAATCATCTCACCGTCGATTGTGAACATGTGAAACTCATATCCAAAAAAAAAAATCAACGCAAAATACACCCTGATAAATCTTTTAACCACCCCAACTGAACAAAACATAACTGATGTTTTTAAAATATTAACTTCAATTAACCTTCAAAACCTAATTTAACTATTATATTTATACTAAGTATAACTATATTTAAGTAAACTTCAAAAATCCTTATAAACTACATTCAAATAAACTACCCTTATCGGCAGAAAGTCCTATTAATTATTAATTGTATAATTTATTACCTGTTATTAAAGTTTTAAATAAATAAATAAATATTGATGGCTGAAACGTTTGCCTAGCTTCTTTTATATTTAATCCAGCACTGACATTTTATATACTTTCATAGGTGGATATTGCACCAGACAAGTGCATCCTATGATATTTGTATGCTATCTCATCTCACTAATGGTGTTTAGTGTATAAAGCCAATTGAAATTAATTTGCGACTGTAGGATAGAAAAGCTGTAAAAACGTGCATCATTCCTATAGAAAGAATTTAATCTTAAACTTTTTTGTTATACTAATTTCAGTGATTTAATTGCACGAAATTAAAGCATATACAAACGTGAGCAATTAATTTTACAGGGTGTTCCATAATGAATATTCAAAATTGAAGCTGGTAATGAGAACAAATATATGGAAGATCTAATAATGACGGGAAATTGTATGTAGCTGGAAAGGAATTTTAATGTAATACAATAATGACTCGAGTCGCTATCATTTCAAATATCTGTTTAAAAAGATTATTCGGTAACTTTATATTTTTATTTTCCATACTTATTTTCCATACAATTATTAGTAAGCGAATAACTTTTTCACATGGCGATTTAAAAGTAGTTGAGAAAGTTAGTCACCCCTATTGCGAATTGCGATTGATGATTGATTATTGATAAATATTGAAATTCGATATTAAACCACGCAACCAAAAAAAGTTTTGGTCATTGGGAACAATGCAGATCATTGTGAATTATACAAAAATTGCAAATATCAATGAATAGTTGATCACATTTTCAGTAAATTGATTTTAAAAGTCCAAAATATCAATATTTATCAATTATCAATCAACAATCGCAATATGGGTGACTAATTGTATTAGGTACCTACATAAAAATAGCTTTTCAGCGACATTTTGCCGTTAGTGATCTTTTAGACCGTCTTGTCCGCTGATTTTAGATTTTTGGTCTAAGCTTTCATTCGATACCTGTTCATAGAAACAGATTGATATTTCTATACTGAAAACTTTTTTTCAAACTGTCGAAATCTATCAATCTCACCAATAGTTTTCAATCTTAATAAAAATAGATCAAAGACATCTGCTTGTACATACCTGCTACATATATACATATGTAGTAAGTTATTTTTGAGTTCAACGATTTACTGGATAAATCGAGCTAGTTTGCACAATTTTCAAAAGAATACAGAACTAAACAAAAAAAAGAAGAAAGTACCTGTATCGAACCTAGTCTTAAGAGCTAAAGTACGTAATATTATACTTGGCGGCAAGCTTATTTGAGTATATTGGATCAAATATCTCCATGGAACATTTAACAGTTCATTTGAAGGGGTTAATGGTTTAGCATGTACTTACATTCTTGCAATGATTCATGCAAATCGTTGAAATAATAAAATTCGCATAATCGTTTGAAAAAAAAATTAATTTGTAATGTTGTACATATTTTCAATCTTATTTTAAAAACATGCCGTCAATTCTTATACATAATGTGCATACATACATGCATACAATTATTGTATTATGTTTGGAAAACAAAAAAGCATTTGTTTAAAAATTCATCATCCATCAGTCTTATTTCAGATTCTGATTCCAGATGTGAAAATAATTTCAAAGTACTTTACACATTGACATTGTAGTACATCATACTACACATTGCACTGCACAGACATACAGTATTAATGGATAAAACAAACGCAAAAAAAAAAAAAACTTCTTCCATCAAGGCCAATAATTCTATTGAAGTTAATTTTGCAAGCAAATATAAATTAATTTGGGGCAAAAACCAAGTTGAGTGGTGTCGTCTTTTTAAATAGAAATATGTACGTTATACATATATGTATGTAGGTACAAGGCCGTAGCCAGACAAATATTTCGAGGAGGGATATGATTTTCAAAAATAAAAATCTTTATTCTTGAATTTAACTCCTTATCAGCAAGTTACACTTGTTTGAAAAGTTTTTGTTTAAAAAGTATTTTGGTTTACAAATTTAAAATTTTTGTTTGTATTTGTTGTTTCCCATATAAATTTTTGGGCCATTTTTCATTTTAAGTTTGAGGCCAAATTTCGTGTAGCCATATATTTATAAAAATATACATAATAATTTGTATATAATCTTTTTTTGTAACACTTTATTTATACGACATTTTAAATTATTGAACTAATAAAATACATTGTCAATATCTAGCTACTACGTTAAAGTTGTTAGCAGCGAGAGCAAGTTTGTGCGATCCAGTAGTGCAGTTCATTTTAATTAAATATTTTTTTTATTTTTATTACTGTACTATATGTACTAGAATGTCAGCTTATTAGGCTTGACCATTCTTTATTCCGTCAATTTCATTGAATTTTTGAACAACGTGCACACGACTGCTAAGACTGAGCAAATCTGATATGCGTGGGTACGAATCCTATGGTGTGCATACAAAGTTTTTCAAATAAAATTGGATTAAAGCTCAGCACCACAAAAAGGAGATCGATGAGTGCAAAAGTGGCAAAGCACGAAATAGCTATATCTCCAGCCAAACAATTGTTGGTAGCGCCTTTAAGTTGTTGTTGTTGTTCAAAAATTCAATAAATATTTTTTTTTGAAAAATTACTCCCAAAACTTGTTCTACGAACAAAGTAAGAATAGATCCTTCGATGTATGTGTTAGCGTTGTGTTTTAATAACTTTGTTTCCACTTTGAGCATTCCCCCTTTTTTATAAAAAAGTTAAAAATTAAAGTTTTTTTGTGAAACCTAGTCATCCAAGATGACATTTTTTTAAGAATCACCCTAATGTGCATACCAATTTATTGCGTTTAATTGGGAAATAAATCTTAGCATGGTTTTAATTTTAAGGTTTAAAGTATATTTATATATACAATAATAGTCCAGTCATTTGGGCGAAAAAAAAGTGGTTTGCCTGGAAATTTCTTGAGTTGTTTTGAAAACTTTTCATTTTTATAGATTTTGGGGTGCTTTTTCCGAATTTTCACCTTTGCCGCTAACGCCACCATTCGAGGTTAAATGTCGAAAATAACAGGTTTTCGCACATAACTCCGAAACGGTGAATGCTATCGAAAAGTATTTCATGCAAAACTTGTAGATTTTGTGATCCCGAAGAAAAAAAGTTTTGACAACTTTTTTCCTACGGCTCACCGTTAAGAAGATATCGACATTTCAAAAAACTTAAAATGTCAAAAATGTCACTTTTTCACGTATAACTCCCTAAACGGTTCATATTTTTGAAAACATCTGAATGCAAGGTTTTTACATTATGTAACCCCCTACAGGAAAAAACTATTATTTTTTCCTTAAAAACAACCGTTTTAAAGATATAATTATTTTAAAAGTTTGACAAAAATCCTAAACTTCCAGTTTTTCGCTTTTTACTCTTAAATGACGAAGTTGTCGAAAAAAAACTTAGACTCAATTTGTAGACAATAATATTCTCTAGAAAATAGTGTTGACACTTTTTTCCATGCAAGTCATAAGTCGCAAGATATTGGTACTTAAATAGCGTCAAATGTCGAAGAAATAGGTTTTTTGCATATATCTTTTAAACGGCACGTTTTATCGAAAAATTTTCTAGGCAGACTGTATACATAATAAAACCCTATATAAGCTTGCATTAACATTTTTTTTCTGGCAGCCGTTTAAAAGATATATGCAAAAAACCTATTTCTTCGACATTTGACGCTATTTAAGTACCAATATCTTGCGACTTATGACTTGCACGAGAATATTATGGTCTACAAATTGAGTCTATGTTATTTTTCTACAACTTCGTCATTAAAGAGTAAAAAGCGAAAAACTGGAAATTTAGGATTTTTGTCAAACTTTTAAAATAATTATATCTTTAAAACGGTTGTTTTTAAGGAAAAAATAATAGTTTTATAGTTACATAATGTACAAACCATGCATTCAGATGTTTTCAAAAATATGAACCGTTTAGGAGTTATACGTGAAAAGGCGACATTTTTGACATTTTACGTTTTTTGAAATGTCGATATCTTCTTAACGGTGAGTCGTAGGAAAAAAATTGTCAAAACTTTTTTTCTTCGGGATCACAAAATCTACAACTTTTGCATGAAATACTTTTTGAAAGCATTTACCGTTTCGGAGTTATATGCGAAAACCTGATATTTTCGACATTTAACCTCGAATGGCGGCGTTAGCGTCAAATGTGCGAGGTGGCAAAATGAAAATTCGGAAAAAGCGCCCCAAAATCTATAAAAACGAAAAGTTTTCAAAAGTACTCCAAAACTTTCCAGGCAAAACTACCAAATGACTGGACTATAAAGCGAAAATCAATTAAATTTTCAATTTGAAGGTTATATTTTGAAATTCATCATTAAACATAGTTTGATTTATGTATACATAAAAGTGATAAATTGTTTTCCTTTGGAGAAGGGGTGGGGGTATTCATATACTCGTATTATGTAAATATATATTTGTACCTCTACAAACTTCTTTTAATATACATTCTGCCCTATAAAGTGGTTAAGTGGTTAAAGTGCTATAAAGTGGTTAAGAATTGGTTGTGTAAGCTACCTATATGTTTTTTTTCTCATATAATACAAATTCTATATATGTACATACATAGTGAAATAAATCAGCCAAGTAGTAGACTTGGCATTATTTAATGGACCTGATGAACAATTAATTCAAAATAACTTTTTTTTTCTATGCATAAGCCCGCGCCCGAAAAAAAAAACTTTTAATTTTGAATGGTATGATAGAATAAAATAAATAAAAACTCAGCTTTAAAAAAAAAATATTATTTGTATTCTTATTTCATTTTCATATATGTTTCATCTCTAAGAATCTTAATTTTTAAGATTATACAAAAATAACGAATCCTCATAATTGTGTGTCATGTTAAAATCAATTATATCTTTAATCTATTAACATTGAAATAAGAAGATAAACAATAAAGAAAGAACAACGTAAACAATAGCAGTCATATTGTTTTTGTTTTTTATTTTAGTGGACTGTATTGAAAGAAATTAAATGAAAAGTGTTTAAGCGACCTTTAGGACCGAAACGCATTGGACTAAAGGTCGCTTAAAAAATTAAAAAAAATCTATACCATACATCAGAATCCATAATTCGTATAGGGTCCTTATATTTAAAAATTTTTAAGACCATCTTTTAAAAAGATAAAAATCAATAATTATCTACACAAAAAAGACTCCCATAATGCAGTCAAGGTAGAGGACTTTTAAAAGACAACAAAATTCAGGAAGTCTTTAATTATGCATCCTTTAAACTTTTAAGTCTTTTAACTGCTTAAGATTAGCGCAGAATATTAAAATCTATAAAATTGACTTGGAATTACACTTTGAAACTAAAGTACTGAGATAAAGTTTTAAAAAAAATTAAAAATATGTCTTTTTATTCAACTGCTTGCATATAAATAAAACGATTGCATTCTTTAAAAGCTCTGAGTTTTATGTGCATTTTCTTTGTTTTTTGTTATTTGTTGTTTACTTTTTTATAATTGAGTTCTCGCGTTGGTGTTGTGTAAAAACTAGGAGTATGCGTAAATTAAATGTTAATTCCTCCGTTGTTTTTTTTTTTTGTTATTGTTAGGTTAATCGTTACACTTTAATTTTTAACTTAACGTTTAATTCCCACGCGTCCGAAAAATGTTCAGTACCTACAAATTTTCAATGATGAGTTTCAAGACGAAAGCTAAACCTAATTTAAATGGCCCCTAACTATTGAAGTTGAAATATTTATTTTTAATATATGTCAAATAATATTTAATTAATTTGTAGCAAAACGGAAAGGAAAAGAGAATTTTCACAGACAGGAAGACGAAGAGTACGTATCATTTAACCCTTAAACTACGTTGTGGCCACTGGCAGTCACAGATTATGTTTGCTGATGTTTTTTTGTAGACTTTAGATCATCACCCCTTTTATGTTCAGGTTCACGATAGGATTTTCAGATAATATTAATTACATGGTGTATGTATGCAGGCTCTATAAACATATACGATTTGAGCATTTCTTGCCGAGAAAAGTTCAAATTTATCATAGCTGGCTCGCATTAAAAACTCGTGTTAGGCTTGTTTAAGTTTTGAATTTACATAATAATGTATGTAGATGCAATAACTTTCTTTGCTTCTTTAGTTTCAATAAAATTAATAATTTCCAAATTTAAAATAAAAGTAAAAAAATAGTTCGAAAATAATAATTGATTTGCCACTAAATCGCACTCAACACTTAAAAAAATCTCAATCCGAAAAAAAATTTTGAAACAAAACTCATCATTTGCACTTACTTATTTTTTTCGTCAGTTTAGACCAAGCCGACACACAGATGCGCAAAATTATTTAAAAATAAAACTATATCCTCTTGAAAAAATAAAAAATCTTCACGATCACTGAACAACACGACTTCGCTTCTCCACAGTCCACACTTACTAAAAATCCAGTTCAAACAGTGAACGAAAAGCGATCTGCCACTGGATCTCTGGTGCTGAAAGTATGGAAGTGGAGGAAGAGCATGATTTTCTAATCGAAATAAAAAATCTTCACTTTTACATATGTATATAACGTATAACGAACGATGGAGGAGGAGTACGTCATCGCTTTGTGCAGAAAATAGCAACAAAAAAGGAGAACCAAGAACTGAATTTAAGCAGGAGAGGTCTGGCATAGTGGTAGTGCTACTGATATAGCAGATTTTCGTTTATGTAATATTTTTATAACTGATGCATTTTTCACCTCTTTGTATCCTCTCCATCGTTATAAAAACTACGGATGATTAAAGATGAAATTATCATCTGTAGTTCACTATTAAAGGGTGTTTTTTTTTGGTTAACATAGCGTTGGAAATATAGTACTTACTTTAAATTCAAACTCTGTAATGTTAAAACAGCTAGGTTTTATTTCGTATTTGAAAAAAATGTCAATTTCCTTCATTGCGAAAATGAAATAAAGCCAGACTCATTTGGAAATAAAATATATATTTGTTAACAATTTCAAAAAGTTTTATAAAAATATTAAAAAAATTATATTAAAACATTGGTAAGACAGAAAAGTCATGTATATAATTGAGGAGCGTTTTTGCAAAACTCAACAAGTCCATTTTGCTAATTTTTCAGGAGAAGGCAAAAACTCGAAGTACTTTGTTGAGTTTTGCAAAAACTCAGGGTGTTTTGTTGAGTTTTTGCAAAAACGCTCAGATTTCAAATATTTTTTTTTTATTTTTTCTGTTCAAATTTTTAAATTTTTTATTTTACCATCTTGGGCGTCTGTGAAAGACAAACATTTATATATCCATATCTCATTTTCGGATTTTTGGCGTTTGTTGACTTTTGAAAAAGCGCTCCTCAATTAAAGGTTATAGTTTATAGGTTAGCCTGCCATAAAATGCTCAAAACTGAATATCTCAATATTGCGCTTTAATATTTGCAGAGTCTTCCAAGCTGAGTTTTCAAAAACTGAATTCTAAAAATGAAACTGCCTTTCAAAATACTATTTTTGTAATAAGATACTGCGTTTCCAAAAAAAAAATTTAATACTTATTGCAGTTTTTTCAAATTAAAAAAAAAATACTTTGAACAACTCTGAAAATAATAAACAATTCGTGAGAATTTTTGGTATTTTTTTTGGATTTGCAGGCCTTTTCAAAGCTGAATTTTAAAATCTAGAACACTGAAAAAAATTCTTTTTCAAGATTAATTTCCAAAAACTAAATTTTAAAAACCTGTTTGCCTCAAGAATAATTTCCGTGGTTCTAAGACTGTGATAAATAAATTTTCTAAAATTATTTTAATAAACATAAAGAGTAGGTACCTAGATTCGTTAGTAAGAATTATCTCAAAACTCTTTGCCTTACAGGAAACCAAGATTCTCTATAGGTGAAATAAGCTAACAAACTAATTTAGTTTCCGTGTAATGAAAGATAATGGAAGAAGCAACGATCGATTAACTCAAAAAAACTCCCTTTATTTTTATAATTTTCGATATTATATGGAGATACATATGTACATACATACATAATGTGCATAGAATGTAGATCTTTTTCCGCTGAAATTTGTAGTTGATAATGTTTGTGCATATACCTAGTTGCCTACATCAATATTATACTAATTTATACATACATACAAGGCAAGGAAATGTTTACATAGTTCAAAGACAAAGTATAAACAAAAGAAGTCATGCACAGATTCTGGATTGGATCTTTTTAGATTAAACATACATAATACTTGGCGACGGATAACAAAATGTTTTCACTTGGAACGCAAAATAAAATTTTAAAGAAATGTTGATGTAGATATCCAAATGTTGCTTTTAAGTTCCGGTTTTCAAAACTCAGCTTTCTATATATATATATATATATGTTTATTGAACAAAATAATATTTACAATTTGACTTATAACTAGTTAGATACAATGATATTATACATTTATTGGCACATAGGGGGCCTAATCTTATACTTTGTCTTAAATTTAAAGGATTATAAAATATAAAATACATGTCAAAAAATTAAATCTAAAAATCGGCTGACATTATGGTCCTCGGGGTGTTCCGTCCCGATTGTCAAGTTGTGGTTAAGGTGAAGGGATGGGTTGGCATTTAGCCGCGGTGATATGCTGACACTGTGTCAGCGTAGAACGAAACTGTTGGCTCGTTGCACGTGATGATGTTGTCAACCAGGATTTCCATCGTACAGAGGTATCTCGGCTCGGGGTGTCGCTGCTGAGTGGCCATCCTTCTCATCAGTTGATTTGGGTGACTGTGAGTCCTATAAGCTTCTTTGCTTGAAGCAGTAGGTACCTGTCCAGAGGGATGATGCTCGCCTCTGTGTAAAGACGCTCGTTGCTGTGATGTCTCATTTGCTGCCGATCAAAATGTAGTCCGGTACAAATCCTTAGTAACTTTCTTTCGAACATTTTAAGTTCCTTCATGGCCGTCTTCGAGATGGAGAACCAGGCTGGGAAGGAATAGCTGATTACAGGCCGCAGGAGTTGCTTGTATATAAGTATCTACGTCTTCTGGCTTAGTCCGTTTCTGCGTCTCATCAATGGGTGGAGTCGGTGGAAGGCCCAGTTGGCTTTTTTGAGGACGTTTCGTGAGTGTGGGTTGAACCTTAACAACTCGTTGAAGTGGATGCCTAGGTACTTCACGTTCTTTTTAGCTGCTATTTTAGATCCGTCTGGAATTTTCAGAACCAGACTTCTGCATTTGGCTGCGCTGCAACTACCTTTAATGGGTCTCCTGAAACACACAAGCTCCGATTTGGAGGTGTTTATCCGGATGCCCCATTTCTTGTAGAAGGCGTACAGTCTATTGACGTGGTGATCAACTTTTCGTAACGCTACCAGAGGAGACATCGAGGCGGCATACGTAAGGGAGTCATCAGCATACAGGAGATTTTAGCATCCAGATGGCAATGGTTGGTCAGATGTCATCAGGCTGTAGAGGAAGGGGCCTAGCTTCGAACCTTCGGCAACTCCGGCTTTGATGTTCTTCACTTGTGATTTGCATTTGTCCATTTGTACGTAGAATTTTCTGGAAGAAAGAAAAGAAAAAAGAATTTTTATAAGTGACGGGGGTAAATGTAATACGCGAAGCTTATGGATAAGGGCTTCAGTCCATGCTTTCTCGACATCCAGAAAGCATCCAACGGTGACACGATGGTTGTTGAGCGCTATAGTGATGTCATGCTGGAACTTCAATAGCGGATGCAAAGTGGAGTGCTTTTCCCTAAAGCCAAACTGCATGTCCGGGATGATGGCGTTTTCGCTGCAAAACCTCTTATTTTACTTATGTTGTTCAGAAGCGAGATTGGCCTGTAATTAAACACACGATTGTTATTGCCTTTCTTCGGGATGGCCACGATCTTAGCTGTTTTCCACCTTTGGGCAGTTATTGATGCAGTTGTTCGTGATGATAGTTAAAAGGATCATCACTGCATGTGGCAGCCTCTTCAGGATGTAGTTTGAGACTCCGTCTGGTCCGGCTGACTTTTTTGGCTTTGAATTCCCGATGATGTCTGCTACCTCCTCCATATTGCAGAGATGTGTGCTATTGGTTGGGTCACTTGCTGGGTTGGAGTCACTTAAAACGACGCTTTCCGGATTTGGCCGCAGGGTTTGCTGAATGGATGCTTCGACTTCGTTCAGAAACGCTGGATCATCAGGTGGGTTTGGTGTGAAGTTTCCCTAGAAATATTTGGCGAACATTTCCACTTTGTCCTGTGTTGATGATACTTCAATATTGTTGTGAATTAGGATTTCCGGAATTGGGGCCTGTTTTCCAACGATTTTATTAATGTTCTTGAAAGCTTCTGGTCCTAGCTTGATTGCTTGTAGCCTCTTCTGGAACTGGATGTTGTTATGATGCTGCACAGAGTTTCGGAACATGACGTTGACACATTGCAACTCGCTCCAAACCGTCAGGTAGTTGCTGTTGGTGGTGTTCAGCTCTCTCTGATGTATCCTTTGGAGCCGTTTCCTCAGCCGCTGTCTGTGTGCGTACAGATTCTGTATGTACACGGGAAGATGTTGGTACCTATCCCTTGACGTCCTAGGCCGCTTTTGGACTTCCAATGCATCACAGACAGCTTGCTCTAGACCAGCTATAGCAGCGTCTATTTCACTGTCTAGCAGGTTCCGGTTTGAAGGGGGAAGCGTAATATTTTCTTCAATGTCCCGTTGGAGTTGTTCAGCATCAAGTCGTCTATAATTAATGAAGTTCTCTGTTGGCTCTGTTGCTAGGCAGATGGGTTGGTGGAGCTTGATGCTAAGCTGAACAGCTTCATGATCCGAGTCGCTGGTCACAAGTTAACAGGTGTAGTTGCAGATTTCTGGAAGTAAATAAACAAAATTAGAAGTTGAAATAAAAAAATCTAATGTAGATGGTGTTCGGGGAAAAGTTGGTTTAGGTTGAGAAACAACCACCAATGAATGCTGGTCCTGGTAAGCGTCCAACCAGTCTGTAATCGCTTTTCCCTCGGGTGAAACTGTGGTATCCAGCCAAAGGTGATGTCTTGCATTGAAGTCTCCGCCGATTAGTCCATATGTGCTCCTTTGAAGTACGCTGTTGAAGACGTGTAGGTCGCTTTGTATATTTCTCATGCTGGAACGGCATTTGAAATACACGCCGATGATGGTGAGGGTCTCATCTCTTCCTATTTGTATGGTGCCGGCGGTGGCTTCACTAGTCTTCAGACCAGAAATGGTGACTTCTTTTGTGTTGGGCGACAGGTTCTTCCACAAGTAAATAGCTGTGCCTTTCCGGTCCTCCTCCTTGTCCTTCCGGAAAGTTTTGTAACCAATGATGTCAATGTGGTTGCATTTGGTTACTTTGGTCTCGCTTATGAGCGCAATGTCCGGGTTGTTGTTCTTCATAAACAAGTTGAATGACTTCCTTTTTTGCAGGCTGTATAACGAGTTTGCGTTATACGTCAGTGTTCGGAGTTTCTTTAGTTGCATAACTGGAATATGAAGGTGGCCAGCGCCACGGACTTTTCCCCCTCGCTTAGCTGACCATAGTTATGTGGTACAGCACTCCTAGCTTTTTCCATCACGGACATGAGGTTGGATCCGAAAATACGTTGCACTTCAGAGCTGAGGTTCATCGCTGACGAAGCTGATGTTGGTCTGGACATCTTTGCTGGTGCTGTACTTGCTGAAATGGTTTTGGCTGGGGTCCTTGTTTGTTGTGGCTGTTTCTGCTGCTGGTTTTTGAAAGCTGCTGGTTTGGGTTATGTGCCTCCTTTGACCACGTTAGCGAAACTAACTGCTGGGCGGGTTACGGTACAGGCGGACTTGGCAACAAACTCCTTTTGAGATTTTTTCTCGGCTAGGACCTTGTTCCTTTCGGTCAGTTTTGCTTTAAGAGTTGGGCAACCCTTAAAGCTTGCTGGATGACCTTCCTTTTGGCAGTTCGCACACCATACGTCCGATCCCGCTTTTTCCTTGCGCTTACACATTCCCGGATCGTGTTCCTTCTTGCACTTCACGCATACGTATTGGCGTCCAAAGTTAGTTGCAACGTGTCCAAACCGCTGGCAGTTTCGGCATTGTACAAGGTCATTGGATTTCAATCGCTCCCAGTGCACTCTGGTTCATGATCAAGGTCTTCGTGTAGACCTCGCTGACGTCACAGGATTTTCCCAGCTCTACAACAAAGTTGTTGTACACCTTGCCTGGTCCCTTCTTGGCTTTAAATGGTGTGACCTTCACCACTGGCAGTCCTTCAATCCGGAGCTCGTCTTCCACTTAAATGACTTCATGCGAGCAGTGAATCCCTTTTAGGAGCAGTAAGTTTTTCCTGTCTTCTCGTGGCGTGTAGGAGTTATATTGGATCTTTCGCTCCTTGAGGAATTTTTTCACTCTCTCGAAAGAATCCCGGTTTCCTGCGCTGATAATCGTAGTTTTAGTATTCCGATTCTTAAATGTTACACTCAATTGCCTGCCTTTGCAGAACCTGCTGATTTCAGCAATGTTTCCCGAAAAGCAGAAAATTGGTGGCATTCCTGGGGCCTTGGCTGGGTTGGTAGTGATTTTATTAGGAGTGGATGACTGGGTTGATAGTTTCAATGGTCGTGTTGCAGGTTGGGTTGAAGTTGCCTTGCTGACTGCGGCTGTGGGAGCTGGCTGCTTCGTTGTCAGATAACCAGTAATCAGTTGTTGTGTAGGTAGCTGGGCTGGTGTCTTGTTTGGTGGTTGGTTTGGCGTGAGTTTTTCAGCAATGGTTGAAGCGGTTTTGGCTTCATGGCTCAATGGTTCCGTCTGCTGCTTTTTTGGCATGGTGGCTGCCTTTCTTGACTTTCGGGGTCGTTTCTGATCAGGTTTGGGTGATTCGCTGCCATCTTCGGAGATACTACAGGTCTCGCTCACCTCTTCCTCGCTCAATAACTCCTCTTCGCTACAAGAGGTAATAGCTCCTTCCTTTTCACTGTCTATGCACTCAGTTTCCATGACCTCGTTCTCGTTGTTTCTGATGACTTGGTCTTCATTGCCTCCGTTGTTGTTTGACTTGACTATACTTTTTATTGTCATAAATAATCTCGGGCCGTATTCGGAGCCCAGGTCGTTGACAATCCTTTTCAGCAACGCCTCTGATGATGCGAATGCTGATTCCGGATTTAGCGGCTCGTCCATTACTGGTTAAGCTACTTTTCTTTTTGTTATTTAAATTACTTTATAACGGATTAACAACACAAACGCTTGTTAAAAATAAAACTTGCACTGCACATTAATCTGTATTTTTATTGTATGGGATAAACCCTTTTTTATTTCGGTTGGGTAATAAACACAGGTAACCGACAGGTATACCTGTATTCACTGACTATTTTTGTCCGCTAGCACGTCCGTATGTGTCGACTGTCTGTCACTGAATTAACTCAGCTTTATTGCATTAGATTTTGCAAAATTGTTTTTCAAAATTTTGGCAGTATACAGGGTGATTCACCTAAGGTGTGATAAAAAGCTAGAGCGTGTACGTTATGTCGAGACAAAAAATCTTACTGGAGGTGGTTTCCCCCGGTTAAGGCGAGAGCAGTTTTCTTAAAAATGACATAAAACAAGAAACGGAATCAAAATATTAAAAAAAAACTACGGTAACACTTAAAATACCCAGTTATACCTATTTCCAAGGCGAGAAATCCCTTCTTTTATTTAATTTTAAAATAAAGTTCATTTAATGAACATTTTTTGAAACATTAATTTCCAAACTAAAAATTTTGCAAAAATTAAATAAATGAAAACAAAATTTCAATGAATTTTATTTTAATTTTACCTAAATTAAGTAGTATGTTTGCTTGCAAAATTCAATGCTCTTATCAATTCTTAGTCAAAACTTGAAAACCGGAAGGAATAAGAACTTTGCTTTTTAAAATATAAAAAAAAAAAAATAAACAGAAACCAAATTTATAGTAAAAACAAGAAATAACAGAGCCAGATTCTTATTAGTTTTATGAGAAGGTTGGTTCATTTATTTTGTAATATCTTGAAATGGCAAAGTCCTAGAAACGAAAAACCCCAGCTATCGGGTTGAAATTCCCTCGGGCTTAAAAAAACTCAGCTAACATGTTAAATGGTTAAGCGCAGAATGTTAAAATAATTTAACGAATTGGTTTTGGGACTATCCCCTATATTCTATCCCCGGATAGAATATATATATGCAACTGGCAGCCAAACACCATTTTTCAAAATGCAAAAACATTCCGGTCAAACTTTGATTGGAATTATTTGGTTCGTCACTTTAGAATTGACGATGAGACTGCATGGTGAATTCATGGTAGAATTATTTTAATTTCGCTAATAATGCGATATAAATTATAAAGATAATTCAATCACCCTTTTTACAAACGTACACAACAATTTTGAATGTAACTTTATATACTGGGGCCCTACTATGATACTCGATTCTTTTCGAAAGTTATTTGCGATTCTACTTTCAAATGGTACTCTCTATAAAAGTAGAATCGAACAACGGTAATTGCCAAGAAATTTCCAATTTTCGAACGACATAACCCAAAAAAAAAAAACATTTAAATGACATAAAAAAAAAACTTTGGAAACCGAATTAAACATGAATTAATTAAAATAATAACAAATAAACGTGTCGCAATTTGGTTGGAGTCGAACGAAAATCCAGAGCAAATTGAACGAAGGCGGATGAGAGATAAATCTAACATAATTACATAATAGAGCTCAGCGAGAAAAGGTTTACCTATTGGGTATTTATTTAAAGGCATTTTTAATACAATAAAATAACTTTATTTCAGCTTTGTTAAAAACTTATGGTACAACATATTGTGCATTTATTTGTTTAAATGTTTGGATTTTTGTCTGGCTTCGGGTGTTTTATTTAAATACCCTTCGACAAATCTGAATGCTTGGTCATATATTGCACCATAATCTGAAACTGAGAGACTTTTTTGTTTGCACTTTTAGATGATGCCCTGGTAAAAAAAAATATAAATTATACATACATATTACTATGTTTATGAAATATTTATGAATTATAATAAGTTTATAACTTTTTTACTTACATTCTGAAAAAAACTTCTTCAATCGACCTACAAACACATTTGATGTAGAATGATTATTTGCGAATTCGCACGAATTTGACATTAATAGCATACCGTAGTACCAATTTTGCTCTTAGAAAACAAAAAGAAAATTTGCAGTACTGAGCTATTCTATTTTCGTTATTAGAACTTACTTATAGAATAACAGAGTTCCGATTTTGCGAATTCGAACAGTTTCATTTTAGAACCGAGTTTCATAGTAAGGCCCCTGTACATTCATACATAATATGATTAATTCCTATTTTCGAGACCGTTTTGAGAACATCAATGTTTATTATTAATATTTATATACAGTGGACGTTCAGGGCTTACCCAAGGAGTAGGGCAATCAAGCCACTTGAGTTATAAGAGCAAGAACTTTTAACCCAGAAAATACACTTACATCTCGTCATCTTCAAGAAAAAAAAAAAAAACATGTTTTATTAAATTTTTGTATGTGAGTTTTATTTTAAATATTAAAAAACAAAATAAAATAAACAAAATAAGGTACGTAACTAAATATTTATATTTATATTGTTTCCATTTGTTTGTTCATAACCACAACTTTTTGAATTTATTGTTTGCGTTAAGTTCGCAGCATTCATTTCTCATTTTTTTTTTTCTAATTTTGAAGGATTGTTTTATTTTAGATAATATTGTGTTAATTGGGTGTTAAAATATCGATACAAAAATTCTACAAAGCAAAAACTACGACAAAAAACGTTTGATCTATACAAAAAGTTACAAATTTTTTTTCCACTGTCGTTATTAGATGCGATTTTATATATTTATTTATTTTTCTAATTTCAATTCATCTCACGTGGTTTCGGAAGTTTAAATATTTACTTGAAATAGAAGGGCGGCACTTTTTTTTTATTTTATTGTTTTTTACAAATTGTGTTGTACGTTTTTTTTCTAGTTTTTTTCAAGTTATTTTATATGAAAATCTTACCTTTTCCTATTATAATTAGTTCTTATATATAAACTTAATTATAATTTTAGTAAGTAATTTCACTTTAAGACTAAAATTGGTTTTATTTTTGTTTTTTTTTTTTTTATATAATTTTAAATTTATTACATTTAAATGTTTTTTTTTTGTTGTCGGTTTTAATTTGTGTTCTTTGTATTATTTATTTTAATATTTGCTTGAAGGTAATAGTTTTGTTTTATAATTTGTTGTTTATAACATTTAAAGCGTTGAAAAATAAATTCATTGAGGTCATATTCTTTAGCGTTTTAATTTTTTTTTTTTAAATCGAAATAACAAAATACTTTTTAATAATATTTGAATACTGCGCACGCGATTAATTTCTGTTGTGATGATAAACCAAAACGTTTTCGATATAGAGATAGAACAAAATTGCTAGCGAGAAATAAAGTTAATATTATTTATATTGAATTATTATCGTTTATTTTGCAGTTTTGGCACTAGGTAAATAGAAAATTAAGTGAGGGATTTTTTTTGTTTGTAACTTGCAGGGATATTATGATGTTCTATATTTTAATTATGCACCGTGAGTTAAAATTAATATAAAGATAATAAAATTCTTGATAAATGATGAACAAAAATCACACTTTTTTAAATTATAATTTACAAAACTGAAAAAAACACAAAAGACACTATTAAACTGTGATCTCAATTTGCTATTTGTTTTCAGAACTTAATTATCTGTTTTTGATTTCAAATACATTAATATACTGCGCATTGATTTCCGTTAAGTATTGAAGAGATAAGTCAAGTTGTTAAACATGTCAGACAAAATGTTAAGTTTAGTTTACAAACCAAAACAACAGTTTGGTTGTCCTTGGTTATAAATTAAATCCATAGATTTATTTTTTTTTTTTGATATTTTAGTAAATAAAAGTCAAATATTTGAAATTAAGTACTATAAGATAAAAAAATAATAAATTCAAGAGCACCTTCCTTCCAATTTCATAACAAGAAAAACGTTTTTCTAAAAGAATAATAATTATTTTTAATAGTCATCTGATCATCCTAGTTGAGTACTTAAAATAATTAATTAAAATAAAAAAACACTCAATAAAACAATGTTAAAAAGAAATGAGTCGGGACAGAAAATAAATTACACGGAATGAATTGGCTAATTGAAAGATAAGTATATAAATAACAAACTGATTTTGCTGGTCTCAAACTATGCTACACTTCAGTATACGAAGTCGGGGTTGTAAAAAAACTTAACAAATCTACATGATGAACGAAACTTCACAGTCTCAACCGATTATTTGAGGTTCAACTCTGAGATTAACTATCATGATGTAAAACATATGTATATAATGCTCGGTCATTTATGTTGAAATAGTAAATTAGCTTATAAGGAGGGTTGTTGTAATAGTAAATTAGGTTATAAGCACGGTTAATCCGCTCTGTGGCCTGTTATGAAGTTCGAATAGAATAATTGTTTTATGTGGCGAATTTTTTGTTTAATATTTGAATTCAGTTTATTTAATTTTATGATATGCATTTTCCGAAGGCTTTAGCTAAATTTTACAGTCCACATTTATTTGTAGGCCCATTTTGTAAAGCGCGGCATTTTCTTATTCTCAAAAGCGCAAATTCATTCATATTTGCATTTTTTTTTTTCAATTCGCCAACAATCCGTCACCTAAAAACCTATCGCTTTCAAACAAAAAATGGAAAGCAAAAGTGCTTTTAAGAATAAGAAAACACAAATCTGCCAATGAAAGCGATCCACCGCGCTTTTCAGAATCGACCTACTGAAGAAGTGGTGCTCATTCAGATGCACTGGAGATGAAGTAATGGATAACAAAATTGTGTAATAATTTTCTTGAAACTCGCCGAAGATTCCTTTATTTCCATACATTCAGCAAATATGTCCATCAATAGAATAGTTAAGTGGAGACAAGAATTTTTGCTGGAAAGTCACGTTTGCACCGACTAAAAAGAACGCAACGTAAGCATAACAAAAGAATATCCGCTTACAAATGCGTTATCTACTGAGCTACCTGCTAACCGTGACTATCCTTTAAAAAACTTCTTGATAAGGTAAAAAAGTAGTAATTTAAAAGTCAATTAGGAATTTGTCAATTCTTCTTCACCTACCAACAAAGAAATATCATATCAAATAATCGAGTGATATATAGTTTTATCTTTTCTAGGCGTAGTTTTGATAGAAACTTTTACTAATTCACATAACTCTACCCACCAAAAGATATTAATTTCTGCTAAAGCTGATATAAGAAAACCTCAACCCTTCATTACACACATTTGTAAGTTCAGTACAATTCATACTTCTGTTTTTATGAATCTCACCTCGGCGTTTAAATCTTTCTGTTTGGCATAGTCTTTTAGAGGCAGAAACAGAATGATGGTTTATTATTTTTGCGAGTTTGTGAATTTAGAAAAAAGAGAAACCAAGTTTAATCTATGAATTCATGCCGTGGAACTTTTAGCTAATTGCAATAGATTTTTTTGAGGTTTATATGAACGAGATTCCTTTGAATCGTCAAACAAAATATAGTTTATGCATAATGTGAGTGACTTAACGTGATCTTGTAATCTTAGTTTTAGCACCCCAGATTATGATTCTGTTTGAAAAGCGAAGCAATCTAGAACCAAGAATTTTTTCTTGTTTTCATAAAAATAAAATCATGTTTTAAGTTTTCTAAATGATATACCTTTTAATCGTTCAATAAATGATTCCGCAAATTTAAAACTTATGAAAATAGAATTTCTGTCTTAGCCTTATGTCGAAAATTAACAGCGAGTTCTCTTCATCTTCAACATACATAACTTAAAATTCGACCACAAAACAAAAAATTTCATATTTTTTTTTTCTTTTAAAAATTTCATATTTTTTCTGATTTTCCTGCTCTCAACAAAAAAAAAATAAAATAAAGCAATAACCACAACAGAATGTATGATAAAATTTTAAGTAAACAAATATAAATAAAATGCAAAAAATGTGCTTAGGTAACAAATACAAAATAAATTTTCTTCCAATTATGGGAAACTAAAAAAAAATATAACATCGGACAGACTACTGCACACTTTTAAATATAGTTCATGTATGTATTTATATAAAAAAAAATAAATAAAATAGAGTATATTTCTATAACCTATTTTATAAATTTGTTTATAAAGTTAAATTTCTGTCGAATTTGTAATTGCTTTTAGCTGTTTTTGTTGTATTATATTAAGTTATAAGTAGTTTTTGTTTCGTTCTTAATTTAAATGATTCTCTTAATTATTTCTTCAATTTAATTTTCTTACACACACACGCATCCGTTATTGTTATAATTTTTTTTATTTTGATGTCCTATTTGTAGTTTGTTTTTTTGTTGTTTTTTTTACTTTTTTAGATTTTCTTTAGGTAAATTTATTATTTTCCATTTTATTGCATAATTTTTTTTTATTAAAAAAAAAAACAAAATAAAAAAGAAATTTATAATTACATAAATAATAACTTAATATTCATTTCCTTTAGACATAGTACATACTATAGCAAAGTTACGTTTAAAAGAATTTGTTTTGCTTGCTTTTCTTTTTTATTTCATTATTTTGAAAGAGAGAACTATATTTATGTATTTAATAGTTGTAATTTTTATTATTTATATGTTTTTTTTTCTATTTTTTTTAATATTTATTTTTTACATTTTTTGTATGTTTCATCTATTTTTTGTATTTTTTAATTGTAATTTTTTAATATAAACGTACGAACAATAAAGGTTAAGTCTTTATTTTGCTTTTTTTATTGCGTTTTCAGTGTTTTTTCTCTTTTTTTTTTGAATTTTTTGAATTATTTTTTTTTTTTAATTTTTTGATAAATTAAAAATACAAAAAATAAGAAAACAAAACAAAAGCACTATTTAGTTTAAAATAGAAAATAATAAAAATTGTTGACCGCAATTCATTGTTTTCTCTTCTTAAAAAAAATATTTTGGGTTTTGAAGGCCAAGCTTTCATTTTTTTCGTTTTGTTTAAATAAAATTATTAATTTTAATTTTGTTTTTTGTTTTTAGGTTAATCAATCTTATAAAGATTAATGTGTGTAAATGAATATAAACGGTTAGCGTCGGTTGTAACTTTGGCCACCGCCTCCAGTATTGGAGCCTGAGTTCCCGTTACCACCGCGTGACTGCGATCCACTTCCAGGTGGGCCTCGGCTATCGTTGCGATTGAAGCCTCCTCCCATACGTGGACCACCACTTGTGCCACGGGACAGACTATTGTTGCCGGGATTGCCACGCATCATACCACCAGAGTTAGAGAGCGAACGATTTGGGCCCATGTTGGGTCGCTGTGAATTTCCCATGTTGTTGCCGTTTCCGCCGTTGTTTCCAGACATGTTGTTTGATTGGCGAGGGGGCAAGTCGTTGGGGTTTCGCAAGCGAGGTTTCTTTTCTTCCACGTTGAGTTTTTGACCGTCAGGGGAGTTTTCTGGATAGTAAAGGGGCTGAAATAAAAAAGTATGTTAGTATTTTATTATGTTAAAATAATCATCAATCATAAGAACAAACAAGATATACAAAAATAAATAAGAAAAAATGTTTTAACATACACAATTAGATAAACATTTCTCAACAGATTGTGAGTCCTGGTAAGTGATGAAACCATAATTTTGTGGATTACGAATTCCTGGAACTTTTGGACCAGGCTTAGAATGAATCCTCAAATCCAAAACAGAGCCAAATCGATTAAATAGTTCTCTTAATTCATCTTCAGTCGCATGATGGGGCACATTTCCTAAGAAGAGTTGATTGCTGTCACTGAATTGTTGAGTGTTTGTGTTTCCACCTGGGCGTCTCTGTTCAAAATCTATGGAAAAATAAATAAGGGTTATGTTAAAGAGTCAAAAAATAATATAAGATAATGTGGATTCAAACATAAGGCTTATCTAAGGTCCCTTTGCCGTCGTTATAGATTCCTAATACGAATTCAACTTATATCCAAAACTTATAGCTCCCATACCCTTATAACACAAATATTTAGTTATTTACATATTTAAAGGATAGTGATAAAAAAAAGTGAACGCTTTTAAGCAAAGTAGGAAACGCATGAAACTATGAAATTGGTTAATACACATTTTCATCAACTTGGAATTTCGTGGCAATATTTTTGTTTTGACAAGAACTATGATTCTTTTTTCCGGGATTCGTAGTTTGAATCTATTACGACATTACATTTTGGGTAACAAATAAATTATTTTACTCAGCGATTACGTTAGTTGGAAAGAATTTAAAAGGAGATACCGGATCACATTGGTTTTGAATGTCGGAATGCGAATCTCTGTACTTAAAGTTTGTCCGACGTTGGGGCAAAAGGTAAATTGATGGGCATGCCTAGAATCACAAGTATTACGGTTGAATTGTTTAGGGGCGGAATGCAACCGACTATTTAACTAGAACATTGTTTATATGTAAAATGGTGTTCAAGAGATGCAAATGTTTTTGTCATAGTTCTTTCACCATCGTTTTTAAAGCTTTGTATTCTATTCACAAGACTCAATTGGGTTTTAAAAAAATATGATTATTATTTACCTTTGTTAATCCTCGTTGAGTTTGTTCTTTGTGGTAATGGAGCTGGCCCGCTAACACCGGTTTGAATATTGTTATCAATCATTCGTGATTCATTTTTGTACACCGACGACGACGAAGAGAGGGAAGATTGTTGTTGTGACTGCTGGTTCATGTTCATATGATTCTGGTTAACTGGAGGAAGTGGTACATATCCACTATTAGGTGAAGATGGATTAATGCTTGCAGCGGACTTGAAGAGATTAGCATAGGTTTTGGGCTCATTGGTTTTGGGTGCTGTAAAATTAACATTTTAAGAAAAACTTAAATTTAGAATCATGAACCTATTACTAACCTTCATATTTTTCTGGGGCCATTTGTGGTGGTTCATCGATGTATTCTTGACTGCTGGCATGATCACTGTAGTTGCCCATGTCATCGTCTTTCTGGGTAGCGCTGCCAACACTTATATTGGCGTTTGCAACCATTATACCCGTGTCAACTGGTTGAATGTTGGGTACAGGTCCGCTACAAACTTGTGATACAATTGGCATTGCTTGACCCATAACGGGCAGGGGAGGAGAGTGCTCCGCTGCAGACGGCATGCTTGGAATTTGAGCTACCACCTGAGGAATGGCTCCAGCAGCCACAACTGCAACCTGAGTTGGCTGTTGAGGCAGGACTGGTGTAACCACTGATACAACAGCAGGAGCTACATTCGCTTGCACTGGAGGAGCCATCTGCTGCATCGGAAGTTGCACGGGTTGCTGTTGTTGAACCGTCTGTTGTTGCAAAGTTGTAGCCAATAAATCTTCATGTACAATTCCTCCATTGAGCTGAGTTTGTTGACCAGCGGCTGGAGCAGGGAATTGAGCAAGCGGGACACTTTGAGCTGCGATAACTGGAACAGCGCGTGGGGCACCTGCAACAACAGTCTGTGGCATCGAGTAGTAGATTGCCTGTTGTTGAGCTTGAGGCTGAGGCACTACTATTTGTTGTTGCTGCGCAGGCTGCTGCTGCTGAGGGTGAACCTGCTGGATAACATTGGTGTCAGTGACACCGCTCAAGTTATTGGTTGTTACAACTTGCGGTTGCTGTTGCTGATCGATCTCGTGCTCTTCATCGTTTTCAGATCGACTTTCACCATCATTCTCCTCATCCGAGTACATATCTTGGTAGCGAAAGATGTCATTATGCACATAGTACTTTTTGGGTGACTGCGCAGCCAAAACAAAGGTTTGGGTGAAGCGCCTCATGGGCTGGCCATCGTTGGACAGCTCTCCAGTCACTTGAACAACTACACCATTTCCCAACGTAGCCTGGGCATCGACCTGACTTATCTTTGCATGGCAATCGCGGAAGTTCAGCTGCTGGATGCGATTGTGAATGTTCTTTTGTCCAACGACCAAAGTTGATTCACCATGAATGAAACTCGAGTTGTTGTTGTAAAAGCGATGCAGATGACTTGGCGCCTTGTTCAACAGAGTGTAGTATTGTCGAACGAATTCTCGTCCTACTGATTGTGGTGACGGTTGTTGTTCCTCCATTACCATTTCTTCCACGATAGAGCGGGAGCGTGCCTTTTTTCTTGAGTATTAAAAAATCGTAAGTTAGTTTTGCTAAATTTTGCGTTTTTGTCTTGCAAATGGCTCTTGGGAGATTTCCTAATACTAGACGTCTTTTTAATTAACAGTTCAATTGCTTATTGCGATGGAGCAAATTCTGAAAAAAAAAAAAAAAATGACAAATTAATTCCAAAACGTAATGATTTTTTTAAACGTTAATAAGGTCGAGTTTTTAAATTATTAAAGATAGTGTATCTACAAATCAATGGTTCCAAAACACCTAGAGACATATCTGCAAAGCAAGGTTTGGGCTCATTTTACATCAGAACATTTTTCCAAAATAATAACAATTTTGATTCTTAAACTCTAGTGAACTTAAACCTGGCTGTAATATTTTTTGAGAGCTGAGCTATGCAACCTATCGAATCCTTGTCGTTAAGTGTTCTTTCGGTTGTTCTGCTGCTTACTGCTTGCCATGTAATTGATTCACTTCATCCCAAATTGCAGCTGATGTCAAAAACGGACTTTTCTTTGCATAAGCAGTAGGTTGGATCCTTTTCAACATTTTTTGCAACTCATAGTTTATGCTTAATGGTTTTATGAACGTATCCTCATCATTTAATTTGAGTCGCCCTAGGGAAAAACAAAATCGGGAAGCCATCGAAAATTGGTCGTTTTTCACAAAAAAAAAATTATAAACCTACCTAATAAGAATTAGGGACGCGAACAGTTGGCGCAAAATAATAACGGATTCTTGTAGAGAGGCTTAATATACGTATTTTTTATCATGGAGGTAGGGGTCTATCTATTTCCGTATAGGTGGGAGGGGAACTTTTTAAAAAATACTTAAAAACGAAAATAAATCGTTAAAAAAATTATTTAAAAAAGATCGGAAACACTGATGGAATGATACATTTTTTGAAAGCTAGAAGTCTGTTCTTGAATTGAGTTTTTGAATCAAGTTATTTCTGTTATATTCGAACAAAATATTTTCAAACTCAAAGGAGAATCGGACAAAACGGTCTACATAACCAATACCAACGAGACATTTGTCGTTAAAAAGGTATTTTTGTATACATGAATACTTACTATGGCGGTAGTATAGGCAGGAGTGTGCTGGCCTTACCAATAACAACAAGACATATGTTTCTGAAAAGGTCTTTTTATGTACTACAATAGCTACCTTGACAGATCACATCAAGTCCCTGTGTGAAAAAAGTTATTCCCTAATTAAGATTGTGATGTGGTGAATATGCAAAAATGTGTTGGTCCAACCAATAAGAACGAGACTTATGTCGTTGGAAAGGTATTTTTATGTACTACTTCGTTGTCAAAAATGTTATTCGATAATTTATTCAGATTGTGATACGGTGAATTTTAAGCATAATACTATGAGTTGCACAGAGTGATTTATTGAAAACGATCCACCCTAATAAGCAGCGATTATAAGATCTTCAGCAGAACTTATCTTTTTTGGAGGCGGGTTTCTTCGGAGGGCGTTGGTCGTATTATGAGTTTCATAAAATTTGAAAGCATTATACACCTACACTAACTTTCTTGCTCGTCCCACATTATGTGCGATTTCGTGAATTTAATTTGTCATTTTTTTTTTTCCATGATGATGATTTTTTTAAACTAAGGTTCAAATGTTTTGCAAAAAAAAATCCTTTAGAACAACAGCTTTTGTATATTACACACACAATTTTAACCCCATGTGCTAATTCTTTGGCCATGGAAAATTTAGCAATCGCAATTTAGCAATCCAGCCACTGCTCGCTAAACGTAGTTTTCTTTGGCATTTTTTGATTTTGGAATCCAATGAATTCTAGGAATATCAAATAAAAATTTATTTTGCGTTAAAGAGAAAACTATTTATCATTTGAGGGGTATAATCAAAACTCTTCTATTCCATTTTTTATCAAAAAAAAAGCTAAGAAGTGTTTATAAGAAGTGCAACTATGGAGTTGCCACTATTTTTCAAAATAAATTTCCCTGATTTTCCCTGACCAATTTTTATGTTTTCCCTGACCAAATAAAAAATGTTTTATTTTTTTATTAGCTTTTCAAAAGTGATTTGTAGTTCTTAGTTGGAAGCTGCATCAAAAAATGGGCGCGACTGGATCGCACAAACTTGCTCTCGTAGCTAACAACTTAAACGTAGCTTGAAGTTGACAGTGTGCATATGTATTGATTACATAACAATATATCATGAAAAAAGTAGTAAAAAACCAAGTTAAAATATAAATTTACTACTATAAATTACATTTACTATAAATTATTATAATTGTGTTATTTTAATAGCTTTAACAGATAGAGATAAAAAAGTATGCCATCTGATTTGTTAGATAAATATGAATTTATGAAAACAAAAATTTCAAAAATCGTTAGAGCATTTTTTTTTAATAATTTTTTTATATATAAAAATTCTTGAAAATTTAAAAAAAAATTAAATTTGGTATGCCAACTTTTAGTATTAAATTTAATACAACTTTTCAAGATATTGAATTTTCAAAAAAAAATTTCAATATTTTTTAAAAAATCCAAAAATTATTTTTTTGAAAAATGTTATATGCAAAATTGTAAAGGACTTCTTACATAAAAAAATTTTGTTAAAATCGGTCCAGCCGTTAACGAGAAATTTGAAAACCATAAAATGGGTTGTATGACAGGTACCGTCAATAACAGTTATACATTTTTTTTTTCTACCAAAATATTTATTTTAGTACCTCGTTCTTTTTTTTTGAAAATCGTTAGAGCCGATTTTGAAATAAATCAATTTTTTTATATTGGTTGTATGATAGGTACCGTTATTTTTTGAGCTAAAAAAAATTTTAATTTCCCCGCTAGGGGAAGAAAATCGCTTCAAACGTTTAGGCTGCAGGTCGAGGTACAGACAGACGGACAGATAGACAGAATTGCGGGACCCACTTTTTTCGCGTTCTCTATCATCGTAATAGTCTAAAAGCCGACAGCAGATTTGGCGTACGAAAGTGAACCAAAAAACAAATTATATGAGTCGAAAGGTGTATTAAGGCTGATAAATGAAATGCAAGTCTTGAAGTCCCTGTGGCTTGGCTTAAAACAGAAAAACAATTATTTAAAAACGACGGTGACATGTTCAATGTCCTGTAATATGTTTTTCGCAAAATTTCACGTAATTAAGTACTATTTTTGTTTCCAAAATTCAATGCCTTTATCAATTTGTAGTCAAAAACTGAAAACTGAATGGTTGTAGGACTTTTACTTTTTAAGATATTAAAAAGTAAAATGAACCAGCTTTCTCATAAAAATTAGACAAATCCGGCTAAGTTATCATTTCAGCAACCAGTTAAAATAGGAAAAACATGCGGAAAAAAATTCTTACAGTTTTGAAATTTGGTAGGAATATTGGATTAACCATAAGAATAAAGAATCAGAAGAGTTCATAAAAATATCTGTATCCCACGGGTGTTTTTTGGAGGAAAGGGAGAGGTATGACTTATCGAAATTAAAAAATGATATTGATACAATTTGGACATATGATACATGATTTTAGGGTGTTTTTCGAAGGTGAAGTGTGAGGAAAGAAATGACTATAATGTTCATCCTTGCGGACTAACAAAGTTTAATTACTAATACATACACAGTCGTTTGATTCTAGGCAAAATAAACAAATCACAGTTGTCATGCAAAACTTCAAATTTTAAAGGAAATTATTTTTTTATTTTTTTTTTTGTTCTCAAACTGAGAATACTAATACAACTAAAGCCGGTTCATATACACAGTATTTTTAGGCAGCTTTGCTCACCCCGCGTGCGATTGATGGAAAAGTTAGTTTGGCTTTAGTTCAGCTCAAAACTGAGCCAGTGTGTGATGGCCCAATACGATTTCTATTAAAATAAAAAAGCAATAATTATCTTATGCTCTACATCTTTATGAAATCTACACTCCGGGATAGCTTATTTTTATACATAAAAAGTCTTAAAAAGTTTGTGGTACCATTTGCTCAAAAAGTATCCAACCGATTTCGATAAATTGTATATGGTTGGAAAGCCATAGGTGCGGATATGTGCAGAATATAACTATTAATACTATGCGTATTAAAAAAAAAATTTAAAAATAAATAAAATATTTTGTGATTTAATTTTCAAACAAATAGTTTGACTCTCTAGAGTCTGTGATTGTGAGTTTTGGGTGGACGAATTTCGCCCAGTGGGCGATACTTGTATTATGAAATATACTTAATCTTTGCAAGAGCAATTTATGTGTGGAAACAATATTCGTATGTTTAAACATTTTATAAAAGTAATCTGTACATACATATATCGTTCATTAAAAAGATCAACGTCATAACTCAAAAAACTTCAAACTTCAAAAATCGCAATTTAAAGTTTGCATGGCTGAATTTCATAATCATCTTAATTTGTGACTACTTTTTTCTTTTTTCTTGGTAGAGCTATTAATTAAAGTTTGTGTTTACCGACGGATCAAAAACTCAGCACAGCACCTCATTTGCTTCAACTCACGAAAATGGTTCAATAATATCCATAGGTTTACTGGATAATATAGCATCAATTTTTACTGCCGAGGCAACAGCGATCCTAGAATGTGCAACGAAAACCGCAAAATTACCTGATTGTTTCATCATATGCTCTGACAGTCAGTCAGTACTTAACGCAATTCAAAACCCAAACAACAACACGGCTATCATAAATAAAATAAGGGATCACCTTATAAGACATAAAAATAAATCAAAACTTATGTGGATACCCGGACACGTCGGCATATTCGGAAACGAACAAGCTGACAAAGCGGCAAATGATGCCCATGTTTCACCATTCAAATTAATTGCAAATCTTACTAGACGTGACCTTTTACGTGAAGTTAAGAACAAACTAAGACAACAACAACTAAATGACTGGCTAAACAACTACCAACACCCCTACAAATCCATCAATATCGATAAAATCAAACCTGTCTATCCTAATACCACCTCCAAGCAGATGAATACAACTATCGTCAGACTTAGAATAGGACACACATCACTCACCCATCAACATCTTCTTAAAAATACAAATCCACCAATCTGAAATCAATGCCAGGCAACAATAGACTTAGATCACATTCTTGGGTTAGGGGTATGTAAATCACTTACTTCTAACACCAGCGTTTGCAACTTAACTTTAACAAAAATAGAAATATTGAGAAACTTAGACCCAGGAAATATTAAAGTAATATACAATTTTATTAAACTTCACAATATAAATATCTAGGTATTAATAACAAAATTATTACATTTAAAAATTATAAATACATATTGCATGTAAATACCTTTATTTTAACTTAAGAGCCAGAAGCCTCAAGCAGCTAGCGCTCTTTAATATTAGCATGTAAATTTTAATTTGATGTTAATAAATAAAGTTTTATCGCAAAATATGACACTTTTAAAATATTTATTGGACTGTTTTCACTTCAAAGGTCCCTTCGTTAATGATTAAAAATTTTCCCTGATTGCTTTCCAAATTCCCTGACCAAATTTTCGTTCCCTGACTTTCCAGTCGAGTGGCAACCATGCCCTCATTTACATTTTTCGTTAAATTTTTTTAAAACTTATTACTTCCTATACTTTATACTACTATACTTTTTAGTACTTGAAAAGTTGTGTTTTTTTTTCAAAACTACACTATTCCTTTCAATTGCTTAATTCAAAACTCATTTATTCCCATACAGACAAAATTAAGCACAAAAACCCCTCTTTTCCTATGCAAAACAAAGTTGTCGTTTTCAAAACTTTTGGAGTTATTTATTTACTTTTTCTTTTTTGTTTAAATAATTTAAAAACGTTATTTAAAAAATTTTTATACTTTAAAGTTTTTTTTTTTAATAAACTAAAAAGAATTAAAGTGAAAAAGTTATCTGAATTTTCAAAACTCGACTATTCCTCATCAGTTACAATCGTTTATTTTCAAAACTCCTCTTTTCCTAATCGTAATTTTCAAAACGCTTCTTTTCGAAATTAAATTGTTTTTTTTATAATTTTTTGGTTCACCTTATAGGTTCAAAACCATAAGAAATGGATAACGGTGATTCCAAACTTATTTTTTATTGTTAAAACCAATAACTTTTAAGAGTTTTTTTCGTTCTACTCAATATTTTGAAAAGTGGAGAAGAAGAGATTTGAAATTACACCCCTAATTTAGTATTATTTATTTAACAATTACATTTTTTTTTGTTTGTCTTATACATAATCGTACTCGAAATATCATCTTGGACGCGTTAATTGAATCTTACATTCAAATTTAACAGTTAGTTTTTATTTTTTGTTTCTATTACTGTACGAAAAAACCAACACAATACTATAAAGTGAAGTTACTTTCGTTTCACTTTTTTTTTGGCATATTCAATGTGGCAAAAGATACGAAATGAACAATTTTAAACAGAGTATGTCAGCAGTAGCCATCAGCGTAATGGTTAGTGCGTTCGACTGTCACCAGCGATCTGATAGGTAGTCTAGCCCATGCCATAGCGTATGCCGACGATCTAATTGCGTAAAGAACAGCTCCAACAGTTGAGGTCATCAGAATTCTCTTACAGCGTGACTTCGACAAGATTCAGCGATATTGCGATGACTGGAAGTTGAAAATCAACTTTCAGAAATCCGAAACTATTCTGTTCAGGACTCCACTGCATGGAGCCCCTAGGGATACAAGAAAGAACTGGCGCAAGCTGGTGATCGTGGGGCCACATGGACATCCACTGGCGAATAAAAGTGTATTAAAGTACCTTGGCATCTGGATGGATCAGTATTTGTATTTCGACGGACATATAAATAAATGCTGCTCTGACCAGAGCCAGGGGAGCTTTCGCCCTGACAAAACGGTTGTTTTATAGCAGCCGTCTTGACAGCAGGGTTAAGGTGATTTGCTACATGGCCCTTATCGGGCCAATGATTGCCTATGGATGCCCGGTGTGGTTCAACGTTGCCCCATCTCAAATGGAAAAGATTCGGGTGTTTGAGAGGCAGTGTCTTCGACGCTGCCTTGGATTACACAGAACACCAGAGTCGGAGTACAAACATTATTATTCCAACGAGGTTCTATACAATGGAGCCAACATTAACAGAATCGATAATTTTATAATCAAGCTGATTCGGGGTCACGTTGCTAGAGCGATGTCCTCGGCCAACAGCTTAATTTTTGGGGCTTACTACCCCAACACTGATTACTACGAGAATGTGCGTTTAAGTGGATTTATCCCACCCGATGCTTTCCTCTATTTAGACAGTCGAGGGCTGATACAGGATAGAGCGGCGGTTCCGCTAATCTACCACGTCGGCCGTAGAACTGTAGATAGGCGACTCCTTTATGGTCGAGACGTCCTCGCACAGGACGGAGCAGAGCGCCTTCGGTTCAGTAGGACTGTGTCCGATCGGGACCGGAGAGAGAGAGTAAGACAGGAGAACCAGTTTTGGTGGTTGAATTACAATGACACATGATATAATTAAGTTGACTTAGCCTTCTCGTCTTGGCCGACTTACATAGTTTTTAGGTGTGTAAATATTAAGTAGGGACAGTCAGAGTGGCACAAAAAAAAAAAAAAAAAAAAAAAAAATCACAACAAAATTATAAAATCAAAAAATCAAAACAAAAAAAAAATTACAAAAAGTATAGTTTTAAGTAGTTTTTAATTAGCTTGTAAGTTTTATAAAAAAATATAAAAAAAAAAAATGATAAAAAATCCAAGTTTTTCTTGAAATCTTTCTTGGAAAAAATAAAACCAAGATAGGATATTATTTAAGTAGTTCATAGGCCGAAAGGCATTAGCATTAAGTTATTGTTTAATTTAGAGCGCCCGTTCAGGGCCAGTAAGTTATTTTTAAGATAATGATAAGTAGGCTAGTTTTTCATGAATTTTTGTCTAGCTTTAAGATAGTTATAAGTTAAATGAAAAATAAAAATGAATTAAAAAAAAAAAAAAAAAGTGCGTTCGACTGTCACGCTGGAGGTCTGGGTTCGCTTCCCAGCCTCGTCCACCTAAAAACTCAAAAGTTTTTTTTTAGGGCTACTGCCTCTTGCGAGGAATTGACAAATCCTCCAAGAGTATCACTTGTCACGAATAAGTGCATCTCGTCTAGCCGTTCGGATTTGGCATACAATTGTAGGTCCCTTCCATTCCTGTCGACAGGCTCACACAGGAATGGTTGCGAGTTGTTAGTCACTAGGCCCTGGTTCTTCATGAGCCGTTGTGCCACCCGAATTTTTTTTATTTATGTCAGCAAAGGGAAATGTTCGATCAGAAAGAAGTTTCTCATGCGAGAAAGTGAAAAAGGAGTTCAGTAAATTTTTTTAAATTGATACCGACAAAATTCCCTGACTGCTTCCCGAATTCCCTGACCAAATTTTGTTCCCTGACTTTCCGTTTTAGCGGACTCCATGTATGTAAACATAAAATCTTTTCTTTTGTTTCAAAACAAAAACAAGAAGTGCGAATTATGGCTTTGCTTATCGATTTAACGGTTATATACAGGGTGTCCCATAATTCGTTTATCATATTTTAAGAAATGAGTTATGGGTGTATTTTAAGAACAAAATCGTTTTACAGTAAGTGTCTATCTCCAATGCTGGCGCCTTTGATCGGGGATTTAAGAAAAAGAATACTTTGGTGTACCCTCCCAACTTACATTTCAGCTTCGGTTCGGCTTAATAGAAGTTAAGTCTTCAGATATCCACATGTGGGGTGGGTTGTGTGTTTATTGATAGAAGTTGAATTTGTATGTTTTCTTTGTATTCACAGTTTCTATTGACAGTAAATATAATAAGAGGACTTGTGGAATTCTTTCAAAATGAGATGCACATTATCATAGACACAGTTCACTCAGTCATCAGACGTGCACGGACGTACACGGAAAATAATTGAAGAGAAAACGGATAAATCTACCTGAATTCCAGGAAAACAGAAGATTAAACTAGTGAAGGAACGACCAATTTTTATCACCCTGTGGTAGTTAAAAGAGGATTTTCCCAAACGGCTTTATCACCCTAAACCTCGTCCTACAGAGGATAAAGTACCCGAAAGTTTTTTTTTTTAATAACGTGTACCAACCTCTCACACCAATCTGCTGATATGGAGAAATTAACAACGGAATCAGCTTACGCCCAACTAGAAGTTCTCCTGAACCGGATCTGGGACCTGATTACGGGAACCAGATAAACAACCTAGTAAATCAGATTCATGCCAAGATTTCACCTGTGGCTTAACCCGTCAAGCAATCGCAGCCAACTTCTAACTTTCACAGAAGTTAGAAGGAAAAAACGGTCGATTAAGACTTCGGAAAAGAAGGATCCGAAGAAAAAGAGAAGCGAGACCCTTGCCGAAATACCTGGACCCAGCGATAAACCGAAAGAGGATCAGGAAAATTCAGTAACAACTGAAGAAACTGCCGCCACATCAATAGAGGCTCAACCAGCTGCAAAGATAGCACGAAATCCACCAGCAAATCCAACTGTGACGACAAAGAAGAGCGCTATGCCTCCCATCATAGTCTTCGCAGGGAACGTTGCTGAAATACGCTGGTTTCCCAAAGGAAATCAGCTTGGGTTCACTTTGAAGAACCTCAACACCAAAAAGACCATCATTAAGACGTCAACAAGGAAGGACTACGATGAGATTAAGGAATATCTGAAACTGAAGAAGATCCAAACTCTATCGTTTACCCCAAAGGAAGGCAGAAAAACTTTAATGCTGCTGAAAGGTGTTCACTACACCTGCATAGCCATTGAAGTCGAAGAGGAATTAATAATTGAAGCATTACCAATTATTAAAGTCTCTCTTTTCAGGTCAAGGAAGACAGCCAGCAAAGAGTTCAACTCCTTCGTGGTGGAGCTCAGCAAGACTTGCGATATCGCTGAGGTCTATACAAAGACACTGATCATGAACCAAAGTGTCCACTGGGAGCGGCTCAAGGCAAACGACATCGTCCAGTGCAGGAACTGCCAGCGCTTTGGACATGTGGCGGTAAACTGTGGGATGGATTACGTCTGCGTAAAGTGCCAGGACAGCCATCCACCAGGGAAGTGCCAACGTCAAGATAAATCCGGACAGGATGTCTGGTGTGCTTACTGCAAAACCAAGGGACACCCAGCCAGCTATAGAGGATGCCCAACCCTAAAGAAGATACAACAAGAAAGAAACCAAGCCCTCACCCAGAAGAAGTGTCAACAGGAGCTCTTCGCCAAGTCAGTCTGCACTTATACTAAACCATCCAACAGTTTTGCAGCTATGACAAAAAGAAACACCGTCCCTCAACCAAAAAACAAAGCCAGTCGTGAAGCCAGCATCCCAGACAAATCAGCCACCAATGAAGCCCCCAATGAAGACTCCAAAGAAGACAACAGTCCCAAATCCATCGTTATCAAGCAAAAACTACAACCCGAATCTAACAAAGGAAGTCAAGCTGATTTTTCGATCCGATCTTCCCTCTGTTATGGAAAAAGCCCGTAACGCTTTGCCAACAAACTACACCGAGTTGAACGAAGAACAGAAGTCCGTGGCGCTGGCCACTTTCATCTTTACTCTATGCAGCGCTCAATGCGCATACAAAAACTGCGCATAGTGGCTTATAACGTTAACTCGTTATTTAGCCTAGTCAAAAGAACAGCATTCAACCTGTTCCTAAAGAAGAACAACCCGGAGATTGCCATCATCAGCGAGACTAACGTCACGAAGAGGAACAACATTGATTTCGTCAACTAGAGGACCTTTAGAACTGACAAGAGAGAGGGAAAGGTAGGAACTCCTCTCTATCTTCGGAACAAATTTGCCCACTGTTCCACCGAAGTAACCATCCTGGGCCTGAAATGCTTCAAAGCCACCGCCATCATAGTACAGCTTGAATTGGATGAATCCTTCACCATCGTTAGCATTTACAAAAAATGCTCGGCGAATACGGAAGACATAAAGCACGATCTTCAGATACTAAGCCAAACGGTCAGCAAAAGCACCTACGGCCTCATAGGGGGCGACTTTAATGAGAGACATCAACGATGGATGGATGCCAAAGACAGCAACGATGGCAACACTATTGTAAACTGGATGGACGACAATAGTGATCAGCGTTCACTGGTCATCGTATCCCAACCGAAACCTACCTTTCCCAAAACCCCGTCAACGTTGGACTTTTATCTCGCAACTTCGAACCTGGTATTTGTTCTACCAGAGTTGCGTAACTACGTCTGTACGACTCTCGACAGTGACTCGGATCATGAAGCTGTGTTGATGGCAATTAACCTTCGGCTACAAATCATCTCCACCAGCCTACCCCAAGAGTATATCAATTACTCAAAGCTTGATACTAATAAACTACAAAGAGAAGTCGATCAAAGGATCACCTTACCTCCAACAAACAGGAACCTCCTTAACTCCGAGATCAAAACCGCTAGAGGATTTTGAGGAAGCAGTCACCAATGCTCTTGGTAACCAGAAGCAGCGGAGAAGCTCACGGGATAGATACCAACATCTTCCCATTTACATCCAAAACCTCTACCATCACAGACAGCGGCTTAGGAAGCGTCTACAACGGATTCACCAAAGAGAGCTCAACACCATCAACGGCAACTACCAATCTGTGATGAGCGAGCTCAAGTGTGTTAACATCATGTTCAAGAACTCAGTACAGCACTACAACGATGTTCAGCTACAGAAGAGACTCCAAGCCATCAAACCTGGACCCGATGCTTTCAAGAAGATCAACAGTGTCATCGGGAAGAAGCCTCCAATGCCTGCAACCATCACAGTCGCTAACACTGAGGCTACAACCAACGAAGATAAGGCCAAAGCCTTTGCGGACTACTTCGAAGACCACTTCAAGCCTAATCCACCCGTCGACCTAGGTTTCCTAGAGGAGGTGAACTCATCCATACAACGTGCACAGCTTCCACTAGAAATAACAAGGTTCAGCGACAGAAATCCAGCTAGTGATCCCGTTGACAACACTGCGTTTACTACTCCGGAGGAAGTCAGTAACATCATCCTCAGGAATCCACCGAAGAAGTCTTCAGGACCAGACAACATCTCAAATTTCGTCCTTAAAAATCTTCCACAGTCGGTTATTATCTTACTGGCGATTCTCCTCAACAACTGCATCAACAACTGCTATTTCCCCAGCGTTCTCTCTCAACTGCCACCAGTTGAGACAGATTTGCTTTCTAGATATCGAAAAAGCATTCGACACTGTCTGGATACAAGGACTTATTCATAAGCTCTACCTTTTTCATTTTCCAGCCAATCTTATAAAAATAATTTTTAACTTTCTTCATTCCAGGTCATTTTACGTCCAAATAGGAAGCTGCAAATCTATAACAAGAACAATAAGAGCTGGAGTTGCTTAAGGATCCAAACTTGGGTCATTCCTCTTCAACATCTTTACAGCAGACCAGCCTCAGCCGGGAAACGCACAGACTCTCCTGTTTGCCGATGACTCCCTGACATACGCCAAGTCCATCTCTCCAATATTTGATGCAAGAAAAGCTGAAGCCCACATTGGACGACTCTACGAGTTCTACCAGCTTCAAAATAAACTCAGCCAAATCTGAACTGATATGTTTCAGGCGACCTAACAGCTCCGGGAATGCAAGAGGACGCTTAGCCACTAAATGCAGGAACACGATGAAAGATGTAAAATACTTGGGAATACAGTTTAACGAACTACTGCGGTTCAATCCTCTCGCAGAAACTTTCCTTAAAAAAGCAAACTTCGCCTTCCACCGCATTCATCCGCTCATTCGAAAGCAGAACTTAGCTGGGCACTACCGTGCCCTTTGATTTTATTTTCAAAAATCAGAAATAGTAATGATTTTTTAATGGTAACGCAAATATACTCTTCGAATTTTCATTTATTTCCGCTTTCATTTAAAAAAAAATTAACATGTAGTAAAAAAAAACTTTTCAACTGTGTTTTATTTCAACAAATTTCTGCACTGAAAATCTATGACAGCAAAAATTAGTGTATGACACCTGAAATTTATATTCGTCTATTTTCCAACCATTCCACATTTCTAGCGCACTCTCCTAAATTATTGAACTGCATCACTTTTTACAATAAAGATTGGGTCATCTCCGTTGTCCACTCCAAGAGTAGATTCCCTAATTCTTTTCTTAGCGTCTAGAAAATTTTACTATCCTCTGAATTAGGATAACTTATACTCTGGTCGTTCATTTTATAGAAAAACATTTTTCGTATCCGTAAAATTACAAAAAAATAACTTCAATTTGAAAAAAAATATCCACTTCTAATTAAACTTTATACCTGTCAAATCAGTGTCTTGCATTGACAAAGGATAAAACAAGTTGGACAAAAATTTTCTTTGTCTTTCACAGACAAAGTGACATTTCATGGGTCAATTCAGTTATTTCCACTTGTCTTTGAAATTCGTTGTCTTTCATTGACAAGAATAGTTTGCCAGTTCAAAGACAAGACATTTTAGGGTATTTCCACTTGTCATTTTGTTAAAAGACGCAAAAATAGGTCTTTCGTCAGTTGGTAAATGACAAGTGCAAACCTAGCATAGGATAACTAATTCAATAAAATATCGTTAAAATCATCAAAATGAGACAATTATCAGATTTATCAACTCTATAATATAATATAAGCGAAGTAGTGATTAACCAAGAACCAACAACCTCTGACCTAGAACCTAGTGATTTCACTTTAATGTTTTAATTTTATATTTTAATTAGCCAATCACAAATTCACAACAAAACAGAGTAATGAATTCCACTATTTATTTAATTTTCTTCACATTTTTCATGTTGAATTAACTACTTGCTGAATAAGCAACTACCACTTATCTTGTGATTTCACAATTGAATTTTAATTATGATTTTCATCGAAAATATTGAACTGATGAATAAGCCACATTCATTTATGTAGTGAATCACAGATTATGCAACCACCATGTTTTTCATCACCTGAGTCGGTGAATAAAAAACCTCCGTAGTGATTTCGTTGGTGAATTTTCATCGGAATTTCAGCATGTGCTTCCCGCCTAGAACACGCCCATGTTAATTTCATCAAAGGAATTAGCTGAAAAGTGGCCGGTGCAGCTGTCATTCCTCAAGGAATAAGCTGATTTTTCCTCAATAGTACAGGAAAATTAGCAAGAAAAACAATCGTTTTATGGAACGAAATATAGGACAGCTGAATTTTTTATACCTGAAAGAGGGCTATTTGAAAAGCTTATGTCCAGTTTTTCGGGAGGCCATTCCCCTAGGGAAATCCGCCATTTTGGAAAACGCGAATTGATCTATATCTCCGAAACTATCGATTTAAAGTAAACAGTTGTGAGAATCAAATTTGTTGGAAATAAAATTATCTTTTTTTTGTCATCATAACTTTTTCCTGCGTGGACAATATTTTTTTAGGTTATGTCGTTTTATTTTTTTTATTTCTACTTTATTTACTTTTTGACATTTTTCTCATTTCGTAGGAAACTTACGTAAATTGCTGTCATGATACAAATTGTAGACCACAAACCTTAACAAATGTTCATATATTTTTGAAGATGATGCGATATCCCAGTCCAAAGTCAGAGCCGGTAAAGTACAATAAAGATAGACTTTTTCGTGGAATGAAACATTGATAAGCTGATTTCTTTATAAATAAAAGAGGGCTGTTAGAAAAGCTTATGTTAATCAAATTCAGTAACGACTTAAATATTTAAGAAAAATGGACCATAATTGTATGGGCTCTAAACAATAAACCCACCATGGTATGACTTCAATATTTAGGTGGACCCTAAATAATGAATTTCTCATGGTATGAACTCTAAAATATGTAACATAACATGTATGGTTAATTTTGTATGGTCCATACCATTTTGGTCTACTTTCCTTAAATATTTAAATCGTTACTAAATTTGGTTATTGGTAGGGCCCAATGAAGTGAATTTAGTTGGGTTTCACTCATTTTTTTGACACATTCACAGGTATGGCAAAAGATACGAAATGAATAATTTTAAACAGAGATGTAATCAAAACGAAATGTTTGATCAGAAAAAAGTTTCTTATGAGAGAAAGTGAAAAAGGAGTTCATTGAATTTTTTAAAAATTGATATAGAAAAAAATCCCTGAACGCTTCCCGAATTCCCTGACTTTCCCTGACGAAATTTTGTTCCCTGACTTTCCAGTTTAGCGGACACCATGTCAAAGCAACAAAAAAACTTTTTTTTTATAATTTTACTTCCCGTTGGTTTTCCCAGTTATCATAAAATCAAGTTTTTTCTCAAACTAGTTGTTGAATTTTATTTGTAGTATATTTACGTTCACCCGGGGTTTAGACAAGCGAGTAGGGGTGAGTTCAAAAATACAGGAATGCTGCATGACTGCAAAATACAATTGTAAAAAAATGGTACCATTTATGCAAGTTTTTTAGTAAAACTTGATGTCATCGTTTGAATTAATGTTTCCACTCAACAATGACATAAAACTTGCATAAATGGTACCATTTTTTACAATTGTATTTTGCAGTCATGCAGCATTCCTGCATTTTTGAACTCACCCTAGAACTAGTCGCGTTTTTGTGTGTTAGTGTGTCTGAATACGATAGAATAGACTAGTAGAACACGAGAGAATAGACTAGTAGAACAAATAGTATAATATTTTTGCCTGCTAGTCATCGTGGTAGTGTAGTGTATTAAATTTTTTTATTTGAATTGTTTCCATAATTTCCATATTTTGTGAGCTTTTCTACATGAAATATTTTTGAAATAGTATACTAATTGACAAAACGCGCAGAGAGCTACTAGTCACATACACTCCAATTCACTCGTTTAAATACAGGTTTTTTGTCAATAAACTTTTAACGATTTCTCTATAACCTTTTATAATTATGACAAATCTTATTATAGAATTTATTAAGTCAGTGTAATATGGGGATTAAGATTCAGGAATAATTTTGAATCCTCCTTAAAAATTGTCAGTCTTATGGCTCTTTGAACAGTTTTAGTCAAAAAATCGACCTTATTTTGTGTGTCATTCGTTTAAATACACCTAGAAAAACAACCAAGTAGCTCAGAAAATCGTTAAAAATAGTATGCGAAAAATCAAATAATCAACAGTTAAAGACATTTTGTCATGAATTTAAAAATTTTTCCAAAAGGAAGTGTTCTAACCGAAGAGAAAAATACTCAAATTCGAGACTATCAGGACAATGGCCATAGCAGTCGATGTAAAGGTCACAACATTGGACTTAGTTGCAGCTACCTTCGATATAGGGAAAACGATGAAAAAACAACAAACATACTCATACTCCGCATACTCCTAAAAGCCTTAAATTCAACATTATCAGTCAGCAAAATCAATGGTAAAACCGTAGTTAAAGTCATCAAAAATGCTTTTTATTAGATTATCCGGGAAGCCACACATTTCAACCATCTGAAAATTTAAAAAGATCCACCGAAATCAGGCCGGAACAGATCTGTTTCGTGAGCTTTTAAAGTTGAGTTACAATTGTTGAATTTCGTAAGCTTTCAATTGTGTATCTTTTTTCTGCTCTTTTCTCTTTATCTATGATTGTGGTGTTGTCAAAATCTGCATGGTGATTAGTATCAAATATGTGTTGGGATAAACCTGTGGATACTCTTCTGTTTCTGATGTCAGCTTTGTGCTCTAGTCTCAAGTGATCTCTCTTCGTTGTACCAATGAAGATTTTATTGCACTTTTCCACTTCCTTACCACCGCATTCAATTTTGTACACTACATTGTTCTGTTGTTCTTTCTCTATTTTTGTTTTTGTGTTAATGAATAAATTTTGTATTGTTATATTTGGTTTATGTGCGAATTTGATATTCTCTTTCTTTATTATTTTATTTAAGTTTCTATTGTCTGTCAAGTTGGGAATATATGTAATACCATAGTATCTTATAGTGTTACCAACCTCGGAAAATTGTGGAGTTATTTTATTTTCATTTGTTTTGTGGATGTTTTTGGTTATAAGATTATTTATTATATAATATGGAAAATTGTTCATGAATAATGTGTTTTTTATTATTTTTATGTTGTCTGCTTCAAATTCTTTGTCACTTATGTTAATTATTTTGCTAATAAAATTGTGTGCTGTATTTATTTTTTGTTGTAATGGTTGCGTCGAAAGAAAATTAATCATTCTTACTGATGCTGATGGTTTAGAATACCAATTAAAACTCATTTTGTTGGATGTTCTATATAGCCTTATATCTAAATATGCTAAGCTTTTGTTTTCTTCACTTTCAACTGTGAATTTGAGTTTTGTATGGTAGTGGTTAAGATAGCTCAAAATGGTGTCCTTATCTTTTTCTTTTATAATAGAGAACACGTCTTATTATTCATGTTCATTATTCTTACAAAATAAGTGAGTGATTCCGTGGCCCTTCCTCAAATCGAATGGCTTTTTGCAAGTTAAGGAAAATGAGATCTGAAATTTATCTTCGAACAGACGGACGTGAGCAGGCGAGCTAACATTTTGTTTGCTCAGTATTTTTACAGTGAGACCTTTGAGATCCTGAACTTGCCTTACAAATCGACCATTTATTCGATACAGAAGACCTACAAATTTGGAAATCGACTTCCATTTGTTTTAAAATACATATCAATTTATTTATTTTTTAATTTTTGCCTAAAATAAACAATAACAAATAATTAAAAGGTCTTTAACTTTTAATTCGATACTGTTATCACATAGAATGTTAGTTCGATAAGTTTTGACTCTTTTAGCGAAAAGATTAGCGAAAGTTCACTATTTGATGAAGCTGAAGATCGCTGCATCCGAGTTTTTTTTTCTTTTAAAGTAGCAGACCTCGAAAAGTATCAATGATATTGGAAAATATCAAATACCAAAATGTTGTGCAAATAATTTTCCAGGGGCGATGTCCGTTACTTTTTCAATTTTGCATCCCGTTATATTTTTTTAAAATTAGTTTTTAACATTTAAAATTTTTTTTTTAAACTAGACCAAACTAACGGTTAAAAAAAAAAAAAATTTGAGCTGTGTAGAACAGACCTTTTTCTAGAGGCGATGTTCCTTAGTTTTTTTTTTTATTATTAAGCATTTTTAACAATAAAACATCAAGGATCAAGGAATGCTTCGTAAAAAAAGTACACAGAAAAATTTAGTTTTCCAATCTCTAGAGGCGATGTTATTTATTTTTTTTTCCATGTTCTTAAGCCATTTATTTTTGCCTAGGAGTAGGTATAACAAAACGAAAAAACAACAAAAAGGCCAGTCGGAAGGTTTTTTTAATTTGCAAAAAAATACCGCTCGAATTTTATGATTGAAATTGGTAAATGGGTATAGAAAAAAATCGGGACGGCTTTAATTGATTTGTGCGTCAGCCGCAATTTTGAAAAACGCGATTTAGCTTATATCTCGAGTACGACTTATCGTACAGTTTTTTTTTATACACAGGGTGTCCCGTAAAGGATGGTCAATACTGAATATGGTGATAGGCCAAGTCACGACCTTTCAGAATTTGGTAACTTGTTCATACCGAATCATAACGGTTTTCGAGTAACGGCTTTTTTTCGAAATTTAAAAAAAAACTTTACTTTGAACCAGTTGTCTTGTTTTTTACAATTTTTACACTAAAACTTTGGCTAAAAGTTTGTCTTTTTTTACCGAATAAAAAAATGTTCATTTACATAACCATTTGCCTACAAACTAAAAGATAAACTCGAACTTTGACCAAACTTAATTTTTGAGCTCCATGAATAAAATTCGTATGACACAATACATGTTTTATATTCCAAAATTATCCCGTTTTTCTGTAGTTACGGTTATAACTTTCTATCTGAGCACCGCCTTAGCAAGTTTTATACCTTTTTAAAAACTACAGAAAAACGGGATATTTTTAGAATATAAAACCTGTATTGTGTCATACGAATTTTATTCATGGAGCTCTTAAGAATATTGAGGTCAAAAATTAAGTTTGGTCAAAGTTCGAGTTTATCTTTTAGTTTGTAGGCAAATGGTGATGTAAATAAACAGTTTTTTATTCGGTAAAAGTCAAACTACACTCGCAAGCAAAAAAATGGAATCATTCAAGTTTGCCTTCTAAAAACAGCAATTGCGATGGATACAATATCTACAATTAATTGTTAATAGGCTCGTTTTAAAGCTTGAACTTAAAACTTTAAACAAAGGGTAAAACCATAAAAATCCAGTGGATAGTTTTCGCGCTTTCCGCCATAACAACAAAAATAGCAAATTATACTTGTTTAATTAGGCAAGAGTTTGAAACATTGACACGCAATAAATGCGCCAATTGTTGGTCTTTGGTTTTGAGTGTGCTGTTAAAAGTGGATTGCAACATATGTTGACATATTTGGCATTCTCATCTAAAAAAAAAATGAATATTACGCCTGTAGAAGTCAAGTTGTCACACTACTGCAACAATGAAGAAAACCAATGTACTGTGGCCCCTTAGCTATGTCTTAGCCAATCTTGCATATCAAAGATCTACGGAGGTTCAGACAAACTTGTAGGTTGGTGTAAAGGCCAGAATCTGTGTGGCACCGGATGTTGTGACAGATTCACGTGATGGCTTTTCTCCGAAATCGTGCTTTGACTAGCGATGACGTCTAACAATGGCAGAGACAGGTACGATAAAGACTCGGTAGTTAATGGACAGTTACAAAATGTCCCGCCACGGTACCAAATTAACTGCAGCTCATCGACAAGTTCGAGTAGGATTTTCACAATTGAAAAGTTGAGGAATGTAGGCGATTTACGTTCTCGGATGAGTGCAGAATTTGGCTCCATGGAAGGCAGGTCATCTATACAACAGCTTCCATCCAGACACGATGAATCCGTTATAACATCCGGTGCCACACAGATCCTGGCATTTACACCAACCTACAAGTTTATCTGAACCTTCCAAAGATCTTTGATATGCAAGATTGGCTTAGACATAGCTAAGGGGCCACAGTACATTGGTTTCTTCCTTGTTGCAGTAGTGTGACAACTTGACTTACGTCTACAGGCGTAATATCCATTTTTTGGATGAGGATGCCAAATATGTCAAGATATGTTCAGTTACTTTGGTATTGTCGATACTATGATGGATGGCACACATATACTTGTATGGTTTCAATTGGTAGATCTACTTTTTTTGATATTTCTCAATATGTTTGCTGTCAATAATTAATTATACCTACCTACAAAATAATAAAAATGAATTATTGAGAATTATTTGAATTTCTGAAGAACACAATATTTGGCTTTAAGTTAACTTCCCATTGGAAGTTATTTCATTTTGGTTTCGTTTTTTTTTAAGTTCTGACCTTTTTATTTTGAATTCGTTAATAGGCAACTAACCATGCTGATACTAGTTTGCTCTAATGGTATAAAGATGGTACCTATAACCAGTGTTCCCATAACGGCATTATTAATGCTAGATCTAGCATTATAGAGAAGAGAAAAGCATTATGAAATTTTAAAATTATACTAAATGCTTTTCTGGCATTCTTGTTTTTATTTTTTGCATTCTTGAATGCCAAAAATGATTTCGAATCATTGATTTGATGATATCATGTTTGGAAAAAAATATTTAAAACAAAATAGAAATTCTAATTTAACCTTAATAACGTCAAATCACCAAGATTGACAAAATGCATGACTTTTTTTAATAGAAATAAATTAATTAAAGCATCTGTTGCTGTGCAATCTAGAAAGTCAATTATTTGGGTCTATTCAGCTAGGTTTTTGTTGTTATTCTGCTTTTCTGTTATCAATTTCAATGCAAAAGTTTGAGCTGTCAAAAAATCTTTTATGAATTATAATATGGTATTCGCCTGCTTAAATCTGTTAAGAAATCTGCTATGAGATATCAAAAGTTCGAAATTCACAGAACACAAATGCGTTTTTTTAAAGATGCAGCTGATTCGTCACAAAATTGAAAAAAGAATTATTGAACAGCATTTTCCTAATCCAAATAGAAGATAAATGCTACTTTTCTTATAAAGTTTCAAGAAGTGTTATAGAAGAAGTTGGAGCCTCGACAAAGTATGAATAACCTAAGGGTGAAGAAGTTCATTTGGATGAAGAACTTTGGGCTAACTCATTATTTAATTAAAATCATAAAATAGATATTATAAAAATAAGAATGTGATAAGTCTGACTGATTTAAAATTAAATAATTAATTACTAAAATATGTTCTTACTTAAAAATAGTAAATAGTAAAAGTTCCAATTACCTTTTTACATATAAAGCTTTAAGTTTTGTTATTTTTGAATTAATTTTGTTGTTTTCGTTTTTTGTTATATAAAGAGATATTACCTATGTATGTATGTAGACCCTGTTTAGATTGGGAAGATTGAGTACGGACTGGTGAGTACCATCGTGTTTACATTACAAACTGTAAGGCGCCTCAAAATACATTGAAAAAACAACAATATCAACAACTTCCACATTGAAAGAACAACAAAGCAGACTCATGAGTCCGGTGTTTATATTTTCTACATGCCTCACGAAACCTCTTACCCCGCACTTCTCTTTCCTACAAACTGGCGTGAGTCCGTACACAAACTTCCCAATCTAAACAGGGTCTTAGGTATTTATGAGGAAACAAATATTTATTTTGCATTTTTATAAAATTTTGTCGATATGGACGTTTTTATATGGATTTTGAAATCTAGCATTTTGTTTTTGGAGCTCCCATACGATCTGGCATTATAAAATTTGAAATCTAGCATTATGAAATTTGAGATTATGGTAACACTGCCTATAACATTACAGACTAGCCCCCATATTAATAAACGGAGCTAGCGGCGAATTTTCTTTAACTCGTGGATTAGTAGGTAGTTAGATTTCTGCCACTTACGAGCTAGCCAAATTAACAAAGAAGGTTGTTTGGCTAAGGGTTAACTAAGAAAAGTGAATAGGCACAGGTACGTTTTAATTCACGAGTCATCTCTATATCCATGCCTACACGGGAGCTCGAAATTTTTCAGGTGAGTTAAGCGGTGTTTTTATTAATATGGTTGTAGTGGTATAAGCGAATACCATAGTGGTATTTCTGTGAAACGATTTTGTTCATAGGAGTCACAACTGTAGATCCACAAAACAAACCTGATACCAATTACCACTAGCTCCATAATCCATAATGAGATACTTGAATGTTTTTTTGCCAATTACCTAATTTGTTTTTTTGGAACACTACGAGAGCTAAAACCTGAAGACTTCCAAGACTAACTCGGCGCTAGATACCTACCAAAAGTTCCCTGAAGTCTACCTCCGCCCTTTTATGGATTTAAAAATTCACTTGGCACCTGCAAACCGAAAAGAACAATGAACCTAGCCGAGGTCTAGCCAATGAGCAATAAATAAAAACATTTCTAAAATAAAAACACCTAAAAGCAAATAATCTTGTTCGTACAAAGTTGTTTTTTAAATTTCCCAAAAAAAAAACCTATAGTATTGATTGATATCAAAAAGAAAACTAGTTTAATAAAAAATAAATAAAAATTTTCGCACCATGAGGATATAGCCGCTTTAAAGCTGCCACCACAATGCAAGAAGGAAACACATTGCCGAGGGAAAATCGCGCATATACATTCATCTCCCTTTCACCACCGTTGCTACAATAAACAATGGCAACAATTTAATTTACTGCATTTCTAGAAGATTTTTGCGGAAAGCAAGTAGATTAGGTACTTGCAACTGAAATCAATAAGTTAGGTGTCCCTCTAATTAAAAAAAATACAAAAACTGTCATCAATTAATAGAAACTAGAAACATTCCAACCCACGTGCAAGTAGGAGCACACCACTCTTGACACCAAATTGTCTGCCTTGAGGCAAAAGCAAAAGCAGCCCGACCCCGATATGCCCATGAAAAAATGGCCTGCTTAGACTAGCAGTTTTACATATATAACAAACTTTGTTTTAATTTTAAGTGAAAAGAATTTCACCATCCATTTGGAAAAGTTTACTTTAAGAACAGGAAAATTCGCCGCAATTAGTAAAACCAACCAATTTTTTTAAGGTTAACCCAAAAATCAGACAAAAAATATTAAAGAAAAATATCCCCCTGGCTGAACATTTTCAGTTTTATGGGAAAAAATGTCCGTTTCCCTGCATAACAAAGAAAACTACATAAAACAAGCACTGTCTTACCTTTTGTTAAGTTCGACGGCGAATTAAAAAGAATTTGTCGGCTTTTAAACGTTTGTTTTTCTGGATAATTTATCACTTAAATGTTGCGGCAAGGCTCTCGATGAATGATGATGAATTTGTGTAAAAATACTCTACCGTCTTTCTCTAATTAAATTTGCATTTTTTTCTTCTACTTTTTTTTATTTCTAAACAAATGATCACAGATTTTATAATTTAAGTTAAGGTTTCCTTTTTTAATTAATTTATTTATTTACTTTTATACTTGGGAAATTAGTTTTATATATTTTTTTCTTTTGGTAAGAAAAAAATGCGAAAAATTGCAATTTAATTGTATTTTGTGTGTGGTTGCTTAAAGAAAAGTGCTGGTAGTTCTTCTTTTTCTTTCTTATTTTAACTTTAGCAGAGCGTTGTGTTTTAGAGAAGAGGAACAACGATTGAGTTTTTTCTTTCTAGAGCCAGATGAACGAAGATGGCTGGCGCACAGTTGCTGGTTGGTCGAAGCTTGAAGGAGTAGATGAGTACGAGATTCGATGTTTTTTTCGACCTGTAAATGTAGATTGGTCTCTTAATAGGGATAGATAAAAAGAAAATGATAGAGAAGGTTATATAGAAAGAGAAGGAAAAGCTATGGAGTAGTAATAAGAAGGTGCAGCGAAACTGGATTTTTGCAATTTAGACGCCGGCTTGAAAGAGAAAATTAGATGATCGGAATAAAAATGGCGCTATTGAAACATCGCAATGTTTGGTATAAAGGTTACACTCTGTCTACACACCTGCTTGTACTGCGTTCGGGTGTTCATAAATAAGTGCATGTCTACAGCTGGACCCTGTTTAGATTTTGACTGATCACTTCGTAGTGAGAAGTCACTGCGAGTCTACATTCTTGTAGAAATTATGAAGTAATTGGAACAAAATTCAATATTTTGGAAATGAAACATGACTACTCACTACAATCTTTACTGGCTGAATACAATGGTGTAGCTGTTGCATGTAGCACTTTCAAAGTTGAAAGATACGAAAATGGTATACATCGACACAATGGGAAGCTGTAGCTGTAGTAAGAACATGTCTGCCGCGAAAGTTGACTCAACTTTAACTTTTGGCGGCGCTACAAGCTGCATTTGAGATGACATATGGGTTTCCCATGTCATTTTTTGACTTTTCACTTTTTTTTTGGGAACTTTCAATGCATTTGAGAAGTTTTTTTTTTAAACTTTTGTATAATCAGCTATCACACAAATTCAGTTTAAATTAAATTTCATATGCGTTGAACTAGTCTCGAATAAATTTACAATTCAAAACAGATATAATTATGCGCTACATCAGCGTTTTTATTGATAGATTATACTACTGCGATTATTTTATCTACAGCTGCATCCCATTGTGTTCAAGGGGTTATGTTTTCTTCTTGACTGCTGCCTTCGTTTTCCCCTCACCGATTTCACCAACAATAAACTGCCGTCACTACGTACTAAGCAGTAACAGCCGAATCTATAAAGAAATTTTAAAGGCTTCTTAACTCTAAACTACCTCTAAACATCAATTAAGTGTGAAATCGATATCTATAATCAATTTCCACATTAAGGGTTAGACCGCACTAGGCGGAACTGCACTGCAGCGGAACTGCGATTCAAAATAATTTGTATGAAATTGTATGAAGTTCAGTTGCCGCTTAGTGCGATATAGCTCATACAATTTCATACAAATAATGTTTTGCCGCGTCGTGAAGTGTAGTTCCGCTGCAGTTGTGTGCGGTCTAACCTTAAAGCAACGTAACTTAAACACCTCTTAACTTAAACGTCATCCATCGCGTTTAAGGGATACTTACAGCCAAATTAAATATTTTTTGACACAGAACTGTTTTTTTTTCTTTATTAAAAAAAAATTGCGTTCGTTCAGTAAGGAGATATTTTATGTATGCATTGTGCGTGCAGGCTGACTTGTTTGTTTTTTTAATGGAAATAATATTAAAAATAATCTGCATTCTTTTAAATAAAATAAGTTGCTGAAATTCATTGGATTATGTTCCCACCATCAATATACATAATAGGAAAGAGATTTGTGAACACACAACAACAACAAAAAATCCCAAAATGGAATCTTTATCTGGTTTCATTTCTTCTGTCTCCTGTGATTGACTATGCATACAGCATACCTGCATACATACACCCAGATACTTCTCTTTCTGTTTCATTATGTATGCGCTCTTTCGTGTATGCTCTTTTTTTGTTGCAACCTGACAGAAATAGCCTGAGAGTAAAAAATGTACTAGAAATTTGTAGAAGATTTGTCAATTTTCTTGCGTTACGTTACATTACGCTTGTTCAGTTAAGTATGCATAGAATATTGATTATAGATACAAATTTAAGTAACGTCATTTAAAGGCAACTTTAATATTTAAGCAAGCTTAACTAAATAACTTCTAAAAGGCATTTTAAGATAAACTTATAGATACGGCTGTAACAATCTAAATAGGGTCCTGGACCCTGTTTAGATTGTGACTGCTCACTGCGAGTCTACATTATTGTAGTTTTCACTCATGTGTATTTCTGAACTCTCATAGAATATATTGGAATTATGAACTAATTGGAACAAAATGCAATAATTTGGAAATGAAACATGACTGCTCACTACAATATTTTTGTTTTCTTCATGACTGTGCCTTCATTTCCCCCTCACCGATTGCACCAACAAACTGCCGTCAATACGCACTAAGCAGTCACAATCTAAACAGGGTCCTGGTCCACGATCGAGTGGAACGGCTGTTACCCCGTTTACAAGTAGTATCGAAAGTTCGAGTTGGATTAGGGTCGGGTTTTAGACCCAAGTTTGTCGTCACGTGAGTTGAGAGCCCCATTTGAAGTTGAGTTGATATGGTGTTGAAATTTCAGTTGAAGGAATGGCTTCAATATATTAACTTCACAACTGGTAGACGGCCATAGGCCAAACCAATTAGGCTTTATATAAACTTTTTAACATTGTAATTTACTTAAATAGAAATAAAAGTCACTTAAAACTAACTAACTAACTATTAACTTCACACAAAAACAGTTAAAATTTAATAAATTTTAGTACATACTTCACATACAAACAAATAAATGATTTTACTCGCACATGTGCAAAAATACTGTCGTCAACAACGCACCCATCACACCGACTCTTCGACGATTTTAATAAATAATTTCGACAAGACTCCGCTCCTGAAGTGGAATCGAGTCGGTTGAAGCTCATTTCAACTCAATGCAGGTATACAAAGGGGCCAAGCGAGCTTGAAGCTCACTCAAATACATCATGGTAATAAAATAAAAAGAACTCGGCTTATCCCACAAACGTCAGTGACAAACGGAGCCAAAAAAAAAAAAAAACACAACAGGCAAAAAAGGTCTAAAATCAAGGGTAACAAACAGCGTTATACCACAATGTTAAAAATGTAACAAAAGTGTTACACTACAATGTTACAATGTTACTTTTTTTCATTTTTGTTACACTTATTGCCATAAAATATTATTGTCAATTTTTTCTGTTTTTCATTTTTGTTCAGGTACAACTTGCAATAATTTTCTTATCTGTGGGTTTTATTTCACATTACTGATAGAAACTATGTTTATGTCTGGTGTTGAAGTGAGTTTGAACTACGCTTCCACACATCTGTACCTGCTTCGAGTTGACATATAATAGCTGAACTCGATCACACATGGCTGAGTGCAATCGAGTCGAAATCTTGTAACCCATATTTTAATACTCCAACTCGATTGATCAGTTTTGCATAATAATAAACGAAATATAATTTTAAAATAGTGTAACACTTTTGTCACGTATGTAACATTGTGGTAAGGCTGATCCTTTGATGGGGATTTTACCCAAATTTTCAAACTCCAAACTGACAGCCAAAATTTTGGGTTAATGACATTTGTGCGTTCCATTTGTTTCTAACTAGTTAACCTTCATCGTTCTTTTAATAAGAAAAAGTATCTTCGAGTTTTCATTTTGGGGTTAGATTGTGTTTGCTTTTTGTCTTCCGATTTGGAATTGTTTTCAATTTTGTAATAATTTATTATAAATATAATTGTTCTATTATTGATTTTGATATTTTTTTCATCGAAATTTTATTCTTCCGATTGGGTCGATTTTTTAATAAAGAACGCACCACTAAACAAATAGCGCCAAGCACTACTTAAAAGTCATTAATCCAAAATTTCCATTTGACGTTTAGAAGTTATGAGACAGAGATTTATTGCTTTTTTTCTAAAAAGCCCTCTATTTAGAATTTTTTTTTGTAATGAACTGTCAAAATAGAAAGAGAAAAGACAGTGATAAATTCGCGAAAAGCCGAATCACAATGACAAGGACAACAAGTGCGTGTTATATACCGATCTCTTTCTTTCTTCTTACTTATGTGTATTGATCTTCTACGCATATGAAATACATTGTAGCGATAGCGACACACGACTCCACAACACAACACAGATGTGGATCAGGCTTTAAGATTAGACCGCACACAACTGCAGCGGAACTACACTTCACGACACGGCAAAACATTATTTGTATGAAATTGTATGAGCTATATGGCACTAAGCGGCAACTGAACTTCATAACATATCATACTAATTATTATGAATCGCAGTTCCGCCTAGTGCGGTCTAACCTTTAATCACTTCAAATAGCCATGCACTCGTCAAAGACGGCTTTCATACAAGGAAACTGAGTTGCAGAAACTGGCTAGTTTGCTGGCGAGAAGGGTGTGAGGGGAAATTTGTTGTTTTCCTTTTACGCCCTTCTCGCCTACAAACTAAAAATCGCCGGCAGCTCAGTTTCCTTGTGTGAAAGGGGTCAACTAATTTCTAAAAGGCCTTCCACACTAGCCCACTGTGCATGGACCACAAGGAAACTGAGTTGCCGGCGATTTTTAGTTTCTAGACAAGAAGGGCGTAAAAGGAAGATAACAAATTTCATGGACCTAGTAGGTATGAACCGCTAGGAGCCAACTTCACGATGGTTCCATTTATAAAAAAAAACAAATCGGTACACTAGCGCCGATTGGTTCAAAGCGGAAAACAGATGTAACTTTCGACGTTGACAGATTTGCAGATGCTTTGGCCTTGGAATCGAAAACCAAATTCAGAAGTGCGCACTTTGAAGCAAAGCATGTTATAAATGATTGCGAAAATAAGCCAAAAGCTTTTCTATATATTTCTAATGTCAACAAGTGATAAGCTTTCGGCGGCCAAATGAAGTCGGACGAAGTTAAAGAGAAACTTGTAGACCTAATTGCAAATTCGAATGCAGCAACAGCTCCAAATAATATTGCCCAGCATCAAGTCCCTGACTAACATGTTTCATCGAGTGAGAAGAAAATGGCAAGCGCTACAGAAATGTCTTACTTTTGGTGGAAGCTAATTTAAGGTGATTTTTTTTACATTTTGTTTGTAGCGTTGTTTTAATGATGACATTTTTGTTAGTGCAAAACAAGAAATCGAATTGGAGTGCAGCACTACTATTCATTATTTAGAGGAAAAAGTTTGTTGGAAGACCATTTGCCTCTGATTTTCTTGAATCAATTGGAATATCTGTCCAGCAGTAAGAAATGGGAAGGAAACGATGATGAGAAACCATGAACATAGTCTTTATGCACATTAATATTATTAAACCAGATGTAGGAATCACTCATATAAACACTAATGTGATTAATTTACGTAAATTATACACATTTAAGATAAACTTGCGTTTTAATTTAACTTCCTCAAAATTGTATTGAATCTCGCCTTTTTCTTGAGAGAATAATTTATTTATTTCGTTTGATTTTCTGCCAATTAATTTTCTAAAAATCTAAAAAACTCGCTGGGTGTCTTATTGGTAAGAACCATATTGGTTAGTCATGGTCTTGATCATTACACAACCCAAAACTCAGAACCATTCGAACAATACCAATGAAGTGCGTAGTTTTGAAATAACAGTGGTTTGTGTGAAACACTTTAAATAATTTCGAGAGAATATCATACGAAATTCGTGTAAATGATATATGCAAACCACCGTCATTCGAAAATTACTTAATCCATTTAGATTATTGAAATGGCTCTGAGTTCTTATTAATGTCACCTAAGTGTTCCTTACAACCATTTTCAATTTAAAGAATTTTAAAAAATAATTCCCATGTCAAAGTATTTTCAATATTTTCGAATTTCAAAATTTAGATGTCATTGGAAAGGTCGTTGTCTCACTATTTAAATACATACAAAATAATAATAGACAATCATACAATTTTAAAGACTGATTCGATTAAACAGATGGCAGGATTATGAACATGTCCAGAAAAAATCCAATATAGTCCAAAAAATCTATGTCCACATGCAGCGACCGACATGGCGAAAAATATAACTTTTTGAACAAGACATGAGCGTTTTACAAAGCTTATCTATGAGATTTGACGTTTCAAGTGCGTATGAGTTTTTTGCCTGGTTTTTGTTGAATGTGTAAGTGAATGTTAGGATGTTGGAAAATATAATAAGTAGTGATGAAAGGCTAATGAATGGCATGGTATAATTCTCAAGCGCTGGTTGTTGATTGGATTGTGGTGGAAGGTAAAACCTTAACCAATCATGTTTGATTTACATGGTCGGTGAAAATTTAGTTATGTTGAAATCAACACGGTGAATACTTTCACAATCTCTCAAATCAGTGAGAAACATTCGCTCCGTAGAGTAAATGATTCACAATGATAACAAAAACGGTAACAGCAATGCTATAAGAGCAAAAACTGCCGTATTACAGCTCCTTCTTCTGTGCGTTGCAGGTCGTGTGTCGAAATGTCAAAATCTAAGGGCACCAATCGACTAAGGAGGGTGTTATTACCTAATGTCTCGGTCAGCACTTAAGCACCAACAGAAAATAAGAAATTTCACTTTTCAATTTGACAAGTGTCGAAATGTCAAGATCGGAGAGCGCCAATCGATTTAGGAGGTGGATTTCGCACTCTAAGTCCAGTGGAAATCAAAAAAATCGTACTGGACAGTTGACAGTGATGGTGGTGAAATGTCAAAAATCCGAAAAATAACACCTTTTGCTTTCACAGTTGATAGTTGGGGGCGAGATAGCAAACCATACAAATTTTTCAAATATTTTCTTACAAGTAGGTGCCTTTAGCATAGATATTAAGAAGTACGTGGATATATAGTTAAGCTTTTATATTAATAATAACTAACACTTGCACAATATTTCTATCCTTTGAAAATTGAGAACATGAATGATGTTGAAAATTTATTGATGTCGGGAATAAGTTTTCCTGGGGAGTTGGGCGGTCAATTCATCGAATTTATTTCAGAGATATTAACGATAGCAGAAATATTTGCAAGGAAAACTATTTTCCACGGAATTTTTTTTTTCAAGATTTGTTAACAAACTATCCTTTAACAATAGGGACCCGGGCAACGCCGGGTGTTTCCGCTAGTAATTTTATAATGAACTATTTGTGTGAAAGTATTAGTATTCAACTCTATAAGCACTTTTTGTGTGGTTGAGCTATATTTCGATGTTTTGGTAGGCGCATGCGTTAATTTTGTGTCCATGTGTTGTTGAAAGCTCTATAATAACTCGTTAAGAACTGATATGCTCTATTTCGATTGTTATAAACTCTATTAAGGAGCATATATTTGAATCTTGAGACGTTATTAGTTATAGGAGCTGAAACCATTCCAAAACCTCTGTTATAGAGCACGATTTTTAAATGAAATAAAGAGAACTCTATAATAAACTCTAACAGATCTATAGCCTTAGATTACACTATATGAGAGCTGCAGAAGAGCAGTTTTGCTTCAACTAGCTCCAACAATGTTACTTGGGAAGTGCTCTCAATATATTAAGTATTGATTCTGTAAAAATGGGTGGTGGCCACGCCCACTGAATGTAAAATCTCAATTTTGTATCTTTCCCTTTGCCCGCATGTCAAGTCCCACGTTTGTACTTTTGTACAAAAGTAGGCCTATGTAGTTATGCCTTGAGTCAGTCACTTACGGTTTTTACAATTTTTGCAGTCTTATATCTCGGGAACCACTTATGCTTAAGAATTGAAATTTGCTGAGTTGCCTAAAACTGGTGAGCTTAGCAAAAGCGAGTTTGAAGTTTCTGACTTTATTGGTACTGAAGTTGGAGGGGGTCGAAAATCGCCTAGGTTTGATCCTGTAAAAATGGTGTAGTGCCAGAACTTGGCCTGGCACTACACCGTTCCCTTTGATACCATACCGCTTATTTTAATATTTCCTCTGGGCAACTATTTCACAATATGTGTTTTGGTATGGTATTAACTCCAGAGAACTAGTTGTTTATACTTACCCTTTTTATTTTAGGTTTTATGAAAAATAAAACATTTAACCCAGACCATTTTATTCATCAACAAACAGTAGACCAGTTAGTTTAAATGGTTAACGGTAGGTAAGGTACAAAATTATGCAAATGCGACTAACCTGTTATAAGGCTGGTTCCTACCAATATTTTCTTCTAATTGTTGTATTTAATGGTTAATTTAATAATGATTTTCTTTAAGTCCTAGGTATTCTAATTTAGTATTTGGTAAGTATTTAATTAATCATAGAAATTATGACTGCTTTAAATATTGTATTGACGTCAAACTAGAAGATCTATTAAGAAGGTAGATATATTTTTACTGCTTTACATGCATTTTTAAAAACACATTTTTGGCTTAATTCCTCACCGGCAAGAAAAAAATGACCACCGAAATGTATAGCCTGTTATTTCTCCTGCAAGACCTTACATTTAAAGACCAGGTCATTAGAACTCAAGTTATGTACATAAATCAATAACAAGGACTACCGCCTGTTCTGAGTTTGACTACAAATTGAATTTTACATAATTCAATAATAAATCTGATTTGCAAACAAAATTAAACAACACAAAATTCGTTTACATTCATATACACATCCTTATATGTATAAAATAAATTTGAGTTTCAAAAAAAAAAGAAAAACTAATACCAAGAATCGTTTCCATAGAAATTTTTAAAAACAAATAAAATAATAAATTAGAATTATTCAGAAAATTCCCTCTCTCATAATATAAGGGATATTTAATATAAGCGACACTAGCGCCATGCTAGCAGCCAGTGGTCATCCTTCCGAGTGTCACCTTCTATATATATTTATTCAATGATTCAGAGTTAGTATTTTGTTCTTTAAAAAGTTTTAAACAGATAGATTCATTTTTTAACAATCTCTGTTAACCCTAGCATCAATTATAATAATAAAATGCAAATTACTGTACTGTAACAAAGAATTTTGCCAAAAATACTTTCAATTAACCTATCCGGTTTTGGTTGATCAGAAACCTATATGGATGGGAATCTATCTAAGTAGATTCTACAAAATAAAGTGTACAAAAAAATTGTCTTTATTTTATTTAAACAAAATCGCAACAAAAACGTACAATAAATTAACAAAAGCAACATTATTTATTGTTGTAGGTATTTAATTTTATAAAATATTTTGATAGTCAGATTTCAACACCTCAAAGATTACAAAAATAAGCGACCCCCCCCTGGGAGATTCAACTTTTGTTTTTCTATATGAGTTTGTTTAAATTAGAAGCTAAAGCTAGATCTGTTGTGCTCATGACCCCTCCCCTTCTTGAATCGCATGTTCTATGCATAACTGCTTTCAGTATTGGTAGAACATAAATATTTGGTTGGGTAATAACCCAACGCCCAACGTTCAACATCAAGGCCCAAATATTGGCTAGTTAAGCTGCATGAACTGATCACTAACCATATAGTGTGCTATGCTGAGTTATAAAAACTCATCCAGAGATGATGCTAAGTGATTATACATTTTGTAATGGTATAGTTTTTTTTCTGAATTAATCAACTCAATTATCTTGAAAACCCCACCTACGATTTTGGAAATATTTGACCCACATAACGTGCTCAATCACACCTCTCATTTGCTACCTTTCATTTCAAAAAAAGAAAAGTAGAGCAGGACAGATGTAATAAAAAAAATCCGAGCGAGTCAAAGAGATAACCATCAAGAAGATGGACATGTTCGTCTTCATTTCTGTATTATGGGACTTTCATATAATGCAGAAACGAAGTTCTTCTTCATTTTGATCTTTTCTCTCTATCTCACAAATATGCATTTTGTATTTGGCATCCTTTTTTTTGTGCTGAAACCAAATGCAGATACATGTGTTTCTGCATTATAGGAAAGTGCTATAATGCAGAAATGAAGACGAACATGTTCATGTTCTTGATGGATCTCTTGCACTCGCTCGGAATTTTTGTATACATATGTCCTGCTCTACTTTTATGCATTATGTAAATCCACCAGAACATGTACGTCTTCATTTCTGCATTATGGCACTTTCCTATAATGCAGAGACGAAGTTCTTGTGCCTTTTGATCTTTTCTCTCTATCTGGCAAATATACATTTTGTATTCGGCATCCGTTTTTTGTGCAGAAACCAAACGCAGATACATGTAAATCCACCATAATAGACAAATTATACTGGATTTACATGTATCTTCGTCTGCCATAATGCAGAAAAGTAGAGCAGGACAGATGTATACAAAAAATCCTAGCGAGTGAAAGAGAACCATCAGGAAATGAACATGTTCGTCTTCATTTCTGCATTATGGCACTTTCCTATAATGCAGAAACGAAGTTTTTCTGCATTTTGAACAAATATACATTTTGTGTTTGGCATCCCTTTTTTTTTGCAGAAACCAAACGCAGATACATGTAAATCCACCATTACATAGACCAAAATAATATTTACGCGGAACAGAACACGACCATTCCGTAGGTTAATTTTATTTTGGTCACTCGTCAGGTCCGGGTTTTTTAACAAAAAAATTCATAGCAGAATAAAATGTTGCAGAAAAGACCTAATTGCATGTTAAAAAAGAAAAATTAAATCGTGTTATCAGGCTCTAGCTTTTTTTTTAAGATGTTCAAAATCCGAGCATCGTTCATGCATGTAAATCCACCATCATAGTGGATTTACATGTATCTTCATCTGCAAAATGCAGAAAAGTAGAGCAGGACAGATGAATACAAAAAATCCGAGCGAGTGAAAGAGAACCACCAAGAAGATGAACATGTTCGTCTTCATTTCTCGATTATGGTGGATTAACACGTATCTTCATCTGAAAAATGCAGAAAAGTAGAACAGGACAGATGTATACAAAAAATCCGAGTGAGTGAAAGAGAACCATTAAGAAGATGAACATGTTCGTCTTCATTTCTGCATTATGGGACTTTCCTATAATGCAGGAACGAAGTTCTTCTGCATTTTGATCTTTTCTCTCTATCTAACAAATATACATTTTGTATTTGGCATCCCTTTTTTTGTGCAGAAACCAAATGCACATACATGTAAATCCACCATCATGCTCAGTGGATACGGTCCTTAACTCAACTCAAATTATACCAATCCTATTTCACCACTAATTAGACCACCATTTTGATTTTCAAGACTGCTTTCACCAGAGAATTTTTTCTCAACGCGTCTTTTCCGGCCATTACTACAGTCGTCATCGCGTGAGAGCGAGTAAATTAATTTTTTCATACAGAGTATTGAATTTATCAAATAAATTTAACAAAAATTAAGTAGTTTATTAATTTCATAGTTCTTATAAAAAGAAGTTAAAAAACAGCAAACATGTCTGATAACAAAAATAATGACTGCGAAATGAATGGTGAAGATTTCTCACAAGATGTCAGTACCAATGACCAACAAGAAGAAAATGGTGCCGGTACAAATGGTAATTCGGCCGAATCACACGGACGAGATGATGACAGGTAAATTAATTTTAATTCTATGTACTTTAATTTCTCTTTTGAAAAACGAATTAAGTTAAACTCATTTTTTATTTAATATGTTACGTAAAATTTCTCTACTTCTAATTTTAAAGTGTCTACAATACGATGAGTAATATTGAAAAGAAAAAAATCGATACTTGCGCGCCACCATTTTCTTTTTATTCCTCGGCATTCTTGTTCGTGTCTTAACCTTTATTTTTTGAATTTTGAAACATAAATTCCTAATCCAAACGCATCTGCATTAAATTTTGAGATAATTGTGTTCTAAATACCTAATATTTCTTTTGTCAGTTCGGTACGTGGTAATTTCCACTTCGTTTTATCCAGAAACTTTGTTTATAATCCTTTAAATAGTACAAAGAAATATGTCATCTCATGAAATTTTCCTTATCAATCCGAAAAACAAAAATGGCAGCTGAACTATACAGACATCGCTTCTGACGATGCTTCCATTATGCCGGTTTCACTTGACCAGGCCCAGAGCTCTGTTTCCCGCTATTCCCGCAGTATACTCCTCATTGAATAAATTTTGCTTAGACAATTGTGTAAAAAAAGGAATAATTTTGTAAATTTAAGGGTTGTTTCTTTCTTGAAAATAAAAATTAAATTAAAAAATCAGTAAAAATCCATTTTATATTGAAACTTTTATTTTTAAATCATTTTGTCCGTACTACCGCAAACATTCTCACATCTATATTAATCTGTTATGTTTGTATTGAATTTGAACGATTATGATAGACGAATGGCGCGCTTGGCGTTGTTATCCAGTAGTGTTTTTTTTTTGTTTGTACATTCGAGTCTCGATTAAAGCTACATTCATATTTTTTTTTATTCTCTTATGTTTGTATGTATATGTGTTAAACAATAAATTCAAACTTATGTACATACAAATTGTACATATATTTTTATATTTTACGTATGCCTTCATGAGTAATTTCAACAACGACCGGTTAATTAACTCCATAGAAAGAACAATAAAAGAGCATTGATTGGATTTGGCAGGAGTTTCATAAGCTAAAATAACAATATTTCATAATTAAACAATTACCTACCTATCTTAATTTTAAGTTGATTCAGGTGCAAAAATGACGTAACGCAAGGTATGATGCTAAAGAGCATACGGACCGCCTAAAAAAAAAAATATTGTTTGTGTAGTGGGTCTTGTAGGTAGGTAACTAACGCCCCATTTACTGAAACGAATCTTAAACATTTATGTTCAAGAAAAGAACTAATGTGACAGTTTATGCTGAGGAAAAAGTAGAACATAAGCGTTTATGTTTAACTTAAATAGGTATTTATGTTTCGTATCAGCAAACGTACCAAAGCTGAGTTAAAAATAATAAATATTTATGCCTAAGTTAAAACAATTGGTATGGGCATATTTTGTACGAAGGAAATTTTTGCTTGTCTTCAAGCTATCTAATCCTGTAGTAAAAAGAACAAAGGGTAGGGGGCAGGTAGGTACAAAACAAATACAAAAAACCAGTCAAATCTTTTTTGGATTGGTAAGTCCATGTGACCAGAATCTTGTTCAGATTAAGTTTCTTAAGGAAATGTGTAAGCGTGACTCTAAATAACTCGTGGGTAAGGTAGCTAGATTTTTGCCACTTAAGTGAAATAAGCGCAAACACCAAATTTAATATGTAATTCAAAACATTTATCCAATAACATAAAACATGAATGGAAACATTTAGAAGTGTTTATAATTGAGGAAGCGTTGGACAGCTCTCTGTATCCTAGCTATTAAGTTAAAAAATAGTTACCTAACAAGTGTCAAATAAAATAAAACAAAAAAAAACAAGAACAATTACAGCTCAATATTGGAATTAGTAAAAGGAGATACCTACAAATATGCCTAAAAATTTAGGTCTGCAAAATTGATTTTAAATAAAAAAAATTATTTGCACAATGAAGTTAACTTGTTAATATCTGCATTTTAAGAGATCCAAACAAAAACATTTTTGTTTTTTACAATTCCATCCAATTTATGATTATGACGTCTCCTATCGTGAACAAAGTCGTTAAGCTCTCTACCCGCTAGTTAGAGTTTCCCTTAGTAAATTTGGAACGTACAAAAGCTGCTTCCCTCTATATTTATTCATTTGTATTATGTGGGGGGCTTGCTCTAAAGACTAACGTGTAACTATAAACAGACCCCCTTATTTATGATGAAAATAGTTATTTCACCTACCGTGTTTAGGAAAATACACCATGGAATAAGAATTTTTTTTGGCTTAAACCAAAGGCATTTGGTTAGTGCTCCATTTGAGTTCGGAACATTTTTATTCCATGATGTAGTTTTCCTAAACCCGGGAGCTGAAATAACTATTTTTTCTTTATAAATAAGGGGGAAAGAATATAAAACTAAGAACATAATAATTTAAATTTTTTGTATTTAATAATTAAATAAGGACATTGTGTCACTCGTGCAAATCCGGCATAACTGGCTTGCCTTTTTCGAAGCCAGTAGAAGTTGTGAAGCCAGTCCCAGTAGAGAAGCAAGTGGACTCGTTCAGACTTGTATATAAAGCGATCTTGATAGCCGTTGGTGAACATTTTTGAATTAAATATTCTTTCTGTATATCCTTTTTTGCCTAAGTCAGACGAAAATACCTGTAAATCCAATAGAATGTCAAATTAAATTGAAGAATTTTTGCAAAGATGATGCATTGGAAAACTTTTAAGAAATCTGATTTTCTACTTCTCTACAGGCTCTCAACTGGCTTGGAAAAAGGCAAGTTGACGAGCAAGTTGCTCAAGTTTGTGTCTGTTTGTAGAAAATGTGAGAATATTGCTATTGGCTAGATAGTAGAGGCTCGTGTGGCCTCAGCATAAGAAAAAAATTGATTTTCTAATCCACTTCACTCACGGAAGGATCGGATTTTCGACTGATTTTCATTACATGAATTTCGATTTCGATTTGGAGTTGTGCTAAAATGGTGTTGAGATTACAGAAGAAGGATTTTGGTCAAATTATCAAATGAAATTGAGTACATACGTTAAGTAAGTCCATATATTTAAACAAAGATGCAAAAAAAACAGTTTATTATACATAACTTTTCCACGAAAGTATACAAAGGTTCGAATCAGCTTCGAGGTCCAGCTCGCTTCAATACCACACAAAGTGAACGTAGTAAATAACATACGTAATACTAAATATTATGCCTAAATAGTGTCATTGTTTTTGGAACATTAAACTTTACCTAAATAGTCTCCTTATTTTTAAAGATTTTAATTTATACCAAAAAGATTAAACTTTTTAATTTTTTTAAATTCTAAATCATTGTGGGAGGGCCACCACAAGCTGTTGCGCCATAATATTTTTTTTATTTAATCGACTGCATTACAACTTTAAAAATTTAAGTTTTTTAATAAACGTTTAAAAACTATTTTTTAACAATTCCATTTATTGCATTCCATTGAGAACAATTGGTGTAATTAAAAACCCCAAAAAAAGACCATCGTGTTTTTTTAACGTTTGTTGTTAAAGTAAAATTTTAGAACTTGATGAAAATGCCTTTTGTTTGAATGTAGAACAACTACAAAATTTGTACGAGAATAATTTTGTTACAAAACCTTTTATCAAACTACCTATCGCAAAAATGATTGCAGCCAGTCGCATGTCATGCGTAATGAGCCTACCTCAGAGGAAAAAAGTCTTAACGATTCCAAAACGTTAGTTACTTTAGGAATTAAGAAGAGAATACATTTTATTACGATCGGAGTTTGTAAGTTTTTCAATTGGTTTTAAGCAGTGTTTCTCTTCAAGAAATAGCAAAATACACATAAATACCTTCAATCGAAAATAAATCAGAATAAATGATAGAACATTACTGTATTATTTTTGTAATTAATAGCTATATGCTGGTACTGGTCAAAAATTATCAAAATGTACATCGCCTCAGTGATAAAATTGTCCAGTAGACATCATAATGGAATTGAGCAAGTCATAAGAGTTTATACTTACTATGTTTTTATGTGACATAATATTTCCATAAGTGTTATGTCTAGTGTATAATATACCGAATCAAAACGTGTAGAAAATGGTACCCAACTAAAAACACAAAGAATCTTAATACTATGTGGTGATAGGTTCCTTTAAAATCATGTACCTGTAGTAAAGTTTTCTTTATCTGATGAGCTTACTGCTTTCGAGAGTTTTGTGGAATAAATGATAAAAACTTAACAAGTTTTGAATCTTTTACCTGCGCTTGCGTCATATTGTACCTTCATTTGATAAATATGAGAACTAGCTTTAAAAAAAAATTGTAAGAAAATTATTTTAAAAAAAAAAACTAGCATTTAAGTCTATTTTTGTAAGAATTGTGTGTTGTGTGTGATTGATTAAATAAATATAAAAATAATTGTAATGTTTTTTTCCAAATAAATTAAATTCTTTGAAATAAACCGTTGTTTTAATTACCTTTAAAAAAAAAACCATTTAAAATAGTACAAAAACCAAATCTAGAATTATTGATACTTTTTTTATAAACCAAATCCAATCATTGTGAATTCGGGAAATTACCGTTATGTTTGAGTTTCTTCGAACATATTTTAAATCTTATTATTTTTATTCAACCTAGTTTTTATCTTGTGTTTTGTTTTTTTTAAGTCATAATTTTTAAGTGTTAAGACGAACAAAAAAAATAATTGAAAACAAAATATCAGTAAAATACAGAATCTACTTTGGAAATTTGATGTCAATCTACTATCTACATAAAATACATACTTCTCTTCTGTTCCTACACAACACGATCGATTTCCGGAAAATTAAATTTAAAGTTATTTATTGAAAAAATATCAAAAAAAGTAAGACAAGGCTCGGAAGATCTCGCGGACCATTAACAAAATTTTTTGCACTACAAGAACAAAAAAAAAAATCGGAATAATTTTTTGAAAATTTTGAAATAAAGAACGTTTTGTCAGTTATTTTCCATTCAAAAAAAACTTGTAAAAAGCTAAAGAAAAACAGTAAATACCAAAATTCGGGCATTATTGGTCGATGATGATGAGAAAGATGGTGACGAGATGAATGTGAAACATTTTTAATTTCATATCAAATTGCTTAGGGAATCCTGTTGAGTATAGAGTGAACTAACCTTGTTCCTCTCCGGCAGGTATGAGTGATAAAATCAAAGCTCTTAGAGAATCGTGGATGTGAGACTACCCCACCTACAACTACTGCCACGCCATCAATGATTCCTACTCTAGCTAGATCTGTGTGTGTGGAGAACCGATTCAACGCAACCGAAGTGGGAGAAAGACACAACAGAGAGCGAAAAAACGATGTGATGGTATTTATTAAACAAAAAATATAAAAATCAATTATTGGATTTTAATAAAAATAAATACACTGATCAAACTAAAAAAAAAACTTAAAATAGTATCTTATCTTGAATTGTTACTTGAAAATTCCGTTTAAAGTAAAGCTTTGTTGTTGCTATATTATTGGAAAAATACTACTTCAAAAAGCTTTGAAACTAATAAGAGATACACATATAAATATTATCATCTTTGACAAATACTTTGGCCATTGTTGTTTTACTACTTGTTAAAAAAAATAAGAAAAAAAAAAAAAAAAAAAAAAACAAAACAAAATTTTTCAAATTCTTGTTGTAGCTTTTTATTCCACTATTCGAAATATTCACTTGAACTTGATTTATTTATTCTTGAAGTAGAGATTGTTCTTTAAACTATTGATTGAATGTCCTTTTTCCTTATATAGTGGAGCAAATATTTTTTGAAATATAACGTAATGTAGTAAAATTTTCCCGAAAATATACTTGAACGTTTTTTTTCTTTGCTTATTAAAAATAAAGTAAGAACAAAACAGTAAATTCTAACTTTATGAAGAAAAATGAAAATACAAAATAAAACTTTAGAAAAAAAAAATACCCTTCCTCACATGATTAAAAATCTGATCATACTAATTTTACTGTTTAAATATTTTCAGGAAACTTTTTGTTGGTGGACTAAGCTGGGAAACCACAGAAAGTAAGTTAATCTAAACACATTGTGCCCCAAAGAATTTCCATTCTATAATTTATTTCTTCAAATAATTACAGAGGAACTTCGTGAACATTTTGGTCACTATGGTGAGATCGAAAGCATCAATGTTAAAACAGATCCACAAACCGGTCGTTCAAGAGGTTTTGCCTTTATCGTTTATACATCTGCTGACGCCATTGACAAGGTAATCGCTGTTAGCGATCACATTATCAATAACAAAAAAGTTGACCCCAAGAAGGCCAAGGCCCGGCACGGAAAGATCTTTGTTGGAGGTCTAACCCCTGAAATTAGTGATGACGAAATTAAAACCTATTTTGGACAGTTCGGCAATGTAAGTTTTAAAAATTTGCCAAGTAAAATCTATTTTCTGTTACAATGATTCATTTTTGATTTATAGATTGTTGACGTTGAAATGCCATTCGACAAGCAAAAGTCACAGCGCAAAGGTTTCTGCTTTATCACTTTCGATTCAGAACAAGTTGTCAATGAATTGTTAAAAACACCAAAGCAAAAGATCTCTGGCAAGGAGGTAGATGTTAAGAGGGCGACACCTAAACCAGAGAACCAGCAAATGTCAACGATGCGCGGTGGACGTGGTGGTGGTCCACGAGGTGGTAGCCGTGGAGGTTATCGTCTAGGTAATTATTTTGTTTAATTATTTACTATAATATATAAAAAAACATATAAATATATGTTTTGATATCTTTTTGTACAAAAGAGATTTGCATTAGCCATTTTATTTGAAATAAAACTTTCATATGGTTAGTACTTAATGGCTGTTGAAAATAACATGGCATCATGAGTCACGTATAGCACTAGATGGTAAAAGATATTTTCTTAGCTACAAACAAAAGTTTGCCGCGAGAAATAATTTCGTAGAGTTCAGTCTTAAATTTCGTTTGATTGCCGAAATACCTATGGAAAATTATACAGGGTAATTCACATAGTGTTCGACAAAAGCTAACGCGTGTAGGCTGTATCGAAACAATACAAACATCGTATGGAGTGGGGTATATTCGCTGAAGTTCTTTTTTTTGTTAATCACCCCAATTACGAAATTCGTATTATTAAGTCGTATTTGGTCGTATGTTGGGTTCGAGGTTTCCTTAATGCATGGTGTCCGCCAAACTGGAAAGTCAAGGAAATTTATTTTGAAAAATAGTAGACACCATTAAATGGTAAAGTATTATCATTTTTGGTGCATAGGTTTTGAGAATTTACTTATAGAGACTTTGCGGTGCTGGTATTTAAACTTAACAAACAACATACTTATCAAAAGACATGGCGAAAAGAACAAAAATTGTTCGAAAAGAACACAATTTATTCTTTTCGCCATGTATTTTGATAATGACATTGCTAAGGTTAAATACAAGCATCACAATGGGTCTATTCGGAAATTCTTAAAAGATTACATTCCAAAAAAGGTTACATTTTACTATTAAGGAAACCACAAGCCCAACATACGACTAATCTTCGTAATAGGAATGAATATCTTGAAAAGTAAAAGACCTAGAACCATCCTGTCTTCAGCTATAACCATCCAGTCCAGGCGCAAAATTTTTAACAGCCTAATATTAAGGGTTTAAAACAATTTACTTAAACTTTCTAAATTTTAAATACTTTTTAACAAGTATCAAACTAAACCAATTTCCTTTATAAACTTCACTTGAAAACGTCCAAAAAAGTGGCTGCTAGTCCAAAAAGTTTACAAATATACCTCATTTTGACAGTTGTAATCGTCAAAGTGTCATAGACGATACATAAAATAGCCATTTGGTGATTCTTCAGTAAAATGTGGAGATAGTTTAACTCGTTTGAAATTAGTAAAATACAATTTTTGACCCAGTATCATACTAAAAACGATTTTTTACATCTTAGTTAATCGACTTAAATGTTGCGCCATTGAATTTTGAAAAAGTCTGAAAGTGGTACGACCACGAAGTAATGCTTCTATCTTAAGAACTTTATTGCTCTATAACTATTCAACGAGAGTCGATCAGAAATTCTTGATAGAATACATTTGTATTCAATAGAAAAATTCATAAAAATTCCTAATAATCAAACAGACACATTGTCGAGGTCTTTTGATATACCCATAATAAGACTTCATCTTTAATTCTATTCAACTTTAATTCTATTTTAAATAGAACTAAATTCGTTTTCAGCCCTAAATAATCGAATTCTTTCTCTGTAATGTAATATTTTATATATGGCAAAATTTGCTTACGAAAGCCTTAAATTTTTCATTGTTCTGTAGGTTATCCTCATCAATGGTCCGGTCAAGGTGCATACCCAGCTTACGGCTACAGTGGCGGCTATGATGCAAGTCCCGGCTATGATTACTACAGCGGTGGCTATTACAACGGCTACGACTATGGCTATGGTAAATACACTCAACAAAATACCAATCCCCAATCTACTTCTAATAACTATTATAATAATACATCATACCACAAAAATAATAGCTATCATCACTAATCAAAGTAAAAACTATAAGAATACTGTACAAAACGCCAACCACTACTACAGCAGTTATTTAAATAAACCAAGATTTCAAAATTATATGAACAATACTACTAGGCAACAACAAAACTCCAACAATATTAATTACTCGTATAATAACAACAATAGATCAAGACCAAATAATTACAACAACCATAGACAACAACAAAAACGAACAGAACAGCCACAACAGCAAAATAATGAAAACAATGTTCAGTAGATTGTTTTTATATTTTTTTGTTTTTAGTTTATTATTAAATATTTTTTTTAAATTTTACCTTAAAGGGATAGTTATCGAAAATTAATAGATTTATTCGAATTTGCACTTGCGACAAAATTTAATAATCTAAAACATTTTTTAACAACAAGAAAAAAATACTAGTTGTCTCTCTGTTTTGAAAAACGTTGATAAAATTCTTGTTCTTATTAAACCGAGTATAATTTTAAAATTTATATAGATTTATTCAATATTTTACTTTTACTTTGTGTAACTTTTTAACATAAATACAAATTATCTTAATGTTAAAACACCATTTAACAGAAAGGTGCGCAAACAATTAGATAATTTCGTACTTTCTTAAATAATATAATAATAGTGTATGACTGGCGAAGAGTGTGTTGACTTAAAAAAAAAAAAAAAAATATTAGCAAACAAAATTTTAAATTCCTCCCTAAGACAAAATCTCAACTCAAATCAAATTGCATGTATGTAGTTCATGTACAACATAATCACCAAAACACAAACAAACAAAACTAAACAAACAACAACCACACACAACATACACAAAGCATACTTACTCGTATGTAGATATACCTCAAGTATAATGCAACAGTTGGACCTGCAAAACAAGCAATTTATAAACTGTGCCAAAAACCACTTTTAATAGAGAAGTAGTTGTGTCTTGGAATGCTGCTCTTAGACATGAAATGTTTATGCTTCAATTATTATTGTTTAAAACAAAATAAAATAAAAAATCACTCACAAGTTAGTTGAGATATTAAACAGCAAAACATTTCAAGATCAACTTTTTTCACAAAAGTTTAATTGTGCCTTTTTATTATATAAAAAAAAAAAAAACAAAAAAGCAAAAGGAGTTATAACACCTAAAACACACATCATCTATGAATGCATGTGTATAAAAAGAATGACTGTATTTAGTCAAGCCCGTAGAAGAGCTTATTATATGTATATACACAGACAATCTATGTATAATGTAATATCGAGCTAAATGCATATATTTTCGTATGCAATATTTATATTTATATTTATATATATACATATATATATATTTTTATTTTAAACATACTATTTTAATATAGTATAAGGAAAAGGAACGGACAATGGTAGCTGTTGCTTTTGCACAGCATACACTCACCTTGTCGTAAAAAAAGAAGCAAAACAAAAAAAAAACAGCGCCTGCAAATGCGTTGAATACTTCTTTTATTTGCACGCATTTGTTTAAATTTATATTTTTTTTTCCAAATCTTAATAAACACGACACTAATTTTTCATTTTTGTCTGTGTTGTGTTTGTGCTCTTCTCCTAGTACAAGAGTTTAATTTTTTAACTTACACTTAAAAGTCTTTTTTTAATTTTCAAAAAAAACATACAAGAATAAGAACACACTTCGTCAAAGATTAAAAAAAAAATATTTTGCAATATTTTCGTAGCTAACATACACGTACATACAATTATTATAAAAAATAAAACAAGTAAATTTAATTATATATATATAAAAAAGTGAACAGGAAAACGTTTTTGGCTGCATGTTTCTCAATGTTAATATTTCCTTAAATTTTTATTATTATTTTTTTTTAAATACGTATTTTGAGTCTTTCCCATGTATTCTATTATTTTTTAATTACATATATATCAAAATCAATATATGTATAAAATCATATATATATATCAATGGTAATTTTATATATATTTATGTATTCAATTTTAAAATTTTGATATGTAACATATTTATTTTTGATTTTATTTTTGTGATACCGAGTTTTCTAATGTTTCGCCTCACTCTTTGGATGATTCAATGATAATTTTACTTTATATATTTTATTAACTTCCGATCTTGGTTGTGTTTGGAAAACAAAATTTGATCCGGTTGTTGTTTTTTTTTCTTGTTCTTTATAAAAAAAAGTAGTATCAAAAAATCTGCTTCTGTTGTTGATGAAATCTATTCATAACCCAAAAAAAAAGAGCGAATGAATGAAAATTTAGTGAAACTTGGGAGTTTTTTTTTCTTACTTCTATTAATCAATAATAACAAAAGAGTAGTTGTTTTTGTATATAGTAACTTCAAGATAAATAAAATCAACTAATGAGAAAACCTTCCGCGAAAGGGGTGAGGTGAGACATTACAAAGTTAATAAATTTGCCAACGCAAAAGTTGTGGAAAATAAGGTAAATAAAAAAATTCAATATATGTGGAAATGCATTGTGAAACATGAGAATATTATTTATTTCTTTTGTAATTAAAAAATACAAACAAAAATTACTAAAATACACAATTATAATCCAAAAATCATTTTATAAAACGATTTTTCTCAAAATGGTTAAACAAATAATAATACAAACAAATAATATACCATCATGATTAAAGTGAATTTGCTTTTGGTTATATAAAAAAATAATAATGAAATATTTAAAGAAAAATCATTACAAAATGAAACGACAAAGTTTGACAAACAGAATATTATATTAAAAAAAGAAAATTTTATAACAACAATATGGTAATGTTCTTTATTAAAGCAAAACAAAGAAAAGGCAAATAAAAGAATCAAAACAAACAATGTGTTTCTCATATATTTTTTATTTACCATATTTTCCAACGATGGACGTTTTTTTCTTAGTCATCCGCTTTTGTAGTTAAAAATTTGTGTTTTTTTTTTATCAAAACTTAATGTTGGTGTTTATTTAGAATTTTTAGTGTTAATTTTCAGTGTTCGTTTTTGTTTTTCTTGTTAACAAAAAGTGTTTTGAAATGGACAACTTTTGTATACATACATACAAATGTTGCTATTATTATTTTTACCTTTGATACAATTTCTTTTTTATGGAGGAAAGTGAGATTGGAACGTTATGTTATTGGCTTTGGAAAGTAGTTGAATTTTGAAAAGTTAATTTTTGTATAATTTTTGAGTTGAATCGAAAGAGTTGCCAATGTTAAAAGTTTTAAAGATACCTGTACATTCAGAAATGCAACGTTCTGAGTTGGAGAACAACCCAATGGACTTCAGAACAACGTTCCACAAGTTTTTTTTAAACCTTTCGGCGCGATATTTATTAGTGTTTAGCTCAAACTTTGATTGCAATTCAGATTGGTTTATTGCGATTGGTTTAATTGTCCAGTTTTTGTTTTCTTATTACGAAAATAAATTTTCTTGAATAATCTCCCCTACAAAATCAAAGAACATTAAATTTCCTATCAAAAATGATGTCTCCGCCTAAGCGGTAGGACTCAATCACTGATGAAAATTACAAATTGCCTCAAATTTACTTTTTTGTTATTTGACGAAGTAAAACAACAGTTATTTTTAAACAAGTACGGGTAAAAGAGTACAAACAAAACTTCTCGAAACATGGCGTTTGTGCATTCATGAATCTTGGCAGAATTGTTTCATTCACGATCAGAGTGAAAAATAAAGAAATCTTTTGAGACTAAACAAAGACGAAAAAATGTTATGGTCCTTTTTATTTAGGTAAGCCAATATGTATAAAATGTTTAGTTAAACAGGTCAATCTTTTTCCAAAAGAGCCGTACGGAAATAATGGATTTTTGATAAAAATTCTAAAAAATGTTTCATTTGCCTTGAGAATGAGAATTAAATCAACAGGCATAATTCAAATATCAAGGGATTTTCGTGTAAAAAACTCACATTACCCATTCCCTTATTTTTCAACATTCAAATTGGAAAAACCGTATATTGCTTTTAAAATTTTAGCGAACTAGCTCTGTTGATGTCCCTTTTAACAACTCCTTGTTCCTTCTCCAAGTGGATTTATCATATTCTTCGCTACATAATTGACTGAATACTCTATAGGATTTTATATCATGCGAAGCATGACGGTTAAATAGTTTCCTTAAATACTATTGTTTCAATTAGAACAGTTCCTCTTTGATTTAATTAATTTATCAATTTCGAACCGGAGACTTCCTAATTTTTTACCAAAGAAGTAAACACTTTCCGTTTGTATGAAAAAGAAATTTCAATTTTTTTTTTCTTTTTTAAACTTTTCGATGGACCAAATACTTTTGAAAGAAGAAAGTTATCGTTTTCGTTTCATAATTGAACTCTTTAGGAATAGAATTGATTCGTATTCCAAATTCAGAACACAGGCTAAAGTTGCTTTCAGCAGAATCGACTGAAGGTCGTCGTTAGTTCTCTACTTGCTGGTAGGTTAGACCAAGTTGAAGTTGCTGCCAAAAAAAAGAAGGAATGAAAGTAATTATTGCTGCAATAAACAATTTTTTAAGAATTTGAGCACTGCACGTCTGCAACAAACAAATTTAAATTGATGACATTTTTACTAAAGGTTGTGATTTCAGCTTGGTTAAAGGTGAGTCATAAATATTACATATCCCTATGATAAGGTAAGTTAGCAACATTAGAAAGAAATCTTGTTAACACCTTAGTCAAATTTGTATTGATTATAATAGGTGTGTTTTGTTTGTCCTGAAGTCAAGACTGGTCTTTAAAAATATTTGAATATTACCTACAAAACAACAACACTTTATTCTGAATACAAAATATTCGATTGAGTCTAAATGAAAAATAAATAAAAAAGCTATAGCAACGAGGCTATCGTTAGACTGGTTAAATATACAGTCTTACGATAGCCTCGGTGCTATAGCATTTTATTTTATTTTTCAATAAAATATTTTGTATTCACACTAAACTGTTGTTGTTTTGTAGTTTATATTAAAATATATTTTTTAAGGCTGTATAGTCAGTCTCAAGATACATATTATAAGCATGTTCAGTTCTGCGCATGTTGTCAAAATCAATAGTAAACAAATTGAATTTCAAACAATCACAAACAAATTGTTTTTGTTTACTGTGTACTTAATCAAAGGGCAGCCATCTTGAAATTTGGAAAGGTGCGCCTGATAATACCTTAGATATGTGTACTGTGGTAGTCTTGGCTTTAAGTTGAAACAAAACACCTAATGATATTCAGTCAAAATTATAGTAACTAAAAAATTATAGATTGTATATTCTGATAGAAGGTTGTATTTTCAAACAAAAATATTTGTATCCGTTGAGAGATCAAACGTTTATTTTGTAAGTGACCGCCGTATCGTAAATAAAATACAAACGCGTATCAAATCAACGTATGTGGTTTTAGCTGTCGGAGACAATCGAAATGACACTTGAAAAATAACCGCATGTAGTGCAGCGTTGTATAATATTTAATTACCCGATTACAAATTACCCATTACTCTTCTAAATATGTAATTAAATAAAATCTAATAACCCATTAAATTTTTAATATGTAATTAAAAAATATCTATTTACCCATTACATCTTAAAAATGTAATGGAAAAAAATTTAATTACTCATTACATTTTCAAGATGTAATGAAAGAAAAAAAAATTTCCATTACATTCTTAAAATGTAATGGAAAAAATTTAACTATCCATTACATTTTTAAAATGTAATTATAAAATATCTAATTATCCATTACATTTTTATTATGTAATTAAAAAATATCTAATTACCCATTACATTTCTACTATGTAATTGAAAAATATCTAATTATCCATAACATTTGTATTATGTAATTAAAAAATATCTAATTACCCATTTCATTTCTACTATGTAATTAAAAATATCTAATTACATATTACAGTTGTAATATGTAATTAAATAATATTTATAGTACAGTTGTAATATGTAATTAAATAATATTTAATTACATATGTAATAGGTAATTAGATATTTTTGAATTATATTTCAAAAATGTAATGGACAATTAAATTTGTTTCCATTACATTTTAAGAATGTAATGGATAATTAAATTTGTTTCAATTACATTTTTAGAATGTAATGGAAATTTTTTCTTTTTTTATTACATTTTGAAAATGTAATAGGTGATTCAATTTTTTTTCATTGATTCCATTACATTCTGAAAATGTAATGAAAAAATTTTGTTTCCATTACATTACATTTTGAAATGTAATGGAAATTTTGTCTTCATAACATTTTTAAAATTGAGTGCTATTATAATATATATATATATATAATGGGTAATTAGATATTTTTTATTTACATTTTAAAAATGTAATGGATAATTAAATTTTTGTCCATTACATTTTTAGAATGTAATGGATTTTTTTTTTTCATTACATTTTGAAAATGTAATGGGAAATTAAATTTTTTTTCATTACATTTTGAAGATGTAATGGATAATTAGATATTTTTTAATTACATATTGCAAATGTAATGGGTAATTAGATTTTATTTAATTACTTATTACAAAGGTAATTGGTAATTAAAATTAATCAAATTACAAATGTAATTAACTATTTGCAACCCTGATGTAGTGTGAGAATCCGGTAGCGAGGTATACGGCGGAGCGCATACTTGGTTACAGGTTCAAAATATATTCGAGATATCCGACTTCGGAAAACAATAATACAAAATGGTACGACTCGTTGATCGGGTTGTATGAAGTTCATCAGGTCATCGTTTTATTTGGTGAGTGTGTTTTTGGGTGCTCTTGCTCGGAATAAAAGGTCCTTATTGCGAGTGTCATTCAATTTTTCATGCGACAAAAGTCGAAACAATCGATTATTTTTTTTAGAACGCGCTTATTGTGAATTAATACTAGATTTTGACATCTGGTATATTGTCAGTGATGGTACATGTAGGGAAATTTTTATTAAAAATATATTTTGTTCTTAAAACCTATCGAAAATTAGCTAAATATTTAAAAGTGTAATTTGTGTCATATGTATATTTGTTGTCCTTTGATTAACTCGCAATAAGGACCATAATCTTTCTTTAATTATTATTATTATGATGTATTTGTTAAATTTTTTAACACTTCACATCGGAAAAATTCGCGAACTATTTGTTTCGGAGAATAGCTATCGGGAAAAAATTATGTCGCTGGCAAAATATTCCTGAAAACAGCATTTCATCGCACTGCAACGCAAGCACCTGGTTTGTGTAAAATAATATATGACAAATCCAGAATTCCTCATAGAAAATATGTGATAGAAAATCCGAAAATTTGGCTTCTGAAAAACACCTCGCTAGGGCCGAATATTTTTCTGCGATCGAATAGAATTTATAGGACTACTGCACTAATCCTGAAACGAAAAAAAAATCAGCTTCAGCAAAACCATCAAAAATATCCAACAGCCTTTCGATCGGCTTTAGGACAAATAATATTGATATACCGGCGCATTTAGCTTCAGAAAAAAAAAAAATAATAAAATTCTCATTCGATTCCCCCATTGCAATGCATGTAAGAATTACAAGAGTTTAATAGATATCAAGTTTGAGTTAAGATGGAAGGGTTCCAATTCCAATGTTAAATTTTTTTGTTAAGCATCATCAATATCCTTACTTCTTGTTTTGTTTAAGTTTGTGGAGTATGTATGCATGTGAGTATGAAAATGGTTATACTGAACGCTTTCCTCAGCGACATACCGAGCTTAAAGAATAACCATCAGAAGGCGTAAATATTGGGGTTATCACGAATAAAATTTCCTTAGGAAAGTGGAAAAGAGAATGTGCATGATGATCGATAGTTTCCTCGGTATTTATTAGAAGGGAGAATACATTTTCCAGGGGATATTAATAAGGATTTTTGTTCGATTGAAAATAAGAGGAACTTTTTTGGGGTAGTAAAATATTCGCGGGATACAAAATTCCAATCGAAATTCTTGTTTAAATTTCCGTCTTAAACAAACACAGAAATACACCGCAGGATGATCTAAAGGCATTAGTTAAAATAAAATTGAATTTTGTCTATAATTAACTATTGGTGTCTAGTTTTTTTTTTTTAAAAGACCACATACATAATTGTATGTATAAATTTCTTTCGATTTCGAAATTTGTATACGTATAGGTGGATGATATTCAATTTACGACAAATTTTTTTACATCTTTTACACTTGAAGTGCAAAGCTTCAACGATATCATTTATTTTTAAAGTTATCAAGAGATTTGATTAAAATTATAGATTATAATATAACTATCTAGTTAAATTAAATGAACTACAGTAGAGATAAATTTGTATTAGTGTGAAAAGTGACGGAACGCAAAATATAAATATTTTAACCAACACATAATTTTATTTAAAGAATATTAAATTTAAATAAGTTGAAATTAATTTGTTTCACTTTCTAATTTGAAATAAAATAATACTAATATATATTTATGTAAATAAATGTATATTATAATGTACATTGTTTCTTAACTGTTCTACAATAATTGACGTAGTAAGTATACGATCAAAATTGCCTTGAGTATCATTTAAAATTAAGATTATAAATATGTACATATAATTTCAATCTCTCTTTCCCTACATAAAATTAAAAAAAAAAAAAAAACAACCGTATTATAAAAACAAAAATTGCCCTCAAGTCCACCCACCACCCACGTCGATTTTGATAAATAATTAAAAAAAAAAACTTGTATAAACATATTTACGTAGAAAAACTTTATACATTGTAGCTTTAAATTTTGCTAATTAATAACACATTTTTCCTTCTCTTATAACAATTATTCATACCTAAAGTAAATTTTGTTTAAAAAAATTATTAAAAATACTATTAAACAAATGTGTTGTGATAAATTTAATGTTCAGACTACGGCTATGGAGGTTATGACGGTGGCTACGGTAGCGGATACGGTAGCGGCGGTGGTCGACCTGGTGGACCACGAGGCGGTGCCAAAGGTACTACACACAATAATAATTAACTTGATTTTTTTAAATGAAATAAATATCGGTTTTTATATAAATAAATATTTAATAATGAGACAACTAAATAAAACAAAATTCGATTTGATTTTTGAGTGGTCTTGTTTTAAAAAAGTAGAGTAAACTTAACAAAAAAAAAAAAAACATTTTTTTATATTTATATTTTTTTGTGTGCACCACCATTTGCGAATTCTAAAATTAAAATCCGCACTTTTCAAAAACACTATTTTTTTTGTTAAACATAAATATGTATATTATAAACATTATTTGTAAATTATTGACTGAAGAGGTAACAAATTTAAGCAGGGTGGTGTGTTCAGTGTTATTTGATTTTATTGTTTAAACAAAAAGTTTAGTTCCCAGCATGATGCCCAAAAGTGTTTTAGTTTATGTTTATATTCTTTTTTATTTAAGTGTGTTTTTCAAAATACTACAAATTAAAAACAAAATATCTATATTATTCAGATTCTTGATAAAATTATGGTGAAAGAAAGGTCAAAAAATTTTTTAAAGTATATTTTTTACATACATATATTAAAAAAAGAAATGAACCAGTAAACAGATTTTCTGTGTGCATTTTTAGCGACGTTCGAGCTCTTTATTTTGGAAGGGCATAATTTTATGAAAAAAATGTGTTTTAGAAAAAAAGCCTATAAACCGACATTCCTATTGTCGTGATCCAAATTTTCTTGGGAATTTTTTCTCCTTCCTATAATAAATTGGTGGCGCGATAGCTCCTGAAGACTCCAAGCCGCCTAGTGGCTTACATTCTCAACCATTCTTGCGTGTGTCTTTTTAAACGAATTAGGAAAGGAAGGTGCCTACATTTGTGCAAATTCATAACCGTCAAATAATATTCGCATCACTGCGTTTTTGCGATGCTGATGCACAACACAGTTGATGCCTTTGCAATGCATCAGCAAAAAAGCATCAAGAATTCTATTGATTCTGTTTTGCTTGAAGTTTGTGCACCATGTGATGCAAGTTTGAAATTGTTAACACATGTAATGCTGATTTGATGCATTTATGAATGTTTGACAAAAGTGATTACCCGTCATTATTGCATCGATGCATTTGTGAATTTATACATTTTTTGCAACACTTTATACTGATGCTATGATATACATAATTTTCCTTTCTAAATTTACGTTGAATTGAAACAAACATTACTCATTAGTCTGGAAAGTACTTGAAAGTACTGCTTAAGTACTTTAAAGTACTGCTTAAGTACTTAAAAGTACTGCTTAAGTACTTGAAGTAATGCTCAAGTTCTTGACGTACTGCTCAAGAACTTTAAGTATTGCCCAAGTACTTGGAAAACTGTTTTTTGAGTACCAGTACCAGGGTACTGAAGTACAAGTACCAGATTCTAGTACTTGTACTTAATAGGACTTAAGTCCTGAAAAAGTTAAGTATGTATAGCTGTTAACACGAAAATAGCAATAGTTTTATAAAAACTAAGCAATAATTCAATACTCTTAGCTCTGAACTCATTAAAAATGAAAGCACTCAGCTTAAGAGAAAATATTAAGCATGATAAAAAAAGAGAAAACAATAGGAAACTATTCATGATCATAGAAAAACATTTACTTTTGATATTGTAGCTCTTATTTCGTGTGCACATTAAAATAGCAGTGGTCTGTAATAATTTAACATTTTTTTGGATTAATTGAAAAATTGTCTAAAAAATAAGATTAAAATAAGTGAGTTTCTTTTAAAAAATATTTTTAACCAGGAATGGGCTTTTACAATAACGGTTTTCTTTTTGTATCAACAAAAGTGGGTCGTGGTAAGCATTGCACCGGTGAGCAACGAAGTTTTATACTGTCGTTAGGCAGAGAACGGAAATCTTATACCGAAATCCAGCGTATTTGTTCATGCTCCGCCAAAATGATAGCTAAAATTCATTAAAAAATCTGAAAACAGAGGTGGAATAAGAAAAACAACATGCCAGGATGATAGAAAGGATTGTGAGTTCAGCCAAACTAGATCCAAAAAAGTTGGCTATACACATCAGAAAAGAGCTAAATTTGGAAGTAAGTGATATGACCGTTCAAAGAAGACCATTGGAAGCAAAATTAGCAGCATGTAGCCCAAGAAAAACGCCTTTACTTACAAAAAAACATAAGGAAAAAGTCCGCTAGAAAATTTGCCTCCTTCTCTGTGTAAAAAATGGCGAAATATTTTATGGCCGGATGAGTCCAAAACTGTTCTGTATGGTGACTGGTTCCCGGCAGTTTGTTAGACGTCCTCCGAACACCGAATACCTACCACAATACACAACGAAAACCGTCCAACACAGTGGTTAAAGTTTTTTCAATATTTCTTTTATTTTCTACATACTGCTATTTTCGTGTTCACTACTGTACGTACTTTACAGGTATGATATACATATTATTTATCAAAAACCGCACTCTTGCGGAGTCGTAAGTATACGTTTTTTTATGTACATACACAGAAAAAACTCATGCTTGCGGAATTGGGCCTCAGGCTCCAATTCCAGTGATACTCCAGTAATAATTTATATACATATATGTACTTGCATACATACTTTACTGTAGGAAAACAAGATCTAAAGAACTCGAATATTCAAGATAAAAGATCAACACAAAGTCAAATACAAACATTATGTAATGTTTTTTTTTTAATTCATACATAACAGCAATACATTTTGACCTTTGTTTCACCAATATAAAATGCAAACATACAAACGATGCAAAGAAATATGTATCCCTATGTAGTTTTAATTTATTAAAATGTATATTAATTATTTATATCTGCCTGCCTTAGTAATTTAGACCTTCAAAATTATTTTATGGTTTTTTCCTCATTTAAAATGTGGTTTAAAAAAATACATTCAGGTGATTCTATATCCTTGCCATCACAATAACTAATAACTTCCTTATAATAGTCAGGAAAAGAAGACCAAGAATTATTTTGTCTAAATCATATATTTCTTAATTTCTTCACCAGGTTCCTATCAGACAGGCAAGCAAAGGGGGACTGGTCGTCAGCCCAGGCATCAACCTTACTAAGTTAAATAATAATCGTATTGCCGTATTTTATAGTTTGTTGTGGTAGGTTAATTTTATTTATAAAAAAAATAGAACATTTAATTTAAAATGAATTTTTCTCTTATTTACAGCGTACTCTTTTTTAAATAATATAATACACAATTTTCACCAATTCATACAAAACCAGAACTCAGACAACTTAATACAACAAAAACACAACATAACACAAAAAACCGACAGTTGCGTTTCATTCATCTTCTTCCATTCACCATTCCATTTGTTATGAAATAGGAAATAAAAACAAACAAAAATCAACTTAAACACATTGAACAAAGTAAGTGTATCACAAATCAAAGAAATCAGTAGAAAAAGGAAGATGCCAACTACTACCAACAAAAAAAAAAGAAAAAACAAAACAACCTAACTAAAGAACAAAAACCTAGTTCGAGGTATTTTTCAATAAAAAAAATACCACAAAAAAAGTTTGCATAGTAATATTTATAATGAACACGTTTTTCCGTACCAGGAGGAGGGAGGTATATTAGTTAAAATTTTCATTCACAACATGAAATTTGTTTTACGGAGGGTGGAAATGATCAAAAATAAATTAAAAACAGAAACCACACAAAATTGGGTAAAGGGCCTCCGAAACATCATTCTTGCTAAAATAAAAAAAAAATCTGTATCTTAAAATTAACATCAATACAAAAGTTGCTTACGAAATTCTTCTGTTTAGTTTATAAATTAATAGAACACAGTAATACATAAAATCGTATGTATATCTATCTTTAAATTAAAAAAAAAAAATTAAATTAAAATGTACAAACAAACAAAAGTAAATTAAAAAAAAATATAAAAGAAAAGAAAGTTTTGTTGTTTATTATTTGTATACAATATAAAATGAAAATATTTTGAGCAGAAATACTACTATAGTAATATGAAAATAAACAAAAGGAATCAGACTTAAATAAAATAAATAATAACAATGAGAATTAAATAAGACAATTTGTTTTATCAAAAACCAATTAGTTTAGTATATTTTTTTTCGTAATCGTATTTAAAATTTCTTTTCTAGTATTTTTGTATAAATTACTGTGACTGATGATTACAAAAAAAAAAACAAAACAAATAGACGAAAATGAGAAGTAATTTTTTCTTAAATAAATTAGTCTACACAAAAGAAAAGAATGAAATGATTAATATTTACACTAAAATTTATATATATTTACATTAAATAATAAATAAGTATGTAGTGGAGATTAAAAAAGTAAAAAAAAGAACACATCTAGCATACATCAACCAATAAACACTGGAGGCACATTCATTTTTTAAAGGATTACTTAATTTTTTTTTCTTCGTCTCATAATGTAAAGGGAAATATTTAGTTTTTTATTCTCTATAATTTCCAATAATTATTTTTCAGTACAGTCAATTATGAAAAGTAAATCTCTCTTTTTTTAAATTAATTATAATTATTTGTAGTGTAATAAATTTAATTTTTGATAAAGATTTCAGCATTGATTTTTTATTTCAGTCTTCGAATGACGCAATTTTGCAGCCCAGCAGCTTTGTATCGTATTATTATTGTACTATTCAGTGGTTCGTCTCAGTAATCTCCATACAAATAAAGGGGTTCCGGCTGCGATTTATTACCCCGCGAGACAAAATGAAATGCACTTCGTAAGACTAGATTATTTAATGTATGTTGGAAAACGATAGTTGTCTGTCATCCCGGTTGGAAATTTATTACTCCGCTGATATCTTATTCCACTTAAATTTGTATACCAACAAAGCAATGTAAAATAAGGCATTTAAATGAGAAAACTAGAAGGATATTTTTAAACCTCGACCATAAGAATAACTCTGGGGTTTGGATACTATCCGTCGATCCGTCGGTCATTTTTCGTTAGAAATAAAATCATTTATGATGAATTAAAATCGCAAATTAATTAAGAAAGATAATATTCTGGTCTTAGCAAGGTATCCGTTCGAGCAAAAAATTCTCTTCAAGGAATGCTCCGTCGGAGGGTCAAATTATTGCCGAGGTATCCAAAATGAAGTCCTTTTTGGTATAGTTTCGTGCTATATCTGGGTTTTTCATGCATCAAGTTCACCGAAGTGCGAATTTTTTGATGTTTGTTTTTTAGTTTGCCTTTGCCCTGGAAACGCATTCGGGCAAAAAGTACAAACAATAATTGTTTAATTTTTGGGATTGTTTACATTTTTTCTAAACTTAATTGAAAATCGGAATCAAAATCAAATTCCGCGCATTATTCTTGTAGAAAGCTTTCAATAATATCACACATATGTTAAATAATGTCAGACAAAATGTTACAAGCTGCTGTTCAAACGAATACCTAGAAACTAAAATCTTCCGTTTCAATGGATATCTCGCTAGGGCCAAATAATTCTCGCGATAAGCCGATTACTGTAGGCCGATTCTGAAAAGCGGGCCAGATCGCTTGGCGGATTTGTATTTTCTTATTCTCAAAAGCGCTTTTGCTTTCCATTTTTTGTTTGAAACCTTTAGGTTTCTAGGTGACGGATTTTTGGCGAATTGAACAAAAAATTCAAATATGAATAATTTTGCGCTTTTGAGAACAAGAAAACACAAATCCGCCAATGAAATTCCTCTCTAGTACTTCTGTTATTAAACTGAAGAATCGAGTGAGCTAATTGGGATCGCGACCTTCGCTAGCTGACGGAACGTAATCTATGAAATGAAAAAAAATGAGTGTAGTAGATCAATGCTCAAAATTGTAACAAATCAAGTGAACGCAACCATATATATCATTTTAATTTTTTTGATTTGATTTATTTAAGTTCGGATGAAATTATGAATGAATTAAATCGTTCGTTAACAACCTTTTTCAAACCTTCACTGATGTCGATTGTTCATTTTCTTTGTTTTGATCACAATCGCTGATTACACAATTAGCTTCAAACAGACAACGAAGTGAATCTTCAACAGAACATTTTGCAGTTATGTTCTCCGGGGTTGACGTAAAGGAGAATGGGCATTTTGGTCTACCTATTGCCCACGAATGAGATATATATTGTTGGAAAGCTTAGCCCTAGTACATCATTTTTTTGTATGGGAACAAAGTTGTAAACCATGAGGTTTAGGCAGTATATGGTAACAAACACTGCAATTAGAGCAAACATTCAGCCCTATCGAGGTATCCGTTAGGAAAAAGTTCCGAAACGATAGTCCGTTCCGATCGGAACTTAGATTTCGTTCGAGGTATCCACTTCGGAACAAAAAAGATATAGCATACAATCGCATTCATTTGACACATTCGTCCGGATTAGTTCAATAAGTGATAATCTTTGTGATGTTTAAAAGTTTATAAACTGGTCCACAAAAAAGGATAGTGTTGCTTTATAATCTATTTGTTATTTCAACCAACCTCTCTTGCTGAGTCGTCTTCGTTGTTTATTGCCCTAACGAAACAAAATTATATTTATTTATATTTTTTGCTTTCTTTTCTTAAAATATTCCGCAACTATTTTCTGTCGGAGAATTTCGGAAGAAATTTAACACACCACTGTCAAAAAGTCTGGACTGAACGCACTTCATCGCTATGCGATGATAGTCGTTACATTTTATCGGAAGATTGTCCGATCGTCAATCGGATCGGATACCTCGGTAGAAAATTCTCCGATTTCGAATGGATCGGAACAAAATTTTCTCCGAACGGATACCTCGATAGGGCTGATTAATTGCAATAGTGTTCGTTTGAAATCACAGTATTGGTCACTTTCGATGAACTGAATAGACCCCTGAATAAAGGAACTTTTATACCAATGGCTAATAAAAGCGAATAATCACCCTTATTACGGTTGTCGTTTCACTAAAACGACACGTCCCTGGAGGCGTCAATTGATGTTTAATTCAAACAAAATAATGGTGAGATGCGTGGAGATTGGAGAGAATTTCGAAAACTTGGGTTTACTTAAACGCCATGTCGCCTCTAGAGCCTTGTCGTTTTACTGTCGTTTTAGTGAAACGACAATCGTAATAGGGATGAATGTCTTGGTTGGCGAACAATTCACTTAACAGTATGAAAATTTTACTTTTTTTTATTCTACTTATCGAAATTAATGAATGGGAATAATTGTCCGTCTAGTGCCCACAATTAAGGGAAAACAACATTGGAAAGCTTAGTTCAAGAGCATCATTTTTGTATATGGACATAGAACTGTAAACCATGGGGTTAAGGCAGTATATTACAAAATATAAAACGATTCGTGTTAATTCGAATTTGTAAAGTGTTTTTTTTTTTATTTTGTTGGTCGCTTATTATAGCTTATTATATAGTACCCATCATTTTCATAGGTCTCGTTTCTGGGCACTAAGTAGACCAGGTCCCATATATTTTTGCCCATTGTCCTTTGATTTGTGGGTTCTCTTGGGTTGACCTTTTATTAGGAAAATCGTTAATTTGGAAATTTCCAAACGTTTTCACACCTGCGAGACCTTTAACCGCTGCTTCCAGTCCAGTAGCTTCAACTATAAGTAGCTCTACTTCTGCATGTTGCTTTTCCTCGTTAGGACCTCCTCCAGTCTTGGTTTTCGAAGCTTTGTTAAAAGAAAGCTTCTGTTTTGCTAGAAACTTTTAATCAGCAAAAACTTAAAAATGAGATTTTATATCAATCAAACTAACAAAAATTCTTCTCTTTTACTTTTTTCCAAAGCTTAGGTTCTTTTGTTGGTAGCCCAGCTGCATTGAATTTCCTACTTAAGCTCTCTCACATTTTAATGGCAGTGGCTTTACCCTGACATGTTTTTAGCAGAAGAGTTTTGGCCAAATTAGGATGCTCCCTCATATACTCCGCCAAAATAGACTTTTGGTCAGATTTATTTTGTTGTAATTTGTCCTTCAGTAATTGTTACTGTGTAAATTTATTTGTCAAATTCTAAAATATATGGGCAAATTCCAAAAAACTTGCAAAACTTGCGCAAATTATGCTAAGCAAATAATTCCTAAATGCAAACATTAAAATCCCTGCAAAGCAGATTGTCCCAAAACGCAGTCGACTTTTTTACTTGCGCAAATGTAAAAGCATTTGAGCAAATGTAAAAAATATCAAAAAATATCTTGCGCACTTCACTTGCATTTGAATTTGTTTGGCGTTAGTTGTGTCTTGAATTTTGCTATTGGCGTTAGTAGAATTTGTTTGGCAACAAGATGGGAGTACCTACTATGACTTGTTTTATTCATAAAGTTTAGATCAACTCAGTAAAAAGCAACATCAACTCAGTATCAACTCAGTAATCTTAAGTAAAATAATTTTTGTTGGGGGTCCATAATTGATTCCAGCAAAAATCAACAAACAACGCAAATGTCCGTTCCGAAACGTCATATACCTAATGCTATGCAAACATGCTTTTAACATTTCAACTTGCTTTAGATATGCTTTGCAAATGTTTCGTTTAGGAGTTTGGCCTATTATTTTATTCAAAAATGAAATTTTTACTCACATTCTTCAAAAATAAATTCAAATTTAAGTTGATTTCAGCAACATTCGTGGGCTAAGAAGGAATTTTTATGCCACATATGTTCACACTGCAAAAAACAGGCCAGCTGTTTTGGCACTGAGTGAAACTCAGATAGGTGAAAATTCTGATCATTCGGAATTTAATTTATTTGGGTATAACTTGGTGCCATTATTCTTTCCCCGCCATGGTCTTGCCGTTTACATAAGAAATGATGTTGCGTACCAACTTCAACCACAATATGGTCTGTGTTCTAACACAAACTTCAACTTCATGTGGTTAAAATTCAAGGTGAATAAACGCATCATTCATATTTGTTTTCTTTATCGAAGTCCTAATCTGGACAGAAATTCAACTTGTAACGAATGTGATGCTCTGTCCGACTCCATTCAAAGAATTGTTGCCCATTACCCTCACACTGAAATCGTCTTTGTACACAATTCTAGTTGGCTTCGCTTTTCGGGTCAGACAACACCCGAAGGAAGGTATGTTGAGCTCATTGCTGAGTTGAACCACCTGACTCAGCTTGTTGACGAGCCAACTCGAATACCGGATGTTACAGGTCATCCCGCCAACACCCTTGACTTGTTTCTTACCTCTGACCCTGATAAATACACTATTAGTGTATCATCGCCTCTAGGCTCGTCAGACCATTGTGTCATATCTGCTGATTTCTCGTGCCAACAAAACTCAGTTAAAGAGAAAGCACCAACGAGAACCGTTTGGCAATACGAGAAAGCCAACTGGGACGGTCTCAACGGTTTCTTCAGTAACTTTAACTGGTCACTATGCTTCCTCGATAGTGACGTAGAAGCCAGTGCAGATATGATCACAAATTTAATTCTTTGTGGAATGAGAAATTTTATCCCGAATAGGGTAAAATCTATCAAACCCAAAGAAAATTCGTGGTTTAATTCGAGCTGTAAAGAGGTTATTAGGGTCAGAGAAGTAAGTTTCCGTAGTTACAAAGCCAACCCTACTGAGGAAAACCGGAAAAAGTTTCAACAAGCCAGGAAGTCCTGTAACGACCATATTCGAAGAACCAAATTTTTGCATGACCAAAAATTAAGGCAAAAAATTCTACAATGTCCCAATAGTAGTAAACATTTTTGGTCATTTGCAAAGAACATACGAAATGCCACTTCGTCGTCGGTTCCAACGCTCGTCTTCAACGACACCCCTTTTGTCAGCTCGTTAGAGAAAGCCAATTTGCTTGCAGCACAGTTTGCTGTTAATTCGACGCTGTCAGAAAGTGTTATGACTCCTCCCGTACTTGAGAGCGCAAACGATTTTATGGGATGAATCTTCTTTCGCACTCGTGCAGTTGCCAGAGTCCTAAAAGATCTTGATATACACAAATCCGCTGGCCCGGATAGTATCCCTCCCATTGTTCTGAAGAGGTGTTCTTCAACGCTGGCAAAACCACTGCGTAAGCTTTTCCATCTGTCCTATTCTACTGGTCTCTTTCCGAGTGGATGGAAAACAGCATTTGTCCAGCCAGTCCCTAAAAAAGGCGTATCTTCTTCACCCTCAAATTATCTTCCAATTGCACTTACGTCCCTTCTTTCCAAGGTCATGGAAACGCTGATCAATTTTCAACTCAAGAAATGTCTCGAAGAACGAAAGCTTCTTAATGGCTTCTTACGGCTTTCGAAGCAATAGGTCCACTGGTGATCTGATGGTATATCTCACCGAACAGTGGAACAAATCTTTACATCGTTTTGGAGAAAGTAAGATTATTGCACTTGATATTTCTAAAGCGTTTGATAGAGTTTGGCATCAAGCTCTTTTATCGAAAATACGCGCATTTGGTATCGATGAATCTCTTCTTCGTTGGATTAGAAATTACCTTTCGGACCGCTCAATACAAGTTGTATTAGACGGTTTCAAGTCTGAAATCCTCAAAATAAATGCTGGTGTACCCCAGGGCTCCGTTTTGTCCCCGACTCTCTTCCTTATTTTCATAAATGATCTTTTATCTGAAACTTCTAATCCATTAAACAGTTTCGCTGGCGACAGTACCTTCAGCTTTTCATATTCGTTTTTAGATTCACTTCCATGTCCTTCGGATGTGGAACTCGAACGGCAGCGTAAGATAAGCTCATTAAATTCTGATCTTGACAGCATTGTCCAATGGGGAATCAAAAATCGCGTGGAATTTAATGCTTCTAAAACTCAATGCTGTCTTCTGTCGTCCAAACGAAACCCACCCCCCATGCCACTATCCATGAGTGGCACTTGCATTGTGGAAACCGAAAAGCTTTAAGTACTCGGTATGTGTATCACAGACCACCTTGTGTGGAATGATCACATTTTTGATGTCGCCAAAAATGCTGCTAAGTGTTTGGGTTTTCTACGGCGATGCAAGAAATTTTTCACCCCATCTGATCTGGCTGTTATATATAAAGCCTTTATCCGTCCAAAACTCGAGTACAATTCCCATGTTTGGGCAGGTGCTCCATCAACCCACTTGTGTCTTTTGGATAGGATACAAAGAAGAGCTATGAAAATGATAGGTTACAGAAATATAACGGAAGCATTTGCAACTCTCGAACACCGCCGCAATGTTTCATGTCTTTCGTTGTTTTACCGTTATTTTTATAAGCAGTGCTCCACTGAAATAGCCAGTTGCATTCCGCCCCTAAAAGAATTTAGCCGTAATACTCGTACTTTCAGGAATGCACATCAGTTTACCCTTGAGCCCAACTTCGGACGTACGGTCAAGTATAGAGATTCTTTTTTAAGCCGAACTACCCGAATGTGGAATGCTTTACCCGGCTCTATTTTTCCCTTCCATTTCGATATTCAAAGGTTCAAAACCAATGTGCATCGGCATCTCCTCTTTAATCCTTCCCTGTTTTCCTAACGCTCGCACTGTGTTTAATTCAACAATTTAAGGGTACCAAAAACCCCTTGAGTACGCGTACTAAAAAAAAAAAAAAAATTACACAAAAATTCTTACCTGTCTTTTTATTCCTTCTAACTAATGCCGTGTATATATATCAATGGGTAGGTTCAGAGAACTTAGGGGACTTGCAAGTAAGGCAAATTTCTGTAATGTGATTGGCCAGCTGTCAAAAGTTACCTTCATTTGAAACAATTTTTCGACAGCTGACCAATCATTGTCTAGAAATTTGCCTTACTTGAAAGTCCCCTAAGTTCTCTGAACCTTGCCAATGAATAGTTGATTAAATTTTCAGTAAATTGAGTTTAAAATCCAAATTATCAATATTTATCAACTATCAATCAACAATCGTAATAGGGGTGATTATTATTACTCTCGTTTATGAGAAGCATCCTATGAGCCAAAGGGAGATCATGAAGCGATAAAGATCAGGGATCTCGTATTAATGTTGTATTGCATGCGTTTTGATGATATATGTGGATCATTTCTAGTAGTAAAATACGTCTTCTTTCGATTTTGGTACGTTTCGCTAAAATCAGGGAATTCATCAAATTTGTTATTAGAACAAAAATGTTAGGTTTGTTTAATGAATAAAAACTAGATCAGAACAGCACAGAATAGCACAAACTGTCAGAACAAGTTAGAACAGAAAAGTTCAACTTTGTGGTTGACAGTTTCTAATCAGCTGTGAAGTGTCAAAATGAAATTGATTTGGTTAAAGGCCTTCCACACTAGCACACTGTGTATTAATTCATGTCAAAATAGTGGGAACAAATCATGTAGAACATTGTGGAAACAAAATATGACAGCCCAGCCTACACAACCCCACATTCTATCCCACACGATTTGACACGTGTTAATACATGAAGAATTTTAGGAATGGTTCTAATTCTATCCCACATTCTATCACAATTTTTTAAGGTTAAGGTTAAGGTTAAGGTTAAGGTTAAGGTTAAGGTTAAGGTTAAGGTTAAGGTTAAGGTTAAGGTTAAGGTTAAGGTTAAGGTTAAGGTTAAGGTTAAGGTTAAGGTTAAGGTTAAGGTTAAGGTTAAGGTTAAGGTTAAGGTTAAGGTTAAGGTTAAAGTTAAGGTTAAGGCTAAGGTTAAGGTTAAGGTTAAGGTTAAGGTACAGAAATCAGTCAGCTGTTCTTTGACGTTTGTCACGCACTTGTACCACATAAAAAGTAGGTGCAGACAAAATTGTTCTCATCTGCTCTGAAAAACTTCATGGAACACAAAAGTGACAGAAGGTAGAACAGCTGAGTGCAATGTTTTTACACATGGAACACACAATCTTGTACTTTTCTGATCTTTTCTGTTCCGAAAAGATTCATTAAACAGACCTAATGTATGATCTACAAAATTAATATAAAACACGAAACACCTGACAAGGAAAGATTTAAAAAAAAAATAATTAAGCCAAAAATTGAATTCACGTGAATCGAAAATTTTGATCGAATTGTAAAACAGAAATAGATTAGGTATTCCCTGTCGCAAAAAAAAAATATAAATAAATAAAATTTACTTCCAGATGCATATACTAAAATATTTTATTTCAGTTAAGGAACAGAAAGAAATATTACAATAATATTAAAAGTATCAAAACTGTCGTTTTACTTGCCCAGTTTCATGCAAAATATTTATTACATCCAAAAATGATCTATAGTCAAATTCAACGTGTAACCCTGAAAAAATAAATAAAATTTAAGTAAGAAAAAAAAGCATTATGCTTTATACATTTACCCCTTTCTTTGCCAAAACATTTACAAACAACCTCAAACTCATGACTACTGAGCAAGTTGTTCATATCGCGAATTGTTAAGGTTCGAAGAAACTGATTTTGTGTCACTGTACCGCAATTTTCCTTGTCGAAATCTTTAAATAATGATTGAATATTTGAAATTTGATCTGGGTGTCTAGCTATTTTTTGCAGAGCTTTTGATACTATTGTTCGTTCTTCGAAATTCAGAAAACATTGAACACAATCTACACAAGGAAAGTGCTTCAAGGGAACTGATAACCAGTTGTCTCGTGCAGGTTGTTCTTGAATAAATATCTCCTCAAGTACATTGCAAAAGTCACGGTATCGAACAGTATAACCACGATTAGAAGAACGGAATCTGTTAAAAAAAATACATTATTTAATTTCACTGACGCAAAAAAAGATTTAAATGAACATGATGTTAGGCTTACATATCACAAATTATATCGACTTCAGGGGTAGTTAGTTTTACATTTGCATTATCTAATCCTCGGCGAAAGTCCATTTCAGGAATTTGACTTTCTTTGTGATGATCATAGTCCACAAAGAAGTCAATAATTTTCACATTATTTATTGCCGTTTGCTTTTTAACTTTAGAAAGAGCATGAATTATATCCCGTTCTGTAGGTTTGCTATTTATCAAACAAGATTGTTCAGTTTTCTGAATTTCTCTCAGTGGTAGAGGTTCTTTCAACTTCAAAAGTGAACAGTTATTTTTAAAAAGCGTTCCCATTTTTCTTGGATTAGTTATTTTTATTAAGGTACTCACTTTTGGAATAGCATATTCAACTGGATCTACATCTTCCAAGAACCGCATGTAATTGAAACCCATATCATTACAATAACGTTTCTCCAGTGCTACGAATTCCTCATCAGAAATTAAAATGGTGTTACTCAATAAAGCTTGCAATCCTTGTTTTGGACGAACATATCCTTTGTTTAATCTGTGTTTGTTTTAATTGGAGGTAAATAAGAGGTAAAAATATAAAACTTTTTATTTAAAACCTACTTATCAAAATTTTTGAAAAATGGATGCAAATAAATTCTTCTTGTATTGATTTTATTTTGAATTCTTCTAATAGTTTCCTCACAAAGATCTCGGATAGAATCGTTTTCATCTTGCCAATTATGTTGACCTGGCTTAGGTAAGTTCTTTATATATTTAAGAGGTGATTCTACGTGTAGTTGAGGTTGTTTGTCGAGGTTTTTTTCAGTAAAAACTGTTAATAAGTATTTTGTATGTATTTTTATTTTCTTCAAATATAAGTACGAAATGAACCTCTATCAATTTCATCAGTGAACATTTTCCATTTTACACGATCAAAGTCAATTGGGTCAGAATATCTAGCAAAAATTGTTTGAATTTCTCGCTGACCAAGCTTTAACCGCTTTGAGCCCGAAATGCCAACCGTATCTAAAGCACGCAAAAACTGATTTCTTGTAATGCTTCCCACCTTAAGAAGATCGAAAGTTTCCATAAATTCTGAAATGCGAATTCGATTTTCATAAACATAACGTTGTATTCGAAATATCGTATCACAAATGGCATCAGGCTTAGCAGGAGTTTGAAAGGTTTTGGCGTGTTTATTTATGCCCTGAGCATTTGGAAATGGCAGGTCAGGAAGTTCAAGATCAATCAATTGTCCGGGAAAACTAATTATATCCTATAAGAAATGGATTTGTTTGTATTTGTTTGGTTTTTTTTTTAGTTTTGCCATAATTACATCCGTGAGATCCATTAATCCGTGTTCTTTTAGATACTTTGTTATAGCATGAATATGTTTTACAAATGCTACATAGTTAACGGTGTATGAATCTTTCATGTAACGCTTTAATAAGAGCATAAAATCATTTTCTGATAGAGCAAGATTCATAAAATGCAAGACCCTTGAGAAATGGGCTACAGTCACTGTTCCAGAATTTCTTGTTACCTATTAAAATATGATCATTTTCAGATAAAAAGCAACCAAACATTTATTCTGCAACATGAGATCTTTGTTCATTAAAAGAAAGATACAAATATTAATTACAAAAGAAAAACAACAATTTTGTGAAGAAATGGCCTCTAGCTCTAGTTCATATAAATAAGTTTAAAGAGGTCACAAAAGAGCATGATTACATTGGGGTGGGTCTATTAAAAAAAAATATTTGTATGCTCCCAGAGGTCCCAAGGATACAAAGCTCATGGGGTTTTAAATACATAAACAAACAATAACTTTTCTCTAAGGTTTCAAGCATCCATTTAATACCGTTTTACATTGGACGTCAGCGTACAGAAACAAAATTGTAACAACTTACCAATTCATAATCTTGGAAATATGGAAGTAAAGGGATGACACTTGTTTTAGCTATTTTCATCAGTAAGATACAAATCCGACGTTTTTCGTGATCAGTTAAAATGTTAACGTGCATTGGATCGTTCCATTCAAGGCCCAACACAGTGTCCAAATTGTTGCTATGGTCCTGACCTTTGTTTAAAATTGTTTTAAATGCTGCTTTGAAGAATAATTATGATTTTAATTATACTGACCTTCTTCGCAAAGAACTCCACAAAATTGCTTATGAGCAATTCTCCCATCACAAATTCGAAAATAATCTGTTAGCTCTCGAATTTCAAAATCTGACAAACCGATGATTCTCTTATACTTCCCCAAAACACTTGAAAACTTTGATTCTTGTATTTATGTAAATTAAATCGTATATCCATTTTTGTTGATAATCGGTTTAAAAAAAAAGTTAAACGTACCTGCTATTAATCCGTGTCCGTTAGGGTCATGCTGAGAAAATTCGTCATTGATTTTGAAACCATGTCGAAATATAGCTGCTTGAATTTTACGACAGGTTCGCCAAACTTCATTTAAGTTTACATCTAACTTTAAAGAACAAAACTGATAATTTACTATGTAGTACCAACTAGTTCAAATAAAATATGCACCATACTTTTTCGTCACTATTATCCATATTGCTGACAGCGAAACGAACTAAAATTTAAGGAACGAATCTCTTGTTTTCAAATTAATAATTTAATATATTCTTTGAAAATTATTATTTTGATAAAATATGTAGATATATGTACATATAGACAAAAGATAATTAATTCAAATAAAGTGTTTATTTTCAATAATATGGGTAGGTTCAGAGAACTTAGGGGACTTGCAAGTAAGGCAAATTTCTAGACTGTGATTGGTCAGCTATCGAAAAATTGTTTCAAATGAATGGAACTTTTGACAGCTGGCCAATCACATTCAAGAAATTTGCCTTACTTGCAAGTCCCCTAAGTTCTCTGAACCTACTCATTCTCTTGTTTTACCATCTCTACTATTGCTAAGGTGCCACATTGACGTTGACGACTGCCTGTGGTGCGTTCCTTTATTAACCATAGTTAACTATGGTTAACTATAGTTAACAATGGTCGTTCCTTTATTACAAAATAGTTACGATTTGTAACTATATGACGTCATCACATCGTTCCTAAATTCAGTTTATTAGTGTCAAATAGTTACAATTCGTAACTATTTCCAACTCATCTCCATGATATGAGTTGAAAGTGTTGATCTGTCAAGTCACCTAATGTCAGAAGGTTTGTTTACAAAAAAAATTAAAGAATCAAAACAAACCTTTTTGTGAAGTGAAATAGACTGAAAAAAAATAAAATTAAAAAATTAAAATGGAATTTACTGCAATTGTGAACCAAAAAGGAGAGTATACTCTTAAAGACAATATGATTCTGTGTGTAACTGCTTCAAATGGTAATATTACCAACAAAATTGTGTATGTTTATTAGTGATTAATTTGTTTTTTTTTTTTTTCAGAACAAATATTTGTTGTTTTAACTCCGGAGGTATGTTGCAGTTTAAATATTCCGGAGAATTTTGCTGCCAGCTGCAGTAACAGCCTCAACGTCAGCACTCCAGCTGCCTGCTTGGTTATTCATTTTGATAATAAAATATAAAAAAAAATTTCCAGTGTTCGCTTGACAGATCAACAATATCTAACAACAAATCGTTCCTAAATGAAATGTAACAATTTCCAACTAAATCTAACAATGACACTTCAACAATTTTTTTTGACATAACAACCATAGTTAACTATGGTTAATAAAGGAACGCACCACTGGCGACTTTTACATACCCTTACCCTTAGAAGAAGAAATAGAGGAAGAGGTATTTGTCTCATATACAGTGAACGTGAGTGAAGCAATTTTTGAGAACCAGAAGTGTCAAATCGTTAGCGTGTGATTAAAAAAAACAAAGAAAAAAAATGGATACAAGTTACAAAACACAAATTAATATAACAATAACTTTGAAAAACAAATAATTTAAAGTGCATTAATTAGACATTGTGGTGATTTTCTTATAAATAAAAAAAAAAAACATGAAGTGCATTTGTTCAGGGGTGTGCAAATCAACAAAACAAGGTGGACAAAAGCATTTCCTTTCACAGGTTAGTTTTATTTATTATATTTTTCTCAAAAAAGGTGCTCTAAAGTTTTTGTATTTAGATTGATGAACTATTAAACAACATATTTACAGTCTTATTCTGGCAACCTCACTGATGCCTCACAAGTTACAATAACCTCATAACTCGTGATGAACTCGCCTCATAAAAACTTATGTCGAATTCCTTACAACCAAAAAAATTCGAATTTTTTTGAACAAATCGAATTTTTTCTAAACAAAATCGATTTTAATGCTGTCAAACAAATCTTGCATTTTTAGCTAGATTTCACATCAAATCGCACACACACTATCAAGATTTGACATTTCTCATGCATCAGGATGAAATTAAATTTTCTCATTACAATTTTGTGACGATGTTAAAAATGAAAACAAATGATAAAGTGTTTCAAATTATTTAATATTTCAGTGAATGATCAAAAAAAGTAAAGATAATTGTGCATATATCTTCAAGAAACAAAAATCCCATTTAAATAACATACAATTCGCGAGAAAAACACGTTGCAAATTTATTTATCTTCGTCCCCTAGTGAAATATTTTTACTTGATTACGCGCACAATTGTTTTTGTTCTTTTTTAATTTTCAGACGAAATATATTTGGTTTTAAATTATCAAAACAACGCGAAAAATAAAATACACTTTAATATTTGTTTAGCGCGCACCACTTCTTTGTTTTTGTGCGGCAACAAAAGTTCTGTCAAATTGCACTCACACACTCACAAAAAAAAAGTCGAATTTTGTTTAAATTCCTTCTACCAAGAAAAATTTTTAAATGAAATCGACTTCAAATGGCTGTAAGGAATTCGACATTAAAAATTATGATCTGCTCCTTGGCAGATCACAACTCACGTTCTTCTTGTGAGGTTCATTATGAGGACTTCCACAGAATCCAAAATTGTGACCGCCTTATACAAAAACAAACTCACAAAAAATTGTGACCTGTGACCCTCACAACGGCAGAATAGGGCTATTAGAATGGGTTACAATTTAAATTAACAGCCCTATTCTGCCGTTGTGAGACTCACAGGTCACAATTTTTTGTGAGTTTGTTTTCTTATAAGCCGGTCACAATTTCGTTTTCTATGGAAGCCCTCATAATAAACCTCACAAGAACAACGTGAGTTGTGATCTGCTAAGGAGCAGATCATAATTTTTAGGTTTTTATGAGGTGAGCTCACCACGAGTTTTGAGGTTATTGTGACTTGTGAGGCATCAGTGAGGGTGCCAGAATAAGTCAAGAATATTATTATTTAGTTGAAAATGTGCACATAATTTTTTTGTTAGAATTCAAGAACCAGAAATGTCAAACTGAAATGCAAGTAAACAGTGGTGCATGAGATTATCAGCCTTATTCTGGCAACCTCGCTGATGCCTCACAAGTCACAATAACCTCATAACTCGAGGTGAATTCGATTTTGTGACTTTTTTCGTATTCTAGCAAAAACCTTACAGCTTGTGAGCCTCATAAAAACTTGAAAATTATGATCTGGTCCTTGGCAGATCACAACTCACATACGTGACACATCTTTCCCTCAAAACTATACAAAAGTAGCAAAATAAGAAGAAATATGGAATTGAATTTGATTTTAATACATCTTTCGAAGAAGTTTCATCTAGAAATGAAAAGTAAGAATTTACATACATATTAACAAAAGCAAATAAATATTTTTTTTCATAAATGACTTAGATTGCAGCGAAGGAGAATATGCTAAGACAATTAGGAGATATGAATGATCCATTTGCCCTTGAAAACACAACTTTTATTAAATTTTTTCGTTTTTCAAAAACGTTGTGCCTAGATATATAGATATTATCCAGGAACTCAAACCAAATGACGACCAAGACAGTGCACTACCCTTTGTCATCCGAGTATAACAATTTGGCCTTTTCATTTTAATTTTTTTTTTTAATTTAATTTTCTTCAAAATGTGGGGTCGTTTTTGTTTGCTAGGAGTTCGGGGTTTCTCCGAACAAAATCGATGAAATACTCGAGCTGCTCCCGCGACGCTCGTTTGGTTTTCTGATCATCTAGAATATATAAAATAATAATTATTAAATATAAACAGCAATGTTTAAACGAATTGCTTACCAATAGAATTCATTATTATTATAAGGTATTTAATTCCGCCAAATAAGTTTTATTTTTTTTTTAATCTGTTTGTTTTCAGAAATCAGCTGGCCAACCTGACAATAAAAAATTCACCTACCTGTGGTGAGTTTTCTTGTGAGGTTTCTTATGAGGGCTTAAGCAGAATACGAAATTGTGACCGCCTCATAAGAAACCTCACAAAAACAACCTCACAAAAAATTGTGACCTGTGAGCCTCACAACGGCAGAATAGGGCTGTATATTGGAGTTTGAAAGGCGCAACTATCTGTTAAGCGCCCTTCTTATGAGAAAATAATTTTTTGTTATTAAATCGATTTTTTTGTCAACTTATTAGTTCATGTTTCAATGTTAATTTGTCTTTTTTCAGTAAGGTGTCTATCAGTTCATGTTTGGTTATTCATGTCCCATGTTTAAAATTTAGTCCATTATAAATTATTACATAAATACAAACAGTTAACAGCACTTGGTTTGAGAAAAATAAAATAAAACTCACTTGTGAATTTTTTCTTTTTTTTGTCGTTTTTCACACGATTTAACAACGCACTTAATGTTTTTTTTTGTTTATTGCTAGATAACCACAATGTCTATTTTATTCACTTGAAAAGGTTTGTTTTTTTTAAAGTTTTTAGTTTTTTTTTTATGTATATATACATATATGCGTCTTAATTTGTAACACTTTTTTATTGTTCTTTTTTAAAATCACGCTAGCGATTTGACATTTCAGATTGACAAAAATTGCTTCACGCACGTACTCTTTCTTTTTCTAAGACCATTACACTAAAACAACTTCGGAAAATAACAAAAATTACTATTCTGATGGAGCCCTAGTGAGTTGCCGTTAAAGAGCACTCCGTCCTTGCTGTAATGCATTTGTGTTTGTGGGATTTCACACTATTTTAAAAACTGCTTCACATTTTTCAAACAAGGGCAGTTACTCTATTTCTTCTTCTAAACCCTTACCAGAGTTGCATGAGTTAAGACAGAAGACCCGAAAGGGAACCCGCGAATTCATTTTATATTTTTGGAAATAACTGACAAGTAATTGTGAGTTGGCCAAATCATTCCCAGAAAATTCTATCGAAAAAGTATTTTTGGTAGTTATATTTTTTTGAAATCTAGCATTTCAGTGTTTTGTCTATAAACTAATGTGGATTTCCTTTCAACAAAAAAATCAAATCTGTGAAGTGGAAATTTGATTTGTTTAGAAGAAAAGATCAAATTTTCTAAACAAATCAATTCTTTTATGTCGAATTCCTTACAGCCATTTGAAGTCGATTTCATTTAAAAATTTTTCTTGGTAGAATGAATTTAAAAAAAATTCGACTTTTTTTTGTGAGTGTGTGAGTGCAATTTGACAGGAATTTTGTTGCCGCACAAAAACAAAGAAGTGGTGCGCGCTAAACAGATATTAAAGTGTATTTTATTTTTCGCGTTGTTTTGATAATTTAGAACTAAATATATTTCGTCTGAAAATTAAAAAAGAACAAAAACAGTTGTGCGCGTAATCGAGTAAAAAAATTACAATCCAAAATGCATCCAGAAACAGCAGCGAAGATCTATTCTGAATATTTCACAAGGGGACGAAGATAAATAAATTTGCAACGTGTTTTTCTCGCGAATTGTATGTTATTTAAATGGGATTTTTGTTTCTTGAAGATATATGCACAATTATCTTTACTTTTTTTGATCATTCACTGAAATATTAAATAATTTGAAACACTTTAACATTTGTTTTCATTTTTAACATCGTCACAAAATTGTAATGAGAACATTTAATTTCATCCTGATGGATGAGAAATGTCAAATCTTGATAGTGTGTGTGCGATTTGATGTGAAATCTAGCTAAAAACGCAAGATTTGTTTGACAGCATTAAAATCGATTTTGTTTAGAAAAAATTCGATTTGTTCAGAAAAATTCGAATTTTGTTGGTTGTAAGGAATTCGACATTATTTTAGAAAGATTTACACCGACTTGCACACACACTAGGCAGATTTGATATTTCTCTGGCTATTGTTTACGTTTGGCTTTTTGTCGATTTGTTTAATTGAATTATATCCGTGGTGTAAAAGTATAAAGTTCACGTTGTTCAGTAAATAAAATAAAATTTACAATTACATGTAGATAGAATAACAATAATTTTCCATTTAAAAAAAAAAAAAAAATTAAAGAATTGTGCGTTCGGGCCTGTCAAATTGCACACACATACAATCACAGAAAAAATTAATTTTTTTGCGTATTCCTTACAACACAAAAAAAGATTTGATCTCCAAACGTTGAAAGGAAATCGACATAAGTCCCTATTGGCTATTGCCCATGTCCCCATGGGAGGAGCAATTTTCTAAACAAAATGATTCATAATAGAAAAACAACTATGCAAAATAAACGGTGCGGTACTAATATAAAAATTGTAAAAATTCTGAAATCGAGACGCCCATTTTTTAATTTTATGTGTAATAATACTTACGTATATAATACTTATGTATATAATAAAATTTAGTTTAAGACAATTTTTCATTTTGTTTTTCAAAATTTTTGAAATTGAAAATTAATTTTTCAAAAGCTATCTATTCATAAAACAATCGAAAAATCGTTTAACGATCAGTCAATCGATAACCGCACTCGGAGCCTATAATTTTTGTGCTCGCTAACTTTTTTATAATGTTTTAATATGAATATGTTATAAGTTTTTCGGAGATGAGGTAAAGGACACAAATAGTGCTAAAAACTGCTCTAAAGACAATTTTCTGTTGAGGTTAGATCTAATTCTAAAGTCGTATTTGTTGCTTTCAAGTGCCGTTGAAATCACTTTACTTCTAGCATCACTTGACGGTGTTCACATTGGAACGACTCGACCGACTATTTTTGACTCCTCTGAAATTTATCTCACTCCCACTTCATGGTTAGAAAGAGAGAAAAGTAGTAAATTTAAAAAAAAATTTAAAATTTGTGGATTTTTTTGTTGATATTTTCTTGTGTAAATTCGTCGGAGTCAGTCCAATGTGACCACCGTCCTTGTTCTTTCTCGAATTCTTCAGAACTCTTGCCGATTCTGTCATTGCAGTACAAAATAAATTGTTAAGGCTCTCCCAAACCAACGCGGAACATTCGCTATGCAGCGCGAATCATTCACAATTATACAAAAAATCACAAATAAAAAAGGCTAAACAACAACAAAAACTGACGTCGGCGAATGTTCCGCGCCGGTTTCACGTTGGTTTGGGGGAGACTTTATTCGTGACGTGGAACAGCACTAATACGATAAAAAAGTTGATCAGATAAGTGACTACCACAACCACCGAATAGTTGTTTTTTTTATAGAAAATTATTTTGACTTTCGTGAAGACCCATTGGTGTGCAGTTCCGCTGAAGTGCACCCGCCTGGTGTGGTCTTACCTTAATCGGGTTGGTTATCTATTGTAACCTTTCTCTATTTTTTATCATTGTGAATGGATTTCCTTTTTGACATGAGGCTGTCGGTAATGACAGTTCTTTTTCTTTTCTAACCTGCCATATTTGAAAACAAACAAAATCGTGTTATCAAGTTTTGAGTAAATTTTGCTAAAAAATTTGTTTTAAAAATGTCCACTAATGTTAATATACGTCTGGCAATCGACCGGGTCAACATGAGCCTACTTTCTCAGAATGAAAACCGAATGCCTCGGTTGTTTACTCCCGGAGAAGTGGTTACGGCCCAGCAAGGTTTCATGAAGGGCCACGGCACCTATGTTGAAGGAGAAGACATCAAAGCATCAGTTGCTGGAGTCATAGAGCAAGTTAACAAATTGATATCAATCAAACCACTAAAGAGCAGATATGTAGGTGAAATCGGTGATGTCGTTGTAGCTCGCATTACAGAAGTTCAACAAAAACGCTGGAAAGTTGACACGAATTCCCGTCTGGATTCGGTTTTACTTCTGTCTTCAGTGAATCTACCTGGTGGAGAACTGCGTCGTCGAGTAGCCGAAGATGAACAAATGATGCGTAAGTACCTGCAGGAAGGTGACCTGATCTCAGCTGAAGTACAAAATATCTACGACGAAGGAACTCTTTCGCTTTACACTCGTTCACTTAAATATGGAAAACTATCTCAAGGTATCCTCGTCAAAGTATTTCCTTCATTGGTAAAAAGGCGAAAAACTCATTTCCACAATCTGCCATGCGGGGCATCGATTATCTTGGGCAACAATGGATTCATTTGGATATCACCCACTGTTAATTCAGAAGTCGAAGGTGACGGTGGTTTTACTCAAAATCTGGCCGATGTAGTGCCTCGATCCGATCGAGAAGTCATTGCACGTCTGCGTAATTGCATTTTGGCTCTGTCGCAGTGCAAAATGGTTTTATTTGACACGAGTATATTGTACGCCTATGAGGAAAGTTTGAAATACGAAGTTGACGAGCTATTGAATCAAGAGGCTATTTTTGACGTGGCATTTCTAACACAACATCGGCTGCGCTTGCAAGAGGAATGATTTTTTTTTATAATAAATCCAAATTTTATATTTAACAAAAAAAAAACATGTTTTTCTTTGTTTTAACATTTCAGTACAAAGGTTTCTATAAAAGATTTTCATTTCGAGCCTTTAAACGGCGATGCAAAGGAAGCAGAGCTGAAAATTGTTCATATAGCTTTTTACAAATTTCTTCTATTTGCCTAGTTGATACCATGTGAAGTCATCGATTGGTTTAAACTTGGTTAGTGTCGACGGATGGTCCCTATACCAATAGAGGCATTTTCTGTGCAGTCGACTTTTTCCGGTAGTGAGTCGGTTTAATTTTGTATTTGTGTATACAATTCAGCTTCGTGCCCTATTTAATTTTAGGTACTTATTGTAGAAAGTAGGCCATTATAATCATGAAATGTTCGAAATTCTGTGCTGAATATTTCTTTTCAGACTTCACACTTTTTTCTCCGACAAATAGAAATTGTACTATACATACATACATACATGGTGTCCCAACGTCACCGGCCCAGACAAAAACCATGCGTTCCCGAGGTGATTTTAAATCGAGAAACTTATGTGGTAGTTTTCTCGTTTTTGCTACCTTTTCGACTTAAAACTATTTTTATGATTTTTGGCCTCGTTTCTTTAACTGGCTCTAACTTTGCCAAAATACAACTGATTCTTGAATTAACATAAGAACACCTAGGAGTTTTTACCCGTTTTTTTTTTCACTTTAGTATCATTTTGTTTTTTACAAAAACACGTTCACAAGTATCATTTTTTCTTTTTTATTATGAAAGCCCAATATGTTTTCTTAAAAATACCTTATCTTTTGTTTAACTAAAACATATATTGAAAATTATTAGAAAAATAAAATAAAAAAAAGAGAAATTCAAGATTATTTGAATAAAAACGAAATATACCCTCGAAAGAGTAAATTTGGCATTTTCAGTAAAACGAGACATCGGAGATTTATTTCCATCAAAAGTTGAGCAAGCGAACCCAAATATTGTTTCTCCTCAGTATTTTAACAGCCAAACTGAGATTTTTTAGTGAGGAATCCTGTTCAGCAACTGAGATTGATGGGGCCCTCTTAAATCTCCTTTTCCTGAGCACGCCTATTATTATTAGTCTCAAGGATGTGTAGGAAATAAAAATAATGAGTAAATATGTATCCGTTATAACATATAACGGTTATTTAATATTTTGAAGTATTATGATATCATTAAAAAAAATGCAAAACAGGTTAAAGTAAAAATAATTCTTAAATAACTATAAATTTGTTATATTAATAATTAAAATAAAATGTATGCCATCTAATTTGTTTGATAAATATGAATTTATGAAAACAAATTTCAATTTTTTTTAAGATACTGAATTTTCAATAAAAAAATTTCAATATTTTTTTTTTTAAATCCAAAAGAATATTTCTTGGACAAACTTGTATAAGTTATTAAAATTACAATAATCCATCTAAATATGTATGTATTTGTGGAAATCGGTGAAGACATGAATGAAAAAATCGGTTTTATAACAGGTACCGTTAATAACCGTTTTTAGTAACATTTTTTTTCAGCAAAATATTGACCATACTCTTAATACTAATGCTCGGTCTCCGCTTGCCATTGAAACACGAAAATTGACACACTTTGGCAGGGCAGGGTGTTTTACCAACACAAACAGCGAAGAAAGTAGTCGTAGAGAGCAAAAGTGTCCCAAACTAACGCGAAAGCGGCGCAGAACATTCGCTGACGGCAGTTTTTGTTGTTGCTTAGCATTGTTTATTTGTCTTTTTTATCATTGTGAATGGTTCGCCCTGCATAGCGAATATTCCGCGTTGGTTTGGGAGAGCTTTAACTCACCCTGTCTTGTTGCCTAGCATAACTCGTATTTTTTTTTTTTGTCAAAAGCGTTATAGCCCTTTTTGAAATAAATACATTTAAGTATATTGATAGCAATATATCTCTGTCTCAAAGCTTCTAAACGGCAAATCGAAATTTTGGGCTAATGACGTTTAGTGCTTGGCGTTATTTGTTTTAGTGGTGCGTTTTTTTTTGTTACTATGGTCAAAAACAAGAGGTGCAAAGTCAAAGTTATAAAAGTTACTTTTTATTTAAGTACGATCAAAGTTAAAAAATTGTGAAGGGGTTGAAAAAAATCGAACAAATAAGAAACAATAAACAAAAGACAAATTTTTGATTGTGTTGAATTTATTGATACAAAATTCACTACCAAAAATGTATGGTTCTTACAAATTAAATCACTTCATTTTTGCATGACATCGAATCGCAATATAAAAACATTAAGTGTGATTTGTTTTTGTTTTTTTTGTTAATTTTTTATGAGCCACACATTTGTTTATGAAAAAATTGACCAATCGGAAGAATCAAATTTCCATGAAAACTGAATTATTCAGAAAACAATTCCAAATAGGTATCAAAATCAATAGTAAAACAATTACATTTATAATAAATTATTACGAAATTGAAAACAATTCCAAATCGGAAGACGAAAAGCAAACACAATAACCCCAAAATGAACACTCAAAATAACATAATAATAATGAAGGTTAACTAGTTAGAAACAAAAAGAACGCACAAATGTCATTAACACAAAATTTTGGCTGTCAGTTTGTAGTTTGACAATTTGGTCAAAATCCCCATTCTATGGCAGGTACCGTTATTTTTTGAGCTGAAAAAAATTTTAATTTCCCCTCTAGGGAATTTCCCAAGAACCTTAAACCCAAAGTGGTTTAGGCTGCAGGTCGAGGTACATACAGACAGAATTGCGGGACCTACTTTTGTCATCGTAATTTAGGAAAAATTATCCTGAGTTCGATTTTTTTACGAATCCAAAATATGCCCTATAGTACCTACATATGTATATCGCTAAAAAAGACATTACGATGGGGCAGGAAACGTGTTTGTGCTTTAAAATTAAGAACGTTTTTCTTTTTTAGTTCAGAATAGAGCTCTGAATAGAACCCGAACATATAGAGCATACTCTGAACACCTCTGAACAGGTCGTTTTCCGACCACTCTCATTTATTTTTGAAACACACTTGGTTAGCTGTCTTCCTCATCCGCGATTTAATTTTTTTTTTATTGTGTATAAAGGCTTAACTACATAGACCTACTTTTTGCAAAAGTACAAAAATGAGAAATATATATCTATGCTAAAAAAAACCTGCTTGCAAAAAAAAACATACGAAAATTGTTCTAATAGATAAATTAAGCCACCATATACAATTTCTAATTGTTTTTTTTTGTATGCAGGTGTCTTCAGCTTAGATATTTATTTTTCATTTTTCTACTTTTTGCAAAAAGTCTATGTAGTTAATAGGTTTTCCATTGGTAAAAAATTTAAATATTTTTCGATGCATATCTGTGAAAACGCTTCCGCCAATTATGACAATAAAGCCTTCCATTGGGCAAAAAATATTGATCAGCCCTATTTCAAGTTCCGCGTGAAAGAAAATCTGCCCGGAAAAATTACTCTTCCCTTATTGTGAGTTTCGGGCGAAAAGATTCCCATTTAGTTTTTGGTGGCGAACGAGGCCACACTTGTTGTAAAATGGAGGGTGAAACTCACAATAGCTTTTAAAAATCCGGGAGAACAAAACATTTTCTGACGAAATGTTTTCCGGGTGAAACTCACAATAAAGCTGGATATTTTTTTTGATTCTGATTCAATTTTGTATATCCGTATTTTTCGGTGAATCTACCCCTCCTTTTACTAACACCAGTTCTATTGCCAGCTGTTATTTTAACGAGTGCTTCTTTTATTAACTTATTTCAGTAGAAAAAGAAATTTGTTGTGAAAATTTAAAGACTAAAAAGTAATATTTGAATTAAAATGGAAACAGTTTCAAATCAGTATTTAGATTTCAATTTATCCCTCATCATTAATTACAGCCTTGTAATCATCTATTCAAAATTTAAAATCCCATCAAATGAAAAAAAAACTTGAATGTATAACATCTGTCGACTAATTTTATTGTGTATTCATCAGCCGAGAAAAATACACCAACACCATAACAACATAAATATCAATTCAATTATAATTCCATTCGTCACGAAAAAAATCAAATTCTTACCAATGGAATAAGTGTGACAATTGATGTGTTCGCCATTAGCTCAGACTGCTCGATCTTTTCCTGAGCTCGTAGGGCATGCTCTGAACGAAAAAAGGAACAAATTCTAAGCTCTGAGTTAAGAAGAAACATAAACTTTTTTCTTGACAACGCAAGCTCTGCTCTTAACTAAAAAAGAAACACGCACTTAATGAATACCTAAATGGCTGTTACACATTTTCGTGTTCTACCCCCCCCCCCATTCTTTGTCTAGATTGACTGTACGATTTAAGGTATTCCATTTCTAAACATTCAAAATGGTCCTTTCTGTTCAACAATAATATAGCAAATCTTGAGGAAATGGATTAAGTTTTTATTATTTTTCTGAATATAGTAAATTTGCGTACCAACAATTTTGGTAAAACAAGGGAAATAGTTAGATCTTTTAATACTTAAAAAATCTATGTAGGGGGAAAAAGCCAATGCAAACTTGTATAAGAACAACTTTTATAGAAAGCCACTCCTCAGGCCTCAATATTTTAATCTTTTTTCTGGTTTCCATTAAGTTTTTTTTTGCTATACTATAATTCTAAAGGTTGTGCATTACTATTTCTATATAAAATTCTATCTCTTGGTCTGTCTTAATACCCAAACTTGTCATTTAAAGACGTTATACCATCGCCGGATTGATTCTCTGGTGGAACCCATTTTGAATATTTTTCCATGTCCTCGTACTCGCCTTGATCTTCAATATCAACGTTTTCACGTTTTCCCCTTATTCTCTGTCGCTGACGTTTTCTCTTAACTGCTTGCGTTGTTCCTTCGTCATCATTAGTTCCAAGTTTTTCTGTCTCCCTACTTGAGCTTTCTTCGATTTTTTCTGTTTCTGTGTCTTCCGCTTTTTCTTCTTCGATATATTCTTGAGTCGCATTTGGTGAAGGTTTTTCGTCGTCTGGAATAAATGCTGGCCCATACAATCTATTTGATTTTCCTTCTTCTGAGTCATTTAGCAAAGGTTCTGAATGTTTTTTGTTGACTGTTAAACTTTCAGTGGATTCTTCTTCGTCCTCCTCGACTTCTTCTTCATCTGATTTGAGTTCCTTTTCAGCTGCTACAGTTGTTGATGGTTCCGTTGATGCTGATCTTAGAGGTTTAAGTGTTTTGTATGAAAATTGATTGCGTTTTCCAACCATCGGCAGTTGTCTGGACTTTTTAGAAGGCTCTGCAACTGCAGATATAATTGCTGGAAGATCAACAGGTTTGGCTATTTGAATTAATCGCTTAAGTTTATTTTGATCAGCAATTAATTGCTTTTCTTCCATTTGCAATTTCCATAAATCTGTTTTTTCCAAAACTGTTGTTGCATCAGTTAGATTTTCCATGAAGGTGTCAAGATCTTCGATTTGTTGTTTTTTGGACTCTTTTATTTGTCTGGCAAGTTCCTGGTATTCCTCCATTTTCGTTTTAACGTCTTTTAATTTTCCCTCTATTTCGGTTTCTTGAACAAGCTAAGGAAAGAAAACAGTTTATTTTTTTGAACCATAGCAAAATTTAAAAAAAACGGCTTACCAAATCATCATAAGTGAGTGTGACGCTTGTATTTGGATTTGACTTTCGCATCTTCTTTCGTTCAACGTCTCCAGTGCGATCAAAGAAATCGTCTTCATCTTCTGAATCGTTTTTAACAATTTTACGTTTTAAAGGTTCTATAAAATATTAAGAGGGAAAAAAATGTAACACGAGTCAAATGTACTATTTTTCATCTTACCATGGTTCGCTTGCCTAAGGACACCATGTCTGTCCAGAATTCTGCATGCTTCCAAAGCGCATTGTACAACGCAGTCTTTCTTTTTTCCCTTGTGGCAAACCTCTGCGACAATTCGCTTTCCATTCAAATCGTCAACCGGAAGTTCTATGCGACATACAAAAGATCCCACTGACATCTCGTCACATTTGTACTCCAAGTCGAGGCCTTCACGCTCGAAGAACCCTCGAAGTGTTTTTTTGGGATCATCAAGAAAAAGTTCCTCATTGTTGGTACTTGCATAGGGATTGACTGACAGGTCAGATTCCTCATCAGCGTCTTCACCCATTCCCCAACTAATGTCCTCCCTTTCCATAGCTTCCAACTGAACCGAAGCATTAATTTTTTTTTGCTCATCGGCGTTGATGCGCATTTGCTTGAGTTCAGTGACCGACATTTCTGACTCCGGTTCCTGATCGAACTCGGGTCCCTGCAGGATATAACTCCTCATACTAGCACCTAACCTTAACATATGACCCACTTTAACACGAATGTAGGCTTTTGGCGGGATTCTCATTTTGTTGAGGAATGTGCCGTGAGTGCTTCCCAAATCGTATATATACCAACCCTCCTCGATGTGTTTCTTATTTTCAGCGGTATCATCATTATCCAACTTTGGTCTGTACTGTAAAATCGCATGGAATCTGGACACCGTCGGATGAGCCATTTCGATGTCGTTTCCTGGAGAACGGCCGAATACCCAGAACGGTTTTTCTTGCAGGTTTTTTACCTCATCAATTATTTGTCCAGTTTTGAGAACTTCGAATTTGTATTCGTATTCTTCGGAGGGACAAGCTGACCATTTTGGTTCTATATACGGGCAAGTGGGTATAGGTTTTGATGGTAATTTTTCTTCGGGAGATTTTTTCTCAACTGGTTCGACGATTTTATTTTCCTCAATTGGTTTGGGGCTAGGTTTAGGAACCGCATTCGGAACTTTAAATTCTTCCATAATTTGTTAAAAATCAATTTGTTAATAGAAATGCTCAGGTGAGAGGAGTGTAAACAAAAAATATCTATCTATTAAAATAACAATGGCCACAACTGTCAAGCGTGACGTCTGCTAAGTGAAATTTGATAGCAGCTAACTTTGAAGTAAAGATGGCGTCCTAAGATATCGGCTTCCACAACTAGAGGGTGCGTATGTCTTATTAAAGAATTCGATAATTGACTTTTAATGCCTGTGTTCATAGGGAGTGTTTTTTGTGCGCTTTATGTTAACCTTAAAAATAAGCACACCGATTACAGAATCCGATGAATGGTCTGCGGATGGCTTCTAACAATTTTGTTCTATTAGAATCCGCTGTAAAAAATTGCAGAAATGTCGGGAACATAGTTTGAAAAACTCATATCCGCATTCCAAATAACTATTGAAATATCAAATCATCACCAAAGCCGTTGCGGATCGAGTCAACTCCCCGTGAATAAAATTTTGTGGATTCTGTAATAAACATGAATCATAAATACAGCTTAGTATCTTAACATAACGTGGCCTGGATAAACTATTGTCGTATGTTACATTCGACTACTTTTGGGAAAACGCAATCAAAGTTCAGAAATTTTTTTCCCGAAAACCCGATGGTAGATTTTCTTAAAAATTAAGCCTAAACTACATAGACCTACTTTTGTACAAAAGTGAGAAATTAAAATGGTCGCTAAAAAACATGCTTGCAAAAAAACATACGAAAATTGTTCTGACACATAAATTAAACCACCATGAACAATTTTCAATTGTTGTTTTGCAAGCAGGTGTCTTCAGAAAAGATATATATTTCTCACTTTTGTACTTTTGTACAAAAGAAGGCCTATGTAGTTAAGGCTTTACATGATATATGCAAAAAACATTTGTGAATTGAATCATGTACAAATTATTTCAATATTCCAATCTAGATACAAATAATAATCGATTTTCTCCAATATGCCGTTGTCGTATGTAACGCTTTCACGAAAGCTATTTTTAAGCCAAACAAATACGACAAAATTATGACACATACGACAAAAAATAATCAACTATAATACGACAAAAGTGTATTGCATACTGTAATATTTTACTAAGGGTTCACAAATAAAACTTATTTCCTTTATTCAAACTGAAAAAACAATTACTTCACAAAATAAAACGCTTTTATTTCAAATACTTTTATTTCTAATACTTTTATTACAACCAAGCACAAGTATGCAACTCTTTATTCACACTGACATTTATTCATTCACAAGTGACCTCAACTCCCGAAATGATTGTGTTTCGCCCAAGGTATAACAGTGGGCTCTTCAGTCAGTCTGTTATACCCTACTAAGACACAAATTTTGGTCGATGTTTACCGACTCTTATAAAAATCACAGCAAAAAGATACTGTGAATTTTATTATTCTAAGGGAATTTGTTTAAATTCGTACACCTAGAAAATAAATACCCGTGGTCAGGTTTTTTATAATAAGAAGATGAAGAAATTTAAATATTAAAATATTGAAATTACTTCTGTTTTAAGTGGAGTGAATGAATAAAATTCAATTAAAAAGTACAAGAGTTGAGGTCACTTGTACTTTTTAATTGAATTTTATTCATTCACTCCACTTAAAACAGAAGTAATTTCAATATTTTAATATTTAAATTTCTTCATCTTCTTATTATAAAAAACCTGACCACGGGTATTTATTTTCTAGGTGTACGAATTTAAACAAATTCCCTTAGAATAATAAAATTCACAGTATCTTTTTGCTGTGATTTTTATAAGAGTCGGTAAACATCGACCAAAATTTGTGTCTTAGTAGGGTATAACAGACTGACTGAAGAGCCCACTGTTATACCTTGGGCGAAACACAATCATTTCGGGAGTTGAGGTCACTTGTACTTTTTAATTGAATTTTATTCATTCACTCCACTTAAAACAGAAGTAATTTCAATATTTTAATATTTAAATTTCTTCATCTTCTTATTATAAAAAACCTGACCACGGGTATTTATTTTCTAGGTGTACGAATTTAAACAAATTCCCTTAGAATAATAAAATTCACAGTATCTTTTTGCTGTGATTTTTATAAGAGTCGGTAAACATCGACCAAAATTTGTGTCTTAGTAGGGTATAACAGACTGACTGAAGAGCCCACTGTTATACCTTGGGCGAAACACAATCATTTCGGGAGTTGAGGTCACTTGTACTTTTTAATTGAATTTTATTCATTCACTCCACTTAAAACAGAAGTAATTTCAATATTTTAATATTTAAATTTCTTCAACTTCTTATTTATTCATTCACTTTCAAAATCAAACTGCCGCTTTCGGACTGGTGGCCCTGTATTTATATCCGAAATAAAGGTGCTTTCCAAAAAGGTTTCGTCAATTATTCCAGTACGAACGAGGCTGGACACTAACCGTGTTGTACCAAGTTGTACTAATGTGTCGTTGTTTACATAACTGGGCATATTCACCACATTTCCCCCCTCTTAGGATTGATCGTCACGATTTAATCCATTATTCCCACCGTTATAACGATGTTAGCGGTCACAGTGTACTACTTTAAGCTTACACCCCTTACTCCTCTCTGAATGCGGTAAACCACATCATTGATTCGCTTCACAACGGTATATGGGCCTTCCCAGTTTTGTTGAAGTTTTGGTGACAGTCCCTTTTGTCGGTGAGGATTGTAAGACCACACCAGGGGTGGAATCGCGTAAGGTGATTTGTGATCATCACATTTGTGACAGTAACAGGTGATAGGATTTGATTTTCCATCTGCGTAAAGTGATCACCAAAAAATAGTGCAAATTTGGTATCACTTTGAGAGAAAACATTGTTTTGTACCCATACTTGTAAGATTTGACATATCTCAGAAGTCGATTTGAAGATTTTCTTTATAGCGGTCAACAAGTTTATTCAAAAGTGTTGAAATTATATTATTTTAGTGAATAGTTGCAAGTTAATCAAACAAAATTGTGCGGTGGTTAGATTTTAAATATTGAAAAATATAAAAGTTTCAAGTTCAAGTGATTACAAGAAACCGTCGCATATGTTTTTCTCTGCTGATTTAGAGAAACCTGCGTTTCGAATTCCCTATATACATTATTGAAGATTATTTTTTTTTTCTGGAATAAAATCACAATTGTTTGTCTTAATTTTGGCAACTTTTCACTGAAATCAATTAATTTTAATACTTAATAAAAAGACGTGACCATTCAATGTACTTTTGAATATTTTTTTTAGGAGATTTGATAAATCATTGGACATAATAACTTAATAAAACTATTCCTACATACATACTCGTATGTATGTAAGTAGTATGCACATGCATTATATTTTTCATGACAAATTGTATTTTAATGCCCTTTAAGAAAAAAAAACTAGGTATATATTCATTGAATATAAATTTATTTAAAATATAAGGTACTTTCACTTGAAAATGCAGAAATTAAAGCATACATGAATAGTTTAACATGAAAGTGATAGCTAAATAGCTGTCACCAAAAATAGTCACAAAAACATGATTATCACTAGTGACAGTCACCTTACGCAGACGGAATGTGTCGATAGTGACTATCACTTATCACATATCACCTTAGCCGATTCCACCCCAGGTCTCCTTCTTGGAATCCCATCGTTGTTGCACGGGCGTGTCGTACCGTGTTTCCTATCCTATCCTATCCTATCCTATCACTAGCGGTTTTAATGTTTTTCCTGGTCCGTTGATGAATGTCAATGAGTCTTTCTTTGAGGTTATCCACATATTCATCTGAACTTTCCGGTTCCATGGTATGGCATTCAAATTTGACTTCACTGGGCAGCCGTATTGTTGTGCCAAACAGGATCTCCGATGGTGTATGTCCTGTTGAACTATGAACCGCACTTCGATAGGCCATCAAAAACAATGGAATATGGCGGTCCCAGTCTCGGTGGTAGTCACCTACAACCTTGGACAGATGTTCTTTAAGAGTCCTGTTGAATCGTTCTACCATCCCATCAGATTGTGGATGAAGCGGTGTTGTCCTCGTCTTCTTGATGCCAAGGAAAGAGCAAACCTCCTGAAAGATGTAAGATTCGAAGTTCCTTCCTTGGTCAGAATGCAGTTTCAAAGGTACGCTGAACCTACTCCCCCAATTGAAGATAATCTGATCAACTACTGTTTTAGCTTCTTGATTTGGGATGGAAAATGACTCAGGCCACTTGCTGAAGTAATCCATGACTACAAGGATGTATCGGTTTCCGCTGTTTGTCTCCGGAAACGGACCTGCAACATCTACTGCTATTCGTTCGAAAGGCGTGCCCACAATGTACATTTTGCATTTTACTTTGAAGCTTTCTTTCTGATCCCTTGGTAGCAGCACAAGTATCACATTTTCAGCACCACTTTTCGACATCATCTCTTGCATGTAGCCAGTAGAACCGTTGTCGTATCTTCTCCAGCGTTTTAATGACTCCCAAATGACCTCCAGATGCTCCATCATGCATCTCTCGAAGAATGTCATTAACCTTTGACCTATAAGCACTATCAACTGCATCAGATAAGACTTGCCATCTGCAGATTCCCATTTGCGCCTTAGTACTCCTTCTTGTTGAAAATAAAAGCAAAAAGTTTTAGACAAAAGTAATTTATTATTCAAGAACAATCTATGAAATCCGTTAAGAGTAAAACTTGAATCGGAGAAGCCAAGAAAGAGACCAATGTATCTATGACAAAAAAAAAATCTAAAAGATATGGATGCGTTTCATCGGATGTGTTCAATCGGATGCGTTCTATTGGATATGTTCTAATGGATGCATTCGACAATGTTTATTCAACACTTTTTGCACATGAAGTGAGTCCCACTGTGCCCAATATGCTTTGAGGACTGGACTTCTATCGCAGATGTCACCCCATTCTGGTTTTTCTTCGTGTTTCTTCCATGCAGGAATGGGTTCTATATCCGAGTCTTCTTGAAGGCAGTCCTCAGTTCTTCAATGCTCCAACCGTAAATGGGATCAGCTCTTATTCGTTGGATGGCAACCGCTTCCTTTTATTCTTGACGCGTGCAATGCTTACAGTCCTGTTTACATGGTCGTCGTGACAATGCATCTGCGTTTGAGTGCAGCTTTCCTCTTCGATGTTGAATTTCGTAGTCAATGTCTGCAGTCTCTCGATCCATCTTGCTACTTGACCTTCTGGAAGTTCAGAAGCCAATTAAGCGCACCATGATCTGTGCGAAGGAGGAACTTCTGCCCATAGATGTACTTATGGAAGTGCTTAGTTGCCAAAATCAATGCTAGGAGTTCCCTTCTGGTCACGCAATAATTCCGCTCTGGCTCTGGAGAGTACCTTGCTGTAGTAGGCGACGAATTTTTCTTCTCCGTCATGGACTTGCCACAATACAGCTCCAATTCCAACATTACTGGCATCGGCGTCGATGATGAAAGGTTTGCTTGGAGTCGGATAGGTCAGCACAGGAGCATTACACAAGCGTAGCTTGAGTTCCTGAAAACTTTTCTCGCACTCACCTGACCATTTGAACGGCTTCCCCTTTTCACCAAGCTGATGTTATCTTTTAGCGATTCCAGCAAAGTCTTTTACAAAGCGCCGATAATATGTGGCTAGACCAAGAAAGCTACGGAGTTGGTGTTTATCCTGTGGGGTTGGCCAATTCTTCACAGTGTCAAATTTCTCAGGATCAGTCTTTACTCCTTGGGATGAGATGATATGTCCCAGGTATTTAACTTCGGTCTTGAAAAGCGCACATTAATCTGGATTTAATTTTAAGTGTGCTTCTCGAAGCCTCTGAAATACAGCCTTAAGGTTTTCACAATGTTCGTCAAAAGTTTTTCCATAAACGATGACATCGTCCAAATATACAAGAAAAATACATGATTTCCAAGTAAGGCCTTGAAGAACACACTCCATCAGACGCTCAAATGTTGCCGGAGCGTTGCACAGTCCGAATGGCATCACTTTAAACTGCCACAGACCATTTCCGGTTGAGAAAGCTGTCTTCTCTCGATCTTCTGGATGGATTTCTACCTGCCAGTAGCCACTCTTCAAGTCTAACGTCGAAAACCATTGAGCTCCTTCCATTGCATCCAATGTATCGCTGATTCTGGGCAGAGGGTAGCTGTCTTTCTTTGTCACATCGTTCAGCCTACGGTAGTCCACACAAAATCGGGTGCTTCCATCTTTCTTTTTGACAAGAACAACTGGTGACGCCCAATGGCTTTTGGAGTTTTCGATTAGACCATCTTTCTTCATTGTCGATATCATTTCTTCAACTTCGGCTTGTTTGGCTAATGGGAGACGTCTTGCTGGTTGTCGAATCGGTCTCGAATCACCTGTGTCGTTTCGATGCTGTACCAGTTGTGTTCGACCATACTGCCCACTCGGTGAAGAAAATATATCAGCGTACTCATGAAGAAGGCTTCCAGCAACACTTAGCTGATCTTGACTTAGATTGGATGGCTTGAGAATTTTGAAATTTGACGGTAGCTATTGGTGTTATGTAGCCACGTCATCTTGACCAAGTCTCTCCGCACAATGGAGGCTGTGGCACCGGTGTCAATTGTAGCCACGTGTTTCTTGCCATTTAATGTTGCGTCCACTGTCAGACTCTTATTGTTTCGTTTAGTCTGCGAGACTTGGATTGTGGTTCTGGGCCCATTGATACCAGGGCGAGCAGGAGCGATGATGTTATTGCTTACCTGTTCGCGGGTATTATTCCTGTTTCCACAATGTTGACATGCGACTCTTCTTGGTGGCAATCTGCACTGGCGCTAGAGATGTGCGGTTTTGTTGCAATTCCAGCATCTAGCAGGTCCATCTCGCTGACTGCTATGGAATTCAGCTCTCTGGCAAGAACATTCCCCAACTTCAAGTTCTCTTGAAGTTGGGCTCCTAAGGAAGCCTGTTCTGATGCTTCCATAGTCAGAGCGAACGCTAATGCTTCAGAAAGCGTGCGTTTTCCAGCAGTTCGAATTGCTCGCTGGAGGTTGATGTCGGAAACTGCACGGACAAAAGCCTCCGTTGCTAGCTGGTTGGTAATTTCATCTCCTGCAGTCGGGTATACTAGGTGTGCCAACCGTTCAATGTCTGCTTGGAGTTTTTGCAGACTTTCACCTCTTCTCTGGACTCCGGTATTGAGCTGGACGCGGAAGACTTCTTGCATATGGCTATCGCCAAAGCGTTTGTCAATGGCCTGGACAAGAGCACTGATGTTGCCGTTCTGGTCTGCTGGTATGGTTTGCAAAAGTTCAGCAGCAGAACCTCTAAGGGCAAGCGACCCACAAATTAAACCTCCATGCACAATTTTCCATTGTTTATTTGCAAGCAGGTATCTTCAGAATAGATATTTATTTCTCAGATTTGTACTTTTTTACAAAAGTAGGCCTATGTAGTTAAGCCTTAATACTTTTATTATAACCTAGCACAAGTATGCAACTCTTTATTCACACTGACATTTATTCATTCACTTTCAAAATCAAACTGCCGCTTTCGGACTGGTGGCCCTGTATTTATATCCGAAATAAAGGGTTCTAGAATTTTCTAGGGTCTGCTAGATGGTGCTTTCCAAAAAGGTTTCGTCAATTATTCCAGTACGAACGAGGCTGGACACCAATCGTGATGGATTTAATTATTTATTTCATTCATAGATGGCGCGCCAAGTTGTACTAATGTGTCGTTGTTTACATAACTGGGCATATTCACCACAATACGATCAACTGAAAACAAATTAAATTTTTAAAAAAGGTAAATATTTGTTTTAATACTTTCAATTTAAATATCACATGTAAACTATACTTTTAGGAAGTTAAATTTTTTGGAAGTTGGCGTTTGAAAAAAAAAACTTTAATTTTTATTATTTCTTTGTATTTGTACATTTACATTTATATAACTCTTAAAAATCGTATTATATTACATTTTGTTTGTAAAAGGGATTTTGAAAAGAGTGTTAAGGGGAAGCGTTACGTTGCGGCAACTTACTCGACCGGTTAAGCCTAGTTTCCCCCAAGGTCATCGCGGTGAACGACAAGTACCTAAAATTTACTTTTCCAACCCAAAGAGCGCTCTCTAGGTAGGAACGGGTAAAAGACCGTTTTGTATGCATTATCAAACTTGGCGTAGAGGGGACTCGTCCGACCTGCACGACATCTTGACTACGATTGAAATAACAATCGACTGTGTATTTCCTTATGGGGCATAGGTACGACAAATGTGCACCAGAATTTCAGTAAAATATTGTTGTATGTGCAGTTAAAACATCAAATACGAAAATTATTTACCGAACGAAAAAATGACAGACTTTGTATGAAAAAATTGTTGTATGTGAATTTTGTCGTATATGTGCAGTATTTTGGGGCACATACATCAATTTACTACTGAAACGATTAGAACCTATAGACATACGACAAAATGCAAGGTAATTATCGCGGAAACTAAGACAGACATCGAAAAACCGATTTCACAGGTTGGTAGAGACAAATTCAATTAACATGATACTGCATTCAAATCTTAAAACCTCAATTTGGCACATACGACAATAGTTTATCCAGGCGACATTATGTAGAATCTATATTCATTTTTGAGACATTGGTGACAATTCGCGCTATTACTTAAACCAACTTAACGTACAGAAATGTGAAAAATAAAAAAATGCGTATATGCCCGAGTGTACCACGTTTATATCTGTTTTAAGAGAAAATAAAAATATGTAGTTTTTACGGCATATTTTTATTTGTTCGGATAATTGAATAGGTTGGTGGAAGTGCAGTCATTGGAAAAAACCCAGCGAGGTTAAGATATTATTTGGTGGGAGGCAAAATTCTGATTTGATAATAATTGTTTTTTAATTCTGTTTTCAAAGTTCAACTTCTAATGCTGGTATTTTAAATTCTGCATAAAAAAATTCGCAAACAACAAAAGAAGAGCTTGAAAAATGTAAGACAGCTTAAGCTTTTTGAGGTACAAAATTAGTTCAGTTCTAAAAAAAAGTGATAATATTTATGTACCATAGGCAAGTCGTTCTCAAGATATAAACTAAAATTCGTTTACTTTTGAAAGCGGCTGAAGCGCACCGCTTACAGCAGCGTGATTTTGTGGGTGTACCTACTAGGTACAATCCACTCTACCTATTATATAGAGGGCCCGTGACATTTGGCCATGCATCATATGGCGTCATATGTCAAATGGCCATATTCGAAAACATGGCCATTTGTGTCATATGGCCATATTTCTTTGTGACTTTTGGGCATATAGTTTTATGCTCGACTACCCATTTATGTGGGTCAAAACTCCATAAATAAACTGTGTACGTTTGACCCACCCTGATGTTCCAAATGGAAATTTTATATAAATTATTTTTAAAATGTTCTTTACAAACAAAATTAAAATTTACGTTTTTAAAAAATGCGTGCTAGTTTGAAAAATTACTTATATACTTTTTCAAAAAGTTATTTTGAATTTTAATTTTGTTTTGAAATTGTATGTAAAGTAATTTTTAAAATGTTTTGGGAACTATCTTTAAAACCGTTTTAAGTATTTTTTAAAAATACGCGCGAATTTAAAAAAAAAATACTTGTAAACTTTTTCAAAAAGATGTTCTGAAAAATTTTAATTTGGTTTTTAAAGATAGTTATAATTCCCAGAACATTTTAAAAATTACTTAACATAAAATTTCAAAAACAAAATATAAACATTTTTTGAAACAACCTTTTGAAAACGTATAGAAGTATTTTTTAAAAAAATGAGCGCCTGTAACTCAGTACTCGTGGCAGAAGTGGAGCTTCTTTGGCGATCTAAAAATCTCAATATGTAAAGGGATATTAAACTTATATCCGTAAGACGCAGCTGTGTGTTCTATATCAAAATGATCGATGGGTTGGGGTTGTAAACTTGAAAATTAAATATTAATGGTGAAAATTTAAAGTAAAAAAAGGTGAAATTTTAAAAAAGATACAAATCAGTTCATTTGAGTAGGTTTTCCGACTATTTCCAAAAATTCCTACACTCAAAATCTCTGCAAAATTAAAAATTTGTATATGACATCTTTAATTTGGTTTTATTTATTTTGCAACCATATATAATTCAGATTTTTAGCGGACTCCCCTGATTTAATTCAATTTTTTGAAATTAGCCTATTTTGAGATAAAATGTTCAAAATAATTTATATCTCCATACCGGTAGGAGATAGATAGAAATCTTAGAATTTCATTATCTATTCACCATCAAATTTAAAAACTCTAGCATTCTAATTAAAGAAATTGGAAAAAAGACAAAGGACATTTTCCCTTTTATCTGCTACAGCAATATAGATTATCAAAAAATTCAAACTTATTGCACTGTTAAATATATAAGCCTATCAATACAAATTTTTACTTTTACCCTTTCTCCCACCACTTAGCTAATCAACGATCTTAGCGTTACTTTTTTTCGTTTCACAAAAATTCAACCTTGAAATTTCACTCTCAACGCACGCAAAGAAGTTTCACTTCAAAAATACTTGTATACGTTTTCAAAAAGTTGTTTTGAAAAATTTTAATTATGTTTTTGAAATTTTTTGTTAAGTAATTTTTAAAATGTTGAGGAGACTATCTTTAAAAAGAGAACTAAAATTTTTCAAAACTATTTTTTGAAAACCCTTACAAGTTTTTTGTTTAAATTCGCGCGTACTTCTAGCAAATGAATAATAATTTGAAAGTGACGTATGGCCATAATGGCCATAATATGACACTTTGTAAAAGAGACAAATGGCGTAATGTTGGAATATGGACATTTGACGCTTTCATAATGTATCACATGGCCATATTTCAAAATATGGTCATATGACACATGGCCAAATGTCACGGCACTAAATAAAGGTTGTCATAAAATTTGTTAAGAATATTTTTTCATTATGAAATTTTTTGTCTTTTACCACTGGCCGTAGAAGTTTTGCACTTAAACATTCCAAAAACACCCTGAAAGTCATGTCTGTGGAGTATCCCGTTTTATAAAATATTCCCAATGAAAAAAATTAACGACTGGTTTATTAAAAAAATTTATTCAAAACCTAAGTTGGAATAAGATTATTTTATCTATGTATGAAAATGTTTATCCATGAATGCAAATTTATTTGTTATTTTCAAAAAAAAATGTTTTTCTACCTATAAATGTTAGTACCTAAGTAGTTTTTTTCATTAAAACTATTATTTGGCCAGTATGTAAAATGTGTTTCTTTTCCTAAAAGTCCCGGGAGGCGCTGTGACGCCTAGCCCGTCCCTTGTTTTGGACTATATATAATGTTTCTGTTCAATTAAGTTTGCCTTGTGTCAAAAATAAAATGTGAAGTACTTCTGAAAAATGAAGGATTATCAAAAAGGTATAGGTACAAATGTCAAATTGTACGTGATGTACCTACCTGCATTTTAAGTATGTAGTTTATTAAAGAAACATGGGAGAAACCTCTCAAACCAAACTCCTTTTTCACCTTCACAATTTATTGTTAGCAGATAGAAAAAAGTAACTCGCAAGTTGTGGCAGTTTAAAGATTAATTATTTAAATAGCCAATCAAATGATTTTCTGACGTCATTGAGTCTTATCAATAATCCAAGCTAATTTATTTTAACTTTCTTGTGTAAGTGTGTCTGCTAACACCCCACCACCAAACTATGGGGGAATGGGTAGGTATGTTGTGGACGGGGAATATAGAGCGGGGTAGTTATTTTGTTTTGTTTGGGAAAAGTCTTAAAAGTGTTTTGTTCAGGACTTTTGAATGCCTTAAAGTTTTGAGCTTTTAACGGGGAAGTATGTATGAAAAGATATTGATGATGTATGAAAATTGGAAATCGTAGGTTGTTATTAATTTGTTATTCGAAGTTCGAGTTTAAACTATTAGAATGTAGTACAAAAGGTATGAATCTGCCTTTATAGCTGACATATGCATTATGTAGATTATGTATTTAAAAAAAAAAAAATAGGAATGGCACTGCTCCAAGCAGCATGGTGCATTCTGTATACATAATTCTTCGGAGATAAATTGTACATTTTATAAAAGAAAACACTCTGTGGAATATTATAAATCAAATAGGTTATAAATGGTTACAAAAATTAGGGAAGTTTTGATTATTTTGATATGTTGTCTGGGTTGCCAAAATTCAAGTTTTTCAATAGGCCCAACCAAACCATCTGGAAAACCCGTTACATTTATGTAATCACTCGATAAATCTAAATAAAATAACTTAATTTCCTGCTTGAAATAGTGCCTGCAGAACTTTAGGTATTTGTACTAAGGTACTAAAGTTTCTTCTTCTTCTCCTTCTTCTTCTTCTTCTTCGTCTTCGTCTTCGTCTTCGTCTTCTTCTTCTTCTTCTTCTTCTTCTTCTTCTTCTTCTTCTTCTTCTTCTTCTTTTTCTTCTTGTTCTTGTTCTTGTTCTTGTCCTTGTTCTTGTTCTTGTTCTTGTTCTTGTTCTTGTTCTTGTTCTTGTTCTTGTTCTTGTTCTTGTTCTTGTTCTTGTTCTTGTTCTTGTTCTTGTTCTTGTTCTTGTTCTTGTTCTTGTTCTTGTTCTTGTTCTTGTTCTTGTTCTTGTTCTTGTTCTTGTTCTTGTTCTTGTTCTTGTTCTTGTTCTTGTTCTTGTTCTTGTTCTTGTTCTTGTTCTTGTTCTTGTTCTTGTTCTTGTTCTTGTTCTTGTTCTTGTTCTTGTTCTTGTTCTTGTTCTTGTTCTTGTTCTTGTTCTTGTTCTTGTTCTTGTTCTTGTTCTTGTTCTTGTTCTTGTTCTTGTTCTTGTTCTTGTTCTTGTTCTTGTTCTTGTTCTTGTTCTTGTTCTTGTTCTTGTTCTTGTTCTTGTTCTTGTTCTTGTTCTTGTTCTTGTTCTTGTTCTTGTTCTTGTTCTTGTTCTTGTTCTTGTTCTTGTTCTTGTTCTTGTTCTTGTTCTTGTTCTTGTTCTTGTTCTTGTTCTTGTTCTTGTTCTTGTTCTTGTTCTTGTTCTTGTGAAACGTCGGGAAAGCTAATGTAACTTAATTATTTCATTGCAAAAACTACAGTGACTAAAAAAATCCGACGGAAAGATTATTTTTAATCACTTCCAATCACAATTATTAACTCCAAATTGGTCAATAAATCATTTTTAGTATAATATAGGACAGTCACAGAATCTAAAATTGCGATTTTAACTCATTTTATGGGTAAACATCCCGGAAGAAGAACAAAAGGTACCTGAATTGTGTCTCAACTATTGTCGTATTCGTATTAATTGTATTTTGTTCCAATTTTCGTTTTCATTTCAATATCTAAAATAAAAAAAATTGCTGCGCCAAAACCTTTTAACTTCAATTTGTCAACAGATAACAGAAAAAAAGATGTCAAATTACAGTGGGTACTAAATCATTCCACTACAGTCACTTACAATCTTGAAAATTATTGCAAGACGATACCTATTTAGCTATCGTCCCAACGCTATCGTTTTGACGATATATTTATAGATCTCGCTCAAACGATATCGTCTGCTGATAATCGAGTTATGGAATGACCCCCCAGGTTTTGGATTATTTCATGTCTTAGGCCAACTAAATGCAGGTGTCGTTGCATTTGTTTCATCCAGGAGTTTTTGGGCCTGCCTTTCTTCCGCGATAATGTTGGAACCACTGATCTCTATAATACACTGTATAGTGGATTCCCTACAGAGTATAACAGTTTTTTTACTCATTTTGAAGATGACATTTGCGAGGTAATAAATATAGATAATAATAAAAAAGATAATAAATAAAAATAAAAAGATTTTAATTGATTTTTCCAGTTTTTTTCAAAATAAAACACAAACCATCCATACATAATATATCATTGTGCCATAAAATGTTCTGGAATAGATGTTGACGCTGTAAGTCTGTTGTTCATGGGAAAAACTATTTTTCCGTGTACTTCTTTAACAGACCCATGGCCATTTGGTCGGTCGATATTGGCATTATGTATCTGCTAAAAAACTCTTTTTGCTCTTGTTGGACTCACGAAGCCACTCACAATGAGACTAACTTTACCTGCACATCGTGCGGTTCGCATCTAAATACACGATGCAACGCAAACTCAAGACGTCCACTCAGTCCAAAAGCGGCACATGTGATTTCTATGCCAAAACTTTCTTTCACTTTCCACATTACGCCAGTAAAACGGAACTCATTTGCTTCCAGCCACCTAAACTAGGGTGATATCGCGTTTATAACCTGAGGCAAGAGGTGAAATTTTGACCAACAACAAAATAAATATTGGGTGGCGCAACGGCTCGCGAAGAACCAGGCAAGAACTCGCAACTATTTCTGTGTGCGCGTGTCAATAGGAATGGAAGGGACCTACAATTTTATGCCGAATCCGAACCGCTAGACGAGAAGCACTCATTCATGACAAGTGATACTCTTGGGAGGGTTTGTCAATTCCTCGCAGGAGGCAGTAGCCCTGAAAAAAACCTTTTTAGTTTTTAGGTGGACGTGGCTGGGAAATAAACACAGACCTCCAGCGTGACAGTCCATCACATTAACCATTACCAAATTAAAATAGGCTTTTAATTTAAAACTTATTATATTGGCAACACTATTATGTAAAATATGAACGCACTCAATTTATATCGGTTCTAAATCTGTCAAATCCATATCATTTATTGAGGCCATCCACCTATGACCGCCGGAAGTTATATTATTCTCCTTCGTCAAGAGTCAAATTAAGCAAACTTAAAGATATTTCAACCTCAGGTAGGTATAGGTACACATTATACTTACCTATTGGTTTCTCCACTCCGAAATTAAACTCCCCCTGGGGTCATCTAAAATAAACCCCCAAAACAGGTGAATTTAGTAGCTTTCCATAGTAAAATGTATATTTACTCACACACGTATAAAAGCACTGAAAAAGCTTTTGCAGTACAATTCCCCTTTTCGCAATCGATTAGAATTTGAGAGTAGATATGCATTCTATAGACATCAGGTACAGGATATACCTAGCGTTTTTTCGAAGGCCTAGCACAATTTGAAATTTCGAAAATCGTTGGCATTTCGTCAGTTACAAGTTTACCACTGAGCCTGTTAGATCGGTGTGAAAAAAGCTCGCTGCGTGTACAGAATACTCCGCCGCCGCTATCACCAACGTTAAAACCTCAAATTCACTTCCACCTGTCTCGTGCGCGCTCGTTTCTCTTGCTCTAACATATCAAAAACTACCCTCCTCTAATAAGCCACCTACAAAATAAGAGCGACTCACAAATTAAAAAAGAGTTCTTTTTTGTTTCCATAATTAAGGGACAAATATATAAAATTTTGAAATGGAAAACAGCACCCAATCGAGAAATATTCTTTGTCCATCCATCGAGTGGGATTGATTTCTATTGAACACTGAATTTCCAACTTAAAAACGCAATTGTTAATAATTGAAAATAACGTTAAATCGGAGACAACACTCACGCAATAATTTTATCGTTAACCATTACATAACCCTGAGAAACTATATATTCCATTCCGTGCGTCGGTGGTACCTGAAACCTACGGACTTATTGAAGGTTTCAAGGATTTAAACTAATTTTAATGCCTTTATCAGGAATATTAAATATTCGAAATTCAGTTGCAAATGGAATAAATATAAATTTGATTGATTTGCGAGCACATGTGCGGGCTACGTTTTAAAACGCGAAATAGTCCGTCTCAGAAGACGTCCTTGCGCTGGGGTGATAGCTGTTGGTGCGTGTTTAGAGGTTAAAGTGAAATTTTTGTTTTCATTTGAGGCCCAAAATAAGCAAAATTCCTTCGCAAATAAACAATTTCCTACACAGCACGATTGTATTAATTATTTTCTATAAAAAATATTATAAGTGAAAGTCTAAACTTTGAGTTTAAAAATTCATAAAATATTTTGCTACACATACATTATACATACCTGCATACATATGTATACCTATATGCATACAAATAAAATGTATATAGTTTGTGAACATGTCTGTGATTTGTTTAATTAAAAAATATATGATAACAAATTTAAAATAAATTTGTTAAAATTGTTACAAATTTGTGGAAAATAAGAAAAAAAAAATTAAAAGAGGAATTTGAACAGAAAAGCTTTTTTATAAGGTAAGTCTCTCATTATACATAAACATTACTTCCAACCTACAACAAACCCCTAGAAGTTGAGACCATTATTTTATTTTAAGTAAATATACCTCAACAACTCCACACACACTTCTGTATATATCCATTGACTTCCCCATTCATTTCAAAAACAGGAGAAACCGGAGAGTTTTTGAATGAAAGCGATTTTCAATCAACCATACCGTCTATAATGTCTAAATAATCAAGAGCTTTAAGAAGTTCAACTACTGTTAAACGATGAATTGAATAAAGCACAATTTATTTGGAAGGTACTCTTATATGTATTTGTATAGCCCACAGAGAGAATCGAATATTTGGATCACATGGTTTTAGAGTGCGCGTGGTCTCGTTTTTGTAGGGACTATAGGTTAAAGGCTCCAGCTCCCCCAAAATGGTGTAGGATTATATTTGGAATACCGTCAAAATGTATAACGAAATGAAATGGAGATGTGCGCAGTAATACAAAATGGAAACTTTCTGATTACAAAAAAAAAAAAGAAAATGGTGTCCTTCTGTTCTTTTACTTTTTATTGGCGAATCGAAATAAGTAAAATACAATTTTGAACTTACTCGTATAATATCATACTAAAAATGATCGACTAAAATGTTGCCGAATTAGTAATTAGCGAAAAAAAAAAATATGATAAAATCAAGGAAGCTTTTGACGAGATATTCGGGAGTATGCCAAAAAAAGACAATTTTCCACAATTAACCCCAAAACTTAATTTTTGTTACAAAAATCTGGTATTCAGTATTATTAAAATTGTCCTAGAAATTGCCGGCTGTAAAAATGCCAAGTTTTTGTCTTTATTGGGCAAGGCCCTAGTAAGTTTTCAGTAGGTAAAATCTAGACACTAGATGAGTAAAACTTGCTAGATACTTGGCAAGCCCTTTCTGGATTTCAGTTCTTAAAATTTATACGAGGGAAACTTTTCAAACACTCGTAAAGCCCTTCCTACTAAAAACTTGTTAAACATTTTTTGGTACCCCATCATGAATGTCTCTTGTTCATCAAAAACCAAAATTTTATAAGCACTATGATATTTCAGTATCAAACGACACTTTTTTCTCTCTTTCCTTTTTGTTCTTTTTCATATCACAAATTTTACTATGTGTGTGAGACATCTGTAAAAACCTGTTCTAAGTTTTTCTACCTACAAAGCAAATGAGTATTTTTTTATTTATATTTAATGTGAACTTATTTTGATAAAAATTAATGTTGGTGTTAGGTTAATCTTTGTTAGAGAATACATTTAAAGTTCCTTAAATGCAAACGAAATTTGGCATACACCGAACCTCGCACATACCCGAAATCCTATAGTGAGCCCAAGCAGGGGGTGCAACCCCCTGTTTGGTGGCAAAGTATCCCCCCCCAAACATATCCCACTGTTTACACGCCGTTAGGCTGGGTGTTGGAAAGTATGATAATTAAGAGTCAATTTAGGTAAGAATTAATCCATATAGACCACGTAAAATACTCTAGCAAACAAAAATTAATTGAATTAAAATAGTAGGTATTTAGTTTTGGTAATTTTTAATTTTCTCGAAATCTAAAAGACATAAAATTATTTTGTTTTCGGTTTCTGATTTAGAATTAATATGAGCAACGATTTCTAAGAAAAAAAATGTAATATAAAATCTCAAAGTATTGAAAAATTACACTTAAATCATTTTTTTAATGTTTTTTTTTCCGAATTTTGAGTTTGAAAGTAGTTTTTTCAAAAGTTATGGATAGATTTCACTTGATTTAAAAACTGTCTAATAAAACAGAGTATTAGTTTCAAAAAAGATATAATACTTAATTCTAGGTATTACCGTTATCTTTGAATGAATTTTTTTTTCCATTTTAGTACTTTTTTCATTAAATTGCCTCTCCCGCCCAAATTGAAGGGAGATAGACCCCCCCACCCATAGTAAAAATGTTTGTATTTGACCCCTCTACAAAACTCCGTTATCAATTGTCGGCGCCCAAGTTATCGTACTCGTGCCTTGAATTTTGCCAACTTTTGTATGAATTTCTCATTTGATATCTTACTTCTTACCCCACTAGTGGGAGAAAATGGACTTTTGAGATCGTGTTGTATATTAAGTTCTAACATCGCATACCCTTCTCTGACAGTAATGATAGTTTTTTGTGGAAAAATTTAAGTACTCGCCTATTATTTGAAAACAAATTTGTTCGAGTTTTAAAAACATTAAAAATGTTAGAAAGCTTTAAGCTTAAGTATTCCTTCTTGTCCCACTCCCTCGCCCTATATCAGGACGCAAAGACAAACAGGCCGACCGAAACGATTTGTCGAAAATCACTTTGGACTTCTTTTTTTTTTTACAGCAAGTAGTGCTTTTTGATTAGATTCTGACTTGGAATCAAGAAGCTAGTTTCTTTTCTTAGAATCGTCATAAGAGTATGGAATATTTTCAGAAGAATCCTTTTTGATTTTAGACGCTTCCGGACGTCCATGGCACAACTATGTTATTAATGCAAAAATGTGAAAAAGTCAGTTCCTGTTCTCATTTTGATGATGGTTATGATAGATAAATAGTACTTTTGCACCACAGTAAACATATCTAAGGTATTATCAGGCGCAGCGAATGACATCAAGCGCAGAACTGAACAAAAATGAACCCGCTAGTGATATTACCTGTGATATATGTATCTTGCGTTTGCACAACAAATTGACATTTAAAAAGCTACAATTTTTGAAATTGAAATGAAAATAACGTTAGAGCTACAAATTTAGGGTTGCGCAACAAATTACCGTAATAAAAGCAATCATTTCGGTATCGAAAGCAATAATTTCGTGAACAAAAAACTTCGAAAGTCTCATTTTTAAGGTTTAGCCCGTGTGCTCAGCACATAGAGCCGATAGTATAGAAAATTAATATTTTCAGTTCATATTTATTGTAGCGGAAATTTCTATAACTTAAGAAATTTGTAAACTACAATTTTGTTTGAATTACATTAGGTAAACATTCAAATATTTAATTCATTCGAATCTGGCACAAAGTGTCCACAAAAATAGAAATCGTGATTAAAACCTAGATTAAGGGAAAACACATTTCTTATGTTTTACCTTTTTATGCTCTACAGCTCTATTCACTCATGATAAAACGTGTTTTAACTCATAATTTGTATTCAATAAATATGTGACATGTCACAGCGAGCGGATAACGTTTAATTATCCAAATTTCACGTTTAAGGAGCGGGTATAACTTCTCAACAATACCGGCATAGACCCTGTTAAGATTGGGAAGTTCGTGTACGGACTCACACCAGTTTGTTGGTAAGAGAAGTGCGGTGTAAGGGCAAGGGGTCTCGTGAGGCATGTAGAAAATATAAAAAACTAGTCTCGTGAGTCTGCTTTGTTGTTCTTTTAATGTGGAAGTTGTTGATGTTGTTGTTGTTTCAATGTATTTTGAGGCGCCTCACAGTTTGTAATGTAAGCACGATGATACTCACCAGTCCGTTCTCAACCTTCCCAATCTAAACAGGGTCATACGCAGCGTTGCCTCTTTTTCGACGAAATAATGCCTCACTGGGTGTTTTTTTTAGTTTTTTTTTAAAGAATAATCTAAATTTAAATACAATTGTGACAAAAATAAAAAAAAATTCCTTTATTAGACAAAAAACAAATTAGTTAGGGCGTTAAGGCCATATTTTAGGTCAAACGTTGCACTTCATTCTGACGGGATGAGCTTTGGTACACTAATAGTCCACATCCTAAGTTAACTTTAGAGAAGTGTTTGGGCGGTGGCAACACTGGCAGACCGGAGATATAAGGGTTGTCTTCTGACCATGTTTAACACGAAATTTCACATAAATTAGCCTATAATTTGGGAACCAGACATCAATGATGTCGCGGAGCAAAATACCCTCGGCGCATAAGGGTTTTTATTTGTCAGAAAATTATGGTAAATAAAATGAATAATACAAATATTTTAAGATGAGCGTCGACGTAGAATTTCATACTCTACAGCATATCCGAAGTCCATTTTTATCCATGTATTAGCTTTTTGTATAATCGCTTTCAAAATGGGGAGAGGGGAAGGTGAAGGATATCAAACCACTATATATTTGGCTTGGTATAATCTAAGCATAGATATGTCACATGACCTTACGGTAATTTTTAATGTCCAATCTTGTGCAATCAAAATAATTTCAATATGTTTTCCCTAGAAAAAGTTATAACCTTTTTATTAAATGTTTACTAAATTTTTAGTGAAACGAGCATAATATTACCAAATTTCAATGGTTTGGTGCTGAATTTTGGCACGTATGTCTCATTTGTCGTAAGAAATAAGAATCAAAAGAGTCCATAAAAATATCTGGGGCTAAGGGTTTTTTTTTCAACTCAAAACTGGGCGACTTCTCTGCAAAAAGATCGGTCAGTAGAGGTACGCCGCAAGGCGGTGTTCTATCTCCCCTTCTCTGGAACTTGGTAGTAAATGATCTGCTGACAAGCCTGGAAGCGGAGAGCAACAGAGTGATTGCCTATGCGGACGATGTTGCTATCGCCGTATCAGGTAAGCATCCTACTGTCTTAAAGGATCTCTTACAGAATGCCTTAAACAAGCTAGTAAACTGGGCAGAACGTTGTGGATTAGGTGTCAACCCCCACAAAACTGAACTTGTCCTCTTCTCCAGGAAATATAAAATTCGACACATAGATCCTCCCACCATTAAAGGAATTCCACTAACATTCTCCGACAAAGCTAAATATCTGGGTCTAATTTTAGATAAGAAGTTAAATTATCCTAATATAGAAAAAAGAGTCAAGAAGGTCACAGTAGCACTCTTCTCTTGAAAAAAAGCCATTGGAAGTAAATCCATTGGCCATTGGAAGTAAATCCAACCCCGTATTACTCACTGGCTATAGATCTGGGTAATTAGGCCGATTTTAACATACGGGATGGCAGTATGGTGGACAGTCCTAGGTAAAGGGGTTAACCACGATAAACTTAGTAAAGTCCAAAGATCAGCCTGCATGTGTATAAGTGGAGCACTTCGTTCTACTCCCTCCGCGGCACTGGACACTCTTCTTCATCTGACACTCCTTGATATATTTAGTAAACAAACAGCAGCAAGTAGGGCAATCCGTCTTTAAGCCTCTTCACAGTGGACCAATAATGAAATAGGCCACTCAGCTATACTGAACTCATAGATCACTTCCACGTATAATTGACTACACCATCCCACAATTCCGTTTCGATAAAAATTTTCAAATTGCCATACAAACTCTATAACAGCCCTTAAATGTCGATGTGTTGGGTGCCGGGCCATAGGGACATTCCGGGTAATTGTAAAGCTGATGAACTCGCCAAAGGTGGAACAAGACTACCTATATGCCTATAGCTACATGCAAATTTTTGCTGAAGTAAGATGCTTTAAGGAGAACAAACCTTAGGTGGAACAACTTAACCACTTGCCTGGCGACAAAACAGATCTGGCTTACACTAGATGTGAGGCGCTCTAAGTGTTTGATATCTTTGAACACATTGCATATCAGCTCCGTAATTGGTGTCATAACCGGGCACTGTCTTATAGGCAAGCACGCAAAGCGGCTTGGAGTTTTCGCAAACGACTTTTGCAGAAGCTGTATGGACGAGGAGGAGGAAGAATCTGTTCCTCATCTTCTCTGCACATGCCCAGCCCTATCCCAAAGACGTAGGCTCCATCTCGGAGATTTCTTCTTCAATGACCCTAGTGATCTGATAAATATAGACATAAGTAGTCTCGCACGCTTCATTAGAAGCTCCAACTGGTTTTAACGGGTGGGGAGAAAATCTCTCTAGATTCACGTGGTATCAAAACGGACCAACTTATGGTCCAAGTGTGTCAGTTCTTGCTGGCAGCCACTTCAAATTAACCTAAGGGTTTTTTTCTGAGTGAAACAGAGAAGTGTAAAACTATGCCCCGTAAACCCCCAACAGAACTAGTACGTTGATGAAAGTTGGTAGGAATGTTTTGTTTTTTTTTATTGTTACCAAGAATAAAAGAAGATAAATAAAATATCTATTGTCAAATGGTTTTTAAGGGCAAATGTTTTATCTGCTCTCCTCAAAAAATAGATTAATTTTTCTATTAAAACGACGATTACTTTCTTAATGGTGATTGCATCATCTTAATTCTGCTTAAATTGGATTCAGCGTTAATAAATACTTTAAAATCATGTACCATATTGAATATTTGTACCTTGATTACATAAAAATATCATGTTGGGTTTATAACCCATATTTTCCTTCCGCCTAAAAAAAACACCCCTGGAACCAATATATTTGCATGTATCCTTTTGAGTCTTGGTTTTAACAATAAATTAAACATTTGTACCAACTTTCATCAACATACCAGTTTTGGGAGGGTTTTACTGGTAATAGTAATTCAATTTTCTCTTTCACTCAAAAAAACACACCTTAGGCCTAGATATTTGTATGGACTCTTTTGATTCTTATTTCTTACGATAAATGAAACATGTGTGCCAAGTTTCATCACCATACCATTGAAATTTGGTAATATTATGCTCGTTTCACTGAAAATTTAGTCATCATTTTATAAAAAGGTTATAACTTTTTATAGGGAAAACATATTATTTTGATTGCATAAGATTGGGCATTAAAAATTACCCCAAAATCATGTGTCATATGCTTATATTATAACAAAACAAATATATAGTGGTTTGATATACTTCCACCTTCCCCTCCCCCCATTTTGAACGCGGTTATACCAAAAACTAATACATGGATAAAAATGGACTTCGGATATGCTGTAGAGTATGAAATTCTACGTTGACACTCATCTTAAATTTTTTTGATTACTCATTTTATTACCATTTAGGGTATTTTGCTACCCCAGCGTACAAGGGTGGGGAAGGTCCAAACATATTCCTATGACTTCAAGTATTCTCAGTCTTACAAGACATTCCACGACATCAACGATGTCTGGTTCCAAAATGATATGCTAATTTATGTGAAATTTCGTGTTAAAATATGGTCAGAAGGCAACCCTTATATCTCCGGTCTGCCAGTGTTACCACCGTGGCAACACTTCTTAAAAGTAAATTTAGGATGTGGACTATTAGTGTATCAAAGCTCATCCCGTCAGAATGAAGTGCAAGGTTGGCTCCCCTAACGCCCTTACTAAATAGAGCACAGAAACAATTTTTACTTTATTGAAGATTTTTAGGGACCAAAGGCCGTTAAAAGCTATTTTGAATCAATAATTCAACAAGTCCAATTAAATAATGCTGGTAAGTCTTCTACTTGGCTGATTTATTTCAGTAGTATCATAGATAAACAATGTATTGTTATCTATGGTATATATATATATGGAATATAGAATTTGTATTATAAAAAAAAAACTCATATTAATGAAGAACTTTTAAGTAATTTAGAAAAGATGTTTAGATGCATAGGTATAAAGTCAAAAATAAATATAGTTTTAAATTTTAATTTAGGTCGTCGCATCCTGATCCTTAAAATCATACATGGATTTTTGAAACAAAGATATATTATGGGTTTCTTGTAATTGAAACTCTTAGCAATTACGATTTTTTAAAAGCGCCTTTGCGTCAACAGTTCCATCCAATGTATGTACAGTGTCGACAAAACAAAAGCACTCAATTTCGGTGCCATGACATAAGACCAAGCGTCATAAAGCCAAATTTCGGTGTTTGGCCTTATGACGCTTTACAAAAGTGACATAAGGCCAATTTTTAAGATTTTGCTTTATGTCGCTTTGTAAAGCGTCATAAGGCCAATTTTATTTTAGACATAAGGCCAAATGTAATATTTAATTTTTTTTCCAAAACCGGTTTCAAACACACCGTACATAATTTTCAAAATAAATTGTCTATTTATTTTAATCAGTTTGGTAAAATGCGAAGACAGCTCATGCGCATTTGTAACGGATCATTTCCAATACTGCAAAATAGGTTTCGGAAACGTTTAAAACCAAAACTGTAATGCAAATATTTGGGATGTCGCGTTATATAAATGAGCTGTTTTATAGGAGAAAGGTTTTAGAAAAAGACTTTAGCAACTCAGTTTTTATATCTCCGACCATTGCTTCTGAAATTGCGAAATTCCACAGTAATTTTCTTTTGGACGGAACTTTCAGTGTTATGCTATCATGCGGCTTCAAACAGCTCATGATTATATTTTTGATCCAAGTTCCTTTCATTACTAATTTTATTTTTAAACTTGGTTCGTACCTACTTATAGTTGCGTGGAGTATAAGTAATTTTAGTTTTATAAAACAAAGATAAAATATCTAATTGCAATAACATTTTTTATATATTTAAAGACATACTTACCCCGTTTACAAACAGAATCGAGAGCTCGAGTTGGATTAGGGTCGGATTTTCGACCCAGGTGTTTCGTCACGTGAGTTGAGAGCCCCATTTGAAGTTGAGTTGATATGGTGTTGAGATTACATTTAATGGAATGGCAACAATATATTTATTTTACGCAAATACAGTGCAAATTTAATGAATTTTAGTAAATACTTCACATAGCTACCAAAATAAATACATAATTTTACTCGCAAAAATACTGTGGTGAACACATCCTCAAGACCAACTCTTCGACCCAGGTTTTTTATCAACAAAGTGGAATCAAGTCGATTAAAGCTCATTTCAAGTCAACGCAGGTATACAAAGGGGCCAAGTGAGCTTGAGCTCGCTCGAATACCTCATGTAAACGGGGTAACTATTACTTGGTTCAATCTTAAGATTCATACATAAGAAATTAACTTTTACATAACAGTTTTTCTTATAGTTCTTGTTTTTATTTAAATTCATCTTGATATAAACTTTTTATTCACTAAATCGTAAAATTTTAGAAATTAAAAAAATAATACCCAAAATTCGCGCGAATTTGTAACGGTTTATGAAAAGGCTCTTAAAACAGTTTGAAACCCGTTTTCTTCCAACAGAAAAATTTACAATATGTTGGTTTCATTTTTGTCAAGCTGTAAGAAAAAGAGTTTTCTCTGCACGAAAGTAAAGAACTTAACCGCCTCTTAAGACAGTTTTTGTTACTTCCGCTTTTAAAAGTGGATGACGTATAATTATCATTTGATTTTTTAAATTCAAAAATCGATAATAAACCATTTAAAAACTTAGTACTTACGATTATATTTATTTATAAAAACACACTTACAAAATTTTCTTGTTTTTCTTATTTGTTTTTTAGGAGGTTTTAAAATAATGAATTCCTTTTTTTTGAAACAGTTCAAAGTGACATAAGACCAAATTGGTCTTATGACGCTTTACAAAGCGACATAATGCCAACTCTTAAAATTTGGCCCTATGTCACTTTCCTAAAGAGTCATAAGGCCAAACTCCGAAATCCGAAAGGCACATAAACCACGGAGGGGGAAATGTTTTGGCCTGGGGATGTTTTTCTAGTCAAAGAATCGGTCCAACTCATAAAATAGATGGTATAATGGATCGTTTTGTGTATGATGACGTCCTTCAAAATATCATGCTGCCACATCCAGAAGTAGAAATGCCCTTCAAATGGACATTCCAATATGACATCGATCCAAAACATACCGCTAAATTAGTGCAAAATTGGTTTTTGGAAAATAAAATCAACGTTTTGAAGTGGCCGGCACAGTCACCTGACCTCATCCCTATATAAAAACCTATTGGAGATTGAAGATCGCCAGATTCAACGTGATAGCCGCAAAAACAAGGATTTTTTTGTTGTTCTAACAGAAATTGCTTGGAAGTATCCCCCAGGAAATCATGAAGAACTTGATTGAGTCAATGCCTGGTAGTTTTCAAGCACGAGTTATCAAAAATAGGGGCTTCATAACAAAATATTGGAAAAAAAACTACAGAATTTAATAATGTACTTTAGTTTTGTCGCAATTGCTTTTAATAATTTGTTAATTTTTTTCTTGTATTTCCTTTACTGTGTAACTAATATGTTTTTTTTTTTCTTTGCGATTGAAGAGCTTATGTATAACTACATTAACCAAATAAAATTCATTTAAATAAATACAAGCTTAGAAACATACTTAAGCAAAATGTAACCAAGTGAAATTGAGTGCTGTTGTTTTGTCCGACACTGTATATCTGCCTTTAATAAGTTGCTGATCTTCGTTTTGTTTAAATAAATGCACGAAACATTTCTTACATCTATATCAGAGGAATGCAGCAGGCAAAGAATATAGTAAACTAGTTTGTGAAGATAAAGGAAATGTTTTAGAACCATCTCTTCTTATAACAGAGTTTTAAAACTTTTTCTACTTGTTTTTGAGAATGTTTGAGAAAATTAAAAATTCATTTGTTTAGATAAGATAAAATCTAGTATACCTGGAAGAAATGAAAAAAAAAAAAGCCTTGGAAAAGAATAAGCCTCAAAGCATCAGGCAATGAAAATAGGCATAAAAAAGCCTCAGTTGGCATCGCTGGTTATACGTACTTTTCAACACAATCTTACTTGTCATGAATCAGCGCTTGTGTATGAGACAGGTATTAGAATACTTCGAGGATGTGATGATAAAGGACTGGACAATATCATGCAGCACAAATAATTTTATGAATAAGTTAAGTTATCAAACGGATAAGTTCTATATCCGTGTGTCAGCTTACCAGTAAGCTAAAGAGAGCATGCTGTTTTTTTATATGAATACGGCTGTTAGATTTTAAGCCTACGATTAATGTCATGTCTCTGTGGTCCACTCTTCGCCTCCGCTCGCTTAAATCAAATCTACCCACATACACGTGTAAATATTTAAAGGTCTTATATTATTATAAAAAAAAACATCTCTTAAATGTCAAAGGCTAAAATATCTCGATGCAATTAAAATTAAATAACCAGAAGGCGCAATTCTTTTGAAGGTCATGCTTTTCAATTGATGGTATAGGTATTAAACACTTTTCTTATTTTTCTCTGCAATCAGAAACATAAATGTACATATAGATACATACATATCTACCTATCCACATACATAATTTTATCATTTTTTTTTCTGTGAACATTTTTAACCTTCATTTTCTAACCTCAAAGGAAACTCATTTACTTAAAGCTTGGAATATTAACTAGCTACCCTTTGGCGTTAAAAAAAGTTCCTTTGTTTTTATTTTGCAAAGTTTATTACCAAAGCAGGTTTTCATAGAAAAAATAAGTTTTCAGTTTAGTATATTAAGCTATTTAAAATTGTATTGTTCATTAAATATTTTTTGGGCTTTAAGTAATTGCAACAAACTTCTGAATTATTCGGTTTTTAACATTAGAAGTGTCACTTATACGTAAATGTTAAATGTTTCAACGAATGTTCTATTGATTTTGTATCACGTTTTCCTTTAAGTTATATAAATATTTTGTTCATCTCAATTTGTGTATTGCCAAAAAGTAATCGGAGGTTAATCTAAATGTTATTATAATGAAGCCAACATTTCTGGTTCAATTCTGAGTTCTACATTTTTACTAAAATGTATACTGAGAATGAAATGCTGTGGCAAATATCCAATAAAATGTTGGCAGTATTATTTTTTTCTTGACAAATAAACTTTCGAAACTTATTATGTTCGGACAGAGTTCCGGATTTGCACCTAATATGCTGACGTTATTGTAGTTAAAGTATTTAAGTGTCATGTTAAACTCATATAACAATATCCGAATTGTTTCCATTGTGGAAGAAAATCATTTGCCAACAAGTTGTTGTGTTATTAAAAATTAGAAGTAAGGTGTCGTTTTTGGTTGGTCGTACTTGCTATATCACTCGTCCTCTTGTGGGTTAGAAGAGTGAAAACACTTTGGTAAATAATTTAATTAGTTTGTAAAAACTTACCAATAATGTTAGGTCCGTTCGATTTCTGGCCTTTTAAATTCAAAAGTTGATAGAAAATTAAATACACATTTTTTACCCTCTTAAATAATTCTAATAATTGCCTTATGATTGCTTCAACGAAGCTAAAATTCAGGAACGAACCTAAAATTGAATATAAAACTGTTATTACGACAGGCATATGGTTCACAGAAAAAAATAAACCACGGTTGCATTACAACTCTAAGAAAAACGTTAAATCAATTTGAGTAAACAACAATTGGCTCTCATCCAGTTAGAGTCTGTTGTTTCTTTTCTAAAGCACAATACTTTAATCGATGACTAAGTTCCGACATTCAAAAAATTTACAGCATTTTTATAGACTCTTTTAATTCTTGATCTCGTGACACTTTCAAGATTTGTACCAAACTTCATGGGGGTAGCATTTTTTTCACAGGTGTTTCCGTATAGTCCCACATTTTTTCTTTCCTCTCAAAAAAACAACCTTTTACCAACGATGGACTCTTTTTATTCTAAGATTTTATGAAACATTTATGCCAAGTTTAATCAACGGACCATTTTTTCCGAAAGGTTTTCGCCAATATTTGCCTATCGTATCTGCTCAATATTTATACATACATTATATAGTCTTACTTATACATAAAGGGGCATATTCATAGTCGCCGATAAACCTGGGTTTTTTCACTGTTGCATTTTTCCTGCAGCGAGCACAGGTTTTTCGAAGTTGCAAACTTAGCTACAGACTACTGTAACATGCCTTAACAACAAAGCGCGATTAACTTCTGCATTTTTGATAAATGCATGATACAAGTTTTGTGATTTAGCCCTTTTTTGTAATTATTTACTGGGCTACAAACATTTTTCTAATTTTTGTATTCCTTACAAACAAATAGGTTTTTTTTTAAACCCTCAAAATATTTATTTGTTTCTTGAATAACCTCGCCATTTAAGCCAATCTTTTTTTTCCCCGAGCCATATCTTCATATTTAGAAATAAAAAATAGTCGCAAGGGGCCAAATCCAGAGAATGAGCTGAATGGGGGAGTAACTCGTAACTTAATTCATGTAATTTTGCCATTGCGACTGCGGACTTGTGCACAGGTGCGTTGTTTTGATGAAAAAGAACTTTTTTCCTCGCCAAATGGGGTCTTTTTTCTTTATGTGGGAAAGATAACAAAAAGTGTCATATGATACTGAAATTGTATGGTGCTAATTTTTGTTTTAGTTGCACAAGAGACATTTACGATGGGGTACCGAAACATGTCCAACAAGTTTTAACTAGAGAGGGCCTCAAGAAGTTTTTCGCTTGGATAACTGTTTGAAGATGGCCAAACACTACTTTGAAATGTTCAAGCGATTTCGTTTGTTATCGATCGAAGGCAAACGTGGCACCCATCTTGCGGAAAGCTTTTTCGTATCCAAATATTTGTGTAAAATTGAATTTAACGAACCTTGTGATAAGCCCGTAGCCTCGCCGATAATCCAACATTAGACCGTGGATTTTGTCGACCATTTCTGGTAAGACGACGTCAATCGGGCGACCAGAACGTTTTGCCTGATTTGTGCTGGAGCGTCCGCAGCAAAATTGGGTAAAATAAACCAATTGTGGATTGTTGCAATAGATGGAGGAGAGATTTGGTTTTCTTTTCTTAAAGTTTTTCTTGCGCAAGAAATAGAATTTTAGCAGCACTTGAAATTCGGATTTTTTCCATTTTGTTGAGAAATTCTTGACCACTTCTGATTAAAACCGCTATAACAAAAAATTATTTGACAGATATGCATACAAATTTTAGGACATTCATTTGAAATATTTTGTATTACAACCTGATTGTGGGATTTAAGATTGCAAGTTGATAAGTGTAAATTTTCAGGGACTTAAATAATATCGGTATTTTATTATCAGAAATGATCGCTATCTCTGTCATTTTCTTTAAGTCAAAACGTCCTAATCTTGGCAATCCGACGAATAAAACTTAAGATATTAGCTTTTTAAGCGAACCTCAATTCATTTTTTTTTGGAGACACTGTTTTATTTATTTGTTGTGTTTTATAATTCTCTAAAAAAAAAAACGATAATGTCTTCTTAAAAAGCTTATATCTGAGTTCTATTGGTCGGATTACCAAGATTATGACGATTTGACTTAAAGAAAATGACAGAAGTGGTAATACCTCTGACAAAATAAATTGGAAATCGCTGTTTTCGATACCACGAGATATTCACCTACAAACTCTCAAACTCATATTTTGGTTATCAATCCACTCCCAAAATTTGCTGTGGGCTCTTGGTCTATAACGTTTTAGATTTTGTGTAACGGAGCGACCTGGGTAATAACTGGTCAATTAATATGTATCTTAAAATCGCAAAGTGCATTTTTGTAACAGTTTTTCGGTACCAAAATTATTTTTTGAGTATGCTTGTGCAGTTAAACGGGTATAACAAGTTTTTGTGTAAAACTGCTAATAACTTTATCTTCATGAATCATTGAAACTGATTTTTATTATAAATCGCATTTTAAAATAACAGCAGTAATTTTGATGTACTTACTTACTTACTTAGGTCCTCGGAACTGTTACGTCTGTGATGTTTCCCTTACGGGACATAGGGCCTCCACTACACCTACGCGCCATCGTGTAAGATTTCTTGAAATATATTTCAGCTCTCTCCAACTTTTTCCCAGTCGTGCCGATTCCTGTTCGACCGTTCTTCGCCATGTACTTCTAGGCCGGCCCACTTGTCTTCTCTCCTGTGTGAGCGGGTTCCATTGCATTGCTTGAGATGCAATGCACCGATCGCCTTTTCGAAGCGTATGGCCAATCCACTGCCACTTTATTCTTCGTATAATGGAGTCTATGGGCTCCTGACCCGTTCTCGCATGAAGTTCGGCATTGGAGATACGGTTGGGCCAGAAAATCCTCATGATGTTTCGTAGACACCTATTAACGAAGGTTTGCAGCTTTCTAGTGACAGTGTCAGTGACTTTCCAAGTGCTGCAGCCGTAAAGCAGAACGGATTCAACATTGGAGCGGAACAGTCGTAGCTTGGTCTTTAAGGCAAAAGAGTTGTTTCTCCATATTTTGGACAGCATTCCGAACGCAGCCTTTGCTTTTCTGATTCGGCTGTTTACGTCCAGTTCAGTTCCGCCACCCGCAGAGACAATACTCCCAAGATATTGGAAATCCTCTACCATCTCTACCGGTTGTCCAGAAATATTTACTTGGATTGATGAGGAAGTTCCAAGGCTGATCCTTTTAGTTTTGATCTTAATCCCTACGATTTCTGCTTCTCTCTCCACCCTTGTTGTCATTTGATGGAGATCCATGATCCTATGAGAGAGTAAGCATACGTCATCCGCGTAGTCCAGATGTTTGAGGTGAGATTGCAGAGTCCACTGAATTCCTTTTCCATTTGACAAAGCTGCGTGCAGTACGTCACTTATCACCAACAGGAACAGTATTGATGACAGTATACAGCCTTGCCTAACTCCACTTTGGATTTCAAACTCCTCTGACAGCCTACATTTGTGCAAAACGTGATGTAGGTACATACATATTGTGTGTAAATACATTATGTACTTAAATACATATGTTTATATATTCTTATTCTTAAATCAAATCTTACGCTTTGTAATTTGTATACAAAAAAAATCAAAAAAAACCCAAAAGTCGAAGAAAATGTCTGCGCTTGGTCGTTTGGCGTGACCAGGATACATATATTACAGGTAATATCAGTAGCGTGTTAATTTTTGTTCAGTTTTGCGCATGTTGTCAAAATCAATAGTACAAAAATTGAATTTCAAACAATCACCAAAAATTTGTTTTTGTTTACTGTGTACTTACACAAAGGGCAGCCATATTGAAATTTGACAAGCTGCGCCTGATAATATCTTAGGTATGTGTACTGTGTGGCGTGACTCCCCTTCAAATCTCAAGTTTATGTAGTACGACTACTTATTAAATTCTTGTTTGATATCAATTTGGATTTTTGTACTTTTTTTTCATTTTTTTTAAACTAAAACCATATTATTACTTTAATCTTTTTCTCCACAGTGCTATATCAATAAGAAAATATTTACTGTAGACATTCTTGAGGAGAATCCTATATTCAAGTAGTTGCAACCATGATAAATATAGCTGGAGTAGTGAGCATCGTGCTCTTTTACCTACTTATCCTAGGTGTAGGTATCTGGGCTGGACGAAAAAAGGAAGCTGGCAATGATTCTGAAGAAGAAGTTATGCTTGCAGGAAGATCGATTGGATTATTTGTTGGTATATTCACAATGACAGGTGAGAAGAAATCTTTTGATATATGATGACAAAACATGTTAAGTATCTTTGTGGGATTTCTATAGCAACTTGGGTTGGGGGAGGTTACATAAATGGAACAGCTGAAGCCATCTACACACAAGGACTGGTATGGTGTCAGGCACCATTCGGTTATGCACTCAGCTTAGTTTTCGGTAAGAAAAATCTACTGTTACAATTGTGTCCAATCAATGGTTGAATTTTGTCTTAATGTTCTCTTCCAGGTGGCATCTTCTTTGCAAATCCCATGCGGAAGCAGGGTTATATAACTATGCTTGATCCCTTGCAAGATGCATTTGGCGAACGAATGGGTGGTCTGCTATTTTTACCAGCATTGTGCGGTGAGGTGTTCTGGGCTGCTGGCATTCTAGCTGCTCTGGGTAAGTCAAGTTAAACTTGGAAATTTCATTTAACATGATTATGTTAACACATTTGTTTATTCTTGTTCAAAAAGGTGCGACGCTATCAGTCATCATCGACATGGATCATCGGACTTCTGTGGTCCTCTCGTCGTGCATTGCTGTCTTTTATACACTATTTGGTGGTTTATATTCTGTGGCATATACGGACGTTATTCAATTGTTCTGCATATTTATTGGCCTGTGGATGTGCATTCCGTTTGCCTGGGCCAATGATCATGTTAAGAGTTTATCATCAATGGATGTTGATTGGATTGGATCGGTTGCACCTGAAATGAAATGGTTCTACATAGACTACGGGTTATTATTGGTATTTGGCGGAATTCCATGGCAGGTAGATATAATTTGAATTAAAGACATAAAAAAAGAAAAGCATAGCATCTTTATCAATAAATAAATCTGGACCGCAAGAGGAAAGAAAAGCTTAGCTTCTTTATCAATAAATAAATCTGGACCGCTTAGAGGGTCCAAGTGAACTGTTTTTAAACGTGAAATCCTTAAGCTACGATAAGATAAGACGGTCAATGTAAATGTTCAACGGTCAACGCATTGACTCTTTGACGTCAAAATGAGGTTCAAAGCCGTAATAGAATGCGTTGACGTCTGCGTTGACATAATTTTCAACATCACGCACTCATTTATTTCGTTCACCGGAAAGTCGCACTGTAATGGCTCTCCCAAATCAACGCGAAAGCGGAGGGAATCATTCGCCGGAGGAAATGTTTGCATTGTTTACTTCCCCTGCAGGTCGAATCATTCACAATGATAGCAAAAACGACAAAAAACAATGCTGAATAACAATAAAAACAACCGCCGTCGAATTTTCGCGCCGGGAAACACAGTTTGTTGTTGTTATTTAGTATTGTTCATCTGTAATTTTCGTTATTATTGTGAATGATTCACTTCTAATTCGCGTTCGTTTGAGAGAGCTTTAAAAGGGCCTATAGATTTTCGTATGAGGAACTTTAAAATAATTCATCGTCATCGGGACTGGTCGTTGACAGTTAGACAGGCAACAAACTATATTTTGACATAATACAGAATATTTTTTTTATAAATGTCAGCCTTAAGCTGGCCATGCGCGATCGAGACATACGGCTCGGAATTAGTTGTTTTTGTTTTGTATTTTCTTCTCTTGGATAAATGTCAAAATGGTTCGGATTTTCAACCAGTCGGAAAACCACGAAATGTATTGAGTGTGAATTGCCGTTTTTCGGAGCAAAAATTAAAATTAAGCCATGAAATTGCAATAATTCCAGCCAAAAATGTAATACTCGGTGGTAGCCAACACAAGTGGTTGTTGTTCATTCAAAACCTTCAATGTTAAATATGACGGAGAAAAAACTATGCAGCCTAACTGCAAGTGTTATCACGAGAAAACACCTTTAAATAAAAAATTAAAACACACAAAATGTTCAAATGTTTTTAATCCATTCTTAAATTTTGAAAGTTTATGGGTTGACTTGAAAGGTATCGGCAACAAGCAATGTTTTTACCTATATATACCGAATGTTATTTTTCCAAAAGTCCATAAATCGTCTTTTTTCGGAGCACACAATTAACGTCTATGTCAACGTTCGTCGTCATGTGTTCGACAACGCGAACAATGAGGGATTTCCTGTTATCTTTTTATCTCTGTCTCAACGTTCAGGGTGTTCAGTTGTGTTCAAGTCAAGATTGACCGACTCAAGTCGTTCGTATGACAGTCAACGTTGGCTTGGCAGTAGATTAGATTAGATTTTTATTCAAACAAAATTACAATTTTACATTTCCATAATTAATTTATACATGAATATATAACGGCTTGGCAAATTATACCGTCAGCCTAAGTGGCTTCAATATTAATTGCTTTCATGCAATTAAGTGTTTTCTTTAAAAAAGTTTTTAAAATAAAATGAAAAATTTAATAAAAAGTATTATACACATATAAGTAGAGTCAACGAAGGAATTTTGCTTGCAAAAATAGTGCTATCTGGATTATTTTGTTATATGGCAGGGGATACCCCCAGGTATAACATACCCAAAGTCCCCAGCCCAGGGCTGCGAGCTAAACTCAGGAGGGGGATGGGTTAAAGGTACCCCTTTTTAAATTTTCGTGAATATTTGCACAACCTAACATGTTAGCGCAAAAGTCTATACTACATAATTAGAGACAAATAAATTGTCTATAAAAAAATGTATGTTCATATTTTCTATAGGGTTAATAATAAGGAAGATGCGGGGGGTAGAAAAGTCAACAAATCTGCAAAAAAAAAAACTGTTATTGTCTTAGATATTGAATGTTTTCTGACCAATTTACTTAGAAAAAACAAAAAAGGTAAATACACATTCATTCACTGTTATTTCATCATGTAATAAGGCTGAGCGTGAAGTTATCAATTCCTTTTTTTGCTATATATCTGAAACTATTCGAAAAAGTTGATGTATACTAAATCACAACAAAAACATAAATGTTAAGAAAGGATCCAAGTTCTTCTATATACAAAAACCTTTCCGAAACAAGTCGCTGTTAAAAGTAGTGAGATCTAAAAGTACGCCAAGTTCTAAGTTTATTAATGTTAAATATCAATTATTTTAGGTAGAGTAATATGGAAGAACCTCAAAATTATTAGAGAAATCTATTATTTAATGATTACTGACTTAAATTGAGTTGGTTTACTAGTCAAGAATGTAAAATCTCAAAGTTTTAATTTCCCATTTGCTTGCTTGTCAAGTCTTATCGCTCAACCAAATTTCATCACTCTACGACAATCAGAAGTTCACTACATAGTTGATATCAATTCTGAGAATATGGGCGGATGCCACGCCCCTGAATGCATAATTTAAAATTTGTCAATATATCCCTTGTATTGACCACATGATTTACCAGTCTACCAAATTTTATTATTCTGCAACAATCCGAAGTGATCGCAATAATTAATAACAATTCTGAGGAAATGGGCGGATGCCACCCCCCTTCGAGAGTAAAATCTCAAATTTTGCATTCGCTTGCACTTCTAGCCCTAACGTTCTACCAAATTTGATCATTCTACGACAATCAGAAGTGTTCCTCATAATTGATATCAATTCTTATTCAAATGGGCGGATGCCACGCCCCCTGAATGTAAAATGTCAAATTTTAAAATTTGTCCTTTGCCTGCACTTTGAGCCCTACCGCTGTACCAAATTTCATCACTCCACGACAGTCAGAAGGGCTCCAACTTATTTATATCAATTCTATGAAAATGGGCGGATACCACGCCCCTTGAATGAAAAATCTCAAATTTTAAAGTTTTTGCTTTGCCTTCACTTTAAGCCCTACCGCTGTACTAAATTGAATCAATCTACGACAGTCGGAAGTGCTCCAAGTAATTTATAGCAGTTTTATGAATATGGGCGGGTACCACGCCCCCTGAATGGAAAATCTTAAATTTTCGATTTTTTTCTTTATATACACCACAAGGCTTTCCGTTTTGCGAAACTACAAGATTCTACCATGTCGGGAAGTGCTCCATAATTTTGATGATCTGTCAGTGAGTGAGTCAGTCAGTTACGGTTTTTGCTATTTTTGCAGTCTTATATCACGGAAACCACTGATGCTAAGGAATTGAAATTTGGTAAGTTGTCTAAACCTGGTGAGTTTAGCAAATGCTGCGAGTTTGGAGCTTCTGACTTTATTGGTACTGAAGTTAGAGAGGGGTCAAAAATCGCCTGAGTTTGATCCTGTAAATAGGTTGTAGTGCCAGAACTTGGTTGGGCCGTGCCTTTGACGAGGCAAAATTTAAATAGCAAGAGTTGTTTTCATATGGCGCCAAAAAATGATAACGTTTTTTTTTAAGGAACATAATACAAAATAATTTAATTTTCTTTCACTATATGTTATTGACTTTGCCTCTATTATGCTTAGTTTCCCAAATATGGAAGAAAAACTACAAAAGGGGACGTTTTCCCCCCTCTTTTGTCTTAGGCTTGCGGCTCTGGGCTGGGGACTTTGAGTATGTTATACCTTAGGGTCCCCTCTACCCCTATCACAGTACCTCGGGTGGCTTGCTTTGCAGGTTCAAAGAAATTATTCATTCATTACCCTCAAGTTCAAAGAAACACTACTATCACATACTACACAGTATAATAATAACAAAATAATTTTCTCAAAAAGTAGGAGACACAGAACCATTTTGTTTTCAATTAAGAATTATTAGGGGTAGTGAACAATAAAAGCCAATTCCGCATTTTATTTTACAATTTAAATAAAAAAATCAAAAACGAAATTTTCAACTTTTTTTTTTTAATTTTGAGTTTGAAATTAATTTTTCACAAAAACTATGGACATCAATAACTTGATTTGAAAATAAAATAAAAGAACGGAGTTCTGGCTTTCAAAAAAGATACATTTTTTTGTTGTAAGTGTTGTCGTTGTTTTTTAATATTATTTAAACAAAAATGCCCCTCGTCTCTAAAGGGGGGGGGGGGGGAGAAAGAACCCACCTCTATGGCAAATAACTCTTGCTATTTAAATTTAAAGTGAGGCAAAATTTTTTTTAAACTATTTTTCAAGTTGTGAATTTAAAAGACTGAGTTTAGCTTAAACGAAAATATTAAATACTAAAAGCATTCTTGAATTATTTTTGATCGATATAACGAAGCATTTTTACAGTATCCAAAGAGCTGCATCCAACTGGCTCCATTTAGCAGGTTGAATATCTCTATCTCTTCTAAGATGTAATATCCAAAGTGCAATCTTCTTATTTTCTGCAGAATAGGGCAAACACCAAGGAAATGTCATATGTCTTCCCTAGTTTGCAAATTGTAAAGGCAGCAAACACTCATCAAATCATTTCTATGTGGCATAAAGTTCAGATGTAACATTTCCCCTCGTACTCTAAAAATAGTTCCGATAGCTCCACTTGGTAGGTTGGTGTTGAAATAATTAAGTTCCCTGAGATTATAATTAACTTTGGCGTAATTATATCTTTCTGTCGAGGATCTGGCTTTTTCTATAAAAGAATACATTTCATTTTCATCAGGAGTTCTTATCACTTCACATAACAATTTCTTTATCTGTAATGCATTTTGTAAAACCACAGTCAGCCGCCAGTCTTGACCAACCCTCATACCAGATTTTCTTGTACTGCACTGCATAAAGCCAGATCAATTTTGGAACTCTTGAGTTTGGCAGTATAATGACGATTTTTTTTGGAGATGACAAAGATTCAACGTGTCCATCAGCGTTGATCGTCTTATCGTAGCTTAACTGATATTTGAAATCGGTTTCAATTATTAGTCACATGACATTGTGGTTATGTTTTCAGTTGTATAGTTTCTGAACTTTCCTTGTGGTATGGAATTTGATTTGTTTAATTCATGGATTTTGGATTATTTTTTATTTAAATGATTTATAGGATTACTGTTATTTAATGTTTATTCTTTTTGTCTGCAGGTCTATTTCCAAAGAGTATTATCGAGTAAGACTGCTGGCCGAGCACAAATTTTATCCTATGTTGCCGCATTCGGTTGTATCTTAATGGCCATCCCACCGGTTCTAATTGGAGCAATTGCAAAGTCAACTGGTAAATGATATATAAATCTGTCTTTTAAAAAAACTCAATTACATTTAATTAAAAATCGATAATAGCTTGGAACGAAACTGACTATAAGGGCCCATACCCACTGACTGTTGACCAGACCAGTATGATACTTCCTATGGTGCTGCAATACTTGACACCTGATTTTGTGTCCTTTTTCGGACTTGGGGCTGTTTCTGCGGCTGTGATGTCATCTGCCGATTCGTCTGTTCTATCAGCATCGTCCATGTTTGCCCGCAATGTGTACAAAATGGTTTTCCGTCAAAATGCATCCGAAATGGAAATTATTTGGGTTATGCGAATTGGTATTCTTGTTGTTGGTGTAATGTCGACTGTAATGGCTCTTACGATTCCTTCAATTTATGGACTATGGTAAATTTGATTCAAATCATCGTTTTATCATCATCACAAATTGACTTTGTTCTTTAAGGTCAATGTGTTCCGATCTGGTTTACGTCATTCTGTTCCCACAATTGCTAATGGTGGTACATTTTAAACATCACTGCAACACTTATGGCAGCTTAGCAGCATATTTGGTGGCCTTCTTCGTGCGGCTGTCGGGCGGAGAGCCCTTGATGGGCCTCGATGCTTTCATCTATTATCCTGGCTTTGATGAAGAAACCAAAACTCAATTGTTTCCCTTTCGAACGATGGCAATGATAATGAGTCTTTTCACATTGGTATTCGTCTCGTGGTGGACAAAGTATGTATAGATTCAAAAATTGATTTTCGAACACAAATAATATGTCAACTGATGCATGTTTTTCTTTTTAATTTATCTAGAATGATGTTTGAATCTGGGAAACTTCCACCAAATTATGATTATTTTAAATGTGTGGTCAATATTCCCGAAGACATTGTAAGGGTGGGCGAGCCATCAGAAGCTGGCGAGCAGGTAATGATGCTGAGATCTTATTAAAATTTTGAAAAAAAAAATTATTGTTAAGTTTAAAAGTTGAATTGGATATTTATTTATTTTTTAAATAAAATAGTTTTAAAAAATCTAAATTTATTTTGCTTATATAATTATATGTACATTCATAATGTACATAAATTTAACTCAGCTGAAAACAGTAAATTTCCTGATGCTTTGTTTGTTTTAAAAAGATCAACAAAAAAAATTGATTGACTAATTTGCTTTTTTTTTGTTTATGCATGATATACTAATATAATATCTGTAGATAAAATGAAATATATTGCATGAACACTCCAAGTTAAAAAACCGAGAAATACACAAAAACTAAGTATAGTTACACCTTGATGTTGAAATACATATCAGGTGAAATTTAAGCATTTGATTTATGCAGAGGGAGTAAAACATTCAAAAACCAAACCGAGACATACCTAGTAAGATTTATTATAAATCTCCTTCAAATCTCGAAATTTTAACATACAAATTTTAATCTTTTCAAATGAAGATTTCAAATAAATCTCATTTAAATCTTTTTGAAAACATTATTGGTTTGTCAAATCAATTCGGTGGAACCGATGAATTCAAATGTCAAAAAAAAAAAAAACTGCCCCGAAAAGTATTGAGATTAATATACGGAGGGCTTTTCTTATAACAAAACCATCGGCTAGTAGGGGAGAAAGGGGCAAGACGGCATTCCTAAATTATTTAATATTTTTTTTAACATTCTAACAAATTTTTTTACAAATAATAGCAAATAATATGTGAACCTCATCACAGGAGATGATGAGATGATACAAGCAAAAACAAAGTTATTGACATTTATGTTACTTGACACAGCTGAAGCGAAACGAACATTTTTATACAAAAATCGACACAACGAAATCATAAATCTCATACAAAAATTATAAACGAAAAAATTCGTTGAGCATTTTGTTCTGAGGTACGCTGTTCGACCAGCGAAATGGATGATTATTCCAGATTATCCACTCCTTTTCGCATAGAATTAATTACCAGAAAATAGATTGTGTACGGAAAAATGCAATGTGTGAAACTCTCCATGAATATTATTCCGTTGTGCTTTCGTAAACATTTCGTTGTCTTTTTGGAGACCATAGGAAAATTTCATTCCGCATGAGCAGCATACTAGGCTTTAAAAGGCTCTCCCAAACCAACGCGAAACATTCGTTTTGCACGGCGAATCATTCACAGTAATAACAAAAATGACAAATTAACTATGCTAAATAACAACTAAAACTGCCGTCGGCGAATGTTTCGCTCCGCTATCGCGTTGGTTTGGGAAAGCCTTAAAAGGGAACTTTACGAACATGTCATAGTGAAAAATATAGCAGATGTCATTTTGTGGAAACTCTCGCGTGCACAGGCTTCAATACGACAGATCCCCTAAATTATTTTAATGTTTGATATGGTATAAATAGGTGTTTTTTTACACTTTATGTTAGCTTAAGAATAATTGTATAAAACGACAACAACGCTTACCCTTTGTTCCATTTATATAATAGTTATAATAGTTTAAATTACGTTTTACAATCTGCTTATTTCGTAAGCAGTGATATTTCTCTCCACGAACTCAGTGAAATCGTTGTTGTAATATTACGTAGTTGTTTTGAATTATTTTTAAACTAAGATAAAGGGCTAAGAAACACACCTAATTAGAGAACGATATGTATAATGCTATTTGGTAATGAGCACTATAGTTGTAGGGAACTTTACGAATCTGTCGTCGTGAAAAGTATAACAGATAAAAGTGTGTGGTAACTGGCAGATGCATAGGAGTTCACCTGACAGATCAAACGAAATGATGAATTTTAAGCTTGTGAAAAAATGAGGACGCGATATGTACATAATGTATAATAGTTGCTGAAAGAGCTCTATTGTCTGTGGAAAAATTACATTTGGGTTTGGTCATGTTTTATTTGCTGTTTTTTTTAACTACAGCAAAGCTTTCTTAGAACTGTTCGTTTAATGTTTTTTATTTATTTGCATTTGGCGTATTTAAATTGCTCATTTCGCATCAGCGGTGTGCATGGCTTAAAAAATAAATATTATTTATGTCACTGTAAGACCCTGATTTTGGAAGATTTATAGGAGTTTTCTAATAAAAATAAGAATTTTTCAGCAATATTGGTACGCAATGTATGTGTAAATATGTGCATTTATTAATTTCGCGTAGTACAAACATTAAGTTCAGCTTTCAAGTAATCTTCTTAATTTATTATTACCTTTGTGTTTATGCATGAAATTGATTTTTGTTCAAAAAATCATTATACAAAAATCTGAACACACTTTGTGTCAGAAAAAAAGAAAACAAATTTAAGTCCAAATTTTTACAAACAAAAACAGCTTTCTGTGATGGCGGGTCCACTGGCACGTTCTTATGGTGCTGCAACAATGGTCGGCAAAGACGAACGCAATGGCCGAATAAATCCAGCACTAGAACCAGACGATGACTTGCCTGTTGCCGAAGCGCAACGTCAATTTCAATTGTCAATGGGGAGTGGCGGCGGTGGAGGCCAACCAGGAATAGCTGTGCCAACTGCTGAGGATAATACATCCTTCTAATAGAGATATTAAATACAACAACAGAAAAAAACAACATCATTAGCCACTAAACAACAGACGTAAATATTATACAACCAGATTATTACTAAACTCATAAAAAATTAAAACAAAACAAAAAAACTAAACAATATTTTATTTTTATAAATAGTCGAAATTTATATTTTCTAAGTTAAAAATTTAAAGTGATATTATTATAGAATTATTTCAAATAGCTTTTTTTATTTAATATTTTTACTTTGTTTCTTGGTTTTTGTGTATATTGTTAAAAAGATGTTAAGTGCTCAGGTATATTTATTGATGGATAGAATTGAAATTAAATTTAAATTATTAAATATATACCTACATATATATTTAGTACAAAATAGTTTAATATTTATACAAACAAAAAATGTAGAAACATTAATTTGTTTTTGTATTACAATTTATTATTATTATTTTTATTTTAAATTTCTTTTTGAAGTCAAATTTATATAAATCCATAAACAAAGTATTACCCCTAAAAATCAACTATAACTACTACTTTTAAATGTTAAACAAAAATCAAAAGACATATCTGCAATACTAGAAACTTAGTAACGAAACAAGCCACTGCAACTGAACATATCACTGTGAATACCTATTGTTTAAATGTTTATTAAGGTTAAATTTAACCTTAAAAATAAAAAAAAAAAATACAGGATTTATAAAATAAAATCAATGTATTGTAGCAACACAAACAAAAAAAAAAAAAAAGTGTAACCATTAATTGATTAAAGTAAAATAACTTTTGAAATTTTCAACCCCATTTTGTTATTTCATTGAAATTTCCGTTATGTATTTTGTTTTTGATTTTGATTTTGATTTTTATAGAAATCTATGCATTTGAATTTTAAGTGTTTAGTCTTTTCTTTTGGAACACATTATGTTAAATTAAAAATAGGCGTGATTTTGAAAAAAAGCTTATAGCAAGCTCAGCTAATAATATTTACACATAAACAGTCACAACAAAAGTTATTAAAAAATACTTCGTTATGGTTGGCCTATAGAATCAAAAGTGGATGTATGTACAAGAATATGCTCAGCTGGATATAGACTTTTAAATAAAACATATGGTAGATAAAATCAACTGTTATTACATATTAAGTAATAAAAGAGTAATGTCCAACTACACATGTATCGGGTTTTTCAATAAGAGCGCTACAAAAGTTTTTTTTTAAATAAAAGAAAAACGGTTTTGGATATTAATGAAATTCTTTACTCCTGTGAAAGTACGTTTGATGCCATTATGTATGAAGCTCGATTTCTTTTGCATGGCCACCACGGACACGCTTGCAGACGTCCAGACGCTGAACCCAATTTTCGACGGTTTTCAAGCATACATCGGCCGATACTGCTGCAATTTCACGTTCAATATTCGTACGAAGTTCATCAATCGTCGCTGGCTTGTTGGCATAGACCACAGACTTGACGTAGCCTCACAGGAAATAGTCTAACGGCGTCAAATCGCACGACCGAGCCGGCCAAGCGACTGGACCATTTCGTGAGATAACACGTTCTCCAAACTTGGTTTCCAATAAATTGATTGTGACATTCGCTGTGTGGCTTGTGGCGCCGTCCTGTTGAAACCTCATGTCCTCCAAGTCCATATCATCCAAATGGGGCCAAATTGGGTTATCATTGAACGGTAGCGTTCCCCATTCACAGTAACGTGCCGGTCTTGATCATCACGGAAGAAGTACGGCCCAATGACGCCGTGGGCCCATAAACCACACCAAACCGTAATTTTTTCGGGATGCAATGATCACTCAAAGAGTACGTGTGCATTGCTACCTGACCAATACCGCATATTTTGTTTATTGACGAAGCCATTCAGCCAGAAATGAGCCTCATCGCTGAAGATGATTTTTCGATGAAAATCCGGATCATTTTCAAGTTGTTGCTCAGCCCAATTCATGAACATACGACGCTTCTGGTGGTCAAGCGGCTTCAGTTCTTGCGCCAACTTAATCCTGTTAGGATGTAGGCCAAGATCTTTTCGCAAAATTCGCCACAACGACGTCACAGAGATGCTCAACGCTTGAGAACGACGTGTGAGAGACACATTTGGGCTTTCTGCAACTGAAGTCTCAGCGGCAGCAATATTCTCGACACTACGGGCACTTCTTTGTCTCACTGGTACGGGAACATATTGTACTGTGCCTGTGGATTCAAATTTTTCCACAAGACGCTCAATTGTTGATCTGCTAGGACGATTATAACGACCATAAATTTGACCTAGCGCTCTTAACGTTGAGGCCACTGACTCCAAATTTCGATAGTAAATTTTATTAATTTGGACTCGTTGTTGGCTCGTATATCTTTCCATCATGAAATGGTAAACCTTACTGAAGAGAAATGTCAAAAGAGCGGCAAGAAATATTTTCTGTTTGCTGTCCGTGTTGCTCTACTTTTGTAGCGTCCCTGTTGAAAAACCCTAAAGGCCGCATATGTAAATGTATTGTAATTGTAATACCACCAGTTGACTGAGTTCGGAACTAAAAGAGTAGTGTCACCTGGTTTTACATTATAATAGGCGTGTTTTTTAGTGCCCTCTATGTTAGTTTAAAAAAAAATTCCATGTAAAATACAACAACAAATATGCTTAGTTCGTGGCGATAAACATCTCTGCTTAAGAATTAAGCTAAAATAAAAACAGTGCTTCCATATACTATTTTCTACGTTTTTCCGAAAAATTATCAAACAATGTCAAAAATCCATCTAAAAATTCATTAATTTGGCAGATGGATCTTGAAGCACGGGTTGATCGTCAAAAATATGACAGAAAAAAAGGTAAAAACCGAACATTTTTTATTTATTAAAATTTAATTATTAATTTAAAATAAATAAAACAATAAATAAAAGAAACACCTGGTCCAGGGAGAAGACGTTTCTTTTAATTTATCAAAATTTTAACGATATTTTGTTATATTTTTTTTTTTGTTGACAAACAGTTGACAGCCGAAATGTCAGAAAATGGCGGCGATCAAAAATCGATGCGATTTCGTATCCATATAAGTACCTAGGTTTCTGAACAATTAAAACCATATAGAGTACTTGAAAGTATTTTTTGGCAAAATTCTTCGCTGCAATACAGTAATTTGTATTTTATTAGGTATATTGGTTTAATTATAATTATAATAATTATTTTTCCGAAGAAATCAAAAACACAACTCGACGACGGCAAACAAGTCTCAATTTTACAGTCAGCGGTTATTTCGCTTGGTATACAAACGTATACCAACATTTTTCGGATAGCAATCACACGGGATTACAACAACACGAACCTATCCGGATAGCTCTACATAGGTTTTTGATCGCGGCCAATTTCATTGTTATATTGGTGCTGCCCAATTCTTTTCTTAGGAAACGATGAACGTTTGTGCCATTATTTCTTAAGCTAATATAGAGGGCACAAAAAAACACGCCTAATAATATTAATAATTTTAACTATATGCCTGTAAGACCTCAGGTCTTTTAAATGCAATGCACGGCACTAGTTAGAAGAAATAAAATGAAAGGAAAGATTTTTGTTGGCACAGTGGATTGAGAATTAGATGTTAATTATCTCATGAAATTCCACGGGTTGCATCCAGTTGAAACTGGGGAATATAGAAAAGAATGCTACCTAGACTGGGGCTCGAACCCACACGTCCAGGTTAGCATTACCGACTGCAAATATCAATATCGCTATGGCATTCTTTAAATTGGTATAATGAAAATGTGGAAACACTGATGCATAGAAAGGGTCAGAAAAAATGCCAGTGTTGCCGCAAAAGTCGCTAGATTGGCTGAAGTTCTGAAGACAAAAAGTCGCTAGAAGTCGCTAGAAAAAATTCTAAAATACAACTTACAAAAATTTTCTTTTTGAATAAGTTTTTTATTTTTTCCAAAAATGTATGATAAAAATATATGATAACCTGGTTTCTTGAAATAACTTCTGTGTGTGGTTAATGTCAGTTTCCAGTATGCAATTATTGGAAATATAAAAGTTCAAATTAATTTAAATATCAGGTAAAATTACCAGGGCCCGTATATAAAAAAAATAGTATTTGCATTCGCAACTCACAAATGCTTTTCTTCAACAGTAGCTAGAAATCATCTAGCTACATCATAATATTTTTGTCGCGGAAGAAGTTGAATTGTTGCTATATCTAGCGATAAAGTTGCTAGAACGGGCTCCAACCCCAACATTGAATCCGTTGACGTTGGTGATTGTGATGAACGGGGGTGATGCAAAGCATATGTACATTGTTTTGACAGATTGTTATGTTATGTTTCTTTTTTACCTCAATCAATATTTCTTCAAATATTTCTACCCCAATTTCTAAAATTAATTGTATCAAAACTGGGTTATGACACCTATGCACTCACAGCCTCAAATTACTATTAACAACTACTGTTGTGCCAGAGAGAAAAGTTAAAAGTTCAGCATTCAGTTAATTTTTCAGTTACGCCCCTCGTGTCATTGCATGCGTTGCCTATGATTGGTTACGTTCAATGCAAAAATATGAAAAAAAGCAATTAATTTATATCGTTGAACAAAAAATTATCTGAAATGTCAGTTTTGTATGGGGAGCTTAGATTTTATATTAAAAAGCTATCAGCTGAATTTTCAGTCGGGAATTTCTTGCTGAAAATTCAGATGAAACGTAACTTATGTAGTTTCACTGATTGTCATCTTTATTACTATCTTTATTACTATAGACATCACAAAAATATTCACAATTTTATAACAAATATGAAATTGGAAGTTGAGCTCCGAACATTCTCTGCCCGTAATTGGGGAATAGTTGGTGTTGCAATTAAAGCATATATTATTAGAACGTTCTACCGATAACTCATTTTTTGTCCAATTCGCTTCAAGCTTGGAAAAAACAATGGGTCTATTGTTGTGGATTGTTGGTTTTCTAGTGTAATAACCTAGTAAGTGAATGCACTTTGGCTTTATGAGGTGAGCTCACCTCATTTAAAAAAAAAACTGACATTTGGTAAAGTAGCAATGGTAGAAAAGAGAAAAATTATTCATATACGACAGCTACTTTTCGTTGGTTGCTCCAGTGGACCTCCGAGAATTCTTTTGAAGTGTTTTCCATTGTTAACAAAAATTAATTAATTTTTGGTTTGGATCTGTCGAAAATCAGATTTGTACAATTTTTGCGTTCCAGTAGGCAAATAAATTTTTTCATTGTTTCGATTGTGAAAATGGTGTTCAAAATGTGAATGAAATAATTTCCAATATTAAACAGGAGCAGTTTGCAATGAATTTGTAATCGATCTTATATTTCTCTTCTGAAAATATGTACACACAACAAAAGTGAGGAAGACTTTTTTGAAGTTAATATACACACACAATCATAATTTACGGGAATACGGTTAAATCAACTCGAAATAATGTTCTATTTTCCACGAAAAAAAAATTAAATTATTAAAATGTGAATTCACCAATGGAAAACACCATAAGGCTTTAATGTTTAGCTTTTAAAAATTTCAAATGCGACATACAAAATTATGGATTCTATTCTATTCTATTTCGTCATACTGAAAATTTTTACTAGGTATAATAGGTGCATATTTTTTAGAAATTTGAAGCAAAAAAAAATTGAAAATCACTTTTGAATCACATTGAAAATCAAAGTTATGAAGTTATGAACAAAAACCGATATTTTTTTTTTTTAATTATTGAAAAGGCATTCATGTTCGTTCATGTTGAATCTGATTTAGAAAAATACTAATATGTACTAGTTTTTCTATAACTTCATAACCCTTAGAGCAAAATTATGCCTAACGATTTAAGGGACCAGGGTTGGTTCATATCTTTTGTTGATAGTTGATTTTGTCTTTTTAAAGATTTTGTGCTTTACATTTTTTTTCCAAATAAAACACTAAAATATCAGTCCAGTTTTCGACAAAGAAGCAACATTTTACAAATACAAAAAGATACATATATCAATATTACGAAGAAGCGACGTCGATGTCACCGTGCATCTTCGAAGTGATGTTTAGGTATTTAAAAGTCAAAATTTGATCACAAAATATTCTTAAGCATACAATTATTGTACACAAGGACAAAAATGCTACAAAAATGCAAATTAGAATTACAAAAATTAAACAAATACATATCACTAATTGTGTCCTTCCTAAAAAAGAAAGAAAAAAAAAAGAAAAATGAAACAATTTAATATATCACATGAATAAATAATTCTTTGCTAAATACAAAAAAACTAACGAAACATATCATTTTAATGTGAATAGTTATATAGAATGTGTAGATAAGTATATATAAATAAATGTAAAATAAAATATAAATCCTGTTATACAAAATGAATTGAACTAAATATTATTATAATTATATGTACCTATAGTGTAAAAAAAAACAAAACAGAAATAAATATCTTAAGATAAAAAAAAAACAAATATTTAGATGTTATATAAGAAAAATAGTGAGATTATATTATACAAAATAGTAAAAAAGCTGAGTAGTACCTACCTACCTAAACCTTAAATTAAAACCAAACAAAAAAAAACCATAGCAAAAATTAAATTAAAAATAAAAATAAAAATTGTTGCAAAATGACAGTGTTAATACCTATAAATATTTACGAATCCAATCAGTTATTTTCGATTCTACATATATATACAAATTTATTCTAAAAAAACTGTTAAAGAGTTTTTATTATATGAAAATAATAATTGTACTGAATATTTTATTATGTTGTGTTTTGTTTATACTTTTGAATAAAATAATTAATATCCTATACTTCAAGTATCTAAAATTAAACTCTTGATGTATGTATATTATTGCGTTATTTTAAAATTAAATATTGGTGTTAAAAATGGTGTTACTTTAATGTTCTATATGATGTAATTAAAAGAAAGAAAATATCAATTTAAATAATTAAATTTAATAAGTTGTGTTTGTATTGTTATTTTTACCATTGCTTTCCTATTTTAATACAGTATTGAAATGTATTATAAAAATGTAGCGAGAATATATAAAAAAAAACCACCCTATTTGTTTGACAATTAAGATAGAAAAAACGATTTAATTTTTAAACGTTTGTGCAAATATATTATCAAAAAATCAAAAATGAAAGAAATATTAATTATAAAAGAAAGTGAATAAAGAAAAAAAAATATATATTGGTTTCCTTGTTGATGCAATTTCGTCTTTTTTTAATACTTTCTTAAGAAATGCAGAATAGTTGCATTAAACATTTAAATCAACTCTAATATTTGCTCAAGTTTTCCAGACAAAAGGTAAGTAAGGGGCCGGTTATAGCGACCAGGAAAACGCATCAGTAAAACAAATTCTTTTTGATAATTGTATGAGTTAAGATACAAGTTGGAATATAAAAAAAGATACGAATCAAGCCAGTAGGCATGAATTCAGTTTGCGGAAGAGAGAAAAATAACAAAAAAAAAAACAAAGCGGCTACCCCGTGATTACTCTTCAATAGAATTGCTGGATGGCAATAATTTTGAAAAGTTGATAAGTTTCAAATATTTATATATTACTTCCTCAGCTTGTATGTATGTATAATTAAGAAAAGATATAGGGCTAAAAATTTCCGTAAGAAATGTTGAATTTATCAAAAAATTCTTATTTTTTTTCTAAATATCAAACCGGTTTGAGAGTATAAGCGAATATTTGCGTCAAACTCTTAGGCAAGGTGCATATTGAGAAGCGTTCGGTGCGAGTGACGTTACACAGCACGAGGTTTTGTAAAGAATATATGTAAATCAATTAAACAACGCGTATTGATGGAGCGACACGTCATGACCTGAAGCGCGTTTTCTGAAAATCGCGTCACACATTGATCAAAGCGCAGTTTTTCGTGCGAGACCGGCACGTGTTTTTTTTTTTTTTTTTTCTGTAAGAAAATAATATAATAAACTGTCGCTGTTTTTGAAAATAAAAAAATCGTTTCCTTTTAAAAAATTAATTGTTTTTTTTGTTGCAAAGTTTATTTCAATAATCAATATGTGTGACGATTTTTGCTTCAATTAAAATGTAGTTCGACACGAGACACGTGAATCAATTTGCGGAGAGCGGCATGAAACGTTTCTATAATCGTGTCGTGCGTCACTCATCAGGTCACGTCACACGCGTCGGACGCGTCTCAATATGGGCCTAGCATTAGAAAAAAGGTGACAAACAAATAAAAAACAATAATATTCTGAAAAATTAAACAAATTAAGAAAATAAAAATAGCTTAAGATACAGTCTCGTAGACATAAAGAATAGTATAACATTTGTTTCACTTAAATCAGTTAAATATTTTATGAGTTATGCGCGGACATACAAAATAATTGTTTCGTCTTTATATAACAGTTAAGCATTTTTAATTGTTCAAACTCTTCTTTTATCATATATCGAATTTCATAAATTAGTAGTAGCCCGTAGCGTAATGGTTAGTGCGTTCGACTGTCACACTGGAGGTCTGGGATCGCTTCCCAGCCTCGTCCACCTAAAAACTAAAAAAGTTTTTTTTTCAGGGCTACTGCCTCTTGCGAGGAATTGACAAATCCTCCAAGAGTATCACTTGTCACGAATAAGTGCTTCTCGTCTAGCCGTTCGGAATCGGCATACAATTGTAGGTCCCCTCCATTCCTGTCAAAAGGCGCACACAGGAATGGTTGCGAGTTGTTAGTCACTAGGCCCTGGTTCTTCATGAGCCGTTGTGCCACCCAATTTATTTATTTATTTTTATTTCATAAATTAGAATTTTAAGTAGCAAAAATTTGAAATCAGAATTATGAGAATTTGAACTTTGAAAACTGAATTTTGAAAAAAAGTACCTCTCACACAAAAGATATTATAACCTCATCAAACCTCGCTTGATGTTTCCAAAGACTGCACTACCACCCAACCATCCAATGATTCGAACAAATAAAATTATGACGTAAGAATGCCCATTTATATTTTCTTTAAAAACTAAAATATAAACATGGTACACTCGTGCGTATACGCACTTTTTTATTTTATTAAATTTTTAACAAAATTTAATAAATTTGTTCACGTTAAGTTTGTATTATCGTGTAAGCCAAAACAAGAAGGGTTGTACTCAGTTTATTAATAAGTTTTATATCAATGTATATATTTTAAGCAATTATGCACTAAATTGAATAAAGTTAGCATGAATGAGTCAAAATTCGTCTTTTAAATTCTCCTTTTTAAAACTCTCTGTCTTACACAAATCTTGTTTTACAAAATTCTGCAGTTAATAAAGAAAAGTTTTAACGTCTCCAAATGGTTGATGTGGAAAAATTCAAAACAAAAAAATAAATTGGGCGCTGGAAAAAAATTTAGTTTAGAGATTTGTATGTTGGATTCGAATCTAAATCCTTTTCTTGGCATCTTCTTAAAGATATCTGCATTTAATCTTGAGATATGTTTTTCAACATAATTTCTTGTTTAATTTTTGCAGCTAAAACAAAACTCCCGATTTTTTTTTATAGTGGCATTTCAAGAAATGTCCGTCTTTTGTGGAGATAGTTAAACTACCAAAAAAAAAGGTAGGCAGTATTTACAGAAAAAATATTTATTATGGGACTTTGGTTTTTGTTTAAATTATCCAAAAGGTTTGTGGCCACCAACTGAGATTTTTTTTTGTTTATTAAGTGTAAATAAAATACTCACGAATGTAAAATTCTTATCGGTTGGGACTAGCAGCACGGTCCAATTTATCCTTCTTTTTGATAGCATAGCAGTGAGATGAACTCTAGGAGCGTTAATCAGCTCATTGGCCAAACATTCAGCAATGGTCTTGATGTTCCTGAAAAGCAGCTTCAGGCATCCAGATTGCTTTGTCAACTTTGTTAACATGACCAAGGGGCGAGAAGTCGACAGCTTGACGACAAACAGTACTAGCGCGACCGGTAAGGGTCGAATTTTCACGTGTTCTGGAATTGATGATGGTACTCACAAGTGTAAGTGGATTTTTGCCAGTCAGCATGTGATGGATGATCTCAAACGAGTGCTTGACAATAAGGACGGACATCAGTTTCTTGCCGGTATTCATCAGAGAGTGAATCAAACATTCGACAATTGGGCAATATACCTTGGAGAAACATTTGTCAGAATAGCGACCGTTAGAATGAGGCAAATAACGAGTATACTTCTCCTTGACTGCAATATAATCTTGCAGGGAAATGTAGCTCACGGTAATATCATTGCCATTTGGCAACTCCATCTACCGAATCGCTTTATATCGGCCGCTTGTGGCAGTGAGTTTGTATATCTAAAACTGCTAGTAGTTCACCAAGAAAAGGATGTAAAGACCTCAAACAACAGAGCTATACGGGCCTCCAACAGAATATTAAGCGGAATTCTAGGGCTCCAACAGAGCTTAAGAGGCCTCCCAAGTGCCCATTGGACCCATAAAAGTTCTATGTTTGCTGTGAAGGGTCCTCCTAAGCAAAATTATACAAGGCACTTTTCCTTAAAAAAAAAGTACAGCGTAGATCGTCTTATGAACTCTTTGCTCAACCGGGGCCAACCTGGCAATATCCTGGTTGACCGATGACCCAGTCCGCCCCTATTTCAAGGTACATACAATAATGATTTTCGTTATTTTAATGGAATTCTGAATCCTAGTGTTTCACTGAACAGAGTTTGAAAATCCAGGGTTTAAGGAAAGATGTTTATTTCCAATTTTTGATTTTTTTAATCATTTGAATTAATAAAATATTATAAAACAAATTATTTTTCCAGACATATTAATTCTCCCTGCAACTGATTTTTCGTTAGACAAAGCTGCTAGCTGTATCTTAATTTCCATCGTCAAAAATGTTTTTTTTTTTAGATTATTTTAGTGGGTTAAATTGTAATGCCATCGTTTTCACAAAAAAAATTAGTGTCCATAATTCAAATGACCAACTTCTATAAATTCCTCTATTACCTCATTTCAAATGTTTTTGTTGTATTCAAATCGCTTACATTAGATTATGTTAGGTATTTTCGAAATTTGCCGCCCCTTGCAAAGTGCCACCCAGGGCCTTTGCCACTCCCCCACGCTACGCCACTGTTTTCATGAGCACCTGCTTTGATTTATTATGGAGCAACTGCTCTAAAGACATGCTCCGTTTTATTCATACCATCCACGGAGTGTAAAACAAATTATCAAATTTTGTGTTGTTCAAAATCCCAAAGTGCAAATTTTAAATTCTCTCAAAACCATAATTATGTGTGTGCAATAATTTTTGGGTCAATGCAAATGATACAAAATAATAATTTTGAACAACACAAACAAAAATATAGCGGTAAATTAGTGCTTTGGCTCATAAGTATGTTTAAGTTGTTTGTTTTGGAGGGTTAAGTTGCTTACCTACATAAAGCTATGAAATTAGATTAAATACCACCTCCGAAGACTCAAGCTTTGCTGGCCATGATTATCTTTTGGCTTTTCAACTAATTTCGGAAAGTCGGCGCAAAATACTATTTGCATAAAAGAAGAAAAATTACCATGGACAGAACTCATATTTCACTGTTCTCATATAATTAGTGTAGTGTATTACAAAAACTAAAACTCTATCTATCTCTCGAAGCACTAAATAGTAAGTATAGTATTTAAAAAGAACTTCTGACCTAGACCATTGTGGCATTAATTGACCACCAATCACTTTGGCTTTGGCCAACAAAACACATGAACAAACCTACCTACAGACAACAAAAAAACCGTAACTGGTGTATTTTCACAAAAAGAAGAGCCCTAGCAATCATCAAGACTAATTGACGCATTCGTCATGCGAAGCAACATTATTCCTCTATCCATTGTGAAACATTTTAAAGCACTCAACCATGTGTCCTAGGATATTGCAAATAAAACAAATATATATAAAAGTACCGCAAAAATAAAACAAAAACAAGAATTCACTGCTGACCTCTTCCGCAGATTTGCAAAATTAATCTGATTGCATTAAAAAGATGATACATACATCTGATTCTCATCACATTATTCATATCTGAATATCGAAATAATTAATAAAAATGGATATGCATGCATCACGTGTATGGTGTATCTGACAGATTCTTGTGTCAATAGCATTGCCATTATTATGATTTCGTTGGAATTTTGTTGCCATGTTTTGATGGTTTTCGATGAAGACCGCTTTTAGTTTATTAGTCTTCTCAAGCTAATACATCATGTAAGTTGCAACTTCCGAAAGATGAAGACGCTTTGGCTAAAGTTAGATAAGATTCAGTGCTCTGCTCTCTGAGCTGGAACAGAACAAAGCGAACAATCAAAGATTATTAGTTAATCTCGACGATTATAATTACATCAATTATGGATTTATTATATGATATGCACTGTGTGCTGCCTTTTGACGATGGCAGTGATGGTTTTGAGAAGAAACTGCTTGTCGTAACTTTGTGTTCATCATTATACTGACATTGTAGGTCGTTTATGGGATTGTGTAATCCGTAAAGGTATTCGTCTGTTTTTTGCATTTTCCTTAACATTTTATTAAAAAAACAACGTAGATTATAAATGTTCATGTGAACAAAATTTTTTAATGGTCATAATCATAAGCATGTGTCGGATAAGTCGCCTCAAATTCGTGAAAGAAAGATATGATACAGCATTACTCGCGATTATGAAATTCATATATTGAAATAAGAATTGAGGTTTGCTTGACTGATTATCGAGAATACTGATACAAAAATATTTAAGACAAGAGTCTCATAAAGAATGAACAACGTCTTATCTTTCTTCATGGATGATACGAGATTCAAAATTTAATCTCATATTAAGACTTAGCTTTTGGACTTCTCAAAAAAAAAAAAAAAAATTCACGTTGCTTATGCTCATCGCATAACACTATATAATAAGTAAGTTACGTTGCACCTTATGTATTCATTAAATAAATAGAAATGTTTAATAGACACAATACATAAATATGTACGTGTTATGGAGTGAGTACAGATACAGTTTATTTGAATATAATAATAATAATAACAATAATAATAATAATTCGTTTATTGTATAAATATGTGAAATGTTACAAGATATAAAATTTACAACGGTGAAAAAAAATAACATATCAAACATGGCACCAGCCGTCTGCTTGTTATTAAACTTAACAGTTTTTATATTTTGCCCTTTTATAAATTTAAATAAAATTTAAATGAATATATAATTTAAAATTAATAATATGGTACTTAAATAAGCAAGTTATTGTAATAATACTAAAAAACCATTATTTTTTTTTTTTGAAGATAACCAAAGGTTTCTTAACACTAGATAAAGAACGTGCTCATGAGAATTCTTTTAGTATCAGCACGCAATACTTATAAGCTTCAACACTATAGTTGTACAATGTATTCCAGTCAAGTCCATTTAATATTCTTTTAGTTTGCTCCATGCTTATAATTTTGTTGTTATTCTACTAAAAATTGGGCAAATAGACGTAAAATGAAAACAATCTTCTTTTTGATTTAAATTACACATTGAACAGAATTGCTTAACGTTTGCAGAATAGGGCGAACCATTCAGAAATAGTGTTTCAGACCTAAGTCTAAAGAGCAATGAGATCTTTTTGTAGCTGAATTCGTCCTTAAAATAGTTGAAACTACAAAGATTGTAATTCAGCGCTGAATTCAGAACCCTGCTAGAGGAATTTCTCGCTTGGAGTATAAACTCATTTCGTTGCATCTCATCAAGTTTTTCCATAACTATAGAGAACGAATTTTTTAGAGATGTCACTTCATGAACTTGGTGAAGAATCAGGTCAAATCCACATTTTTGTCCTAAACGCTTCCATTCCTTACCCCAAAAATGGCTAAACCTCATTTCGTATTCAATAAGTTTTTTTGCTAGTTTGTTTTCTCCTAGGCTCATAATTTTTAAAATAAAGCTGGCTTGTTGCTTCAGTGTATAGTTGTGAAGTAGAGGTAGCCCACTCTCCAGATAAATAGCATAATTAGGTACATTTGAAGGAAGACAGACAATTTTTTTTAATGAAAATACGAAGTGCTTTTTCTAGATTTTGTGTATTTGTATATTTTATGCACTCGTTCTATAAATATAAATTCTCCATTGATTCATAACATTAATCTCCGTCAGTGTGATGAGTAAATGATATGTAAAGTTTCGCAGCGGTGTAATGTACTGATAACATAAATAATATGTACTCACTATATAAATATATGTACTACTATATAAATATATCACTATATAATAGTATGTACTCATTACACAAATTAAAAATAAAAGATATGCTCGTAACATAAAAACGATGTGCTCATTACATAAATATGTACTTATTAGATAATTATGTAGTGAGTAAAAAGAACTTTTATTTCTTTAGTTTATGCATTGTTTCTTTTTTTATGTAATGGGTACAAGCTTTTTGTACTCACTACATATTCATCTCTTTCTTAACTTTGCTGTTTATCACAAAGTTTTTTTCACCTTTTATTGTGGGGAATTTCTTTCTTCACTGATTTAACCCGCAGCTGTTTTCCCCTTTATTCTGAAAGTGTACAAATTTGTTTGATTAGAAAAAATGTTAAGTTTACCTGGATTTTAACTATGGTATCCTTCTAAGCCACGAGCAAGCATGCAACCACTGAGCCAGTTTGCAGTATAAAATTCTCGTGCAAAATGATAATAAAACCGCTTTGATACAAGGAAACTGAGTTGCCAGAAACTAGCTAGTTTGTAGACGAAAAGGGTGTGAGGGGAGATTTTTGTCCTTCCCTTTACACCCTTGTCGCCTATAAACTACAAATTGCTAGCACCTCAGTTTTCTTGTGTGAAAGCGGTCTAAGTTAAACGTCTTTACATTAAGTTGTATAGCAAAATTTAAATATTTGCTACAAATATAGACTGAATATACGTTGCTTTGACTCATCGCTTATGTAATGAGTAAATTGTTTTATGTAGTAACCTTCCGAGTTGCATTGTACTCAATATATAACTTTATGTGATGAATAAATGCTGTTACAATCATATTGTATGAACACACCTTGCTTGCTCTCGGATTTTTGAATTTATTTAGTCAGTACAAATGCCACTGTAGCCGGTCCATGCTACAAAAGTGTTAAATTTTCTATAGACTGACTACATACATTTTGATCCAGTCAGTACTCACTGAAATGTAACCAGCGCAGTTTACTTTACACTCAGTTAATCCTATCCAAACTTCAGTACATACATTTTTCCCTCAGTGAAAGCATCCATACAAATTATTCAAATAGATATTTTAAACAAATCGAATATAAAAGAAAAAACAAGGAAAATGTGGTGACTCGATCTGATGTATTTTTTATCATTCTCTAGCGGGAATATTGTTATTTAAAACACCATTTAGTGTTGAATTCACCTAGTTAAATTTAACCATATTTTTTCCCCTCGCTTTTCAAAACTTTGCTTTCCAAAAATCTACCAATTTATTGGTGTACTTAGCTTAAAACTTCGAAATTTAAAAGTTCAGCTACGATTTTGATGATTTTTGTTGGCTTGTTTTTATATTTATATTACTAGCTGTCCCAGCGAACTTCGTTCGGGCGATGGATGACAATGGAAATAACTAAAGTATAACAATGTGGATGTGTTTCAATCAATCTGCAGTTATCGACGTCTCGGGCAACCCGTTTTTTGATAGATGACATTTTGTATCCTGTTGTCGGCCGGATATACACGTATAAAACGGGATGTTTGCCGATACGTAAGCATGCACCATACTATAATTGAACATGTGAGGAATATGGGACATTTTTTTTAATTTGATGTTAGGCTAAATGAAATTTGGCCCCAATAAAAAATGGCCCCAAACAAAAAATGAAAATTGGCCCCAAATTTGGGGATTTTTTTCATTATGAAAAATGGCCCATCTTAAAAATAGAAAAATGACCCTTAACCCAAACAAAAAATGAAAAATTGCCCATAAAGTCTACTATATGAAAAGCAACAAAAACAGAAAAATAAATAAATAAATGAAAATAATCGCGCCTTAAAAGTACCTTGTCTGGCCCGCTTCCCGGGTTCATTAATTTTAGCTCCCTCTCATGCAACTCTGCCACTTAGGGTATGCTTAGTTGCCTGGCAGGCGCCGATGTTTTAAATAGGTCTGCTATAAAAGTTTTTGTATTCAATAGTACGATTTTTGCGGCATGACTTCATTTTCGCTTAACAATAAAAGTTTGGGACATTTTTCATAATGAAATTTGACTCCAAATTTAAAAATGAAAAAAAAAGGCCCCAAGAGCATGAAAAATTACCCCAATTTACAAATTTTAACCATTTCTTGTTTTTGTTGTTTCCATTTTTGGGGCCATTTTTCATTTTATGTTCGGGGCCATATTTCATTTGGGGCAAAATTTCATGTAGCCGTATTTGTATGTGATTCCCTAGAGGAAATACTCAAATTCTTGTTTAGCTCTTAAATGAAACAGCTACTCGTTCAAGATGAGCTAGAACAAGAGTTTTATAAATTTTGCATTTCAGAGGTTTTTGCCAATGAATAAAATCACTAATCTGAAATAGAGCTTTGGTGTTTTTTTTCAGAAAATTGACACATCCCACATATCTTGTGTAAAAAAAAACTATTAACACACACACAAAATTCAAATACACTTTTCACGTATTCACATTATAGTCTTGATCCACAAGAGCTTGTTGGTGCAATCCATTGGTGCATTTTATTTATTAACCCAGTACGATTGCAATAAGTTAATTTTGCACATGATACGGATATTTATCTTTTGTATAATATTTATGAATTTGAACTTGTTTGACATTAATCACATTGATATTCATTATTGCATAAGAACGATCACAATTTTGGCCCCTGTGCCACCCATTATTTACGACGACATAACACTTCATTCGTCAATCACATTTCTGCATTTGAATTTAAACAACAACAAACCTTTTACTATCAGTTTTCTTGCTGTTTAATCTCCAACTACAACAAAACAGCAACTATATGAATTAAAATCAGTGATGTCGCCATTTATTGTTTTGACCTAGAGGAACATTTAACATATTTCAGTAACCCATTGTGACTGTTGAATTTCACAAATAACTTAAATGCAGTTTTGTTTAAATCATATTAAATATTATGAACATGCACGAAGATTAATCAAAATCGTTATCGGTTTCGAGAAATTATGAAAAAACAAAATTTTCGTATGTACATAATTTTTGTTCTACCTCTTCTAGATGATGCCATGCTCAACCTGCTTTGGACTTACAAAAGACCGAAGCGAAGCACGTCATGACGTAACTTCTTTTTTGGACTTCTTTGTCATCGTTATGTTAATTACGGTCATTAAAATCCCGATGTTTTTTTTTGATATGAAACTCATACTTTCCCTGTTTGTAAAATTAATAAAATTTAATAAAATAAAGGTACTTTTGTAACAAGATACATATATTACAGGTAATATCATTAGCATGTTCATTTTTGTTCAGTTCTGCGCATGTTGTCAAAATCAATAGTAAACAAATTGAATTTCAAACAATCACAACAAATTTGTTTTTGATTACTGTGTACTTACACACAAGGCAGCCATCTTGAAATTTGAAAAACTGCGCGTGATAATACCTTAGATATGTGTACTGTGCTTTTGTAATACTTTTGACAGCAATGTGGCATGGACTTCCATAACCAGAGAAGAATTAAAAAAAAAATGTGTTACTTAAAATTACCATAACATGGAATGAGGTGGAATATTATTGTCACTACTTCGTGACAGTGCAAGACTGCCGTGATCATAGTATTTTAAACCCTAACAAACTAGGCACCTCAATGTCAAACCAATTGCCATACCATCTTTTGATCTTCGGTCCCGGGAATCATGGTGGATTAAACCACAAAAGCTTTAAAGATATCATTTAAAAGCTGACTTTGAAATTCAGTGGCTGTATGCGCACTCGCGTATACTATGTGGCTTTGTAGCTCGCCGCCTATAATTGGCGGAATATGAAATATTTGCAAGCAAGACCACAAATTATCGCTAGTAATCGCATATATCATAGTTTCCCTTTCCTTACTGCACTATGGCGGCATGCGCGGCGACTAAATAATTGTCTCCATAGACATAGACAATTAAACAAGTGTTACATGTTATGGAACCTTAGGGCATATAACATGCACCGGTAGTTTTATTTGTTAAGTAAGCAATTTGTATTCCTGCAAAATTCAAATTATTACAGTTACCAGATTTTACAGGCATGAAGGTACAGGTTCAGTTAATGATGGTGTGTGTTAATATCAATTATGTAGAAATTTGGCATTTTTCGCAAGTTTCAAAGAGTCAAAGCTTAAACGACATTATGCATGCATATTTTCATTAATACATAAAACGAGTCAAACTTTTTTTTAATTTTTTGTTTGTTTTTTGGAATGCTGCATACAAAAATGGCATTATTGAGCATTTAGAGGTCATATACACTTTATTTGGCAGATATTCCAAATGGGTATGGAGGATCCTGTGGAGGATATAAAAACAAGTAACAAGGACAATTTTCAAAATGATATTTTCAGGTAAAGAAAATATTTTATTATATTAAAATCAAACAAAAATAAATTTAAAAGGAATTGTTTTAGGCCTTTAAGGATGCTAATTAAAAAATAGAACAAGTCAGTGTCTCTTAAAATATTATTAAATACCTTCTTCCTTGAAAAAAGGAATAAAATCCCAGAAAAATCGATTGATTTTCATGCTATTTTCGGTTACACCAGGACTAAATAGGTTTTGGGAACGAGCAAGTAAGAGCCGCTTTTCGTCCTGAACTCAAATTAAACAAAGCTCAAAAGTATGCAGTATTGGTATTATTTCTAAAATGGATGATATAACGGAGGTACACTCTGGTGTATACGCCCTATTTTTGGTTTTAGTTTCTTGATTTTTTAACAAAATTTGATATATTTTTGTTTGTGCGTACTAAAATGGTTAAAATGTCTTGGAAACCCATTAATTGAGCGATAGGAGGCGCTCTAAGTAAGTTTTTCTATTTTCTACAAAAATTTTAATGAAATGAGTTAGAAAAATTTCAGTTTTTCAGTAAAAATTAAAAGTGTTTTTTACATTGAATTTTTGTATAGGTTAACTTGTGGCCTGGTTGCGTATTGCCAAACCGTATATCACCACAGATCTCCATAGTCTGTGCTCAGCCATTTTCTGCTCACCGAATTGGAAAGTATTGTAGAGCAAACTGTATGCTACCACAGAGAGCTCTGTGGTCACATACAGTTTGCTTGTAAAATATTAAAAAAAACTAAAGCAAACTGTATGCTAGTTCAGATCGAGCAATGTGCTTGCGATTACAGATACAGAGCCATCGTTCACGTTGATATAGTTATTGTGCGTGGTGAGTTCTGGGTTGGTATACACTTTGCTCAAGGAAACTAAGAGCAAAGTACCTGTGATTACAGAGCTATCGTTCACGTTGGTATAGTTAGGTCAAAATTCTTTTTTTTGAAATTCTGCTTTTCAAAATTCTTTTTTTCGAAATTCTGCGAATAATAAAAAAAAGTTTCAAAAATGTAAAAAAGCGCTCGCTTTACAATAACTATAACAACGTGAACGATGGCTCTGTAAGCACAGGTACTTTTCTCTTAGTTTCCTTGAGCACACTGTATACCAACACAGAACTCACCACACACAATAACCATACCAACGTGAACGATGGCTCTGTAATCACAGGTACTTTGCTCTTAGTTTATTTGAGCAAACTGTATACCAACATAGAAAAATATGCTTTTGATCTGACACAGTACACAGTTTGCTCTTAATTTGTATGAGCATTCTGTAGTCTATTGTAGAGCGCCGGAGCTCTGTACTGATATACAGTTTGGCAATACGCAGATTGGTATTTTTCTTTCAGTATTCCGGGAAAAAAATGAGGAAATTCATTCTTTTTCCAGTATAATGACAGAAATACTGACAATTTTCCAATCGCGTACATATTCAGCTAGTTATTTATAAATTTACTTTTATAAACAAGAAAATAGGTTTAATATAGGATATATTTAAAAGTCTTAACAAAAGAAATAGTAAACAAATATTCCACATACGCCACAGTGACCCACATTATAAATTAGAATAATTTATTAATAAATTAAAGTCGTAGCTAAATAATGACGATATATCTCACTTTCTCTGTGAGTTGCCTCATAAGGTTGACCTTAACTTAGTAAAACTCCCATTTTATTGAAAAAAAAAAAATAAAAATAAAGCAACTCAATGATCAGTACCGTAGCCAGGATTTTCTTGCGGTGAGGCTTGCTTCAAAGTGTAACGAGCAATATTGAGTTACGATACTAGCAGATTCTTAATTTGTCTATAGGGCAAGTATTAATTTCGTGGTAAACAAATATTTAGAGGTTTTAATCAACACTATACTATAACGATGATGGAGAATAACAAACAAAAGTGATTGTCGACAAGACTTCCATCGGTCTGTTGTCTGTGCATCATGTAATAATTTTACATGTTTTCTCTAGATCATTTTTAATAATAATGCATTGCATACCAAGGCAAACAATTCGAAAAATGGAAATAAAGGTTTAGGTGATTTTTGAGATATTTTTTTGTGATATTCCTGAATATCTCGTCATTGGCTTACTTGATTTTGTCATAATTTCGCAATTCAGTATTTCTAAGTAAGCTAAGAAAATATTGAATTTAAAATTTGAATGAATAATTTTTTTACCAAGAAAAAGAAATCAAAGCAGAAATCAATTTTTTTTATTTTTCACTTGATTTTCACATTTATAGCCTTTTCACACCAAACCCAAAACCGGGTTTTCGACAATTGGTTTACGAAAACTTGAAATGCGTTCACACCGAAAATTTACAAGTTTTCATATGACATTTCATTTGTTTTGCTTGAACACAATGGTTTCGAGAAAGGGCAGCCCCGCTTTGAAAATTTTCAGTGCCATAGAAAATGGGAAAAATCATATGTTTTATGCGCAAATAAAGACAATTTATAAATATTGTAATTTAATAATGGAAATACAATGAATCCTGATTCATTATAATTAAATTATTTCTTAACCGATCAATTTCACGTAGTAGTTAGGATGCGCGACACTGCGTCGCGCTCTATTGTGTTCCAGCAGAAAAAAATATTTTTTCCTGGCAGCAACCCCTCAGCTATTTATATGACGTTTAATTGAGCGCTGAATGTTTCACAAGGTGCGTTTGTTTAGTTCATCCTGCAAATCCAACATGTTTTGGACAGGTGTTATTTAAAACTTGTGGTTTATCAAAACTTGTGGTTTAGCAAAAATGTATGGGAAAACTTGTGTTTTCGATCTAGGTTTTCAGCCAAAACCGATATTTTCGCGAAAACCGGGTTTTGGGTTTGGTGTGAAAAGGCTATTAGAGCCGATTTTCCAATCATCAGTTAAATAATCAGAAAAATAAATACTATATCTAGAAAAAAATCTCGAAAAAAAAAATTCATGCGAGATTTTTTTTATTACCTTTTCTAATAGTTTAAACGCAAAAAAAACGCATAATATGTAAGAATTTATTTTTTGGTCAAAAAAGAACAACAAATGAAAATGTTTTTAACAGAAATAAAATATTTTATAGGATATGTAATGTACATATATATATGTATGAACAATGAATAATAAACATGGGGTTTTGCACTACGACCTAAGGATCTATTGTCAGGGTACTCATCTTACAACTGTTCACCAAATTTTATTTCTCTAAGAAATCGAAATATTTGGAGTACATTTAGAGATGGTAGATCACTCTCTTCCACCTGGTAACGTCCAAGGTGTTTGTGTCCTTGGTGCATAAGTGCATCACATTTGCCTAGAATGTGGTCCGGTGTTTCCTCATCGATATCGCAGAATATGTACCTATACATGTATACTGGTACACAACATAACAAATATCAAAAAGTATAATAATTATTCAATACAAAGGAAAAGTGCCAAAATATAACAAAATTAAACAAATAATTCTTAGTATAATAACTAAATAGCTTCTATAAACTGGTGTTATATGCAAGACTCTTAAGCTAGCTTACATAACTCTTTTCTTTCTTTTCGTCCAGTATTTTTAAGATTTGCTTTTCTTTTTTTAAATACTTTCTTCTTACCTTAGTTTCTTGACCAATTTGAATTTTTTGAACAACACAACTAACCTGAATTGACTCACTAGCCAAACATTTAACTAATTTATAAAGTCCAACATGTGGCCTTCCATCTAAAACCTTGAGCCTCCTATGCCAGGACTTAACTCTGTTTTGTGTTCTGGGTAAGCTCTGTTTTATTTGGTCAGCACATAACCAATTCGCGCGCGCGAATTGTAACCATTCATTGTCTCAACAATTAATATTTATTCTAGATTTTTGCAGATTTTTTTTTTTTAGATTTTTGCAGTTCCAGATTATGCTTTCTAGATTTTTGTTTTCGAGATTTTTTCGATTCTATATTCTTTTTTTTGAGATTTTTACTTTCGGGATTTTTGCTTTCTGGATGATTGGTTTATATATATCGTGGTAAGCCCATAGCAACATGCACACACTTTTGTTTTATTCGAAGAATAAGTATCTGAAGTTTAACTGACTATTGAAAAATTGGCCTTTATTTGACTAAGGGACAGTTTTTCAATAGGCATTTAAATACATACCACTATAATAAAACTATAGAAAATCAAATGAAAAACAAACATGCCGGCTGCTGTATTGGTATGGGACAAATACCATTTTCTTGCCAGAGACTTGATGCTGAAATGTTGTTGTCATTGGTACTTTTGTAAGTACTCGTGAATATAGTGTACTATCTATACTCATTTAACCTTTTAAACTGGTGTAGTAGCCATGCCATGATACTCCGAGTACCTTATTTAATTTTTTTTAAATTGTTCTATAGAACAAGTGTTTTGGGATTACAAAACTAACATTACGATGATGGAGAAGTCCACAAAAGTGATTTTGGACATGACGTCCATCGCAGTCGGTCGATATGCCAAACGGGCAGCCATCGATGATATTTTTAATAAATAGCTAAATTCTAGTTGTAATCTATAGAAGTTTTATTTCATGAAAACTTTATTGCATTTATGTCTATCAGTTTCTTTTTGCAAATTATTTGTATAGCCTTGAAATTTGAAAGATCATAGTTTAATAGACTGTCACATGAGAGCGACCAACGACCTACGAATTAATGAACAAATATGATTTAAAACATTAATAAACCTAAATTCTTTACAAAATCTAGACAAAATTGGAGAAATATAATTGTGAATTATTTTAAGATACTAAAGTTTTCATTTTAATTGCTTAAACAAGAGAATTTTAAGAAAACAATTTGATCGGCGTGAATAGCCGCAATTCGTTAAGACCAATTTATTTTTTCAAATTTCCCGTATTTAAGGAAATAAAAATTCAGATTTTATAATTTAAAAATGAATCTTAAATCGAATTCTACCATTTTGACTAGATATTGTGAAATATTAAGGTTTATTAATTTTTTAATTTCCATTTTTTTGTTCATTCGTTGGTCGCTCTCATGTGAATGGTCCTTTAAAGGTTCTTCCAAACCAACGCAGAACATTCGCTTTGCAGGGAGAATCATTCACAATGATAACAAAAATGACAAATAAACAATGCTAATCAACAACAAAAACTGCCGCCGCGTCGACGAATTTGACGCTTTCGCGTTGGTTTGGGAGAGACTTAATGCTTACTTACTGCTCGAAATTGCTTTTTGATATTTACAACTTTCGGTACACTAACTGTTTTCGATTAAATGATTGTGAAAACATCAAAATTGCCAACCAACATCAAATTCATTTACAATGTATTAACTTTAAAGAAATATAAATGAACAAGAATTTAAGAAGTGCTCTCCTTGGAATATAACAAGTATATTTCACAGATACGAATCTCTTCTTCTTGGGTTTTCACAAAACAATAGTAATAGGGCAGAGGCTTTGTTTGCCTCATCGGAACTCAGTGCGGTGCACAGAATATTCCGTAACCATCATGTCGCTTCATGACACTGTATAGCACTTTTGTTTTTCTTTCTTCTGTCTTTTGTGTTTGACTTGGGATCTTGAATCAATCTGATAGTGCAACAACATACATATGCATATTATGATGATGATCCCATATAAGAAATACCATATCCATTCCCCATACGAGTAGAACTTCTTGGTCGGAATTGGATTCGCTGCCACACACACTCTGAATCTCATAAATCCCACTAGCTATGCATAAATCCATTGGAATGGATATAATAAAATATCTCGTGCTCAGATTTCAACAAATTGTTTAACAGAGAAAATTTATACATTTCCGTAGTGGAACTGCTTTGTCTGTTGTGTGTTGCCAACGAGGAATGAATACTGTAAAAGATAGTAGATTTAATATCTTGAAAAGTGAACTGATTCTTTAAAGTTGTTGGTAGTGGGTTATCGAATTAAATATATGAAAATAATGGAGATGGCCATTAACCCAGAGTAGACAAGAGAAATTTATATGTATGTATGTGGTTTTTGAAGGCTTAATTAGTACTTCAAAATTATAATTGTTTCGTCGATAAACCTTACTTACTAGTAACCAGTTCGTTCTTGTCGATTCTGGTTTATTGTTCATACATTTTTGGCCATCTCCTTTAATTAAATAATATATTGATCCAAGACTCTTTAAGCCCCTTAAAACGATGACCTCTTATTAAAATAATTTCATGTAAAGTGCTAGAACCGGACAAGGTTAAACAGAAGCAAATAAATTATATAATATTTGTGACCTTTGATCGGTAAAGATAGAAATAACTTGTATTGGACTGTAGGTCACCTACAGCCCACTAAAAGTAATATCTATCGTTAAAACGAAGCTTTTGGAACAAGCAGCCAGAACCAGGAAAAGAAAGTACATCCATTTTCCTTATTACAACCTAGGTTTAGCAGTTAGCACTAATCGGTTTCGTAAAAAAGGTTTGATAATGGCTGTTTAGAAGCACATATGACAGGCCCGTATCAAGAATTGTGTTTCGGTGGGGGGGGGGATTTGCTATGAAGACTAACGTGCAATTCTATAAACAAAGAATATAAGACTATGAACATAAAATGTTTTGTTTGTATTTATTTTTATTTCGTTTTTTAAATGAACTTAGGTAGATAGATAGATTTTATTCAATTATTTGAAAGTTGTAACAAATATATGAGTGTTTTTTATAATACAAATCCTATATACTACTGAAATACATCAGCCAAGTAGAAGACTTAGCATTATTTAATTGAACTTGTTGAATTATTGATTCAATATAGCTTTTAACGGCCTTTAGTCCATAAAAATTGGCGTTGTAAAAAATAATTTATTATTTTTGGTTTCAAGAACAAAGTTTAAGATATGACAAAGAATGCCACAGTGACAAATAATTAATAATAATAATAATTTTAATTTGTTTTATTTTTATATTAAATTTTTAAACTTTTAGTTCCTACAAATAAATATACAATATAATTAAAAAAAAGCAGATATTTTGTTCCAAATATCACCCCATAGCCCGCCCTAAAATCACATTTTCCCGAGCAAAAAATAGAATCTCAAAAAATTCAGATTTTCCAGCCCTCCGTGCTTGACATATGTATAACAAGTATTTTGCTTGGCTAGAGTTATTAATAACCTGTCCAGAGAATTTATATTTTCTGCAGGTAGAACACTACCCGTTCTAGATGAACTAAAGCTATAATTTTGAATTTTTCTTAAATTCGTACGCACATACCACCGAACGTCTTGTCAAAAATTACTTTTTTAGAATTCCCTACTATCATGATGTTAATTTTTATTAAGAATTCCCTACTATCATGATGTTAATTTTTATTAAAACATCCACATTTTGTTTTTGCTGTCTCACTTCTGCAGGAAAAAATAAAGACGGCAATTTTCGAAACAATATCTATCTTGCATTTTTGATTTACGTGATAAGGCGTCTTTAAAATTGCGAAATTATCTACAGAATACTGAATTGGCTTTTATTATTCATTGCTCCTATTAATGTTCAATGAATAGTGAGATGGTTTTAAATATGAATTTTTGAAGAGATTGATTACGAAATTACCATGAAATTGTGTGTTTTGGGTATATCGATGGTCTTAAACGAAACCGTTTCTAGAATTCCGTTAACTATTTGATTTTACCACTTTAAGTGAAAACTTTTAGATAAAGTGTTGGTAGGTGGATTAATGATCGCTCTTTATTAGTAAGCTACGACTTAAATTAATAAATTATTTCTTTTTATAATTATTGTGGGTCACTGTGGCTGAACATGGGTCACTATATGTGGAACATTTTTTTTGTAATTTTATTTTGCAAAAGCAATTTTTGTTTGGAGAACACTCTAATATCTTTTTCGCACCGAATTAATAGCCTGTACCATAAACTGTGTGCGGAAAAATGGCATTATTTGATTTTGTAAGTATTTTTTGTCTTTGCTGTTCCTTCATAACATCGATTTGCAATTGGTGAAACTCTAATAATTTCTCTTTTAATTATGTTTTAAAAACAATTTAAAATATAAATGATTAATATGAATTATTATAAATTAGTTATTTTAATAGCTAAAATAGATAGAGCTCAAAAACAAAGTATGTCATCTGATTTTTTTAATAAATATGAGTTTATGAAAATAAAATTCAAAAATCGTTAGAGCGGTTTTTTTTTAATTAATTTTTTATATATAAAAAATCTTGAGTATCAGTATTTAATACAATACAATTTTTCACAAAATCAAAAAAAAAATTCATTATCCCGTTTTCAAGATATTGAATTTTCAAAAAAAAAATTTCAATATTTTTTTTAAAAATCCAAAAATTATTTTTTCGAAATTTTGTATATGCAAAATTGTTAAAATTATAAGCGACCTTTTGTATAAAATTTTTGGTTGAAATCGGTGTAGTAGTTAACGAGAAATTTGAAAACCAAAAAATTGGTAGTATGACAGGTACCGTTAATAACCGTTATAATTTTTTTTTTCTGCCAAAATATTTACTTTAGTAATTTTAGTACCTCGTAATTTTTTTTTGAAAATCGTTTATCGTCAAGTTTTGTATATTGGTGGTTTGACAGGTACCGTTATTTTTTGAGCTAAAAAAAAATTTCGTTGAATCTTCTCCTCCATACTCCTTCGATACACACCGGACCGAAAATCACACGAAGAATCTTCCTCTCAAAGCACCCTAGCAGATTTTTATCCGAATCTTTCAATGTCCATGCTTCTGAATAGTGGAGCCCAGGTGGACAAAGTCCTTGACAACTTCGAAGTTATATCTGTCCATCGTGATATTTTGCCCGAGTCGACGATGTTGAGATTCCTCTCTCGATGTCAGCATATACTTCGTCTTGTCTTCATTAACCGCCAATCCCATTCTAGCCGCCTCCGATTCAATGCTCGCAAATGCCCCTGCCACAGCTCGCTTCGTTCTGCCGACAATGTCTATGTCATCTGCATATGCAAGCAATTGAACGGACTTTTGATAGATTGTACCGCTGGTGTTGACATGTGCATTGCGTACAATTGCTTCAAGAACGATGTTGAATAGGTTGCATGATAACGCGTCGCCTTGCCTCAATCCTTTCTCAACATCAAAGGAATCGGTGGTGTTCTTACCAATTTTGACGGAGCAGCGAGATTTCTCCATCGTCATCCTGCACAGGCGGACGAGTTTGGCAGGGATGCCGAGACTTGACATGGCTCTGTATAATTCGTCCCTTTTCACGCTTTCATTCGCGACTTTAAAATCGATAAAAAGGTGGTGTGTATCGATCTGGAATTCCCGGGATTTTTCGAAAATCTGTCGGAGTGTGAACATTTGATCGACGGTTGACTTGCCTGGCCTAAAACCGCACTGATAGGGGCCGATCAGATCATAGTTAGTACATTTCAGAACATCTGCCTTTTTATGGATGGGGCACACTATACCGAGGTTCCATTCATCGGGCATACTTTCCTCCGACCAAATTTTGCAGATGAGCTGGTGTATGCTCCTAGCCAACTCATCTCCCGCTGATTTAAATAGTTCAGCTTGTAAGCCATCCGCACCAGCAGCCTTGTACGACTTTAGTTTGGATATCGCCAGCCGCACTTCGGTTAAATCGGGTGGACGGTACTCTTGGCCATCATCGTCCAAGTTGAATGGAGCGTTCTGCCTATTAGCGGCATCTTGGCTGTCTTCGCCATAATATTGATGATATGGTGTCTTAAATTTTAAAGTATTTTATTTAACTGCTTTTATGAAACTACACCATTACGTAACTGATGAGGTTCACTGTAGTTGTTATCAGGACCGAAACGCATTTGGACTAAAGGTCGCTTAAACACTTTTCATTGAATTTCATTCAATACAGTCCACTAAAATAAAAACATAAAAAATAAAATTTCTATTGTTTTTGTTTTGTCTTCTTTACTACACCATTACGGAAATCTTGCAATAATTCTAAAACTCCACCATGGTTTGACACTCACCTAAAAACTTAAAAAAAAAAAGAAATAAAGCATGGCTTAAATTTAGTAAAACCAGAGCTGATGATGATTTCAGGACTTACTCCGAACTTAAATATATTTTCACTGACTATTGCAACACTTTATTCAGATTATATTTTAAAAATTGAAGTTGAGTTAAAACAGACCCCAACAAAAACTTTTGGGAACTTCGTGAAAAGTAAATGAAATGTTGATGGCTACCCTAACTATATCTCATATAATAAGACAACAGGTCATGACGCCAAAGATGCTTTCGATGTGCCTACTTCTATTCAAACTGCCGATTCGTTCGTTCCGCACCAACATTTTCCACACCTTAACTCACTTAATTTTACCATATGTGAAGATTCAATTATTGTTCGTAGTGTCTCAGAACTTGGCGACTGTTTTAGCCCTGGCCCTGATGGTGTACCATCGTGTGTGCTAAAAAAATGTGTGTCTTATTTATCCTATCCTCTTTTTGTTTTATTCAATGAATCTCTCAATCTCAATTTTCTCAATCTTTCCATTATTATGGAAAAGCTCATTTATAACTCCAATTCATAAAAAAGGGTCTAAGAATGAAATCACGAAATTACCGACCCATCGCCAAACTTTCTGTTATTCCTAAACTGTTTGAGTCCATTATCTGTAATATATTATCCTTTAACTAGTCAATTATTTGTGACATCAAAAATAAGTCAACTATTACAAACATACTTTTTATTTTGCCTTGATTCCTTCGAAAATCAGAAACAAGTAGATTGGGTGTTCACAGATTTTAGTAAGGCCTTCGATAAATTGTGTCACAAGACTTTGGTCCATAAACTTAAGGCCAATGGATTTAATGACAAATTCTTGATATGGATCTCGTCATATTTAAAGAAGCTACAGTGATAATTTTAGAATTTTATGTCAACTCTGGTGTTCCACAAGGTAGCCACTTAGGCCCCCTATTATTTATTTTATACATAATGACATAACTTCCATATTAAAAAACTCCTCTGTTCTAATAAACGCTGCTGATGACATTAAGATTTTCAAAAGTACAGCTTCAAGAAGATGTCCATAGATTTAGGGAATGGTGCAATATGTAAAACAATGTGCAATATGTAAAACAATGTGTTTTACACGCAAAAAAATAATTATAGATTGTAACTAAATATTCGATTCTTCTTCTGTTTGCAAGCTTTCCCTTTTCTCCGATTTAGGTGTTATTCTTGACACTAAATTGACGTTCACTGACCATTATAACTTCATAGTTAAAAAAGCTAATAAAATGCTCGGTTTTATGAAACGATTCTCTCGTGATTTCCGTGATCCCTACGTCCTCAAACTTCTGTATATTTCCTTTGTTAGACCAATTCTTGAATACGGCTGCGTTATATTGGCACCTTACTATTCAGTTCATATAAACATACAGTATCCAGAGAAGATTTTTGCGTTTTTGTCTTCGTTTTCTTCCGTGGTCCCAGAGATCCACACTACCTCCATATTCTCACAGAATCTTGCTTATAAAACTCCCTTCACTTTTACATCATAGAAAGTACCTCCAGATTTGTTTTATTGTGGGGCTGATTGCGAGAGTCTATTCAGAATAGACTTAAAGTCGAATAGAATTATAGTCCATCATCGGTATTAGGAATTTCTATTAGAATCAATTCTTTCCTACTAAAGGGTAAAGTCGGGTAATATGGCACTAGGGGGGATATGGCACCCTTTCAATATTTTCACTTAATGACTTTTTTTTTAAAACAATGACTTCAGAATATCTTTAAGTTTCACACAAGGTTCTAACGGGTGGTGTCACGTCTTCGTTTTAACAGAAAAACAAAGATGAATCGTGTCTGTTTGTTTACTGCACATACGTAAATGTTCTTTTCATTTCGAATAACAGTGGCAATGTCCAAAGGGTGATATGGCACCCCCCAAATTCAGAACATTTACACTGGTGTCATATCACCCCTTCCTGATTCTAATAAATTTTTGGTTTTAATTTTAGAACAGTTTGCACAATTTGTGAAGTCCCATTGCATTTTACGTATATAAACAAAAACTGTGGCAAAAAATCACTTAAAAAGTAAAGTTCCATATCACCCGCCATTTTTTTTCACTTGTCATTTTTGTAATGTATTTTGTTATTGAAAAAAAAATATGTTTTGCATTGTGAACTTCCCTAGTAACCCATTTTGTTTGGTTCATTAATTAGCAACAGATTAAATAAATCTATGTTTGAAATGATTATCTTTTTTACTTTTAAAGTTATAAGAAAAACCAAAAAGGGGTGCCATATCTCCCGCCTTTACCCAATAGAATTTTTTTTTTCGATCAGGAATTTCTGATCGACTTTTGTGAAATTTTGGTTTCAACCTATAATAAGAAAGTATTTTAGTGGAAAAGAATATATTCAGATGATTAAAACGTGTGGCTTCCAGGAAAATCTGATAAAAAGCATTTTTGGTGGCTTTAACTACGGTTTTACCATTGATTTTGCTAACTGATAATACCCGTGTTTTTTGGCATTCTATAAATAGTACAGTAGAAAATTACCAAAAAAACGCACCTGCAGTAGCCTGGTTTTTGAATTTAAAAATTGGTTTAACTGAAAGATTACCTGTCAGAATATTAAAAAAGAAAAAATATATTTGTGAGAATCAGAAGCAGTCAAAATTAACTTCACCAAAAAACTAATAGTAACCAACATTTGAGAATGAAATCACCAAAAATACATTCGAGACTCGGAAAGCTATCCGCAGTATAATTCTCCTTTAACTTTTGTCGGCTGTATTCATACTGCCGATGTTGTATTTGTTATTCATGTAAAATCCTACTATGGATAGCTACTATGGAATACTACTATGGATAGCTTTTCCAATAAAACACGGGTAATGTTGAATTTGAGCTTTTCGGATTATGCGTTGTCTTTCTTGAGGTGTTGTAGCCATGTTCGCTAGCGGTTTGTTGTTTTTTCAATGTTTTCCCTATATCGAAGGTAGCTGCATACTTATTCCAATGTTGTGACCTTCATAGCGAGTGCTATGACCATCGTCCTGACAGTCTCGAATTTGAGCATTTTTCTCTTCGGTTGGAACACTTCTTTTTGGCAAAATTGTTGAATTCTTGAGAAAATGTTTTTAACTGTTTATTATTTGATTTTGTGCATACTATTTTTAAACATTTTTAACGATTTTATGAGCTACTAGTTTGTTTTTCAAGGTGTATTTAATCGAATGACACAAAAAATAAGGTCGATTTAGTGACTAAAATTGTTCAATGAGCCATAAGACTAGCAATTTTTTAGAAGGATTCAAAATTCTTCCTGGATCTTCGGCCCCATATTACACTTCATAAATTCTATAATTAGATTTGTCATAATTATACAAGGTTATGGAGAAATCGTTAAAAGTTTATTGAAAAAAATCTGTATTTAAACGAGTGAATTGGAGTGTATATGTATTTGCAAGGATTTGATATATTTATGCCGTTAAGTAAGTGATATAATTTTCAATTCATTACCAAATAAATTTGATTTTATGCTAAGATAAATCAAAAGAAAGATGTTTTGCGTTTGTGTATTTAAAAAGTGCATTGTAATAAATAGTTATTTCTAAGTTCCATTCAGGAAATATTGTTTTTCTTTTGTTGTGGATATTAACATACAAAATGGCTTCAAGTTGTTCGTAGGGCAACTTGAAATTTAAAATAACAGATGGTAACCCTACTGATATTTCTCACACATTTGTGGCTATTTATCAAGTTTATTACGGCAGCCCTGTAAGAGCTTTACGAAAGGAACATCTTATTGAAATCCAATACAGTCAGAGTAAGGCAAATATCCTATCTTCCATGTACTGACTATTTTTGTTGGACAGAGTATAGGCTTTCTTTTGTATTTTTAAAGAAGCTTTTCGTGGCTTAAAAAACTTTTTGCGGATGCCTTGAAAATTCCACTCGTCGAGAAGCAATCATAAACTTTGTTGCCTTTTGGAGTCTTCACAATAAGTCTCTTTGAACGAATAGTGACCCTCTTCACAATATGTCTATGTCTTTACATCTTTGGGATCAATTAGAACTTTACGAATCTTTAAGGTTCAGGTTTTCCGCTATCATTTTGTGGTATTTTCTTTTTATTGCATTTTATCTTTAATAAAGTATGTGCTAAATTTGGATCTTTAAAGTGAACATGACAGATCCCACAAAATGACAAGTTTCATATTTGGAAATACACGAGATAATGGGTACGTTCAGGAGACATCAGGGGACTCCACGTACTTCATCGCTTGAATGCAGATTTGCTCAAGGTAACTAAATTTGTTTGAATTGTCTATAAATCAAAATTAAAACTTTATTTATATTGCCAGCTACGCTTAATTTGACAGTTCGTGATCGTTGATGAATACCGTTTCATTTATTTAACCAATGGTGAAATGTAGATCGATGCAACCAATTTTGAAACATTATTTATAGTGAAATAACCAGTTGGAATTCTCCCTTGAAACAATTATTCGAGGTAATACTGTATCATTATAGATTTTTGAATTTCACTTGTGGCGGTTTCAGCTTGACGAACCTCTTAACTTTAGACTATTTAGTTAAGACATAACCTGGCAACCATTTCATAATTACCGGCATATCGGTGTTTGGTTTAAGCTTTAAGGGTATGACGTTGTATGGCTTACCAGCTTTCAGTAGAGATTCATCACCTCGGATGTTATTTTCTTTTTCTTCCAAAAATTGTACAAATATTCTTAAATTTAAAAATAAACAAAAATAAATATTTTACACATCTGGTTTTATTCATTGGCAGTGGCAGCTTAAATAATTCGTTAAAAAAACATTTATACAAGAAAACAAAACAAATAAAAATATAATACTAAACAAAAATATATAAAAACTTAATAATAAAAATGAGAAAAGCGACACAAGAACTCTTAAAATAAGAATTATTTGAAAAATTTAAATTTTACAATTTTACAAAATCTTTATTTTGTTGTAAATTTAACATTTAACAATATCGATCGTTATGAGTATTTTCGTTTTTCAGAATCAATACTGAATGTGAATGATGATAGCTTTGGGAGACAGAGAGCTTTATTAAGAAAATAGATTTTAAACACATAACGGAGGTTTCGTTCAAAGGTTTTTCATAAGGCACTTGTATGGTGAATTTGGTGAAACATGTCACCTTTACGCGGTAATATTCTACTTTCGGTATTTGTAGCCACCGTCCGAGGAGTAGCTTTGGGGAATAGTTTCTGGGACAGAACTTGGAGCACCGTACGAGCTTGAAGGAATTGACGCTGATGGGTAGCCACCAGATCCCCCAGATGAAGGTGCACCATAGCTGGACGATGGAGCTGATGGCCCGGGACCAGATGGTGCGCCATAGCTGCTAGATGGTACAGAACCGGAGGAACTGTAGCCACCTGTTGGTCCCTGTGGGGCATCGTAACTAGATGAGATTTGTGAGCCCGAGGAGTATCCTGGTGCTGGACCAGAAGCTGGAGCTCCGTAGCTTGAAGATGGAGAAGAGGGTCCTGATGGTGCACCATATGAGGACGAAGGCACCGGGCCTGAAGCTGGGGCTCCATAGCTGGATGAAGGAATAGATGGAGCACCATAGCTTGAAGATGGAGGTGATGGCGCAGATGGAGCCCCGTAGCTCGAAGAAGGCGCGGATGGTGCACCGTAGCTGGAAGATGGTGGTGATGGAGCTCCATAGATAATGGATGGTGCTGGTCCAGTTGGAGCACCATAGCTTCCGGATGGTGTAGATGGAGCACCATAGCTGGATGAAGGTCTTGATGGTGCAGCTGGAGCTCCGTAGCTGGATGATGGTGCTGGTGCAGGTGCTGAAGGTGCCCCATAGCTAGATGATGGTCTTGATGCAGGAGGTGCAGAAGCTGATGGGTAACCTCCAGAGCCTCCTGAGGAAGGAGCACCATAACTGGAAGAGGGTTGTGATGCTGATGGATATCCACCGGAACCGCCAGATGAGTATCCTCCTGAACCACCTGATGAGTATCCACCAGAACTTCCAGTTGACGGAGCACCATAGCTTGATGATGGGATATTAGCAGTTGGAGCGCCATAGCTGGATGAAGGAGCAGATGGAGCTGCATAGCTTCCTGACGGGGCACCATAGCTGGAAGAAGGAACTGATACTGAAGGAGCACCATAGCTAGATGATGGTCTTGATGGGGCGGGAGCCGATGGAGCACCGTAACTGGATGATGGCTTTGATGGTACTGAAGGTGCACCATAGCTCGATGATGGCCTGGATGGTGCAGCTGGGGCTCCATAGCTTGAAGATGGGGAACTGTATCCACCAGAACCACCACCAGATGAAGAATATCCACCAGAACTGCCACCAGATGATGAGTATCCACCTGACCCACCACCAGATGATGAGTATCCACCAGATCCACTACCAGCAGATGCATATCCACCAGAGCTACCACCAGAAGAAGGTGCACCATAGCTTGAAGATGGAGCTGAGCTGTAACTTGGACCAACTGGAGCGTTGTAGCTTGATGATGGAGCAGAAGGAGCACCGTAGCTTCCCGATGGTGCTGAAGGAGCACTCACACTTGGAGCACCGTAGTTTGATGAAGGAGCAGGAGCTGAAGGAGCACCATAGCTTGATGAAGGTGCTGGAATCGATGGGGCACCATATAACGAAGATGGTCGCGATGGAGCTGCAGGCGCTCCATAAGAAGAAGATGGCCTAGGGGCAGATGGGGCACCGTAGCTGGGAGATGGACGAGAGGGAGCTCCATAGCTTGGTGAAGGCTTTGAAGGTGCTCCATAGCTAGGAGACGGAGCCGATGGAACTCCATAGTTTGTTGATGGAGGCGATACTTTTGGTGGACCGTAGCTTCCTGATGGTGCCGATGGTGGTGCTCCGTATGAAGATGATGGTCGTTTTGGTGGTCCGTAGCTTGAAGAAGGTCGCTTTGGTGGACCATAGCTGGAAGATGGTGGTGAAGCTGGTGGTCCATAGCTAGAAGACGGCTTTTTCGGTGGCCCATAGCTTGATGAAGGAGGTGCTCCATAGCTAGGAGAGGGACGGCTAGGCGCTCCATAGCTTGAAGATGGTGGAGCGGCTGGTGGTGCACCATAGCTTGATGACGGCCGGCTCACAGTGGGAGCACCATAACTACCAGAGGGTTTGGATGGAGCACCGTAGCTAGAAGACGGGGCAGATGGTGGTGCACCATAGCTGCTTGATGGTCTGGATGGTGCGCCATAGCTTGAAGATGGCGGCGCTGCAGGTGGGGCACCATAGTTGCTCGAAGGTCTCGAAGGTGCACCGTAGCTCTGTGATGGTGCTGCTGGTCCGGAAGGCGGTGGTAGATAAGAATTTGATGGTGCATTATACCTTGTCGATGGCCTCTGTCCAGAAGTTGGTGGCAAATAACCATTTGAAGCAGGAGGTTCACACAAGACCATCCTCATGCAGCATAATGTGATACAAAGTACCTGGCAAAAGAAACAACAAAAACACACATGATAGTTTTGTAAAACAAAATTATGAAACAATCGTGGAAACTTACCGCCGACGTCGTCAACCTTATCATCCTCATCGTGATTGAACTAGTTTCTCACAGAATTAAAAAAAAAACCTGCAACAAAAAGAAAAAAAAAAACTAGATGAGATCTATTTAGTCCAATTAAGAGCCTCCCAACTCCCATCACTCGAATATATATTCATACGATGCAATATTGCGTAAAACCTTTCTGTCTTAGCAATATACATTTATTTATATACAGCTGCTTCGCGAATCGAAGCGACTAAATTTTTCTACGCATGCGTAACCGCATCCCGTATAATTATATTGCGTTATTTAACGCTTCTCAGCCAAAGTTAATTGATTTCTGATGCTCCACGGTAGCATGATTTGATGGCAATGTGCACAAATCAACTGTCATTTTGTGTGTGCTCTGTGCTCCCCGAGGAAGATGCGACCGACCAAGACATGAAGTGAAATTGACTTCCAAAGTTTCAGGCTCCTCTTCACTCTACCATTCAACTTTTATTTTATTTTTGTTTATGTTTTTTTTTTTTTTGCAAACAAAAGCGAAAGTAATAAGTAGGTTCAGAGTATACGAGTAGGTATCTTAGCACGAGACCTTGTTTTGTTTGTGTTTTGTTTTTAGTATCGGTCGGTAAACGTTACAAGTTCGGGCTTCCGCCAGAGGAACCTCTATGTTTCCAGGCTTTTGATATATAAGTCGTGATGCAAACACCCACTAGTCCTGATTGGTTTTATTTGTACTCATATAATAGATTCGTTTTCTGGATAAAGGTTTTGACACAATAGAAGGAAAGTGAAATCGATAATTTCCTTTTATTGATCAGTACATGGTTGAAATACGTTTTGGGAAATGTAACGGTTAAGGGGAATCGTGACTTCGAAGTTGCTCTAAATGATCATCATATTTGAAACTTGAATGGATAAATCAATTCATTTCATTAATTCATTTTCAATATGATTATAGTTAAAATTGATTTCTAGACTTAAAAGTTAAGGTTATAATTCATATTTTTTTAACGAAGAAACAAGTTTATTGAGTTTATGATTTTCAAGGTTCTGTTCAAAGCAATACAGAAGATCGTTTCTTTTGCAAAATAAAGGCAATTTGAAAAAAGAAAAAATGTTTTACTGATCATATTCCTCCACTTGTAAGATTTTTGTTTAAACCAACCACTAACAAGACATTTTAATATAAATTCTGTTCTGTGCTATTTTTGGAGTGCCTAATGCTAGGTTTCCACTTGTCATTGAAAAGACGCAAATTGAAAAACTTTCCAGGACAGGGTAGCTTTTGTCAAAGCAAAAAAAAGCAAAAAAGGTAGTAGTAGCGAGCAACTATAACTCACCTTTCTTGGAAAGTTTGTCAATTTGCGTCCTTTCAATGACAAGTGGAAACCTAGCATAAGTAAATTCAATTTGATTCTTAAAACGGTTTCTTATACGAAAACATTTTTTAATTTCGTTCTTGTAAAAAGGGAAATCTTTGTCGACCAAACGAAGTTAGAAATAAAATGCACCATGAACTTGTTCTTTTTGTTCAAGCTTAGAATTAAGATTTAATTACAAAACATTAAAACAAACAAAAATCTTTATATGCTTCAAATGAGTTGAAGGAAAAATTTAAAAAGATCTTAACCTTATTTGAAAACATTTGGGCAACCCATTAAGGCATTTTTGTCTCACATTTAACCTTTGACCTCTCTCCATAAAATTTAAATAAAACGAATCAATTAGTTAGGTCAATTGGATAACTTTTAAATTTAAGTTCGTTGGCTACTCTAACACATTTTGGCGAAGATCCAGAGCGGGTGGAAATAGAAGCTATTTATATATTTTTCAATCACAAATTGGATACTGCTCAGAACTTCAGGAGTTATCAAAAGCATCAGTTTAATAGAGTGAGTGATGGTAATTTCTATAACAGTTCTGATTAATGTTTACGGCCCGTAGAAACCAGGGCCAGGGTACGTTGGTCATATTTCGGGTATACACTATGCAGGTTTTTTTTAACCCAAGCGTTGTTATACGTGTAGTTTGAATGACCAAAACTTGTTATTTGCAACTGTTATTATGGCATGTTTCGAGACATAGCTGTTATTAAAATGTCAAAGTCTGACAAATAGGTTTATTTTAAGCTCTTACTTCATAATAATTGGATAAATTAAAAAGCAATATTAATTTCAAGATGATCTGCTGATGCAAAACAAAATGTTCCTGTGTGGTCTCCAAGAAGACAACGACATAACAGCGACAAATATTTATGGAGTATTTTACAAATTGCAAATTAATAAAACAAAAATAAATGACAAAAATCAAAGCAATCACGAACAAACCAAATGACAAATGTCATTTTACGTCACACAATTAATGGTTCGGGCGAAAAGAGATTAATGGAGACTTCTCCATATACGACCGAGCCAAACGGCTCGGAACCAATTCGGTTAGTGTTTTTCCGACTGGTTGAATATCCGAATGGTTCGGCGCCGAACCTTTTTGACAGTTATCCAGTACAAAGTGGTCGAAGCCAATTGGCTCTGAGCCGCCGTGTGACTTACATAGGTACTTGTTAAAAGTACCAGAATGCAAAATTATATAAATTTAGGAAAACGACAAAAAAATGCATTACTTTTTGTTGGACCCTTCCTATCATTATGAAGTTAGATTTTCTATTAAAGTCTCAATTTTTTCAATATTTGCGATATAAAACAGGTACAAATTATATCAGTACACATGAACGAGGTTTTCTGTAGGGTTGTCAATTCTGCATGCGATTAGCAGGGTTGACATTCAACGACAAGTCGATGAACCTGATTCTTTTTGTTGGCGTTCCCAAATAGGGCGTAGATTTAGTGTTTTTGCGCAAGTATCAGCGTATCAATTTAATTTTGTCCCTGTCCTTTTGTATGGTTTTACAAATGTCACATCAAAAATAAAAAACAAAACTCTAAGACGGTGTTCACATTGGACTCCTCCAAATTTACAAAAGAAAACCTCAAAAAATCCACAAATTTTGTTTAAAATTTACTACTTGTCTCTCTTTCTAACCATGAAGTGGGATTGAGATAAATTTCAGAGAAGTCAAAAATAGTCGGAAGAGCCAGTCCAATGTGAACACGGTTTATAACCGAAATTTTAAGACATCAATCAATTGACTTGTGATTTAAAAAAAAAATTATTTTTTTTAAATTTAGGTTATTTCCTCACCATTTTGACATCCAAATTGAGATTTTTCACTGAGGAATCCTGTTCAGGCAACTAAGATTGCCGAGCCCTCTGTGAACTTATTTTCCTTAACATGCCCTGCCCTATCCCAAAGACGTAGGCTCCATCTCGGAGACTTCTTCTTGAATGATCATAGTGATCTGATAAATATAGACAAAAGTAGTCTCGCACGCTTCATTAGAAGCTCCAACTGGTTTTAACGAGTGGGGAGAAAATCTCTCTAGATTCACGTGGTATCACAACGGACCAACTTATGGTCTAAGTGTGTCAGTTCTTGCTGGCAGCCACTTCAACCTAACCTAACCTATTATACCTACATCAGAAAGTTGTTTAGCTGGTGTTCACATTTAAAATATGTGTCGTTTCGATACGAGTTAATAATATGTTTCCACCAGACATTAAACCGAGATTTAGCTAGATTATCACAAAGCTCCTTGAAATCTCGAAGATTTACCATACAAATTTTAATCTCCTCAAATGAAGATTTCAAATAAAACTCATTCAAATCTTTTTGGAAACATTAGTTTGTCAAATCAAACAAACTTTTTTTCCGGAGAATAATTTTGGAACCGACCCATTTAAATGCCAACTTCGTTTATTGATAGATGGAAAATGTAAACAAAAACTATCTATCTCACTTCCACAATCCACTTCATATCAAAAAAATGAAACACCATTTGAATGTTTTGCCAAAATCCTCTTTTTTATCTTTTTGTGCAGTGGAAACACTAAACAAATCTCATTACCCAAATCTTGGTTTAGTGGTTGGTGGAAACGTAGTTTAAGACTTTCCCAAACCAACGCGAAATTGGAGCGAAACATTCACGAATATTTATAAAAAATAAAATGAACGACTGGATCGCACGAACTTGCTCTCGTGTAGGTAACAACTTTAACGAAGCTAGAAATTGACAATGTTTAATGTTGGTCAATGATGTTGGTTTAATAATTCAATTTGGTTGAAAACGATGGAAATATTAAAAATGTGGGTTAATGACATGCACCGTTAATAAATGTTGTAGGCTAAATTTTTGTTCACCAAGTTATTGACCATAGTCTGAACGGTTCCTCACCGGTTTCCTTTTTGTCAAAATCATTAGAGTCGTTTTTGAGAATAATTTTTTGTATATTGGTTATATGGCAGGTACCGATATTCTTGCAGTTAAAAAAACGTAATATCCCTTCTAGGGAATTCTATAAGAAGTTTGAAGAAAATCGATTCAGTGACTTAGGCTGCAGGTTGAGGTACAGACATACAGACTGGCTGGGATAGACAGAATTGTGGGACCTCCTTAATGTTAAGGAAAATATATTATTACAAGTTGGATTTTTTTACCTTTTCCCTTTCACACAGGGAAACTAGTTGCTGGAGATTTTTTTGACGTTTTCCTTCAATTTCCTTGTACCTTTCACACAAGGAAACAAAAATTGCCGGAGATTTTCGTTCGTTTCCATATAAAGTGTATTGGCTGAACGCACATTACGGACAGTGTGAGAAGGAATGTGAAAAAATCTCCTTAAACGTGGACCGGGGAGATTTTCTTCATTCCCCTTGATTCTTGCCCTTCTCGCCTACAAACTCCCAGTTTCCAGCAATTCAGTTCCCTTGTGTGAAAGCAGTCTAACTTGCCCTATAGCACCTATATCGCTAAAAATGACATAGAAGCTATTCTTAATAACATGCGAATGTTTCGCGACGGTTTGGGAAAGCCTTTAATGAATTTGTTGGTTAATATTATCCTGCCTATTGAAGTAATATTAAGGTTTAGCTTCAAAAAATTAAGAAAGGAGACAAGGAAAGTTAAGAATCTAACGATTTTGTCTCTGAATATCAAGAATCGAAATGAATCGGTGTCAACATTTTGGTAAAAAAGTTGGGGAGAGTGGGGGTTTCTATATAAAGCAAATTTTTATTTGTGTTCTTACAAATGGTTGTGTTATTAATTCCTAGTTATCATTCATTTTGGGACTTTATTTAATTTATTGATCAATACAAAATTTCGAGCTTTTCGGTTATTGCAGACCGTAAATATTTGCGATAGGTGTAATAGCTAGACATTTCATAGGGAGAGAATAATTGTGTTTTTGAATACGAAGGGGTGTCTTTTTTTTCTCTTTTAAAAACTAAGTAACTAAAAAAGCTTGAAGCTTTGACATATTTGGCAACTATTAAAACCGATCTTAAAAAAAAAAAATCAGGTGGCACAACGGCTCATGAAGAACCAGGGCCTAGTGACTAACAACTCGCAACGATTCCTGTGTGAGCCTGTCGACAGGAATGGAAGGGACCTACAATTTTATGCCGAATCCGAATGGCTAGACGAGAACCACTTGTTCGTGACAAGTGATACTCTTGGAGGATTTGTCAATTCCTCGCAAGAGGCAGTAGCCCTGAAAAAAACTTTTTAGTTTTTAGGTGAACGAGGCTTGGAAGCGAACCCAGACCTCCAGCGTGACAGTTGAACGCACTAACCATTACGCTACGGGCTACTACCGATCTTAACCGACATCTAAATTATTTAAACAGAAACACAAAAAGAAAAACTTAGTTAGAGTTTAACTTTTAACATTTTCAATTTGACTTTATAAAAAAAAAAGTGTCCGTGCATAAAATATCTTCGGGGCTTAGCTGTGCCGACTGCCGAGTCCTAAATCTGACAAATGACAGCATGTTACACAGGCAATTAAGTTCAATGTTTATCGACCTTAAAATTCAAAAGCATCAACAAGAAAACCTATCAATAGGTATACTGTGATTTACGAGTTATATACATGCAGGAAGGTTCGAGTATTTATGTAATCTAGGCAATGTAATTTGAATGTGTCTTACGCGGCACGTCAACCGATCAAGTATATGTATGAAGGTATCTAAATTTCGGTTTCCCTATGGCATTCGATTTATAGAAACAACAAAGATAATATTAAACCGAAAGTGCAAGTGCAAGTGCATGTCATGTCCAAGTCTGTTTCCAAGTATTTTCAGTTGCCGATATTATGATGCATCCATTTCTGACTTAATGGTCTTATGGTGAGGGTCTCTCTTTTCATCATCAGACATCAACTCATGTCATGGTACAAAGTCATTAGAAAAAAAGCTATGCGGCTAGGTATGATGCTGTCATAAAGGGTACCTATAGCTGTCAATTTTTTATCTTCAACTTATGTGTTACTTTATAAGTTCCGATATGTTATTTTATCTCATGGATGAACATTAGTTTTCCGCTATGTTTCTTTTCCTATATTTGCTTCCAGTACACTTTCCAAATGCCGCCGCCGAATAAAAAAAAAATTTGAGTAATGTTGCAATCGCGCGACTCATTCAAGATGTTTTTCTTTTTTGTTTAAGACATCATTTTATAATAAGGCAATTCATAACAATGTCGTGTCGTGCGGAAAGACGTACTTTCCTAACCTTTTCTCTTGCTATATCTCTCGCTTTGTTGTTAGGTTCCTGTTTCATTTGATTTTTTCATTCATAATTTTTTTTAAGTGTAAGGGTAACTTATGCATTCATAAAATAAATCTAATGTTGATTTTATGCAATTTTTACATCAGGAATAAAGGGGACCTACAGTTGCTTCCAAATTCGAACTATTAATTAAGATGAAAGGCGCCTTTTAAAAAATTGGCTCTATTCGAACTGAAAACTCTAATAGCTTGCGTTTTGTGTATCTGTCACTTTTATATCGTTAAAACATCCCTTTAAATTCGTGTTAGTGTGACATAGCCTTTAAGCAAGAGTATAAAACCTAGCTGAGCATTTTGCTCGTCAAAGGCAAAGGAAAATGTTGTTTGCATAATTTCCTTTTGTTTATTTAATTTTTTTATTGAATGCGAATGAATGGAATTTGCACACATTTTTATGTACGCAGCAACAAGTTGCTGATGATTGTTTGCATTGTTTAAAAAAAAGTAAAATAAAATAAAATAAAATAACATAAAATAAAACAAATACAACAAAAACGTAAGCAATTCGTTACGTTTTTTTAGTGCATATTATTTTTTTCTCTGAATTTAAATATTAGCATTTCGCTAACATTCCGTATTTACTGGGAAGGCATCATGAAAAGTAAACGTTAATATTTCAATACTCGTGAGCTATGCGGTTGCATCAGGTTTGTTTGTGTAAAAAATTAGGTGGCCAGACAGTCAGTTTAGTTGGTTTAGATTGCGACGTCGCGACGATGTGATGACGACAAAATGCAAGCTCAAAGTTGAATTCGTGCGAAATGAGACTCAAATGATTTTATCTCAAACTCTAAAGCAAACTTCTTTATTGTTTATGATTTGTTTGTATTATTGTGAAAAGTTAAGTTGTACATACATAGGTGCTACATAGAAAGGAACGCAGTAGTTACACCATTTAGGGTGCAAATTTAATTATTTTATTTGAACATTTAAATGGTCGGGATTTTCAGCTTCAGTGATATCATATTTCCATAGTGAATTGAAAATTTCTTCACCTTGATCATTTGATACAAGTTTCGGACATCAGACATTTATTTGTAAATACATACATAAAATGTTAGTTGCATTTATGTATGCAAATTGTATAACTTTTTTTTAACACGAAAATAAAATGGTTTGAAAGTGATAAATATTAGTTTGACAGTGGAAGAATTACGCACAAAGGAAGACATTGGGCGCATTCAATGCAAAATTTGACAACTGCTGAAAATAAAGTACTTAATTTTTGGTCGTTGAACGTAAAATTATATGAAATGTCAGTTTTGTATGGAAAGCCTTTTTTTGTATAGAAAAGCTGTCAGCTGAATTTTAGTTGGGAATTTCTTGCTGAAAATTCAGATGAAACGTAACTAAACTTCACTAAACGTTACTGAATGTCAGCTTACTTTTTATGACAGCTGGCCAATCAAAAGCTCCATCTGAAAATAAAGTACTGAAAATTTTGATGCGTTGAATCCGGCCATTGTCAGATGTGTCTGTTAGCATCAAAAAATGTGATCTGGCAAGTGACTTTTCGAAACGTTCAGCGGTGTATATATAAATTTTGGTCACAGAAAGATTGGGGACCATCAAATATAAAAAGGCCAGTCTTACACTCAAGTTTGGATAGTTAGGAAGGACTAATATTTTTAAAAGATTTAAAACAACGACCTTATTGACATTAAATGTTGGTTACAGTAAGATTTATGGCAATCAAATACAAAAACAATAGCCTATCACTCCAGTTTAGTCGATTAGGTTCGTACTTTGAATGCAAACATAACAAGACCAAAGCCTAGTGTAAGACTGGACTTTTCGCATTTGACGGCCCCCAATCCTTCTGTGTACCTACAAAGTTTCATCCATAACCTAAGGAGGTAGAAAAATCCATTGCCATCTATCGGTCCATGACTTAACTTCAGGTTTTCGAGAAATTCGTGTTTAAAAATAAAAAAAAGAAGTTAATAAAGATTTCTTATAATGTAGGTTAAGCAGGCAACTGGAGGATTTTATTCAAAATTGAAACGATTTATGAAAGTAGATTAAGCATCTACTCATTTTCTCTCCAAATTTGAGTTTAAATGTTTTGCAAGAAAAATTTTCCTCTCTGTTTTTGTCTATTGTTAAAATTTATTTTAAGTCGCAGCTGAAATGAAACGAAAATTGTCACTTTGGAGACCATCTCCAAAACGTATTCAAAAAGGCTACGGAAAAATATCTACGGAAAGCTCTATCAGAGTATCAGATGCAAGATACATATATTACAGATAATATCATTAGCATGTTCATTTTTGTTCAGTTCTGTGCATGTTGTCAAAATCAATAGTAACAAAATTGAATTTCATGACATGTCGTTGCAGACCAACGACATGTCTGCGTGTTTTCAAAAAACTTTGAATTCACGCAGACGGTCGCTGCAAACATTCGACATGGATACACTCGACGCAGGCGGTCTGCACAGATATGTGCACAGCAACAAAATGTTTTGGTCTGCAGTCACGTGTATGTGTCGTGTATGGGCTCCATTAGTCAACAATCAGACACAAAAAAAAACAAACAGCTTATACTTCGTTTACATGGAGAATTGAATCAGACTTGAAGTCGGATTGAAAAATTAAAAGAATCGAGTTTTAAGTGTGTGTATTTCAATTTGATTTGTTTTGTTGTTTTTTTTTTTCTCTCAGAGTCACCATATTCATAAACTTATTTCCGCACGCACACTGTAAAGTTAAAGTGTCACTTCAAGTGTACTTCGATTCTATTTGAATTCGATTCAGTGAGGTCGTATACCTAGATCGAAATATCAATCCGGTTCGATTCGATCGTCGAATCCTGTCATGTAAACGGATTATTAGTATTGCGAAACAGAATAATTATTGATAGAAAGAAAACGAGAAAACAGGAAAAAAAAAGAGTACTCGATCGTAAAGTAAAGTTTAGGGAATCAATTAGAGTAGAGTGGCAGTGGAGTAGAAAAGTTAACAATCAATCAAGAGAATAAAATTCAGGTTCAGATAGAATTTGACGAAAAGCTACATCTTAACTAAGGAATTTACATGTAAAATACAAAAACAACTGAAGTTCATATGAACTTAGGTAAGTCCAGAGAATTATCGGTTGTTAACTTAAGTTCAGATAGAAAAAGTACTGCCAGCTCAAATTACTATTTTGCTATCGATAATGTGTATAAAAACGTCACAAAAAAAAAAAGTTTTGTAAATTAATTTTTTGCTGATTTGTGATTTAAAATTGCGTTTTTTCCACATATTTTGTTTTATTAACGATCGGAATAATTTTCTATATGAGATTTCTTTTTATTTGCATGTACTTTGTTTTTAATTTGCATGATTTTCCAAAAGCTGAAAGGTAGTGATGGGGATATCAGAGTTCGTGATAGTGCTGGGCATTTTTGCTTCGATGACTTTGCTTAGTTCGGATGTCTTTTTTTTCGACAATTTTATCTGCACCTGCAAAAAAACACGGCTAAAGATTTAAGTCGTTTCAATTTAATATCCAAACATATCAGAAATTAAAATAAAAAAATCAAATTCGAAATACGTTTTTAATTTTTCATTAAAAATTATTTTTCTTTTTCGTCCTAATGTCTTTTTCCGCACACAATTAATAATTGAGGAGACTTATACAAACAATAGGTATGGTATGATCATCAATGGTCGAACAAAGTACTGCAAAACAAAAAGCACAACGAACATTTTCGTACTACTACGCTACGTACTATACGCTTTACCCCTTGAACACAATGCAAGTCGCTGGTCGCGGTAAAAATCGCTGTAGCACAAGCTGTCATTAAAATCGCTCACTAGGTCGCAAAGGTCGTCCACAATGGTGTAGCGCAGAAAGAACGTCTTTGTTGACATTTAGATTTGTTTGGGTTCGTTCAGATGTATGGAATTCTAATTTTTACAAGGCGTGTTCCATATGTTGCATGTTGTTTTCATTTCTATTACAAATGCGAGACTATCACGTTTTTTTTTAATATATAAAACACAAAGTATGCCGGTATTTGAGACAACAGAAAACAAACAAACAAAATTCAACATGGCAGAGCACAACACAGAATATTTTATTGAACTTTTAAAAAGAAATAATATCTTGTGCAGCATTGTGGGCACGCACGATACTATTTGATAGCTATTTCAGCTATGGCTTCAGTTCCAGTTGCGGCACTCTTTTGTGTTCAGTTTGCAAAAAGTGCAAACTTGGAAAAAAATATCTATTACAAGACACTTGCTTGCCAAAAAAAATTGAAAATCGTGTATGGTGACTAAAATTATCTGTCAACAATTTTCGCATGTTTTTTTGCAAACAGGTGTCTTTAGCATAGATGTTTATTTCTCACTTTGGCACTTTTTGGAAAAAGTAAGTCTATTTAGTTAAATCTTGCCCTTGACAGATACAAAATTGGAAGGAGAAAAAGACGACAGTATCTAGAAAAATTCCATCAGTTTTATAAATGTGAAGAATTTGTTTATTTGTTTTTTTTTTCATCCAAGCCCATTGGAGTTTTCATACAAAATTGTGCAATTTTGGGGTCACTGACAACATACTCAAATTATTAATAATAAGACATTATTCAAATGCTTTTTATCTACAATCATTGCTATTGAAACCAATTTTTTCCCAAATTTCAGTTCAAAATAAACATGAAAAAATAACTCAATGTGTTGAACGAACCCAATGTCTAGTTTACATACAGTGTTTTGAACAGACCCACTGATATGTCAAAAAGTAGCGATCGCTGCAGCTACAGCTTCTCATTGTGGCGCTGTGTACTGTTTTCGTATATTTTAACTTTGACAGTGCGACAAGCGGCCGCTACAGCGACTCCATTCTGCTCGGGCAGTTAGGGTTAAATTTCTGACTGGGAATTGTACTATGAAATTTTTAACTAGAATTTTGAAGAAGATTAGTAATCGAAAATTGAAAATCATTACAAATTGCTTTACAAAATCACGTGTTAATGATTCCAATTTTTCAATGACGTTTTTTAAATGATAAGTACTTTTTACTGTCAAATAAATGTGAGTCTTGTAATCGTATCATATTTGCTGGTCTCTAGAAGGTCTGAACGCAATAGTTGTATCAGTAAAATGTGGAATAATTTTTAGACTTATGTATTCAGAAGAAGTGATGGCCTAGTGACTTACAAAACTCGGTACCGATCCTAGCTATTTACTCAACAATAAGAAAAAAAAAACAGAAAAACAAAACTTTAATTCCAGAAAATGAAATTAATTAATATATAAATAAATGACTTCGCACAAAGGAGTTATGTTCTCTTACAAAGATGATCATGATGGTTCATGATTCATGAAAATTAAAAACATCATAGTGGAAACTTATATCTATGTATAAATCTGCATAATGCTGATGTGAGATTAAAAATTAGTAATCGCATTTAAGTTCACACCAAATGCAAACTCCAGGTTGTTTAACATGGTCCCAACCTTCTTGCACCACTTAAAATTTACATTTTTATAGGTATGTCTAGGTATGTATTTGTAAGTACAAAATACAAGTACACACAGTGGCGGATCCAGGGGGTGGATATAGGGGCTAAACCCCCCCCCCCACAGGCGGTTCTTAAAATTGATTGAAATATAGAAATCAGAATCAGGAGTCTGAAAAAATAACGAGGCTGGGGATACGCAATTTATATGCTACGTATTTTTTTCTAAGCCCCAAAATAATTAGGTTGGGGCTGAATTCTGAAGGGAATTGTACAAAAAAACAAGTTTGGGGCTACGGATAATTGACAGAAAATTGGGACGAAAAAAAAACAGCTTGCGAGTAGGGCTTGACAAGAATTGGACAAAAAAACGTGGTCGGGGCAAAGGAAATAATTCTTTTAAAACTTACCTTATTCCAAAAAATTTTTGCGCTTGACTCAAGAGACTGTGAAGTCCAAGTTGGGGCTAAAGCTTTAAGAGATAATTGAAAAAAAAAACGGGGTCGGGGCTTAACAATTAACATGCCAAACGAAAAAATAATTCACCCTAAGAACTTCGCTAACTTTGCAAAAAAACGAAATTGGGGCTAAAACCCGTGAAGAATTTGGGAACAACAAATCAAAATCTGAGTTTTCCCTGGGCACTCAGAAAATCATGCGTGTGAATATTTGCAGTCCCTCTAGACTGACGTACAAATTTACTGACAGATTTTTTCTTCTTGTAGTTCAAAGCTTGACGTGGCTGAAAATTGAAGGTATATACATTTTTTGTCTATCTATGAGTGTGTTTTATAATACAAATTCTATATACTACTGAAATACATCTGCCAAGTCTATCTCCACTTAAAAATATTTTGAATGTTAAATACTACAGGTGTTATTGTATGTAATATTGAAATCATTTTAAACCGGGAATAAAAGCTGATATAAATGCACAAAAACAAGGCTATTTTAAAAGGAAAAGTGGGAATGCAAAAATTCAATTATTTATATAACTGTAGATCACAGAAAAAAACCTTTAACCTTAACTAAAACTTTTTTATATTAGTTATGTATGTATAAATTATAAAAATATATAAATTATCAAATAAAATCAACATCGTCACAATAGTTAAAATAATTTGTTATTCAAGGGAAGCGTTTTTCGCTTTTCACTCCCACAACGAATGTTACATTTCCTCGTCACTCGAAAACACTAAAAAAAAATATCAAATAGAAAGAAATATAATAATTTATTATTATTATAAAATGGCAGTTATCAATAAGATTTTAGAATGATAATTACGATCAAGTGTTCTGAACGCTGCACTGATAGACACAGAGCCTACAGCAAATTTTGGGAGTGGATCGCTAACTAAAATATGAGTATGATGGTTTGTAGGTGCATATATCGCGGTATCAAAAACAACCGTCTGGCAGGTTTCTTTTTCAGCCTTTGGCGGGGGTGGGAGTTTGAAAATAGCGATTTTCCAGTTTATTTTTTCATTGGTATTACCACTTTAATAAATTTAAAAAATATATAATGTGATGCTCTGTCATTTTGTTTAAGTCAAAACGTCAAAATCTTGGCAATCCGACTAATAGAACTCAAGATATTAGGTTTTCAAGCGAACCTTAATCGATTTTTTTGGAGCCTTTGTTTTGTTGATTTTTTGTGTTTTATAATTCTCCAAGAAAATGACGATAGGGTCCTCTTAAAAAGCTTATATTTTGAGTTCTATTGGTCGAATTGCCAAGATTATGATGTTTTGACTTAATGACAACATTACATAATATATTTTTAAAATTTTTTTAAGTGGTAATACCTCTGACAAAATAAACTGGAAAATCGCTATTTTCAAACCCCCACCCCCGCAAAAGGCTGAAAAAGAAACCTGAGAGACGGTTGTTTTTGATACCGCGATATATGCTATGATATAGGCTATGATATAGGCTATGAAGTTTAAATGGCAGAACACATTCGTTTTACTAGAACTACAGAATTATCTAAGTTTAAGGTTTACTTTGAAACCGAATCAAGTGCTGAACTTAAGTTTAAACATATATTGTAGTTTAACTTGTGAAACTGGCCATTAATGTCTCAAACTGGATCTATCAAGCCCCCCCCCCCACAGCCTAATCCTAAATCCGCTTCTGAGTACACATATAGGATTGTAAGTATTTTAATTTTTTTCGAAATTGCATTTAGATTCATAATTTGTTCTGAGATTTGAGCTGCAATACAATTAATCATTAAGAATAATTTTATAACCAAAATACGTCAAATTAAAACAAACCTTTGTGATTTAAGAATAAAGTTGTAATATGCATTTACGAATGAAAGATGACATAGTGACGATGCATCATGCTTTGTCTTGAATTTTCATAATAAATTAACAAAATCAATTATTGTTAGTTTTGTTAAACATAACTAACCATACTAAATATTAACTTTGATTTATGTATGTAACTTTGATAAATACTTCATGGGTAGATAGATGTCAGTCAATCACGCGTGATGAGGTCAATACTCAATAACAAAGAAAGTCAGACAGTGTGATAAATGATACAAACATAATTACGAATGAGGAAGTTTTCAAGAATACAATAGATTTCAAATTGCGGGTTTATACTTGTAATCAAGGTGTTCAAAAACATCACTTGTAATAAAATCCCTAAATGTGCAATGCAATTACATATCAAAGTAAATGTATGTTTTGCTAAGAAAACATGAACATGCTAAAATCTATTGTTAGTAGCAAATATGGTAAGTTGGTTCCGTCTTGTTTCATTTTTTACTTTAACTATTTGATTTTGTATTCAAATTCATTCATATATTTCAATCTTCGAAAGTAGATTACTTCCGTAAGTGTATTTTATTTTGTATATCTAATTTCGATCTTAAAGGAGATTAACAAAAATGTATGAATAGAAAACCCAGAATCGACAAGAACGATATACTTTTTATAATGCGTTAGCTTAATCAAAAAGTATACAAGTGACCTCAACTCCAGAAATTAATGTTTCGCCCAGGTATAACAGTGGGCTCTTCAGTCAGTCTGTTATACCCTGATATATGATATATGAATAATAAAAAGGGTTTAAGTACACTGCGATCTTAAGATCTATTGTGCCCCCGTCTAGAGCTAGATGAGATTGCTCATTCTATAGCTCTTCCTCCAAGATTGTTTCTTTGAGAAACTTAAGTATTTGGAGTACTTTCAGAGATGGAAGTTCGCTCTCTTCTATCTGGTGACGTCCCAGTATGTCTTTGTCTTTGTTGCACGAGTGCATCGCATTTCTATTATACCCTACTAAGACACAAATTTTGGTCGATGTTGACCGACTCTTATAAAAATCACAGCAAGAAGAAACTGTGAATTTTATTATTCTAGGGGAATTTGTTTAAATTCGGGCACCCAGAAAATAATTACCCGTGGTTGAGGTCACTTGTACTTTTTAATTGAATTATATTCATTCACTGTACTTAAAACCGAAGTAATTTTAATGTTTAACTTTCTTCATTTTTATTATAATGAGTTAGCTACAGTAAGCATATGACGTCACCAAAAGAGCAACCACGCAATCAATGGGATATAGGAGCTATGAGCGGTTTTGTATAACAGAACGAGCACGTTATCCCACTATTATAAGATCTTTCTTAATATATTATTCTTTGTGTTTAGAAACGATAGAGTGTAAGACGAGTGTATGATCGCGGTTGTTAAATGAGAGGGAACCAACCGACACCTTTAGTCAAACATTAAGGAGAAGAAGATTTTGTTCAGGTTGGTTTGGTAAGATAATTCACTTCTTGGGTTGCATTTCGATATTCCATTGTATATATATGTAACGATTACTAAAGCCATCACAAACCACATATAAATTTGTTTTATCGACTCTGGGTTTATTCTTCGCCATCTCCTTTAATCTGGCAACTTGAGAAGTTAATCTTAATGAAATGAGTTAAATTCCACTTCAAGTGACAACCTAGAAAGACGAGACTATTGAGTCAAAAGAATGTCTAAAACATCATAATTCTAGGTATAAATTATTTAGGCTATTGAAAAGGAATACATTTTTTAAAAGCCTAACAACTTTATTACAGTCAATACATAAAATACATAATACAATACATACATAAATAAATAAAATACAGTAAGTTTGTTTCAGACCAATTTTGTTGAAAACTTTACTAACTTCATTTAAGAAGAAGATTATTTTTTGATAGGATAGACATTATCCAAGATAAACGTGAAAAACAGCAAACAATGCATGTTATTCCTGATTGCCGCTAGAGCCATTTGATATTCATGGGGATGGGGACTAAACATCTCTTAGCTATGCTATACCAAATTTGAAACCTGTTGAGCTGTGGGCATTTTTTTCCCTTATACCTTAATTTAAATGTATTTACAAAATTTGTGAAGAAATCTATTAAAAACAGAAACGAGCGATAACATTCCTTTTTCTTGCTGGAGCGCATGTTCCAGCTCTTATGAATGATCAGATCAGTCTGTGGATGGAAGGTGAGTGTGAACGATGTATTTTACTGATTTGTGATTTTAAAACAAATAAATTGGATTTGCGACTTTGCCAGCCCAAATTTTATGGTTCTTGTCAAAAACATAATTATGTTAATGTTAACTGTGTTTGAAGTACACATACATAATACAGGCATATAAAAAGAAATTCAATTAAGTTTAAACTCCAAAATTGTTAAAAATTATCATTTGTAGAAATACAAGTAGAGTAAATAATATTTAAACTTGCAACCAATAAATAGCCGGTCTTAAGATGATTTGAAAAAAAAAAAAAATCCTTATTCTTTTACCAAAAAAAAAAAAAAATATCTACGACTTTTCTCAAATAATGATCATTTTTTTTTTATAATAATCTAGAATAACTTAACTTATAAAAACTTATTAAACCCATTTTTTGTACAAAATTTTTTTTGTAAATTAATTTTTGAATACCAAAATAATAAATAAAACATATTTTCATCAAAAAAAAAAAATTCTAGAAACCAAAAAAAAAAAGAAGACATTTCATTGAAGGTTAATAACGTCTAAGTGTGTGGAAAATGTTCCCATTAAATGGTTAATAATAATAATATTGCAAGAAACTGTTTATCAAACTTATTTCAGTCCTTTCCGAGAAAAATTTATTTTTCCTCAGCAGTTTTTATGATAGATACTGTTTTTTTTTTCATTCCAAGAATAATTTTTACTTAACATTTACTAGGCACACATTATTGTGCAAATCGCTTGATCCTTGATGCCAAGTAAAAAAAAAACGATAAATAAGTTTTCGAAATATTTAATTTTCAAAAAACAATTATTGTTTCTAAAAATTGAAGTAGGTTCATTGTACAGCTTATGTATTTTTATTTCTTACTAGTTTTTTTGTACAAAAATTTAATCAAAATCAGAAGAATCGTTTCCGAGAACGGCTTAAGTAAAAGAAATGATTCTATGCGAGGTGCCATTGAATACACTTAGAAAAGAAACTAACATGTATCAAAATGTAGTACCTTATAAATTGTTTTTTTTTTTTAAAGAAAAAACATATTTTCGCCAAAGGCTTGAGCATTTTCCTTGTTTTATTCTGATATATCTCGCGCAAACTTTTGCTCCAAGAAAATTTATGAGCAATTTATTAAATTATATTAAAATCAGTGATTTTTCGATTTTTTAGGTAAGGTTTTTGACAAATTTCCCTGCTTAAATTTTTTTATAACATTTTTTAAACTACCAGTTTTGCTAGCAAATCTAATTTCTTACAAAAAGTTTCTCAAGTTTAATTCACAAATTTGCTCATTTTTCGAGTTATACCGACAATATTGTAAAATGACCAGTGTGACCATTCTCTCAGAAACGCATGGATGAATTTAAGCGAATTTGGTGTTTTAAGTAATCTTAAGTTCCACACAAACATAATCAAAAATTAAAAACCCGTGAACGTAATTGTTCTTTTGTCATCTAGTTCTTATGTATGGCAAGTAAAAATTAAACAAATATTTGTATGCAATAAATCTGAGCCACTTGAAGGAGTAAGTATTCACGTGACTAGAAAATTGATGGTTAGTTTTCAAACACATAAACTTTGGTACAGTCATAAGTCCACATACCAAAGGTATTAATTTGTTGATTTAAAAGACGTTGCAAAAGAACACAGAATCCATGCCAATTCTTAAATTTTGTTTAGACATATATTCAAATGTTAATTAAGTGCATGAAAGATATGAATGAATTTTAGTATCTTAAACTATTTGAATAAACGATTGAAATAAACCACAAAATTTAAAAATTTCAACGGTTACAATAAATAAATTGAGGCTATTTGAGCCACAAGGGGATTCACTTATCTACAGGCGAAAACTAATATTTATCATAATGACAGATAAAATCTATTTTTTACTAAACAGTTAACAGTTAAACATGCCATTCAAATCTACAGTTATTTTTTTTTTTCAAAATGACAAAATTTTGTTAAAGTTAATATTAGTTTTTTCTTTTAAAAGAATTATTTAAATCGCTCCGCTTTTTCCGGCCGCAACTAATTCAACACTTTCAAGCTTAAACAAAAAATATTTTGAATTATTTTTGTAATTCTTTGAAATGAATTACTTGCACTCAAACAAGCAAAAATATTTATAATTTAGCTGCTGCATAATTTACTGATTTATTCCAATAAGAAAAATCTATTTATTGATTACTATTCTTTCACCAAAACATAACATTTTTTCTGATTTCAATTATTCCACTTGAAATCAAATTTAAAATTTAAAATTACAAGAAATTTTTTTATTTACAAATTAAGCACAAATAAAAAATAATCAAGCGCCTGCATAGATGTTAACATCAAAGTGCAGCTGTGTTTGTTACGAAAATTGCAAAGAACTTTGTTAATATAATAATACGATTGGTATTAAGAAATCGATCATTTTCTTCAACTCACAAACGATAATGCAAATCAATCGTTAAATTCTAGATCAGGTAATATCTAATTAAAAATATTCGAATTACTTTTCCACTTTTTTTACACAATATTTCACAATCCAAGATCAGATGATCATTTTTTGAACCACAGTGTCAGATGCATTATAATTTATTTATATATATATTTCCACAATTGAAAGTTCACTTAATTCAGGATCATTGATCGCACATTTCAAATGTCACTCTAATTATCCCTTTTAATAATTAAAAAAAAACAATCGTAACTAACCAGAAATATGTGTTTTAACCCAAGCTCCGTTTGAGCGTTTCCTCGATTTGATTTAAAAAGGTAAAGGATATTATATAACAAAGTTAAAATAAGGCTCTAAGGTTGGCTTATTCCGATAGTTAAATGCAAACTACATAATCTACACCGAGCATCGAGCTATTTTATACCAAAATTGCATATTTCCCTACTTTTGTCTTAATACAATGAAAACTTTTAGTAATATTTCTTGCAATTGTTGTTGGTGTTTATATTTTTGTTTATGTTTATGTTTTTGTTGTTTTTTACTAATTTTGCTTTCATACTCAATCATTGGGAAAAATACATTTTTTTTTTCATTTACATTTGAATGTGGCTATGAGGCATCATCTACCTGCTGTCATACCTCAATTATTTGAAGAGAGCATAGACACCAAAAAGAAACGAAAAAGTGCATCTTTAAATTTCAACAATCGTTTGAGATACTTTTCGTTTGCAGCTTTGGTTGTTGGAGAAAAAGCTCAAACCTCAAGTCTCTTTTTTGATTTAAAATTGAGAAAATGATGCGTTCAAATTCACCAACAATCACCCACCATCAGAATAGGGATGGGGGTAACCCACCAACACAAATGTACACTTTTAGATTCAGCCAGCTACTTTATAACTTTTGTTGTAAGCTATGTTTTATTTTGGCCAAGAGCATTAGAGCAGAAACACATAGCACCACGTGAAGGTGCGCATCTTGAAAGTGTTGCTAATACCGAAATGATGAATCTTTTAGATACTTAACACGGTTTTAAGTGGATAGATAGTTCGGCATTAGGATGTGCTGCTATTACTCTACTCGTACATCTTGGTGTAACGTAGGTACTTGGGTATACTATGACAGTTAATTAGTAAATTTGTTAAAATTCGTATATGTAGTATCAAAGTTTGAATTAATTGACTATTTATGTGCGAAGATGAGGACAGGTAATCTTGGATAATACAATGAAGAGGCTTTTATTGTTTACTTTTTCTCTTTTTTTTTTTTAGCTATATGAGAATAAGTTTGGTCTTTTGTGATGGGCGCATTATAAATCATTAGTTTCAGCTGCAATAAGTTGACAAAGTGATTATGGTGGCTATGTTTGTTATTTGGATAGAAATAAGGAAATGTGGTAACGGATTTTTGTAAACAAGATGTAAGAGGTGTATTATGCTATGTTATAAGCGAATTTGAATGATTTTTTTAGAATTGATTTTACTGATGGTACAGGTTAATTGTTTTTGTTTTTCGCATTAGGAAAACATTTTCATTTTTTTTTTTGTTAATTAGGTGTATTAATTTGTTGTTGTTTTTTTAAGGGGATGCGGGTATCACAAGTTATATGACTATCAAACATTTAACGTCTGCATAAGTCTAGAAATAAATTAAACTTTTGATTAGTATATAATTTAGAAGTAAGTACATTTTAAAATTAAATTAAAGGTTATAAAAATAGCTTCTCGATGGTGCTCTATATGCGATAGTATACATCACCACTGAATTTTTATAGATGTTGGTGGGCAAAGGCAGTGCTAAAAAGGTTTTTATTCAAGACTTTAAAACTTTATATCTCCAAGTGTATTGAACATAGCATTACAACTTTCCTATTACTACCTTTCATTTGGTATCAAAGTCTTTATCCTACGTCCTTTATATGAAAGCTATGCACAGTTATTTCGAAAAAAAAAAACAGAAATATGTTGTTTGCAATACTCATATTCAAGTGGTCGTACCTGTGTTCTCTGGTGGTTTTGGTTCTTGCCGATATATACTGAAATAAAGTACTGGACTGGGATATTTTTTAATTCTGTTGGATCAACAACCTATTTTCCATATTTATTATTTGATACAAAATAAATTAAAAAAAAAATATATGGAAAATAACGTGTATTACACAATATTTATAATAAGGTTCTAGCAAAGAAAAACATTCCCTTAAAATTTTAAGTCTCTATCATTAAAACTTTAGAAGTGATTACATTTTGAAAAATTTCGAAGAAATCAAAGGGCACGGTAGTGCCCAGCCAAGTTCTGGCACTACACCCTTTTTATAAGATCAACCTCAGGCGATTTTTGACCCCCCTCTAAATTCAGTACCAATTAAGTCAGAAACTTCAAACTCGCAGCATTTGCTAAACTCACCAGGTTCAGACAACTCACCAAATTTCAATTCCTTAGCATCAGTGGTTCCCCAGATATAAGACTGCAAAAATAGCAAAAACCGTAACTGACTGACTGACAGATCATCAAAATTATGGAGCACTTCCCGACATGGTAGAATCTTGAAATTTCGCACAACGGAAGACCTTGTCGTGTACACAAAGGAAAAAATAAAAAAATTTAAGATTTTCCGTTCAGGGGGCATGGTATCCGCCCATTTTCATAGAATTGCTATAAATTAATTGGAGCACTTCCGATTGTCGTAGATTGATGAAATTTAGTACAGCGGTAGGGCTTAAAGTGAAGGCACAGGAAAAAAATTTAATTTTTAATTTTTAATCTAAAAATTTAAGATTTTTCATTCAGGGGGTGTGGTATCCGCCCATTTTCATAGAATTGATATAAATTAGTTGAAGCACTTCTGACTGTCGTGGAATGATGAAAGTTGGTGCATCGGTAGGGTTTAAAGTGCAGGCAAAGGGAAAATTTTAAAATTTGAGATTTTACATTCAGGGGGCGTTGCATCCGCTCATTTGAATAAGAATTGATATCAATTATGAGGAGCACTTCTGATTGTCGTAGAATGATCAAATTTGGTAGAACGTTAGGGCTAGAAGTGCAAGCAAATGCGAAATTTTAAAATTTGAGATTTTACACTCAAAGGGCGTGGCATCTGCCCATTTTATCAGAATTGTTATTAATTATGTGGATCACTTCGGATTGTTGCAGAATAATAAAATTAGAGGGGGGTCAAAAATCGCCTGAGTTTGATCCTGTAAAAAGGGTGTAGTGCCAGAACTTGCCTGGGCACTACTGTGCCCTTTGATTTGGTAGACTGGTAAATCATGTTGTCAATACAAAGGAGATATTGACAAATTTTAAATTATCCATTCAGGGGCGTGGCACCCGCCAATATTCTCAGAATTAATATCAACTATTGAGACGCGTTCGACACAAGTGACGCTACACAGCGAGTTTTTGCAATCAATATAAATCAACCGAACAACTCATATTTATAGAGTGACACGACATGACCTGACGCGCGTTTTCCGAAAATCGCGTGACAAAGTGATTGAAAGACAGTTTCCCTTGCGTCTTAGGTGTAGCTTTTTAGTGCGAGATTCTTACAATTTGGTGAGTTTAATCGAGTTTATCTTTAATCTTGTCTTTAATCTTAGTGAAAGTTCATGCGTATTCTGGAGTAAGACTTGAGTAAAATGATACTGAGGGATCAAGAAATTTATTTTTTAACTTACGATCAGTCAGTTTTATATTTTTTTTTTATTTGCGTTGTATTTCTTATTATGAATCAAGTTTTTAAAATTAAATAATTTTTAATGAAAAAAGCTGTAGTTTATTCGCGATATCGTCCTAGTGTGCGTATTGGTAACTGGTTCGAAGATATTTGTCTCGAAGAGGTTGGAATTTTACATAAAATTTCCAAGTTAATTCTAAAGAATATTTCTTTTATTTTAGGATGAAATCAAGGCATTTCTACGCAAGCGTCAAAAAACTGAGCTTCTTATTCAGAAGACTCGTTTGCTTTTCTTAAATTTTCATGCCAAAGTCGAATTGGATGCATCGTCGGATAATATAAACTTTGGAGCTGTAGTTCAGATCCTATCGTGTATGAATATGTGCCCTGAAAATTCAAATCCTAAACTAGCATTGTCTGTGATTATAAATGAACAAGTTGTGCGAAAAAGTCTGCGAATCAATGACATATGTGAAGTGACTGTTGCGCCATCTGTGCAACCATGTGTGAGAAATTCCTTCAAGATTATGAGGTAAGAAAGTTAGAGGCATCGAGAGGGTATTAGATTTTTGGTTAGTGTCTCATAGTTCATTAATGAAAGAAAGGTAACTAAAGTTATAGGCATGGATGCAACATTTTAGAACAAATCCAAAGAACTCTTTTAAAATCCTTTTATTCACAAACATAAGCTATCCTATCCACGTGCTGGTTTTTTTTCAAACACAAGAGTAACAATCTTTTATTCCTAGCGGCGATAAAAACCCCCGGAATGGCGAACCTCTGCGATTTGGTGATAAATTTACATTAGAATGCATTGACGCAGAAGAACAACCTCTTCTATTGTGCAGTATGCAAAAATCAGCTGATCTTACTAGCATGGTCCAGACATCTTTCGATTCTCGAAAACGTGGTGAAGTCAATCTACCAGTCGCTTTATGCTTAAAAAAGGTTAATATGAATTAAATAACAGACTTAAATTTTCATTTTGAAGCTCTCCTCTATTTTACAGAACATTGGGTCCGGGAAGTTGATCCCATCTGCATACACCATATGGCGATGCTATCATTCAGATCCTAAAATGCGGTTTGAAACTGATGGTCAGGCAATACCGGTAAGTAATTTTATAAGGAAATGATTTCTACATTTTTTTTTTGCAATAATTTGTTTCCCTTTAAACAACTAAGCCCAACTGTCCAATTGTTATAACGCATTCAGCAACAAATCGAAATTTATCAACTGAAAATATTGTTATTCAAACACTTTTTGGACCGGTTCGTTTGAATGATAATACTATACGATTTAATTACTTACATTTTTCATTCACTCCATAGGAATTTCTTGTTTCTGTTCAAAACTATGTTGATATTTTTAGAAGGCAGAGCCCTAAAAACCTTTGGATTATTTCTATTGGAAATGAAAATATGTCTGAAGAATTGCCTGAAAAAAAATATTGAGAAAAATATCTAATTTTATCAATTTTATCAATTTTTGATTTGGTGGTTTCGTGATGTAAGCACCATAAATAAAAAAAAACTACCTGTTAAAATTCTTTAATGTTTTGTTTTCATTATTGTTTGACGTTAGGTAAAAAGGGTTGGGGTTTTAATTAGTGCAGATTTAGCTATTTCTTCTCTTTAAATTGGTAACAAAATTATAAATTTTGAGGAACAGCTTCCGATAAAAACGGATTAGTTGCTAATAAAACTTCGATTTACAGGTAGATATCTCGATGACAAACGCACGCTTCTCACTTGATGACAACTGATTTAAAAAAAAACAAACTTGAAAACCCACACATTCCGACCCCTACAGCCAGAATTGAACGTATTTTAAAAATGAAGTTATGTTGCCGCTTACAAACTTTAACTTAGTTGTACGGAAAACTGCATGCCATTTTGTAACCCCTTTTTATCTTAAGTCAAAAAGTTTACTCCCAACTTCTGCCACCATGCGTTTGGTAAGCGGACCTCCCAAGACAAAGCTCTTTATCTGTCTGGGGATTGCTCACGCTGCTGACCCAAAAAAGGAATTTAAATCCTTCGAAACCGACAAGCGGTCCAACGAAGCTCCAAATACAAAATAAAACTCTTGAAAAAAGTCCGGCTTCAATTATGAACACAAACATTTTTTAACAGTATTCTAGAATTTCCATATTTTGGAGATTTACAGAAACTCAATCATCACGAAAGTCTCTGTTCTGAAAAATATATACGAAAAGGTATTACCACATCTTTACTAAATAAGCATTTTAGGACCTGTTATTCAAGATTTTAGCGTAAGACAGTTTTCGCCTTACAAAGTCTTGGCCTAGAAAGCCTGCATGCTCATATGTGTCATATGCGTTTGGGTTCGAAATGTTATATTAATAATTCGGTAGTTCAAAAATATCCCCCTTTGGCCCAGGGTATAAACCCTTTTCCAAACAAAAACACAATTTGAAAATAAGTTTTCTAGAGCGCAGAAAAAAAAAAAACAAAACTAAAGGTGCTTTCAAACCATGCAAGAAAAGTATATATGGGTGACGACCCGAAAAGTCATTGCTTGCCAGCGCTTGCTGGAAGTGATTTGCTTGAAAAATCTTTTGCATGAAACACATGCACGGTGTGACTAGTTCAAGCAAGAGTTTGTAAGCAAGGAAATCATTTTAAAAAACATTCTTAAAAACGCTCTTCACTTTAGAGTCTCCTGGCAAGTTGTTTCCAAGCGTTCAGGCGATACCGTATTTTCACCAAAATTACTCTTTTATCAGGCGCTTTTTATGGGCCATAAATCAATAAATAGATTGTGAATTTTAAACCCACTCCGGTGGGCCAAACATCCACAATGAACTGGGCCAATAGTATTTGTATTATCATAAAGAAAGTGGGTCATAACGCATAAGTCTACAATCGTGTTTGGGTGATGAGTGTCAAGTTAGCAAAACAACATTCACGAATCGAAAAATGGTCAATTGGATAATTTGCCGTTAATTTGTTGTTAATTAGTTGTGACAACTTCGAATTTGTTGTTCAATGTTTTCTATGTTTTTTGTGTTGCTTTGCTAACTTGATATCAAGTTAGCAAAGCACCCCCCCAGAAAAGTACTAAAAACTCTTTACAGTGAATGATTTATAGGTTAATAATTTGCCGTTAATTAGTCGTTAATTAGTTGCGACATTTTAAACTTTGTCGTGCTATGTTTTTTGTTGCAAATTTCCTAATTCGATGTCAAGTTAGCAAAACAACATTCGCAAATCGAAAAATGGTTAATTGGATAATTTTCCGTTCATTAGTCGTTAATTAGTAGTGACAATTTCGAATTTGTCGTTCAATGTTTTCTATGTTTTTTGTGTTGCTTTGCTAACTTGATATCAAGTTAGCAAAGCACCCCCTCAGAAAAGTATTAAAAACTCTTTACAGTGAATGATTTATAGGTTAATAATTTGCCGTTAATTAGTCGTTAATTAGTTGTGATATTTTCAATTTTGTTGTGCTATGTTTTCTATGCTGTTTTTGCTAATTTCCTAATTCGATGTCAAGTTAGTAAAGCAACACCTCAAAACGGGGTTAAAACTTCTTATATTGAATAATTTATTGCTTAATAATTTGTCGTTAATTAGTCTTTAATTAATTGTGACATTTTTATTTTTATCGTACTATGTTTTCTATGTTTTTTTGCTGTTTTACTAAATTGATGTCAAGTTAGCAAAGCAACACCTCAAAAAGAGGCTAAAACTTCTTATATTGAATAATTTATTGCTTAGTAATTTGTCGTTGATTAGTCCTTAATTAGTTGTGACATTTTAAATTTCATCGTGCTATGTTTTCTATGTTTTTTTGCTGTTTCACTAATTTGATGTAAGCAACACCTCAAAACGGTGTTAAAACTTCATATATTGAATAATTTATAGCTTATTAATTTGTCGTTGATTAGCCCTTAATTAGTTGTGATATTTTCAATTTCATCGTTCTATGTTTTCTGTTTTTTGTTTTGTTTTGTTAATTGACAAAACACAACCTATCACATTCCCACATAATACTACCAAAGCAATTTAAAAACTGCTCCTTCATAGTATAGTATCCATATTATTAACCTAGTTATTCAATGATTTATAGAATACTTAAATTAATTAGCACCATATTTATTAATTTTCTATGAAATCTAATGGAGACACCATTCTAGAGCAGAAAACTTAAACAAATGGAACCTACGATAAAATATTTGGCTGAACGTTTTCATTTTGTTTGGCTTTGGATCCGCTTGTCATTCAGTATAGATATAGAAAACATAGCACGATGAAATTGAAAATGTCACAACTAATTAAGGACTAATCAACGACAAATTACTAAGCAATAAATTATTCAATATAAGAAGTATTAACCCCTTTTTGAGGTGTTGCTTTGCTAACTTGACATCAAATTAGTAAACCAGCAAAAAAACATAGAAAACATAGCACGATAAAAATGAAAATGTCACAACTAATTAAAGACTAATGAACGACAAATTATTAAGCAATAAATTATTCAATATAAGAAGTTTTAACCCCGTTTTGATGTGTTGCTTTGCTAACTTGACATCGAATTAGGAAATTAGCAAAAAAAAAACATAGAAAACATAGCACAACAAAATTGAAAGTATCACAACTAATTAACGACTAATTAACGGCAAATTATTAACCTATAAATCATTCACTGTAAAGAGTTTTTAGTACTTTTCTGAGGGAGTGCTTTGCTAACTTGATATCAAGTTAGCAAAGCAACACAAAAAAACATAGAAAACATTGAACAACAAATTCGAAGTTGTCACAACTAATTGACAACAAATTAGCGGCAAATTATCCAATTGACCATTTATCGATTCGTGAATGTTGTTTTGCTAACTTGACACTCATGTTTGGGTGAGTTGTAGGATTGTGACGTCATATCGATAGACATCAAGCACCGATTTCTGAAGTGGTCTTGTTCAACAGTGTTTTATTGGAGGCCCCTGAGTGGGTTCAAAAAATGTTAACTCCCTCTAGGATCCTCTGTCGCGCTCAAACAAACACACATTAAAAAATCACTAACAGCAAGCGTAAGCAGCAACCAGCAAGGTGTAGAAAGTGCTTGCACCGATTCTATCGAATGTCTATTCATTTATTAACGAAATAAATCGTCTTCCTCTGCTCGCAATTCTCATATCAATGTGGTGGATTAACAGCCACCACGTTCCCAAAACGGGTGCAACCAAATTGCTCTGTTATTAGCAGTATACTCTTGGCTCAAATGCTGTGAAATCAGGAGTGGAATCGGCTAAGCTGATAGTTGATTATCAAAATTTTGGATTGTCGTTTAGACTATTGCTTTCTCTATCTTTGTTCATAAAATTGATAGAGACAATTATCTTAAAAACGACAATCAACAAAAATTGATAATCAAATCAGCTTCGCCGATTCCACCCCAGTACGTTGATTTCCACAAGAGTCGATTGCCTCGATTCTTATAATTTTGCCTAAAAATCCCAAAAATGTACTCACTGTTCTTCGTTTTGCAGCTATTTTGCATTAAACAAACTTCCAGCTTAAGCTGCTCAATGAACTTTACCAGTTCCATTGGGCTTAAATTATTATTTAATTTAGTCCTATTGCCTGTGCAGATTACAAAATACCTTCTTTGACAATGTCATGTGGTCATGAGATTATTGTTCCTTAAATCACATTCTTCGTTTTAGCTCAATAGTTTAGGCAATGTAAAAAGTCAAATTTTCTCACCGAATTCTTAAGCGCGAGTTCCGGTGCTGCTGAAACCTTTCCTAAATTTCTAAATGTACCTTTTCTAAGGAAAAAGTAATTTTTTCGCAACTATATTTTGTCAAAAATTTGCTTCTTGGTTCTTATTGGAAGTTCAATTTAGTCTCAATTGTTTTCATTAATAATTTTTTAGGAGAATGCCCAAAAAAACCCAGCGTCGATTAAAAAAAAACCATATATGAATTGAAAGGGCATTGTTTGTAGATAGCAAATATGAAATTATTTTCTTAAAAAGTTATCCCCGGGACAAGCTACTAAAATTTTTTTATTTTTATTAGCGAGATGTTTTTGCATGTCAACAAAGTTGGTAAGCGCAATACAGAAAAAACGTTATCGAATAAAATAACATACCTCCATATCAACTGGACACATGGAAGTTCAAAAAACCTTCCAAAAACAAAGTTTTAAAAAAAAAAAAAAAAAAAAAAAAAACGCAAAGTTTCACAACACAAGTTTTCAAAAAAAAAATTGTTACAAGCGGGGTTGCAATATATCGAAAGTACCCTTGTCCAAGAAATCACAGAAAAAAGAAAATTATGAAAACAAACCATTTCGGACTTTTACCATTGTCGTTGAAAAGTTCTTAGTTTTACGGTTCTCATTTCGGAATTTTACAGCAACATATACAGTAAGAAAATTAAGGCCTTAACTATTGATTATCATGACAGTATGCGAATAAATTAAGTTGCACTTAATTCCCACGAATACTTTTTCCTTCAACTGTTGTCCGTCGTTGTAATTTTTTTTCGAAACTTTGTCTGTGGGAACATTGTCTTGTGGTAACTTTGTCTTTCGAAACTCTGTTAGTATTTAGTTGCACATTCTTAGTATCAAACTCTTATACATCAAATATAAATCTTTATTATCACAAAAAAAACTCCATAGCGGCTAACGGTTGCACAAAGAAGCACGTTATCGTGTAACGAGTTCCTTGTGATTAAAAAGTGGTATGCGGTGCAAAATAAGGCAGATGCATTTCTATACAGTGGTAAATGCAAACTTATATAGCGAATACCTACTTACTTTTTATAACGGACACTGATTCGAATTCTTATCATTTAACATTTTTCATTCATTATTTTTATAATTAAACTTTGATGTACCAATATGTGTGACAACCGCCATTTTGGACAGCATCATCTTATGGCTACAGATTTAAGTGACTTGTAGCTGATCTATTTAATAGCATTAATCAACCACAATATGAAAATATGTCACTGTTTACTTTTTTTACATGAAGAAACACTTTGTTTAAAAACAAATTAGAAATTGTCATAGCCAGTCCCGGGGATAACTTTTTAAGAAAATAATTCTATATTTGTTATCTACAACTAATGCCCTTTCAAACCATATATGACTTTTCTTAATCTTAATTTAATTTTTAGGCATTCTCCTTTGCCGTCCCTAGCAAAGTATCACCTGAGGCCTGTACCCCCTCGCCTTGCTCCCACGCTACACCACTACCAGTTATAGACCCAATGATGAATTTATGATAGGGTGTGAATGAATGGTCGTCTTTGGATAATTGTTTGTATAGAAGAACTACAGCCAAAACGTAAGTTTGGAACTGATTGTTATATTTTCCATTCATTGAATAAGGTTTCAATCCTTTAATGAAGGGAAAACGTTCAGCCTATAGTTTTATTTGACGTCGTCGCATATCGGTATGACTATGGGTCACTTACTAATTTCACGCATGTAGGAGGACAGCTGCTCGAAATTGTATATACATATACCTTTTCCATACCAAACCGCAACGATTTTCAATTAAAGATTTTTTGTTTTAATTTTTAAAACTTCTTACTTTAATTTCTTTGTGGTGTATTCTCCATGTTGTGTAAGTGTTTCGAAGGAAATGGAAACATTTTTAATCATTTAAAAAACGTTTAATTTAAAAAAAAAACTACTTCGTTTTTAATAATATCGCAACATTTATTGATTTTGCGTTTGAAGCGGCGACGCATTTCGGTTTAAAAAACCATTATCAGGGTTTAACTTTTTCATTTGTGGCGTTGTTTGTGCAAAGTTCACTTTCTTTTATATTTATTTTTTTTTTTAAATTAAACTTTTTTGTTTTTAATCAATTAAAAATGTTTCCATTAATTTAAAAGAGCATTTTGCAATAAAAATCAACTAAATAAGAGTGGCTTAAGAATTTTACATTGTTTCTGTTTTATTGACACCGTTTCTCAAAATTTTGTATAAGAAAAGAAAAAGCCAGTCATGAGAGGAAATTTGTGTAATCCAGTCGTAAATTTTATTTCCCCGAAGAACCAAATGGAACCTCCTATGTAAAAAGTAATAAAAATAATACACATCCTGTCAATAAAGTTAGAAGGCGTTTATTTTCGTTAAAAATATCAGATATCACTGTGTAACCTAAATGTATTATTTTCCCGGCAAAAATTTCCCATGTAGGAACCTACCATGCAACTAAATGTAAGTTAATTCGAACAAAAGACATCTATTGCAATGTGTTGTATATCTATAAAAATTTACTTAGCCAACATAATATATAGCAGGCAATTAACAATCCGAATAGATTTAGGTTATTCAAATACATACACATGTGTATATCTATTTCTAAAGAGATAAAGGTATATATATTGTTTATATGAAGGTAGGTACTATAATAATTTCAACCTTAAGTTCCCGAGCTCATTCTTATAAATAAAGAGTTTGAATAAGTTTATATTTAAGCAATTTGCAGTTCGCTTTTTTTGCCTTGTATGTCTGGCGTTCAGCTTAATGCATTAGGTACATCTGAATATTTTGTAATTCTTAAAATGCTTAATAGACAAAGTCGCATCGCGTTTAAAGCTATAATCATAAAAAAAGCATCGCACATGATACACGATAGAACTGGGTAGATACTATTTGGCTAATGTTGCCATGTTTTCAAAAAGAAAATGCTGCCGAACGCTTAGGAACCAATTTAAATTTGACCAAAAGCCGTTTGTAACTTTCAACTTTTTGTATGAGGTTCTATCGGATCTATCGATTAAAATAGAAGCTTGGTAAAAGTTCTAATAATATTGCATACCCAACAAAATTTTCAAATTAATTTATTTTTTCATTTTTGAAAAATAATACAATAAAAAAAGATAGACTTTTTCGTGAAACGAAATATAGGTAAGCTTATTTTCATACATCTGAAAGAGGGCTATTAGAAAAGCTAAAATCCATTTTTTTGGGACGCCATTACCCTGGCGAAATCCGCCGTACTAGAAAACGTGAATGAATCTATGTATGTCTCTGAAACTATTGAAATTAGAGGGAAAACTTCGAAGACTAAGGTTGTATGCTATCAAACCATCTTTCATTTATTAATACATTTTTTCGGCACATTTTTATTTGTATATATGTACAAGGCTATGTCGCTTTAATTTTTTTTTACATTACCAGAAATCATAAAATAATTTAAGAACACTAAATTTTTATCTATTTGATACACATTTGAAGATGATGCGATACAGCAGCCCAAAGTTATAGCTTTATAAAGTTGGCCGCATAATCGGGTAAATAACTCAAGCACATCCTACACTCCGCAAATAACGTCGATTTTGGGTGTTTTTGAAAAGTGTTAAGTCTCTTTTCGTTGTGCTTAAATAAAAAACTTATATAGTTAAGGCGTTAAGGCCATATTTAGGTCACCATTGCAATTAATTTTGACGGGATAAGCTTTGGTACACTAATAGTCCACATGCTAACTTTAATTTTAACAAGTGTTGCCACGGTGACAACACTAGTAGACTGGAGATATAAGGGTTGCCTCCTTACTAGGTTATAACAACGAAATTTCACATAAATTCCTTTAAATCAAGAACCAGGCATCGGACGATGACGTGATAATATCTCATTGGATGCAGAATACTTGAACCCATAGAAACATATTTTCATTTTTTATTTATATGACCAAGAATAACAAAAAAGATAAATCAAATATCTATTGTCAAAGGCGGTTGTTGAGGGAAAATGATTTAGCTGCTCTATTCAAAAAATACATTAATTTTTCCTTTCAAACGACGCGACAATTACTTCCTTTTTGGTGATTGTATCGTCTTAATTTAACTTTAATTGGATTCAGCGTTAAAAAATACTTTAAAATCATGTACCATATTATATATTTGTACCTCGATAATATAAAAGTAATATGTTGGGTTTATAACCCATATTTACCTTTTGCCTCAAAAAAAAAAAAAGCACCCCTGGAACCAATTTATTTGCATGGATCCTTTTGAGTCTTGGATTCTAACAAAAAATAAAACATTTTTACCAACTTTCATCACTATACCAGTTTTAGGAGGGGGGTTTAACTGGCAGTAGTAATTTACTTTTCCCTTTTACTCAAAAAAACACCCTTTCACCCCAGATATTTTGATGGACTCTATTGATTCTGATTTATTATGACAAATGAAAGATATGTTCCAAATTTCATCACTATGCCATTTCTTCACCACGAGACGAGTATCGGCGAGACTTTTATAAGTCTCGTCTCGGTCTCGTTAAAATCGAACTCGGTCTCGGTCTCGTGTCAGTCTCGTATAATTAAGTCTCGTCCCGGTCTCGTGTCTCGTCTCCGAAAAATACGATTTCCGGGGGTGTGGGTCGTGGTCGGAATCCGGTAATTGAGGTACCTACATATGTAATTGTCTTCATTAAGTCTATTTTTTCGACGAGACTCTGCGAGACTTTTGTAAGTCTCATCTCTGTCTCGTTAAAATCGAAAATTTTCAGTCTCGTCTCGTATAATTAAGTCTCGTCTCGGTCTCGTCTACGAAAAACACGATTGCTTGACAACCTGTTGATTATTGGAACAAAATATTTTCGATTACAGTTTGAATACGTGCAGAAGAAAATAAATATTTAACTGAAATTGGATTTTTGAACTAATTAGACTCTGTAAATTTCGGTCCATATATACAGTTTCTTCTCGGTCTCGTTTTGGTTGCTTAAAAGCGAGTCTCGTCTCGGTCTCGTCATGCGAGACCTAATTTTGTATTGCTTCCGCCGCTTCCGCCGCTTCCGCCGCTTCCACTTGTACCGGATGTTCAAGACAATCTTTTGGGAAACTCATCCATTTTATGCTCATTCGTTAAGATATTTGTCTACAGGTTATACAGAACACTTATTTGTATGATGAATAGGGGTTTTTCTTTTTTAGCTCCGAGCAGAGCTCGAACGATCGGAGTTAGATTTAACCTCTGAGCAAAGTATGGCCAGAGCTCCCCGATATAATTTTGAAACAAATCCAGCACTTAACTGTCATACGATGTCATATGAAAATAAATAGTAATACAGCTGGCTTATCAAAAAACGAAAAATTTAAAAATCTGAAATAAAATTTGATGTGTTGAACTTGTTGAAATATTTTGAGAAAAAGCAAGAGAGTGAAGTTGTTTGCCCTCAGCTTTTTGCTCCATTCGCTCATATTGAAAAACAGAAAAAAAAAACAAACTTAGCACTCTGAGTAGGTACACAAAAAAAAAAAAAAAATAAAACTTTATACAGGAGTAAAATCAAAATTGTTTATTTTTATGATTATTTTCACAAAAATTAAATGCTAAATTACTTTTTCATGTTTTTTTTTAAATTTTTAAATCGAAATTTTCCAAATAATTCGAAAATAAATTATAGTTTTGTCCCATTCTGCTATAATTTTGGGTTGCTGATTCGAATTTCGAAGCAAAACGACAGTGTTTTGCGAAACGAGACCATTTTTTTTTATAAATTTTAAATATTTTTAGAATATCCAAACGACAATTATTAAATTAAGAGTAAAATCGTAAAAGGGGCCGATTGGGGAATTTCTAAAAAAGTCGGGGCCAAGGAGATTGAACTCCAAAAAAGTGTCCATCCCCTTTAGGGGCCAAACGGCAACGCTGCTCTAAGCTAAAAAGGAGACCGAAATCTTTTTTTGATTGCTCTGACGTCTGAGCTAAAAAAAAAAAAATTAAACCCAACTAGTATTCTCACTTGAAAAAATTGAAGGACAATATTTCAATGCCCACATAAGAGAAGAATTAGAAACATGAAAATTACTGCAAGGACTGCTACGATTTAATTATTGGAAATACGGGGAAACATCATCCCGCTAAAGGGTCGCCAAAATACATTTACTAAAAAAGGGGTCAGGTACTCAAACTGTTTGAAAAACACTCTATTATACTCTCTGGAAATTTCGGTCCAAATATACAGTCTCGTCTCGGTATCCTCTTGGATGCTTAAAAGGCAGTCTCGTCTCGTCATGCGAGATCGAGACTTTTCTCGTCTCGTGGCCAGTCCTAAAAGTGATCGGCAGTGTAAAAACAAATATGAGTGCTTAGTATGTATGTAAGTATGTACGTGTCTCAGGTATATTCTTGAAATGTATATATTTGTATCGAGTTGTTAACTAGAAAATGCAATTCGTGCGATCCAGTCATGTTTTTTTTTTTTCTTCAAAAAATTTCCATAAGCATATTGTGGTTTTGCTTTTTGAAGACATGTTGTCTTGGGTATTTTTGGCTGTGAGAATTTCGTGATTAAATTATACAACCAAGCCGTTTTATTTTTGAAAAATCAACCGACCTGGCAACCATTTTAGTATTAAGCTTAATGAACTGATGGATATGGTTGATGGTAAGAGGTTGGCAAGTATAAAATCTAGCGATTCTGGCACCATCCAGCAGCTGCCACCATTGCAACCACACTTATATCAATAATTTGGATATTTCTGTTTTATTTTTTTTTTTTTTTTTGTTTTCGGGAACATAATTTGGATTGGATAATTTAAGCACAAAATAATGGTTACAGTTATGGTTATTGTACACACTCAAAAGCAATAATATTTTATTAACAATAAGTGAACGCCGCGACTCTGGATATGGGAATTGGTCTGATGCCTTTCAAAAAATCTACTTCAAGCTTAAAGATTTAAAGATGCGCACTCCATCGCGATATATGTACACAGCTTTTCCAAATTTTTGCAGATTTTAATGAACAAAAATTGAAAAGAGTAATAGTTAAAACATCATCCTATTCACATACGTAGATACATCATCAACATCCACCTGCAGCTTTAATCCGTGCGGTACTTGAAATTATTACAAAATTGCTAAAAACATATTGTTAAAGTGTAGGTACTTGACAAGAAGATGACCCACGGTGCCACCGCTATCATTTGTAATGCGACGAAGCGGATAAGCGACAAGTAAGCACTTCTTGAAGCTTGAAGCTTGAGATGATACAAATTTCTTAGGTGAAAGTACGCCCCTTGCGTTAAAGCGGCCTTTAAATCGGTCTTCGAGTATCGCTTAAGCTTAAGTACAAATGCTAAGCTGTTCAAATTACGCGGGTTCTGTTTATGTCTGTTTCTTGTTTAATGTCTTTGACGAAACTATATCATTAATTTAATTGTCGATTGTATTGCATTCGAAGCAGAAGGAGAAGAACCAAGAAGAGTGTTATACAATGTCTTTCTGAATGTTATAGCAAAGCCATATAATGAGCGAGTAGGTAGATGATGATGATGACAATTCGTTTCGTTTTCGTAGTTGGCCTCATATTGCGAGCGATGATGATGGCGCATACCACCGGCAACGTGATGATGACATTGCAGTCAACAACTATTTCAAGTGCCTTTTACTTATCTATATACATTTTGTTTGATTTACCTCAAGATACATATGTAACTTTGGTGCTGAATTACTCGATATGAAGTGTAGTTTGTACTGTGTACATCTAGTAAAACAACAATAATTATCATCTTTTGAAGTGCAATCAATGCAAGAAATTTGCTCTCATTGATGAGTGATGATTGATGATTGATGATTGGGTATAACCTTGGAATTTGGTTTGCTCTTATGAAAGCTATACATGTACAATCTAACTTAACTTTGTTTTTGGATAAATTTATATGAAGGTTTTTAAGACAATACGTTTGATTAGGCATTGGTTATAGTTATGATTTCGATCTTTTGTAGTTACCCATGCACAAATGGTGCAAAAAACATCTGAGATTTGACACAAAAGAAAAATGTTTAATTTTTGACATGAGAAGGGTTTCTATACTTGATCTTATTTGGCTCTTATTGTTATGGACTCAATACTTCAATATCGTATTGAGCAACTAATCATGATGAAATACATTAGAGCTAGTCATTCACGACTTATGTTAATGTTTTTTTTTAGCAGAGTTTATATTTTAAGTCAAATTCGTTCCCAACCGTGCAGATTCATGCAATTGTATAATGAACTTTTGACCCACCTAACGGATGCGTGGAGCCGAATCACACTCATGAGGAGCTAAAATTTGAAGAAAAAAAAAAATGCTTTAACAATTTGTTTACAGGAGAGGCGAAATACTTCATTATAAAGAAAGTCAGGATTTCAGTGTTCACAATTGAGGACCTTGCAACAAAAGGGGGACAAGTCCAAATTTAACTTTTTGTGGGAAATCAAAAAAAAAACAGTTTAAAAAAATATTTACTGCATTAATGTTAGAAAATGATATGCCATACAAAAATTTGGATATTTTCACATCATTTAAATTAAGTTTTAATGTAAATAAAAAATGTATGTAATTACTATGATTTTTTAAAATTTGGATCTGCCCCCGATTTGCACCAATATGTAATAAATTTGGTTTAAAATTTTGATCAAAGAATAATAAAACACTTAAAAGTAAGTTATTTAATATATTATGAATCATAAATCGTCACTTTAATAGTTTAACAATAAATAGAAAGAAAAACAAATCAGATTACGAATTTAAAGGTTAACTTCAGCAAAGGTTAACAAATCAGATTACAAATTTAAAGGTTAACTTCAGCCTGATCATCGTCATCATCACTGGAAACGTCATCTTTTAGGCCAACAGTTTCACTTTTAAGAGCCTCGTAGAAAAACAGTTTATTGGGTGGAACGTAGTTCCTTACTAGTTGCATCACATCTTTATATTTAGCCATTTTTAAAGGCAAAGTTTGATCATACATCAGTTCCTGAGGCAAAACAGACAAGTTGGCTTCAACATTCCTCATTATAGGAAAATATTCGGAGACAGGCATTCCAGTTGATGAACTGACTGCAACAGTTTCAATGTGCTGTTTACTATATTCAAAAATGCGATATTGTGATATTTTGAATCGAATCTTTTCTGCATTCATTATTACTTTTTTAAAATGACCTTCGTAATGTTGACTGGAGTTTAGAATCATATTTTGGTCAACATTAACAACTTTAAAGTTTTTAGAAGCTTGCTTAATACATTCGGCATATTCAGTAGTGGTGAAAACATAATCCTTATTCCTATTAAACTTTTCTATTACACCAAAACACCTATCACAAGGCAAAAAACTGTGCCCTGGTTCGGGAAAGCGGTGAATAATCTTCTTAAAAGCCGAACTCCTTAAGACAGTAAACAGGTATTGAACTAAAGTCCCGTTCTTATTTTGCGCTGCTGCATTATCCGAGAATAAGTACAGTGTTTTAACAGTGCTCGGTAAGATGGAATGCAGATAGTGATTTAGGAAAGATATTACTTGGTTTGGCGATTTGTGAGCTGTCACTTCATCATACAAATAAAAATGAGCGATGCCTGTTTCAGCTGAATGAATGCAAATATTGTATGCCCAAAGTTGGCGTTTATAAAACTCTTCACCAGCTGGAATTTTCGGCAATGGCAGATTCTGCTGAAAATCAAGTGTAAGAACCTCGCACTCATCATTTGATACTGCAAGTTTACTTTTTTCTTTCAAGTCAACAAAAAAAGTCTCGGCTTTGGATTGGTGGATCATTTCTTCTGTCTCGATTTGTTGGGTTTCCTAGTTTTCCATTAATTTATTGTCTAGAATGTCGCACTTCTTGCATGTATCCGAACGAGGTGACCCAAAGCTGTAATTCAAATTTTGTTTAAAGTACCTGTAGTAAAAGTCAAACGAAACATTTGGCTTGGCAGATTCTACGAGTCCATGTTCATACAGCTTTAAAAATAAATCATGCTTTTTTTTATATTTAACTCAGACGAGAGATAATAACGAGAGCTTTTATTTCTACTGTAGTGGGATTCACACCGTGGAAAACTTCTTATATGAGTGTCAACTTTGGTAGTCCACTCACTAGAAACACGATTTGGCCTGTTTTGATGTTTCCCACGCTTAGACATATATATATTATCTACACACTTTTTTGATATCCCATGGAGAGATGCAAATCCGTTTCTGCAAACTTGGATATGTGTACTCCCTAATGTTATAAAATACTTATGTGAGCAACTTCGCTTCTTCCCTGTACCAGTTTTGGTCGTTGTCTTTCAACATTCTCGGTTTCGATTAAACCTCCTAAATGAACATTTTGCATATTAGCATCTCCCAAATTGATAAAACCTTCTAATATTGTTTTTCTTTTCTCTTCATTAATTTTAACAAAACACCTATATTTTTTGCAACAACAATCTGGTCCAGTTTTTCTTTCTCCAATATCTTGGCCTTTATAATTTGTGTAAGTCTTCCCAGTAGCAATAGACTTCTTGATAATATTCCGTCTCCATTTGGAAGGATTAACGGCTTTTCTTTTCTTACATGTTGTGCCACTTGATGACGGGCCTGCAATATCTATATTAGATTCACTTGACATATTCATACCTTCGCCTACATCCTCTGTCGATTGTCTACGGTCGGGTGACAAAGCATTTTCATGTTCATCACTGCTTGCACTTGATTGTTCTCCAGAAGAATGATTAGGAGGTACATATTAATCTGATGATCCACTACTAAATGGCTCAACTTCGCTACTATCACTCATCTAACAAAGCAAACAAAATTCCCAAAATTAATTTATGTAAAAAGCTTGTCTAATATATTTAAATAACCTTTTTCAAAGAGCCAAAGAATTTGATCACAACTAAATTTTACAAACTTCTTCACAAAATTATAACCTCCTAACTGGAACTTTAAACGTGACTAACTTGATGCAAATAACGTAAGAATTTCGTTTGTGTCAATAAGGAGGCAGATCCAGGTCTGCCACCTTTTTGCACCAAACGCACTAGAGTGGCAGATCCAAATTTTGGTATACCGGGCTTATTTTTTGTACTATCGACCTCTGGTTTGCACCAATGGATAGATTTTTTTTTGTTCATATGGTGAGTAAAAAAACCGGTTTTGCTAAATCATTGGACTTGCCCCCCTTTTGATGCAAGGTCCTCAATTTTGACTTTAAAAATGGATCAAAACAACGAAAGCACGGTTTGTTGTGGTGTCATAAAGGGCGCTAGCTTCTCCCATATTCCTTTCTCGCTCAATCAGAGTTTAAGAACAACAAATAATAAAGACCTAACATGTCTAGACTGTATTCAGACATGCAACAACCAAATGTTTTGCTCTTTAATATATATTGCGTAAGATCTCTTACTTGTTGTTCTCGGTACACTTCAATATTATACAAGCCCTGTACTAGGTTCTCTTCTCACCATAAAAACATAAACAATAAGTGCAGAGAGGACAAATGTTGCATATGTACCCAGGGAGGTTATTCCGTAATTTTAAAAAACGATTATCGACAAAACAAAAAACGATAATCGTTAGCGTGATCGTCATTAATTTGCTTCACGTAACTCAATCACTATCGTCTCGACAATCGTTTATTTTAATCACAGTTTGAGAATATTTGAAATATATATTTCGCTGTCAGAAATGACAAATGACAATTTTGCAATTAATTTTGTAATGGTTTTTGTATGGGTCGTGGAAGAGAGCGGCTAAGAATGGTTCTTTTTGTCTTTGGATGTGGTTTACTCCTACTATTTCTGTACAGTAGTTTTAACAATGCGGTGTACCTACTTCTTAAAGGTATACAATGAATTATTGGTTGTTCTTATGTGTTTTATTTCATTTAAGATGATTTTCAACATATTAAAGTAAAAGTTAAAAAAAAGGGGTTGCCATCCATTTCTTTACTTTTTGTGTCCTTTTTTCGTTTGTGACTTTTGTACAGCTTAGTAATGCAAATAGTAACTTGATTGCAAACAGAATAAGATATATTTTGATTATTTGGAAAATCGTCAACATTGGGACGATATATACACATTGATACAAGAAACATAATCCGCCAAGTGATTTGGTCAATTTTAGCGGTAATTTATAATGTCTACAAATGTGGCTGCATGTACGCTATCATGAATTGGCTCCTCAAAAGCGTTGACTAATTGAAGCTGATATTTTAAAGTCTTCAAAGATGTGATTTAAAGCCCTTTTAAAATAGTCTTTAATTGTAAAGTCACGTTTAAATCGACCATTTATAACTTCTACCACCCGACGACATAATATATGGTGACCAATCCAGACCTATACATATTTGCTTGTTCAGTTGCAAGATGATCTGCAACACAGTCTTTACTTTCAGGCATATGGTCCATAAACATCTAAAATGTTACCGTCGTCATAGATTACAACTAGAAATGGATATAAGAGGTTCGAAAACTTATGCAAACTCTTTTTAAAAAGCTGCGATGAGATAGCTTATTATACTGTTGCCCTGAGAACTAGTACAAAGGGACTAAGTAAAATAACCTAGGGCTATCTTGACCTGGGTAGGTATTGTGTCACTATAGACATTTTGAAATGAGGATAACGCATCAGATCGTTTTTAAAAACGCCATACATAAAAATAAAATTTGGGGTTTATAACCCATATTTAGCTTCCCCCTAAAAAAACACCCCTGAAACCAATATATTTGCATGGATCCTTTTGAGTCTTGGTTCTAACAAGAAATAAAACATTTCTACCAACTTTCATCAACATACCAGTTTTGGGATGGGTTTACTGGTAATGGTAATTCATTTTTCCCTTTCACTCAAAAAACACCCTTTCGCTCCAGATATTTTCATGGACTCTTTTGATTCTAATTTCTTATGACAAATGAGACATGTGTGCCAAGTTTTATCACCGTACCATTGAAATTTGGTAATGTTTTGCTCGTTTCACTGAAAATGTATTCATCATTTTATAAAAAGGTTATAACTTTCTCTAGGGAAGTTATATTAAAATTATTTTGATTGCATAAGATTGGGCATTAAAAATTAACCTAAGGTCATGTGCCATATGCTTAGATTATACCAAGACGAATATAAAGTGGTTTTATATACTTCCACCTTCCCCTCCCCCATTTTGAAAGCGATTATACAAAAAACTAATACATGGATAAAAACGGACTTCCGATATGATGTAGAGTATGAAATTCTACGTTGAATCTCGTCTTAAAATTTTACGAATATTCATTTTATAACCATTATTTTCTGACAAATATAAACCTTTATCCGCCGAGGGTATTTTGCTCACCCCGCTTACAAGGGTGGGGGAGGGGTCAAAAAGTTAACATATTCCTATGGTTTCAAGTATTCTTATTTCAACGAGACATTCCGCGATATCAACCGATGTCCGGTTTCTGATTTATAGGCTAATTTATGTGAAATTTCGTGTCAAAACATGGTCAGAAGGCAACCCTTATATCTCCGGTCATCCAGCATTGCCACCATGGCAACACTTCTTAAAAATAAATTTATGATGTGGACTTTTAGTGAACCCGGCAGAATTAAGTGCAAGGTTGTCTCCATTAACGCCCTAACAACAAATCGTCAACATAAAAGATGTATTACTCTCTTCTGAAAAATTGACACTGATTGATACTGCTGGTAATGTATAACCCGTTGCCAGTTCAAAGCTCATCCTATTTCGTAGGTAAATTAAAATTGTTAATGAAATTCGAGGGGCTTGACTAAAAAATTAAAAAAAAATGCCAAATCCTTTGGACCGTGCGAAATTGATGCGCTTAACAACAAATATGATATTAGTAATTATAGATTCAATATAGCTTTTAACGGCCTTTAGTCCATAAAAATTGGCGTTTCGTCCCGGCGTTCTCACTTGGACTCTTCAGTTGACAGTGAGGGCTTTGTCAAGACGACGCAATTTTCATTAAGTTCAGTCCAGCTTACATCAATTTTACAGCGAAAATCAATTGTGAACTATTCCAACCCAATTAGAATTTTTAATCAAGAATTGTAGGAAATTTTGTTACCCGTGGCCTGGCATTGTTTACATATGAGTGTTTTTTATAATACAAATTCTATATACTACTGAAATGCATCAGCCAAGTAGAAGGCTTAGCATTATTTATTTGCACTTGTTGAATTATTGATTCAATATAGCTTTTAACGGCCTTTAGTCCTTAAAAATTGGCGTTTCGTCCCGGGCGTTCTCAATTTTGAAAGACTTATGGACTAAAGGCCGTTAAAAGCTATATTGAACCAATAATTCAACAAGTCCAATTAAATAATGCTAAGTCTTCTACTTGGCTGATGCATTTCAGTAGTATATAGAATTTGTATTATAAAAAACATTCATATGTAAACAATGCCAGGCCACGGGTAACAAAATTTCCAACAATTCTTGATTACAAATTCTAATTGGGTTGGATATAGTTCACAATTGATTTTCGCTGTAAAATTGATGTAAGCTGGACTAAACTTAATAAAAATTGCGTATTAGTAATTATATTTAAAGAAGAAATGACTACAACTCTTCCTGCCAGCCAATCAATTGGTATTCACAACTAACATAAATTTAGCATGCACAGTCAAAAATGTTTTAAATTTTGTTAAAAATTCAATAAGAAAAAAAATGAGTATACGCCAGAGTGCCTTTTCGTCCAGTTTTGTCATGTTTACGACATACTTTTGTGGTGTATGAAATTATATTATCATGCTTAAGGTATTCCTTTATTATAGTTTTAGTTGAAGTCGAAAGTATTTTTGTCGGTGTCAGAAGAAAGAAATTTGAACATTTCTATATCATCATTATAATTATTGGAAAATTCCCACTGCTGGCTTCTGGCGGGGCAAAAGAGAATATCTTCCCAGATGGCTTTGTTGCTTGTCGGAAAATATCATACAAACACTTAAAAATTTAAAATGTTGATATGTATGTATGTATGTTTGATTATATTTATTAAAATTTGTTTATTTAATTGTTTTTTTTTTTTTTTAATTTTTCACAATTTTCCACAAATTTATTTTAACACAGTATTTTGTTCTAAAGAGTACCTACACATAATTCGATTTATTCGATCATTTTGTTCAGAATTTCCGAGTTAAGTTTCAAAAAATCTCATTTCACATAGAAATTCGAGATTCAAAAATAAGGACAATACAGAAACCTTTTAACGCGCTAAAAAAATTGGCACAATTAATTATATTTACATGATTCCAGTATATTGAAAATTGAAAATTGTACGCAAAAAATATTTTCAATCCCTTTCCTATCCCTAATAGTAACGGGATGTTCTGTTAAATGTTTCACGAATTTCAATTTAAATCCTTTAAAAAAATATACCCATTTTTAAAATTGAATTTTTTTTTCTGTTTTTTTTTCGAATGATGAACTTGACACCAAAAATATATTGAAACCCAATTTTTGTATTTCTTACAAATTAAAAACTCCAAAAAATGCCTTTCGTGCATGAAGTCGATGCTCGTGACCTCTAAATGTCATTTTAAAATCAGACACCTTGCGGTAGCATTTTTGGGAACCAAATGACCTAATTCCCAGAACGTGTCTAACACAAAAACAAAACTAGTACCTACACTAAATTGAATATTAAAAAAAATAAATTATAACATTTGATTTTAAATCAAATAATTGATTTAATTTGTTGTAGGTTGTGTATTTTTTTCTACTGACTTAAACAAAATAAAAAAAACAATTGTGGGTATTATGGGATGACCGATTGAGTTTTTTCCTAACACTTAGCTCATTGTTAGTTTTTGTTCAAGAAAAAATCGTGTTTGATCTTTTATTTACAAATAATCCGAAAAACGATTAATTTTGCAGGTCCTATTATTATTTTTAAATTATCTTATCTCCAAAGGCATTTTAAATTTCAACTCATGAACTTGAAATTACCAACCGAATTTCTACCGTCTACAACCAAATTAAATGCAAATATGTGAATGTACCTTCGATAACGACACAGTTACCTAGTTTCTTTTGTATGTTAATTACAACATCTAAAATTGATTTGGCTCTTTCTTTATCATGATTGATTATGTGTGACCAATTGCGTTGATTTAAATGAAAACTTATAATGATGAATTCCCTTTATTAGATACATATGTACATATGTACATAGATCCTTGATGGATTGATTTCAAAAGTCAGAAAGAACTTTGTAAGTACCTAAGAGCCATGACAAAATGTACCTACCTGAATTATAATGAAGTATCGACTTATAAATAGTTTGAACACTGATTTATGTGAGATTTGACTTGACCTTTCTGTCAGTCATCAAACTTGTGGTATATTTGACAATAAATCATAGATAATATTGGTGTTTTTTGTCATAGATTGATTTTTGGTTTTGGTGTTCAATTCAATGTCAAAGTAAGTCTTTTTTTTATATTAATGTACATATATTAGATTTTTGAACTTAAACAACATGTTTGTTTGAACTTAAACAATATTCCCAAACTATGCACCTTGAACCTATTGTTAATTTAACTTAAAACAGATGTAATAGTATACTTACTCTCAATGGTTGAAAGAATAGGTACTTCTGTATTATTAACATGTTTGTTATACGAGGCTGTGATTGCAAAAGTGGCGTAACCCTATTTTGAAAAATTGACTTATTTTCTATCTCATATTTTTGTCTTAGGAAGAATCATTATTTTAAACATAGTTTAAGATTCTTGAATATCTAATCTTTCTAACAAAAATATAACATTACTGTCGATTTAAACCTAATTACAAAAAGGGGGCTACGCCACTTTTGCACTCACAGCCTCTACATATGTTAGACATACAAAACTTAAGTATCACTTAAAAATAATATTAAAAAGATTATTAATGTAACCAAACAATTTGTATAGTCTTGTTTATATTAATTATAAAATTAAACTAGATTCTCCTTATATTTTCAAGTAGTTCCCAGGCATTTTAAGTTGTTACTTGATTGCTTAGAAAAATATTTTGCAATTGAATATTCAGCCAAATATGTACATATATAATATGTAAGTGAATGTTTTAATAAAATTCTATATTTCCAGTATAATATGTGTGTTTGTTAAATAAGCTTGATCAAAATTCTGTAAGTCACGTAATTTTTACTTGCTCATAGGGCAAGTATTGGTTTTTGTTACAACACAAAATTTCGAGGTTTTAAACAAAACTAACATTACGATGATGGAGAAGTTCAAAAAAGTGATTTTCGTAAAGACGTCCGGCGGTGGTCTATTTGTCTGTGTCCCCTGATGTACATCGACCTAGAGCCTAAATGAATGGATGGATTTGCTTCAAATTTGGTGTGAAGTGGTTTTATGTGATTCGTTAGAGGAGAAATTTGAATTTTTGTTTTAGCTTATCTAGAACGCCGGGTACCTGCCATACAACAGTTTTGGTTTTTTTCAAGTTTTCATCTTCAAACCAGTTCTAATAGTACTATATACTACGTTTTTACCAAAAAATACGAATAGTGTAAATAGAATTATGTTTTTTTTTTTTTGAAAAAATTCATATTTTCTTATTTAGGTATATTCTCTCATATCTCGTCATTGGCTTGGTTGATTTCATCATTATTTTGCGATTCGATACTTCTAACTTAGCCAACAATTATTGCAATTAAAATTTGAAAGAGTATTTTTTTTTTAAGATATAGGAATTTGATATATTTTTTTTATAATAATTTTTGTATAAATCAAGATTATTGATTAGTTTGTAACTAAAATTGACTCCAATCAAAAATACCTTGTTAGAGAAAATTATTATAACTACTAAGAACGTGCAAAACTATTAATACAAAATGGGCACGACTGGATCCCACAAAACTTGATATCTATTGGTTCCATAACATTATGGACATCAAATAAATTGATCAAAAAAATATTAAAATCAATTTAAAATACAAATTATTATCATAACAGCTAACACAGAAAGAGTTTGATAAATATGAATTCATGAAAAAAATTCAAAAGTCGTTGGATAGTCTAGGAGCTATACCCCCTTCCCGTAGGCACTTGAATGTCACCTCAGTTTGAGGGTGTTTTTTTTTTATGTTTTCGGGGTGGGGAATCCGAAGTTAGTTTTTGCAAAATCCGGTGCGAAGTCATTGTTATTAACGAATTATGATGCATTTTTGTAATGCAATAAAAGTTATTAATGTTAGGAAAATGTTGATCCTTGTTTTCTTACGAAGAAATTTGTTTTTTATTCGTGTAAATCGGTTGATAATTGCCCAAGATATTACCAATTGTTTCTTAGTACGGAGGGCGTGGGCTCAATTGAGAGAGCGCGAGACGGAAGAACGTTTTTTTTAGGTAAACGGTCATAGTTATCGTGAAAATTGTCATAGAAACAATTATTTTCTATATTCTGACAAACATTTTCGTTCGTATTTTGTCTCAATTGAATAATTAGATTCGGAGATATGCACAGAAACGTAGACTTAGGATAAGATTTTTCACATTCACATGGTTAAAGAAGCTCAATTTACTCAAATTTTCGCACGATAAAGCATAAAACAAGTATTTTTATTTTATACTCCTGATTTTAACTAATATTTTTTTTTTTTTTTTTACTTTTCAAGATATTAAAAAATAAATAAACCATCATCTTAGTATAAACAAGAAAAAACGAGGTTGATGATAAATCAACAATGATCATTTAGCCGGATTCTTCTTAGTTTGATGAGAAAGTTTCTTCATTTATTTGTTCATATATTGAAAAGTCAAAGTCATAGTACTTTGACTTGACTTGAGCTACAAACAAATTTCGATTTCCCCTCTAGGGAATAACCTAAGAACAGTAAGTTCAAAGTTTGAAGAAAATCGCTTGAGAGGTTAAAGCTGCAGGTCGAGGTACATACAGATAGACGTTCAGACAGACATAATTGTCAGACGCACTTTTTTCGCGTTCTCTAATCTAATACACTGAACGAAAAAATTCAAAAATCTTTTCTTGTGGTTAGGATACAACTTTTTCTTATCAGTTTTCAGGACGGCCATAAAGTCCACTATGAGGCATTTAGGGTTATCCATTATTTACGGGGCACCCTGTATTTTTTCAGGTTAAAGTAATTTGTTATTGAATATAATCAAGTCCATAAAATTGAAATTAAAAAAATTCAATTGTGTTTAAAGTTAGCAGGGCATCTCCAGAAATTCATATGAAAATAAACCTAATAATAATTTGCTTATTGTTTACGATATTTTTACGCAAAAAAAATGTTTGCGCTGTTGGAATTCGAGATACTCGGGGCCAGTTCCACAGTGAACACTTAACTGGAAAAAGTTTTGCACATTGGTTCATTTTAATAATTGTGGCAGCCAAGGTAAGTGACACTTAAGTGGCCAACACGGGAAACTTAAGTGCAACTTATTCAGGTAAGTTTACACTGCGAAAATTGGCCTTTTGTATCCGATACTGCGCACTTAAGTGCAACTTCTATAACTGTGAAACTGGCCCTTAGCAACCTAGCAGGTCAATTTTCTCAAAAATGTACATATATAAACGACCCGAGAGTGGATAAATATTTGAAGATAATTATTTGCTAATTATTATGCCCCAGGTAACTGTCGGATGCTTTCTAGACATCGAAAAAGCATTCGACACTGTCTGGATACAAGGACTTATTCATAAGCTCAACCTTTTTCATTTTCCAGCCAATCTTATAAAAATAATGTATAACTTTCTTCATTCCAGGTCATTTTACGTCCAAATAGGAAGCTGCCAATCTACAACAAGGACTATAAGAGCTGGAGTTGCTCAAGGATCCAAACTTGGGCCATTCCTCTTCAACATTTTTACAGCAGACCAGCCACAGCCGGGAAACGCATAGACTCTCCTGTTTGCCGATGACTCCCTGACATACGCCAAGTCCATCTCTCCAATACTTGCTGCAAGAAAAGTTGAAGCCCACATTGGACGACTCTACGAGTTCTACCAGCGCTGGGGCTTCAAAATAAACTCAGCCAAATCTGAACTGATATGTTTCAGATGACCTAGCAGCTCCGGGAATGCAAGAGGACGCTCAGCCACTAAATGCAGGAACACGATGATCAGCCTACCTGACGGAACACAACTTGCAGCCAGCAAAAATGTAAAATACTTGGGAATACAGTTTAACGAACTGCTGCGGTTCAATCCTCACGCAGAAACTGTCCTTAAAAAAGCAAACTTCGCCTTCCACCGCATTCATCCGCTCATTCGAAAGCAGAACGGACTTAGTCAGAAGACAAAGCTACTCCTCTACAAACAGCTTACTAGGCCGATCATCACCTACTGTTTCCCCATCTGGTATACGGGGAAAAAATCCCATATCAACAAACTGGCAGTATTCGAGAGGAAGATCTTTCGGCTATGTACAGGATTGCATTACGACAGGATACGTAGGAAACACGTGAGCAATATTCCACTCTATGAAGTTGCCAAGATAATTCAACTGGACAGATACCTCATTCAATCCAGCCGAAGATGCCTGCAGAATACAACCAACCGCCCGAACCCTCTGATAGAAAGAGTGATAAACCAACAGATACATCCTGACCAGCGGTACCTCACAGCAATGGAACTTCTGGATGAGGAGCTGATATTAACGATCGACGAAGGGATCCCCTTCTACGCTGAACCAGGGTCAGCTCACTACCGTGGCTAAAACCACATCCCCTCCAACCATCCACCAACATGACAACCGGACCTGAACAACCCGAGAGAAGTAGCTGCCAATATATCCTTAAAATATATTTTTAAAACCCAGTGACAACTAAATGTAAATTAAGCTTAAAATAATAAATAATGTACAAAAGTTAGGCCCCTTCTGTGCCAACACAATATTAAGAAATACCAATGTATACTTTAAGATAACTAACGTTAAGCAAATTGTAAATACAAACATTTTTGTTCAATAAAAAAATCGTTAAAAAATTTGCTAATTATTTTCGGAGAAAAATAATACTTTTTTTTTCATTTGTGAGATACAGGGTTGACGACCCTGTGTCTCGAGTTCCATTTTCATATAAGATTCCGGAAATGTCCTACTAATTTCATACACATAATTGTTTTGTTTTGTAATGAATGAATGAATACTATGATTCGTTTTGACATGTCATGACTTTCGCACTAGTTTCGGTATGCATTATTTATTATGGGCCACCCTGTGGGTACTTTTTGTTCTGTAAAAGATATTTTCATTGATAAATAATAAGTGTGTTTCTAGGTCATATCTGTATTGTTTTTACTTTACCTCAATCCCAAGCTTATCTTCTTCTGCAATCAGCATTTCTTTGTCAAAGAGTAGAAAAATCAAATTTAAATTATGTATGGAAGAAATCTAATCTTCTTTTAAACTATAAGTACCTACGTAATTTGTCAATTTTTCGAATTTGATCATAAACTGAAGATAAAAGCAATTTTATTTAAAGCGCAACTGTTACAGTCAAAACGAATTATTCTCTTATTTGCCAAAACCGAATAAATTTCATCATATTTTGTTCATATTTAAATTTAAACTCATTAAAACATGATTTAAATAAAACGGCGGACAGGCCAATGGAGACCATTTAGAGCCTAAATGAAGAT